>VBSM01003198.1:6366998-6397076 GCA_008086735.1 Cheirogaleus medius
CCACTCACACCCCCACTCACTCCCCATACACTCCACTCACAACCCACTCACACCCCATTCACACCCTACTCACACCTCGCAACCCATTCACACCCCACACACACTCCACTCACACCCCACTCACACTTGACCCACACCCCATTCACACCCCATCCACACCCCCATCCACACCCCACCCCTCCCAAGCCAGGGACCCTACTGGGCAAGGGGGTGGAGCTTCTTGGTGTGATGGCGGCTGCGTGGTCCTTGGACCCATCACTGCGGCAGGGGCCATCCTGTTCAGCCAGGCCCACTCCTGGTGGGGTGTGTGGCAGCCTCAGCCACACCCAAACCAGGGAGAAGCACATTTCCAGAAGTGCGGGAAAGGGGAGTGTGATGGGTACTAGAGCAACCACTGGCACCGTATCTTCTGCTTCTCTGAATTCCCTCTACCCTACAAGCCCAGCACAACTTCCAGCACCACACTTTTGCCCAAAGGAGGTTTCAATCAATGAGTTTGCTGGCAAGAAGACGACGACATCCACACATGAACACATATGAAAAGCCATGCTCCCCGAAAGAGCTCCATGGAAGCACTTTTTACAAAGGGACTTTTCCTCCGCCAGGTACACACCCGAGAAGATGCCAAGCCAAGACAATGGCGTTGCTAAGATAGAGTGGACTGGCCCGGCCTCCCAAACACACTCAGCCACACTCTCTCCCTTTGACCTCTGCTGCTGTGCATGTCACAGTGGCCTCCGTATTGCTCCGTCCAGAACTCACTTCTCAGGCCTCATCTGACTTGACCCATCAGCAGCGTTTGACCCAGTTGGGAACTTTCTTCTCCTTGAAACCCTTTCTTTCCTTGGCTTCTAGAACATCACACCCACTTGGTTTCCCTCCTACCTCACTGGCCATTCTCAGATTCTTTTGCTGGTTCTCCTCATCCCTCCAATCCTGGAATGTCCGGTGCCCACGGGTCAGTCCTTGGACCTCTTCTTTTCCATCAGTGCCACCTCTCAGGTGATCTCACCCAGTTTACAGCTTTAATGTCTAGCCTAAGCCCCTTTCCTGAACCCCAGGTCTGATACTCACTTTTCTAGCGGCTATTTCTACTTTAATGTCTGATAGACATCTCCAACCAAGCCCACCCAAAATCGAGTCCCTGGGAGCTCTCCTTCCACCGTTATCAAAAAGCAAACAGCTCCTCGAATCATCCGGGCATGCAGGCGAAAATGCACGATGTTGTTCTTGACTCCTCTCTTTCTCTTACACTCTGCATCTTGGCCCAGCAGAAAATTCTACAGGTTCTACCTTCAAAATACACTCAAAACTTAACACTACCACCATTGCTCTCACCCTACTTCTACCAGGTCTCCCTGTTTCGGCCTTTGCCTCCTACCTGTCGTTATCCTCAATCAGATCATGTTCATCCTCTGCTTCAAAACCATCATGGCTGCAGAGTGAAGCTATGTCCCTAGCATGTCCCGTGTGGGTCTATGTGATCTGCCCCTCCCGTACCCCGCTCACTTCGTCTCCAGCTACTCACACCCCTACTCTGTCCCTCCGGCCACCAGCCACCCAGCCTCCTTCCTCAGCCATTGTATTTCAGGCACTTCCCTCTCAGGGCTTTGTACATCTTCATCCCTCTTCCCAGAATTCTCTCCCTCCAAATAGTCACATGGTCCCCTCCCCAACTCTTTCAAGTCTTTGCTTGAAAGTCACCTTCCTACAGAAGCTTTCCCTGGAAACCCCAATCTAAAACCCCACACCCCAACCTTTTTGTCCCCCTTCCCATCTTATTTTTTTCCTCCTTTCCTTTCATCACTAACATTCATATATTCTTTTCACTCATTTTATCTTGTACAGTGTGTCTTCTCCCGCTAGATTGTTAGCACCATGGGGACGGGAATATTTTTGTATGTTTTGGTCATCGAAACCTAATTTTGTAGTATTAGAAGCTACAATAGTGCTTTTACATGAAAAAAGAAAAGAAACAAGCTAGCCCAATCGTACAGCTAAAATTTTAGTTCCTTGAAATCCATGCTCTATATTTGGGCTTAACTTTTGATTCGATGCAATGATCAGACAGGATGGATTTCCAAGTTCCAAGGCTAACTCTTGGTAGAGAGGGCGCCAGGAAGACTTTTTACTCATGTTACTGACTAGCTGAATGGTTTTCAGTAGCGTCCCGTGGCCTCCACTGTTCATGGCCAAGTTCATGGCTCCGTCATCCACACCTGTCCCAGCTTGTCTTCTACATCAGCAGTGCATGAGTCCTCTCCAGACAAATGCTCTCGCCACTATGTCCCCAAATTGCCTTGAGTTTATCTTTCTCCGTGTTCCTTCTCATCCCTTTCTCTCATCTGAAACACCCTCCTTTATAACCTCCAACCATATATCCAAGTCCACCCTGTTTTTAAAGACCTCTTTCCTTCTCCATCTGCTGAAATTCAACTTGTTTATTCATCTTACTTGGCACCTCCTTTAGAAAGTCTTCCCTGAATTCTCCAGATGAAATGACACGCTCCCTGCCTTGTATTTTGTTTCTAACTCTAACTTCATCCCAGCTTGTTTCACAGTACAGTGTGATGTAGTCCCCAGCAGAGATCCTGGGGCCAAAGTGCACCTGTTCAAATCCAGGTTCTGCCATTAACTAGCTGTGTGGCCTTACACAAGTACTGTAACCTCTCTGTGCCTCAGTTTTTTTCTCTGTAAAATGGGATCAATAACACTACCTACCTTATTCGGTTTTATGAGGATTAAATGTATTAACATGTAAAACACATAGAATAGTGTCTCTACTCTGAGCTTGCACTGTTGTTATTGTTGTTAGCAATCCTTCGTTTTCAGTCCACTTGTCGCTTTTGGGTGGGAAAATAACAGCTGGAATTCTTTACAGTTGGCTAATATTAGGTTGGTGAAAAGTAATTGTGGTTTCCGATTGTGAATTTTAAATCATTATATCTAGGCTCAAACACATCTTTATTAATCAAAATAGGAATCACTACAATCAACACATTTTTGGCAATGAGAAATAAGTTTGTTTACTCCTGTAGCGTAAAAATCTGTGCTTTGGGATTCGACGAACTCTTGGAAAGCGTTTTATGCATCCTGCTGGTTGTGGAAGTGTTTTCCCTACAAAAAGTTGTCCAGATGCTTGAAGAAGCGGTAGCTGGCTGCCAAGAGGTCAGATGAGTATGGCGGATGAGGCAAAACTTTGTAGCCCAATGCATTCAACTTTTGAAGCATTGGTTGTGCAACGTGTGGTTGGGCGTTGTCATGGAGAACTGGGCCCTTTCTGTTGACCAATGCCGGCTGCAGGTGTTGCAGTTGTCAGTGCATCTCATTGATCTGCTGAGCGTACTTCTCAGATGTGATGGTTTTGCTGGGATTCAGAAAGCTGTAGCAGATCAGACCGGCAGCAGACCACCAAACAGTGACCATGACCTTTTTTTGGTGCAAGTTTGGCTTTGGGAAGTGCTTTGGAGCTTCTTCTCCATCTAACCGTTAGGCTGGTCATCACTGGTTGTCATATAAAATCCACTTTTCACTGCATGTCACAATCCGATTGAAAAATGGTTCGTTGTTGTTGCGTAGAAGAGAAGACAACACTTCAAAACGATGATTTCTTTGATTTTCGGTCAGCTCATGAGGCACCCACTTATCGAGCTTTTTCACCTTTCCAATTTGCTTCAGATGCCCAATAACCATAGAATGGTCGACGTTGAGTTAGTTCTTCGGCAGCTTCTCCTGTAGGTGTAAGAGGATCAGCTTTGTTGACTGTTCTCACTTGGTCATTGTCCACTTCTGATGGCCGGCCACCGTGCTCCTCATCTTCAAGGCTCTTGTCTCCTTTGCAAAACTTCTTGAACCACCGCTGCACTGTACGTTCGTTGGCAGTTCCTGGGCCAGATGCATTGCTGATGTTGAGAGTTGTCTCCGCTGCTTTACGACCCATTTTGAACTCTAATGAGAAAATTGCTCGAATTTACTTTTTGTCTAACATCATTTCCATAGTCTAAAACAAATATAAAATAAACAGCAGGTAATAAGTCATTATTAAAAAAAATAAAAGTTAGAAATGCACATTAAAATGATGTATAACGTAATCACATTTATTTGAAGAATGTAGTCCAATATCAAACAGCAAATTTCAACAATACTAAAACTGCAATTACTTTTGCGCCTAGCTAAATATACATAATTTTATTATAGAATGATTATTTCTTTTTCCTCAATTTGGAGGTGCTGGTAAATTAAATCCATTATAGGGAGATTCTTGGTATTAGAAATAATTTTATTGATTTGTTTTCTGACTACACAATGTATAACCACAATGCAACTGTTACATTAAAGTGAATTGAATTCAACTCCCGTTTCTTGAATTCAAGTTAATTCAACCCACTATAAGAAACAGAAAGATGAATGTAAGTCCTTGACCTCTTAGAACCACGAGCTATTTGGGAAGATTAAAATATAGACAATTAACTTTCCAATATCTGCTATATACTGCATATCATATGGTTCTCTTATTTATATCTTAAGGTTTCAATTTTTCTCAGTCTCCAATCATATCTTTTTATGATTTTGAATACAGGGTGCATTAGTTCATTTGAACCAGTTTCTTGTTTTAATGTGGGAACACAAGATATTAGTTGTCGTCTATTACTGTCTACTTAAAAAAATTGTTCTTGAAACCCTGCCCATTAACCTTTAGCCTCGAGGCCCATAAATAATTTCCGTGTTCATTAAATGATTAACTCACTTACCAGAGGTATTTATGAGTTCTTGGCTCAGCCTGAACCTGCCTGACCTCGTCAAGAGACAAGAGATGATTCCAGAATGTTCTCCCCAGCCTTCTGCAAGACACATCTCTGGCTGCCCCGTTCGTCTTCCCTTTCCCAGCCAACCCTGCTTGCTGTTCTGTCACCTCCACTTGGTTCCCTTCTCCAGGAGGCCCAGTTGCATCTGGTCCCCATTGTGGTGATCATTTGCCTTTGCAGCTCCTTTTATAAATGTTTAATCAGGTGCGCAGGCAAAAAGATGAAAAATGAAGGGTGGACGTTTCTAAATATTTATTCAGAAAACAAATTCAGTAATATTCAATCTAGCTTCTTCCCCAGGGGCATTGGCATCAGCATCCTCTTGTTCTACAGCAGCCTAAGACACTCAGTCCTCGGAGGTGAATCATGGAACGACAGCCTAATACCCATGAAATTAATTGTTTTTTCACGCCTAATAGCGTCCTCACCCTTAACTCTGGATAAACAGGCACTGAAATGGTTTATAAGCCAGGCTTGTTTTCCTTCTGAAAGATGATCCTTAAAGTAACTTCAGAAGACAGAAGGTCAACTCTAGAGATAAAAAGAAGCCATGATGGTATGTAAAAAAGCCTTTCAGTAAATTAAGACGCGATTTGTTTGCAGAGGTTGTAAAATAATCTTTCACCAGTTGCTAATTATAAAGTATGTAGACCAATAGGATGCATAAGAAAAGTGCATATGAGCATCTAAGGGTAGTGCCTTGGGTCATTTTTCCAAAGGTGATTAAGATGAAACAAAATGGTGTAAACCATCCATCTAAAATGTCACCCCCATTTCAGCAGGAAGTAGATCGATGACTACATTGCCCCTCCTCCCACAGATATGGAAGGGAAATATTGAGGGTGGGGAATATGTAATAGAGGGAATGGCCTGAAAAAACAGCAAAAATATTTTCTGTCTCTTTAAAACATCCTCCACTCCTTTTCTGAGAACTAAAATCTGCATTCCTGCCTCAGGCCAGTAGTTGGGAGGGGCAGGGCAAGTCTTTTGTTATTTGTGCTAAAGGAGATGGCCCAGCCCAGACCTGGTAAAGCGAGGTCCCGAGGTCCCGGGTGGAGGTCAGGAGATTGTCTTCAGCAGAGATGGGAGGATCAGAATCATCAAGTGAAGTTGAACAGCAATTGCCTGAAGCTGAAACCCCATCCTTTAAAAGCTCTGTATTTTCTGCTTACTATTAGGAGGATGGCCTTTCAGACAGGAGTCTCCATCCTCCTCCTTTGCTGGCAACGTAATAAAATGTCTCCTTCCTGTCCCCACCACCCCAAAAAAAATGCTCTTCGTAGTCTGATAGTCTGATATGAGCCACTTTAGGATATAAAGTCCTGAATACTTAACTCTTGAAAGAGGCAAAGAAATGTCAGATGATGACATGGATGACGAAGGTTGTGGCAATGGCTAATTTTCCTGGAAAGCCATCAAGGCTGGCCAAGAGAGAATGGTCCTTTCATATTGCTTTGGAAATGCTCCAGGGTATAAGCTTCACCTTTCAGGTATCTTTGGAGTCCAAGCTCAAGGATTATGGGTCAGCTTTCCCAAATGTACTCAATGCCCTTGGTCCCAGGCTAACAATGATGAAAGGAAGTCACCCACACTATTTAAGGATCTGGGTCGGGCTGGGCATGGTGGCTCACATCTGTAATCCCAGCACTCTGGGAGGCTGAGGTGGGAGGATCACTTGAGCTCAGGAGTTTGAGACCAGCCTGAGCAAGAGCGTGACACTGTCTCTACTAAAAATAGAAAAATTGGCAGGGCACATGCGTGTGTACTCCAAGCTACTTGGGAGGCTGAGGCAGGAGGATGGCTTGAACCCAGAAGTTTGAGGCTACAGTGAACTATGATGACACCACTGCACTCTGGCCTGGATGACAGGGTGAGGCTCTGTCCAAAAAAAAGAAAGAATCTGGCTTGAAGAAGCTGGATGGATGATTATAGGCAGCACTAAAATTCATCTTGTGTAGTTGGGACGACTCCTTTTCGTACTGAGGCCATAACCAAGTTATAATCACAAATGTTTTGATGGGCAGAGCCCTACCCTCTATCAGGCGTTTGAATATCGCAGTAAAACGGCTACACCATTTGCAAAAGGTGAGCGGAGTCCACATGATTCCCCAGGCCAAGTGCTATGGATGGGAGATGAAGTTCAGTCAATGTCTACAGCGGGTGAGTACAACAGGAATTTGAGATGACAAACCTCAGAGAGGAACGAGGTAGATGAGAAGCAGAAAAAACGGTGACCTTCATCCACTGTGCTCAGAAACACAAAGTTGTGCCAGACAAGATTGAACTATCAGAGGATTTGACTGCAGTTTTCAAAGGCACAGGAAAAGGAGGTGAACGAACCCATCCATTTTGTTGAACAATGGTTTTCTGAAACTTTAGCAAAATGAAAGAGGAGCCTATTTAATTAATTGGAGCCTACCAGATACATACCTGAAAGGAAACTTTAATGAGTGTTTACGCATTAAAATGAGGGTCAGGTTCTTGTACCTCAAGGAAGGTGCTAGAACCCTTGCCAGAAGGCACACAAAAGCACTCTTCTGCGGAGAGGGGGGGGAATGTCACTGGGTGAGATGCTTACATTAAAGCAAAAAAAAAGTACTAATCAATTAAAATCATGAAAGAAGGAAAACCAGTTGCATCAAATGTTTTTAGATTACCTTATTTAAACATCTCGACAACACATGAGGTTACAAAAAAGGAAACTGAGGCTTAGAGAAGCAAAGGAGTTTAACCAAGTTTACATAGCTAGCAAGTTTCTACCCAGCATTTAAATCCATAATTAAAAGCTGTCTAGAGTCCTAGCTTTTTCCACAAGCTGCCTCCATTTGGGGCAATGATCTCTGTGTGGATGAAAGAGGAAAAGGTCCAAGGTAATGCTTTGAAGAGGGAAGTGTGAGGCCTCGTATTCCCTGAATAATAAGATAAGGTCTGCGGATGAATGGGGAAACCATTCTGCACGTGGGTGCTAATGAGATCGCATTCATGTGTCAGCTTTTGCTGGCTCCAAAGCCCCACAGTTGAACTGCAGGAACCCTACTCCCTCCCCATTCAAGATTCTCTCCCCGTTAGAGTCTTGGGGGATCCCTTGGCGTCCTGCTGCACAGCAGACTAGTCCCATCCTTGAGTGACCCTGCTGTCATCCCTAAGGCTGGCCCAGCTGCTCCTGCACCTACCTCAGGGCTCTCCCTACAGCTCTGCTGTCTCCCAGCTTTTGGTTCAAAGCTGAGGATTACCCGAGATGCTCCTCTACTCCACGCTACTCTGTCTACCTCCCCAGAGCTCTGGCCCGTATATCCAAATGCCTTTCAGGCAACTCAACAGAATGTCCCAAAGATATCTCAAATACAACCCATCCAATAAATTATCTTCTCCAAAAGTCTTCTCTTCCTCCTGTGGGCTGAATTTTGATGAATAAACACCACCGGCACTCAACGGTAACTCAAGTCAGAAACCTGGAGTCACCTAATCTCTGGCCACTTCAACCAGCCACCTAGCACTATCAATTCAAAGGCACTGTGGTAGAAAGCAAACCAGCTCTCAGCTACCTCACCCTTGGAATGACGCATGATACTTCTGCTCCCAGTCCATGGTCTAGAACGAGTCAAATGGCCCCCATCATAGCAAAGAAGGCTGGGAAATGTTGGGGAGTTCATGACTACCCATGAGCACTGTCTCTCCGACAACTCTCGTGAGGAAGATCATAGCACAATCCCCACGATTTTTACAGATGATGAGAACTTGCACAAGGAAAACATAGTTTCTCCAAATTCATTCTGCTAGTTAATGGCAGACCTGATATTTAAACCAGACAATCTGATTCCAGAATCCATGCTTCTAAAAGTTATATTGTCTTTCCAAAGTAATAGAAATACCAATGATTTCATGAATGATTTGTAATCATGGAAACAAACTATGGATGAAGATAGAAAATTCTCTCTTGGAACCCACAGCCACACTCCATGAACCCCAGCTGGCCACTGGAAATGAGGCAGAAAAATGTACATTTTTCTGTAGACCTGAGAAGGGATTCAACACGCAGGCTAGTGGTCGGCCAAGGCAACCGAGGAAAATCCCAGTATGTAATTGTTATCAACAAATAACGGAGAAATATTTTTAAGAACTTATTGTTAGAAAGGGTTCAGTGAAATGATTTTATATATTTCTGATAAGAGTGTGAATAGGCATAATTTTCCTTGAATTTAATTTGTTGACATATGTCAAGAATCTTGAAAGCATAATACACCTAAAATTTTTACTTCTAATCATTTAAAAAATAATAAAATAGGTGTTCCAGAACTGTTTTTACAAGTATTATCTCAGCGTTGTTTATATAGTTTTAAGAAAGAAAAAAATAAGATATTAACAATAGAAAAATAGGTCAATATAATATAGCACATAAGATAGACTGCTATGTCATAAAAAGTCTCATTTTTGAAAACAATTTTAGTGATAAGAAAAATAAGATACAATGCTAAGTAAAAATAGTACAGAAAATTATACCTGTATAATATATACATACTATACATATGCCAATTTTATAACTATGTATTTAAAACTGCATAAGATAAAGACCGAACAGCAACCATAAATAATAAGTTAGGATATAAGAATATAGGAGATTGCATCTTTGTTTTATGCACTATTTGCAATCTCTGCATAAACATTTCATAATCAAAAAAACTTTTTTAAATATAAAACAAGACTCATGGGCTTTTGAGTCAGACCTGATTTGAATTTTAGCTCTACTAAAATCACTAGCCGGTGATCTTGGGCAAATTACTTTATACCTTTGAACTTCAATATTCTCATTTTTAAAAAATTCAGATAAGAACATCTACCTCACATGATTTTTGCAAGGACTACGTGAGTTCATGTATGCAGAGCATCTTGCACATAGTAAGTTCTCAATAAATGTTAGTCACACTTTTAGAAAAGCATATGAATTTGGGATTGCACAGAAAAGGCTGAGGGACTGTGGGTTTGTTCCCTGAGATTTCTCACGTGGCAGCAAAGCCCCTCAACAAAGCACAGGGGTGCAAAAACTATTAAAAAAACAAACAAACAGTGAAGAAGGTAATGGAAGAGGAAGACGACGAAAGACAAGAAGAAAGGAATACCAATGACACGTAGTGAAAAAGGGGTCTGGCTCTGACAGTAGGGTCTTCACAGCACAATGCTCTTCGTTCCTATGCAGGTCACCAGGGAACCCTCTGTACGTGACACCAGAGAGGCACTAAGAGCAGTTCCTCAACCATCCCCTGCTTGTTCTCACCTCCCAGCACTGCACAAGTGTATCTTCACGCCAGGTGCAATTGCCAAATGCACCATCTCTTGTCTCTCCCTAACTCTCCCACTCCCCCCCCCACGCCCCGCTAAACACACAGAGGTGTGTACATGTGTGCACACACATGTGCTCTTTTTGGATAACTCTTTATATACGCTTTTACTTCTCAGCACTGGTGTCCCTGTCTCTGACCTCCCAGGAGGGTCACCCCCAGCTCTGCAGTGGCATTGCTTGCATGCGTATCCGTCTCATCCACCAGGTTGCGGTGGACTCTTTGAGGACAGAGACTGTCTCGTGGGCTCTTCTTGCTCAGGCTCCTAATCCAACATCTGGCAGACTCCTGTAGCTGATCTCTTTTTACGATCACTTTTCAGCATGTCTCTGTTCCCGCCGCAACACCCAACACAGCTCTTCTTAGAGCTTGAGGACACCGGACAGAGCGACGATCTTCTAGCACACAGAACAAAGTGACCTCGTAAATCACACAGTGAGAAGCAAAGAGGAACTGCAGGCAGCAGAAACAGGGAGTTGTGTGATCAGGCTGTGCCTCCAGAGAGGACCAGGGCTGCAAAACAATTGTATCATCCAACCTGCCCCATCTTCTGCCAATCTTCCCCTTTGCTTCACATTTATTGCAATATTGCAACATGTTTGCCAAAGTGTGGGCCAAGACAAGTGTAGGAAATCAGTCTGCCAAGCCCAATTTGGCCGGTGCTTCTTGCTCTCCGTACAGTTTTGAACCTAAATTCGTAGTCTATATTTCCTTGGCAATAAGTCAGCAACCCATTGTTGGTAGAACTAAGCACAAGATCTTGTCAGTAAGGTAATCAGAAAAACTACTATCTATTGAGCACTAACTGTAAATCGTGTGCTATCATAGGTGTCTGACATACGTTATCTCACTTAGTCTTCACAACAAACTTTTGAGATGAACGTTACTGCCCAAATTTTGCAGATGAAGAAATTAATGGAGTTTGAGTAACTTTCCCAAGATCACACAATTAAAAAGTGTTACAGTCAGGATTTGAAACAAATCCTTCTGTCTTATCCAAATTATACTGCCAAGAATCAGGGATATAAGAAAAATTTGCTAGAGATCGCTTTGAAAGCCAAAAGCTTAGTTAGGAAACCCAACCTCAAATTAGATGTTCAACTATGATAGTAAGTGACTTATCCAGAAGACCAGGGATCTGGTTGAACTACTGATAAGTGTGCAGCCTTTAAGAGACTTAGGTTGTAGTGGGAGCAATCACAGACCTCAAAAGCATGTTGGAGGCTGACCCCAATTAACACCACTGGGCACACTCAGTTTAGCTGTGATATCATGTAACTACTACAACATGCTTCAAACTCCAGGTTCTGTTTTCCAGGGTCACTGATGACAGTTTTGTTTTCAGAACAAACAGCTAGAGTGGGGTAAGGATTCCCAGTGGATATTTAGTCTCTAGAGATGTCTGTGACCCAAATTTTAAGCCTAGAAATAAATACAGTCCACTTGCCAAAAGGTCTGCCTATCATTGCGTTGGTTCGGACAAAGATAAACCCAATTAGGTATAACCAACAAAGTGAGGAAAGTTGCTGAGTAAAGGAAAATTCCACACCATTAGAAAATCAGCAAGACAAATCTACTTTTCTATGGGTTTAAGAGGGCCTGGGGTGACTAGATTAACTCTGACATCTGTGCTCAGATTCAAACCTTTGGTGGAAGAAAAGCTTATAGCTTAATTTCGCAAGACCCAGCATGGAACCTTTGTTGGCCAGTAGGGAGATGGGGTCTGAGAAAATTGGATTAGTGCTCCTGATATACAGACTTGAGCAATTGAGAGGAAAGTGCAATTATAAGCAACTGTACCCGACAAGTCTCTTGCCCGTGTGATGTTTCAATTCCAGAAAAGATCACAAGCTTGATAATCAAATCATTGCTGATCTGGACTTGAACCGGCTCCACAGTAACATATGCTGGCCTTGTGATCAGAATGCTTTCAATCAAAATGTTTTGAACACACATGTTTATAAAACGAACAGAAACTTGCAAGTATTAAGCTATCAGTCCTTAATAAACATATACATTTGGGGGGAAAAAGACATAGAGACCTAACATCTGTCTATTAGTTATCTATCTATTTATTAATAATTGGAATATAAGAAAGAGATAATAGAGAAAATGGAGAAGAAGGCAATATTCAAAGAGATGTTGACTAAGAATTTTCTCAAATTTACAAAAGACAGAAATCCTCAGATATAAGAGACAAAATAAATACCAAGCAGAATAAATACAAAGAAATCCAAGGCTAGATACATTGTAATGATACTGCAGAACACCAAACAAAGGGAAGGAAGGAAGGAAGGAAGGAAGGAAGGAAGGAAGGAAGGAAGGAAGAATAGAATTTTTAAAAAAGGAAAAAGAAATGAAAGAAAATCTTTGAAGCAGTCAGAAAAAAAAAACCAGATTATTAACATAGTAACACATTAAACTGATCTAATTTCTCTATTGAGAAATTAGTGGCTATTCTCACTAGCCATAGTAACAATCAGAATATAATGGAATTTTTTTTAAAGCAGAGAGGAATAATCATAAACCTAGAATGATACTACCACAGAAATAGTCTTTCAAAAACAAGAGTAAAATAAAAATATTTTCAGAAAATAAAAATTGAGAGACCTCTTTTAAAGGAATGTGTAAGAAATATACTCAGGAAAGAAGGCTAATGAGCTCCAGGGAAATCTGAAATAAAAGAAGAAATGATGAGCTAACAAAATGTTAAATAAGTGGATGAACCTAAAACAACATTATAATTTGAGGGGTTAAAGACTAAAAGAACTAAAATACTAGATAATAATAGCAAATACTCATAAGTTAGGATAGAATGAACAGAATTAAAGGTATTTTAAGTTGTTTATATTATTTGGGAAAAGAATAAACAAATGAATTAACATTAGCCTTTGCTAAATTAAAATGCATTCTAAAATTTCTAGGGAATCATTTATAAACAAAGATAAAGATATAACTTGCCATTAGTTGAGGGGAAAAATGAAATGAGAAAAAACCAAACTCAATTCAAAATAAAGTATTAAAAAAGAGAAAAAGACATATAAAAGACAAATAGAAAAAAATATAAATATAAAACACAAAATAAACAGTAAAATAGATCCAAATATACCAGTAATCACAATAAATGTAAATGCATAAACTCTCCAGTTAAAAGCCAAAGACCGTCAGACTGGATAAAGAAACAAATTCACCTATATGTTATTTACAAGAGAGCCAACTAATAGCTAGGGACACAAATAGATTGCGACTAAAAGGATGAAAGAATATTATCATGCAAATACTAAATAAAAGCTAAATTGACATCAGACAAAATCAACTTAAAGTAATAAAACATTATTAAAGGCCAAGAATCACTACATATTTTTTTAAATTAAAATTGTTAACAAGGCATAACAAATACAAAATTGATAAATTTACCATCATAGTGAGATATTTTGACATATTCCCTTGGTAACTGAGACATCAGGTGGACAAAAGAACTAGTAAAAATATGAACTTGACCAGTAAAATTAATAGGCTTGATCTAACAGACAAATATAAGACAATGCATCTAAAATTTGGTTATTGGCATTTTTTTTTCAAATATACACAGGACATGTATAAAAACTAACCATGTGTAAGACCATAAAATAAGTCTCAAAAAATTTTAAGGAAATCAGAGTTCATATAAAACAAGTTATCTGACCAAAATGCAATTATGTCAGAAATCAATAACAAAAACAACCAAACCCCCTTTTAAACAATTTTATTGAACATGTGCTTCTAAATATGTTATAACTTCAGTCAAAGAATAAATCATGAAAAAATTTAAATTCTCAGAATGGAAAGAATAAAAATGTGTGATGCAGCTAAAGATATACTTACAGGTAAATTTGGAAGCAATTGTTTCTTCTAAAAAAGGAAGATTAAAAGCAAGCTAAAATATAACTTAAGAATTTAGCAACAGAACAACGGAAAATATATAAAATTGAAAGAAAGAATAAACATAAAAGCTAAAATTAATGAAATAATAAGCAGATAAAGAATATTATCAAAGCAAAGTTGATCCTTTGAAAAGACTAGTAAAGCAACAAACCTCTGAAAGGATTGAGAAAAAAGAAAAAGAATGAATAAATAATGTTTTAATAATTAATTGAACATAATTATCAATGTAGAACAGTGACAAGATGGCTAGTGAATATTAATAATAAGTAAATTTGAAAACTTAGATGCATGAAAACATTTCAGGAAAAAAAATGACAAAAAATCAATTCAGGAAGACAAAGAAAAATCTGAATAATCTTATACTTACTAAAGAAATAATATCAATCATTTAAAATATTTTCACAAAGTAAAAACTCATCCTTGAACATTTTACCTGTGAGTTCTACCAGACATTGAGAGAACAGATTCAGGTTGAGATTAGAGACTCAAAAGAGGAGATCCAACATCCTACAAACATAAGTTCCAAAACAACAAACAAAGAAAATGGATGAAAAAATTATGAAAGAAATAAAACAAGAAAATTTCCTAGAACCAGAGGAACATGTTTCTAGATTGAAAAAGAGCATCGAGTATCTGTTGCGACAAATGAAGACCCCCACCACATTGCATTATTGCCCAAAATCAAAACATCGAGTCGTGCTTAATGCTATATCCACAGTGACTGTGACAAGTACCTAGACTGTTGGCAAAGTGTGTCAGTTTCATATAGGCGACCATGGGACGTCTCACAGAGGCCCACCTTCTGCTGATTCCTTCTTTGTAGTAGGATGGTTTAAAGAAACAAGAAAGAAAGAGAGAAAGAGAGCTTCTCCCAGGCTATTCTGGTATATACTGTATGCTCATTCCCATTTTAGGAACAATAGGAAATATAGAAAAAAGAGGAAAGGCAGAGGGTAATTTACTTATTCACCAATACATCAAATTAAAACCTATAAGCCATTTTTGGTTCCAGAACAAGATGGAATAGACACACTTCCCCCGTTGTTCCCACTAAGTATAGCTAAAACCCCTGGACGTTACATATAAAACAAATATGAGAAGACTCTAAACAGTGGAAAGAAGAAGGCAGACCACCTAGGGACATCACAGCCCAGTGAACAACAAAGTGGTAAGTTCCCTGAGTTTCCTTTTTCCTCATATGTCATAGACTAGGTACTGGAGAAGCTGATAACCAAGAAATGACGATAGATGCAGATAAAAGGAGTCCCCTCAAAACCTGCTCTCTCTACAAAAGACCAGGAAAGGGACAGCCTAGCAAAACAGAAAAATTTTAGAAAATCATTTTCCCTAGCCAAACGCTATGGAAAAAACATGGCCCCAACCCCCCTTAGCATAGGTTGAGTAGGAAGCTTAGGCTTCCGCTCTCACTCAGCTATAAGGAGACACTCTAAAGCCCTGCCAAGGTGGTGTCAGAGAAGGGCAAGTGGGGTTCTTGGACTTTCATGCCCTCTCAGCAATTGCATGTGTGCCCCATCCCCCAATGTAGCTGTAGACCCCATGGGGAGCCTAGACTTCTACCCCTACCTGGTGGTAATGGGGTAGGCACCTCTTCCACTCCCTGCTAGGATGGTGTTGGAGGAGACCTAGTACAGATTCAGAATTTTCACCACTACCCAGCAGTATAGCATGGTGCCCATCCCCATCCCAGCCAATTGTGCCAATAAAGACACGGTAAGAAGCCTGAACTCCTACACCACCCAGCAGTAATAAGGCACCATGCCCCTCAGCATCAATAGAAGCCATGTGTGAAAGTTGGTCTTCTACCCACCTGACAGCAAGAAGATAGTACCTTCTTTCCCTCACCAGCACAGTGTCTGAGGTGCCCTACTAAAACAGAAGATCTAAATAACATCCAGAGTCTTATCATAGCCAAAATATTCAACATACAGTTTAAAAACTACTTATTATACTAAAAACCAGGAAAATCTTAACTTGAATGAAAAAAAGACAATTAACAGATATCAACATAGGAATGACATAAATGTTGAATTTATCTGTCAAAGATTTTAAAACAACTATCGTAAAAATGCTTCAACAAGCAATTACAAACATATGTGAAACAAATAAAAAATAGAAAGTCTCCGTAAATAAACAGACAATATAAAGAAGAACCAAATGGAAATTTGAGAACTAGAAAAACACAGCAACTTAAATAAAATACTCATTGGTTATGCTCAACAACAGAATAGAGAGGACAGAGGGAAGAATAAATGATCATGAAGACAGAACAATAGAAATTACCGATCTGAACAATAGAGAGAAAATATAGACTGAAAACATAAAAGAAAATGACATATTTAAGCCCTAACATATCAATAATTACATTAAATGTAAATGGTCTTAATGCACCATATAAAAGGCAGAGGTTGGCAAAATGGATTTTAAAAAAACAACAAAAAAACATGACTCAACTATATGCTTAAAAGGTCATATACCATATGATTCCATATATATAATATTCTCAAAATTATAAAGATATAAAGCAGATTAGCGGCTGCTAGGGCTTAGGGATGATGGGGGAGGGGGCTGGGTATGACCATAAAGGGGTAGCCTAAAGGGAGATACTTGTGGTGATGGAACAGCTCTGTATCTTGACTTCAGTGATGGTTTCATGAATCTACACACATGACAAAATGACATAGAACTATGCACGTGCATTGTACCAATGTCAGTTTCCTGGTTTCGACATTGCTCTGTAGTTTTATATAAGCTATAATCATTGGAAGAAACTGGGCGAAGTGTACATGGAATCTTTTTGTACGACTTACGCGACTACCTGTGAATTTATAATAATTTCAAAATTAAGAGGTTTTAAAAACCTACAAAGCACTTATTTCCCCAAGTTTTAGGCATACAGGGAAGAACAGAACAAGGCTCCTGCCATAAAAGTCTTGCCATGTGGTTAACCACAATATCCTTTGGGGAGGGTGGGTAAAACCCAAACATATTAAATATATAAAAAGCCATTTAAAAAGGGGTTGTAGCTGTACAAGGGGTGCTAGTATTACAAACTCTAAAAATGCCAGGACTTCAAGCATTGGATATTTTCAATAACAATTCAAAATTCAGAGTATTGAAAAAACAGCCTCTAAACAGCAATGCCAAGTTTAAGCAATCAAGGTAGCCTTGATATTAGACCAAAAGGCCGGCTGGGCACGGTGGTTCTTGCCTGTAATCCTAGCACTCTGGGAAGCTGAGGCGGGCAGATCGCTCAAGGTCAGGAGTTCGAAACCAGCCTGAGCAAGAGAGAGACCCCGTCTCTACTAAAAATAGAAAGAAATTAATTGGCCAACTAAAAAATATATAGAGAAAAAATTAGCCGGGCCTGGTGGGGCATGCCTGTAGTCCCAGCTACTCGGGAGGCTGAGGCAGGAGGATCGCTTGAGCCTAGGAGTTTGAGGTTGCTGTGAGCTAGGCTGACGCCATGGCACTCTAGCCCGGGCAACAGAGCGAGACTCTGTCTCAAAAAAAAAAAAAATTAATTAAAAATTCAAAAATTAGACCAAAAGGCCTTGCCCCAGAAGAGTCCTCAGTTTTCTTTATGGGAAATCACCCAAGATACATCTCACCCCATCACTACGTACAATATTCATGTGCCAAGTGGCATGTCTTTTCCATAACTGATCACCACTTGCCCACCCAGGGCACTTGGCAACCTGGACTTTCATAGGTATAACCCTTGGCAGAGGCCATCGGCACTAGGGTAGCTGCCCGTGTTCTCAGAAGACTTCACACACACGTTGTGCAGACCCTTCCCCACGGAGAGTAAGTCATCACTTCTTCAACATTTCCCTCCTGTTTTAGTAGGACCAATGTTTAACCAAGATCTCTTATTTTCCTTGTCACTGGGCCCATAGACACTTCTGTTCACTCGTGTATTTTACAAATTAAAAATAAATTCTTATGTACTATTCTGTGCCTACAACAGAGTATGTGCAATATATATGAACTCACTCTGACCCACCAGTTGACTGAAGAATCCCAAAATTAACTGTGCAACTGAAGCTAGCTGTGTCCTCTTTCCCAATTCCCACCCTCCTGCCTTCCCCTCAGACAATACCACCACCCTGAATTTTGTGTTTATTATGCCCTTGCTTTTTAAAAATAGTTGACCACAATGCAGGTATTCCCTAACAATATTTGCTTAGCTTTGCTTGTGTGTTTGCTAATACGAATTGTGCTCCAATTAACAGTCTTACACATATCTCCTGGTTCACATGTGCAGGAGTTTCTCTAGGGTATACACCTAGGAGTGGAATTGCTGGGTCATAGAAATGTCACCTTTACCTGTGCTAGATAATGCCAAGTTTTCCAAAGAAATTGTACTAATTTACGGTCCCAACAGCAGCATAGAAGATTCTGTTTTTCTACATCCTCATCAATTCTCAGTCAATATAATCTGACTTCATAATTTTTTGTCCAGTTAGTGGGTATAAAATGATATCTGATTACAATTCTAATTTTCATTTCCCTAATTACTAATGAAGTTGAGGGCCTTTTAATAGGCCGAATGGTCATTTATAATATATTTCTTTTGTGAATTTCTCTGTTTTGGGGGGCATTTTAAAATGAGTTATAGGCATTCTATATATATATATTCTGGATCCTTAGTCCTTCATCACTTAGAAGTGGTATAAAGATTTTCTCCCAGTTTGTGGCTGATCCTTTTTCTCTCTTTATAATATTTTCAGTAAACAAAAGTTCTTCATTTTAACGAAGTGAAATTAATTAATCTCCTCCTTTTTGGTTCGTGCTTCTTTTGTGTCTTTCAGTTCCATGGAGGAGGATGAATTCATTAGGAAAGGGAAAACTTAAAAGGAAAAAAATATAGGAAAATATCTTGATGACCTTTAGGGATGGAAGGATTTCTTAAACAAGGTCCCAAAAGTGCTAATAGTAAACCATTTCTATGTTAACAAACATTTTTAAGGATTGTCAGGGTGGAGCGGGAGGATACATTGAACCCTAGCCAAGTTTGTATTCATTATTGTCCGCAGAGAAGTAGGTTGCTTTGTGCTGCTGTTGAACAGGGTGGTCTCAGGACAAAAGACTCTTTGCGCGGTCAACGTAATTGTCTGTGTCCTAGTTCCATCCCTCCCAGCCCCGTGGCCACCACCTTTTCAGAAGGGAGGCAGAGGGACCTATGGCAGTTTTTTCACCTTTAGTTCTTTTTTGTTACTGGCATGGATAGGGGGTCTGTTTCCGCTAATCTTAACTGTGGCAAAATGCTCCAAGATGTCTATTCTTCTGGTTATATATGGAATTTCCTGGACTCCAGTTGATTGCCCGGGATGGGGGCTGATTAGATGCAACTATTTCCAGGCAACCTTGCCTTTTCTTTCCTGAGAAACAATTGTGTGAGCAACATATTTCTAGGTGGGGCTACATTACTCACATACATCGTTTTCTTTTTTGCCATACAATTTCCAACCGAGTTTTCTTCCAGAAACACACACACATACACACACACACACACACACACACACACACACACAAGCAGCTAGTGCTACTTATAACATTGCTACTCTTTGGAATACTATTTGTACGTTCTTGTAATTTTGTACTTTTATCATTGTTATCATTTCAAGGCCCATTTTTTCCTGTGCAATTTTGTGAGGCTTCCTTCCCCCCCTCCCCCATTTCCCATCTATCTATTTCTGGGTCATTATTCCCTTCTCCATCAGTATCTTAGGGGCATAGCTGGAAGCCCCGGGGAGATCTGCGTGAGGCTCTGCCGTGATGAATGGGCTTCTTTTCACTCAGAAGTAACTGGCTGGCTTCCACTAAGGGCTGCTAATTTCTTCGCAGCTACTTGGAGTAAGTAGATTAGGTTACCACTATTGTTGCTTATCTCATTCTAGAATCAATGATCCAATTCACACCATCACCACCTATAAATCTCGGGGAAACTACTACACAGAAGCCCTAGTAATTGATTAGTGGGCATTTCCTGAAATGAATCATTCATAAGGTGATGCCGTGGTTCCCGGCCTATTTCTGAAGCAATTAGGACCTAGTGAGTGGCTTATTTGTTTATAGTTGGATGACAGCTTTTGTTTCTGGTCTGATGTCTGAATCTTACCCCCGGTTTCTCAATGGTCTGGCCACCAGCTCCTTTTCCTTTCTTTGTTGTGTTTGTTGTGTGCTTCTTTCTGAAACCTTTTCAGGCAGATGCCCAGCCTTTGACAACACGGCTGATCCTCGGCGTCCATCTGTCTGTTGATTTGATTATCAACAAATTATAGGTAGGATCCGCCTCCTTCTTGCCTTCCCAGGTCTATCAGGCCATGTGAGAGGGAAAGACTGAAGAGAGTGTACAGGTAGAAAGTGCTTGCAGGGCGCCCTGTCTCTCTTCCCCAGATCTGTGCAGCAACTGAGCATGCTCACAGGGAATGGCTGCTCTCCCACACTGGGGTCTGCTTGAGGCTGGAATCAGCTTTTTCTTCCAATCAAATAAGCATAAAGTATTTACGATTTTGTATATGCCCAGCACTAAATTACAGACTGTACCTTAAAATCAGGGCGGGGTGGAAAGCCAGGTGGTAACTGCTACCATCCACTGAGCGCTTTCTATGAACAAGGCGATTTGTGCTGAGAGTTTTGCCTACAGTATTTTGTTTAATCGTACAACCATCATGCGTCTTGGGTGTTATCATCCACGCGAGAAACCTACCGCTGGGGGAGGTTGTGTACATTTTCTAGGTCACTCAATTAATAAGCAAAGAAATTCAAACACTGACTTGACTAATTCAAAAGCGTGCTTTTAGCCACTACACCCACCTGCCTCCTTCTTAAAACAATAAACGATAGGCCTGAACTGCATGGGGCTCACTAAGGAGGTCGCACAAAGGCAAGTTCAAGTGGGCTGGAGTAGTCGGGGGCTATGGTAGAAGGAGGGTTTTCTTTTTTTTTTTTTTTTTTTTAGAGACGGGGTCTCGCTCTTGGTCAGGCTGGTTTCGAACTCCTGACCTTGAGCTATCCACCCGCCTCGGCCTCCCAGAGTGCTAGGATTACAGGCGTGAGCCACCGCGCCCGGCCCCAGAAGGAGGGTTTTCTAGGGAGCAAATAACCCCATGTTTCTTACATTATTTTTTTCTTACTGTGGAAAAAAACATGTAACATAAAACAAAATATGAAATGCCTCACGAGTCTGTGAAGATAAGGCAGGATGGCTGTGCCTCCTCGCTCAGGGGCCATGGAACCTTCTCTGTACTGTTCCAGTTATAGTACATAGGCTGCCGAAATGAGCTCTCGCAAACTCAACTTGTCATCCCCAGTTTGAAATGCATTTTCCATCCTGACTCGATACACACATGCACATATAACTGAAACAAAATTTTACTTCGTTATACTTGCCCTCGTTCTATGCCGTGCCCTATATTTTGCTACCGTGTATCTTTTTGAAAAAATAATTCTGGTTACGGCCTATTAAATGGACTTTGCAACCTGCAAATACTGATCTACAAACATCAACGGATGGGGAAATTGAGGCTCAGAGATGTGTTGAGCACCCAGCACAGTGTCTTGCAAATAATGATCCTAAGGGCCCTGCTTTATCTCCGTCGATCACAACAAACCCATGCAGCATCTCAGCGGCAGAACTGGGATGGAATCCAGGTTTCCTGACACTCCCAATAAAGGGTCTTCCAGTTTGTCAAAGAGGAGGGATTCTTTCATGGCCGAGTTTCTCCACAGGGGTGGGCAGAAGGAAGAAGAAACAGTGATGTTGTGGAAGTTTCACACTGCTCCCCAGCGGGCCTGGTCCAAGGTCACAGAATGCTAGAACATGACTATTAATAATTCCAAAGCCCAAAGCCTTTCTGTGGTTGTCTACCTTGATCGCTCAGTAAAATCACCTGGGAGCTCTACAACAATACCCATGCTCAGGCTACTCTCAGATGAATTTAATCATCATTTAATTTAATTTAGGGGTGGGGTGTTTTCTAAAAGCTTCCCAGCTGATTTTAATACAGAGCTACTACCTCAATGTAGGATAGAAGAGACCCCTTAAAAAATATTCTCACTTGTCCTTCAAGCCCCAGCTGAAATGCCCACCTCTGGGCCCCATGGAGTCCTGATTTAAACTCAGTCATCAGTAAGTGCTCTTTCAGTGTATCCATCTGGTATTCATAGATCCCTTTGTCTTGTGTTTATCTCCCCTGCTAGATGATGTGCTTATTGAATGCAGGGCTGATGCCTTACTCATAGTTGTATCCAAGTGTGTAATAAATATTTAGAGAATGCCCTTTGCTCAGATGGCTCTTCTTCCTCAAACCATCCACGCTTCTGAAATCTACTGTGACTCAGCTGTAACTCCTAAGGAGGGTGATGGAAATCCTCCCCAGGACCAGCTCTATGGAGGACAAGATGGCCGCTTGCTCTAGGTGATGCAGAATCCTGACCAGTGAAAACAGCAGTCACTTAAGGCAGGGAGACTGCAGCATCCCTTCTCACGTGCCTGGGGTTTCTCTCCCCATCTTCCCCCTCCAGTCCTCTCCTTCAGGTTTTCAAATCCTCCGGGATTCCTGACAAGGCAGCGTTGCCCAGTGTGTAGCACCCTGGACAGGAAGTAGGGAAGACGAACTTCCTGTCCAGGTCCTGACCGTCAGTGTGTCTCTGCAGGGGCTCACTCTTCTGTTTTGATAGCTGGGAACGACAACATTCCTAACTCACTTGTCACCCTCTGGTTCCTTTGCCCCTTGGGGATTATGTAAGAACTCCTCATACATGAAAACAAGCTTCGTTTGGGTCCTTGAGCTTTTCCGAGGAAAGCTTCGTATAAATATAAGATACCTTTTGTTATTGTTTGCGGCTCAAGGGATTTGAGGAAAGAAGCTGGGAGCCAGCAATGCTCGTTTTTATAGGCAGAAAATAGCTGTTGGAAAAACAACCTGGTGTGTGGAGCACGATGTTCTTATCGAGTAGACAGAATTATCTTTCCCAGGCAGCCATGAACATGAAACACCTGGTACACACGTTTCCTGCCCCTTCACATATTTTGAAAGAAACAGACCTTTACCCTGACCTGTCAAGCAGTGATCTCCATGAACTTCTGTCCACAGACTCTCCGACTGTTATCTTGGCTTGCTTCTGTGGGTTTAAATGGTAAACATCGCTGATCCTCACTAATAGGGCATCTTCTCCAGATATCCCCCAGACCTTATCAGATCCACACATGTGGCTCGTCTTCCTTAAAACGCAGCCACTGGATGGGGACTCGTCTCTGATGTCAGGGGCTACGGGTCAGGGGCTTCCTGCCTTCAGCCCCACCCGGGCTTGGGTGCTGTTGAAGAGATGGGGACCTTGGAGACTTGATCCTGACCTGGCAGATGCTGGAAAATCTTTTGGGAGAGAAAACAAAATAGATTCACTGAAAACATTTGGAGGAAAAGACAAATCTATAACTGCTCTCTACCTTGAAGGCTCAGAGGGGTTCAAGAAGGTAGAAATCCGTGTGTTCCATAGAAGACAGGGCTCAGTACCGCAGAAGGTGCTCGATAATATTATTAATAGTTGAGTGAATGAAGGAAACTGGAAGCCAATGAAAAGTATTTGAAATGGAGGAGGGAGCAAACAGCCACGGCTGGGGAAGCTGCGAAGCACATTAGTGTGGGTGTTGATTTCGGAGCAAGGCAGATTGACCTGAATGTGCCACTCACCCGCTGTGTCATCCTAAGCAAGTTGTGTAACCCTCTAAACTTCACTCTCCTCTCCCGTAATAAATGGTAGATAACAATACCTCCATCCTAGGTTCGGCGGAGCATCGAATGAGATGAATATAGGCAAAACTCTTAGCACAATGCTACGCATATAGTAACTGCTTGAATAATGTTTATTGTTGTTGTTGTTGTTATTATTCTTAGGGAAAACATGAACAAAGGCAGGAATTACTTAGCCTGTACATGGGGAAAATGTATTTTCCCTATGACAATAAAATAATCAAAATATTTCATACTAAGTGTTATCGAGGTGGATTTGAGCAGACGGTGCCTGCCCACTGCAATATTATGAGAGAAAGAAAAATGTATATTTATTATCTCCCTCTAGCTCTGATTTCTCACCTCTTCCCTTTCTTTCATTGCCCTTCTCCATCCCCACTACTTCCATATCCCCACGACTTCCATGTCCCCACCCTGCTGCAGGGAGCTCTCTCTTCCCCTCCATCCCCCTCCCCTCTCCACTCCTGTCCCACCCACCCGAAAACCTCATCTCCCAGGCTGGGTGGGAAACTGGTGAACCATTAGAGATGGGTCTGCAATGGTGGCCTTTCGGGCAATGGTGACAGCATATGGTTTCTGGGGACAGAGATTTTCTTAAAATATTCCTTGATCTATCAAGACCTACCCACCTCTAACACAGGGAGCACTCAGCAGAACTTCAAGTTCCTTTACAAATCAAATTTTCAAGAGTGAGAGCTTAAGGAATTCTTCGTTTTCCTCTTGGAAGAGACGCGTATTGGGTCACAGACACCATAAGTGAGCCATGGTGTCAAGGTCATCAGGGCTGTTAGGTACTGTTGTGCAGTATGGGCACTGCACACAAAAGCCTGATGTAGGCATCTGCCTGTCAAGCTAGGCACTGATGGGGCTGTGAGCACCCACCCTCCTCACTTGCCAATTTGCCCTACGGATGGCAATCCAGTTCCTACTGAAATGGCCTTGGCCACATGCCCAGGTTCTTAAAGCCCCTCTGGCTCCAAATCACCTGCAAGATAAAACACAGACTTCTTAGGCTGGCAGAAAAAGCTCTTCACACCCATCCCTGCCTTCTTCTCCTCTCCTTCTGTCATGAGGAATTTTCCCCAAGTATCTCTGGCTGTAGCACCTCCTGTAGACCGAGGGCAAGTCTGCAGTGAAGGGGGCAGCTACAAGCCATTTGTCACCAACACTCAGCAGCTGAGTGACGAGAGAGATGAGCAGCGCATCGGCAGCCTCTACCGCACCCCTAAAACAAATTAGATAATAAAAAGTGTTTACTCCAGATGGGGGATGCAAGCCTGTATTTAAAACCTATCTACTTACTCCTACCTGATCAACAAGTCTAATCAACATAGTTATCTGGGCTGGTTCTTTACTTCTTAAAAGATCAGAATCAGCTTGATAGAAGAGGAGGCAGGGACCCTTAAAAGTTAGTGCATGAATGGAAGCAAATACAGAAAAGAAACTCCAAAAAGCTCAGCAGTCTGGAACTTTGTAGTACAGAGCCCCAGAGGGTTGTGAATTAAAGAAAAGTCTTAAAAAAATTGAGATTTACAATGATACTCTAGGTCAACAAGAAAAGTTTAAATAAGCTGTGTTTGGCATTCC
Source organism: Cheirogaleus medius (assembly GCA_008086735.1). Lineage (NCBI taxonomy): Eukaryota > Metazoa > Chordata > Mammalia > Primates > Cheirogaleidae > Cheirogaleus > Cheirogaleus medius. Next base: position 6,392,430 of record VBSM01003198.1, read on the forward strand.
ATGTGTAAGAATACAGGGTGATGGGCAACATAATTTTAAAAGATGTCATATGAAATTGGGAAGTTTAATTTGGAAGTGAATGATTACATAGACATTTTATTTTTGCCAAATATCTCCTCTGACCGCCCTGGATAAGTGAAGTGTTACTGAGCTACACCTTTGAGAACTTCTGATGTCCAGGAACTCACTGAAAACTTCTCAGAGAATAGCATAACTTCTGACTTGTTTACAAGTTCTGACAGTTTTGATTCCACCTAGCATGCGTGATTAAAGAATCAGAGCTGATAGAAACATTCTTCAACTACCACATATAAACACAGTTTGGTACAGAGGGAGTCTAGCCTGGCATCAGACAAACAGACTTCAAGTTCTTTCCCTAGCATGTGACCCTAACCACGTCATTTATCTTCTCTGAGTCTCAGTAACTTCATCTGTAAAAGGGAAATATTAATATTTACTATATTATATCAGTGTATTATTTATAATAGATTATTATATTTACTATATTAATATTATTATGTCTCATCAGTCTGTTGTGAAGAGCAAGTGAAATAGTGTGTGTGAAGTTGTTTTGTAAGGGGCAAAATATAATTAAAATGAAAGTGGAGCATTTGGAAAAGTAACTACCCTTTCCATCCCTTTCTTCTTTCTAATGAACCTTTCGACAGTTTTCCTAAATCTGTAAAACTGGTGAGATGTACATGGATGTCATTTCCCATCAATTTATTCTGTACCAGTTCACCACCATCTGACCTCTTATGCTACCATCGGGGGGCCTGGCCCGAACCCCCATTTCTCACTCCTGTTTCAGAACAACTGCCTTTGGAGAACGGGATTTCTCAGGAAGGACATTGCACAATCAGAAAACACGGATCTGCCAAGACTGTAACATTTTTTTCCTGGAGCACTTTCAGGAATGTGTCACAGGAGGTGGGCGCGATGGGCAATGGAACAGAGAGTACTAGGCACCAGCGACCAGGTAATAAAATGTGAGCGCATTCCTTTCCAAAATCTAATGAAGACATCAATCTTCATTAAGTCAAAGAGTCTGGGGTCCACAGCGGTGAGATTTACTGAGCTACTTCAAAAAGCTGGAGAAACAATGACCAAAATGCAGGCCATAGAGCAAGAGGCAGTGAATTCTAGAACTTGATGATGTCTATTTTCAACAAGTATTAAATTTTGCCAATAGCTATTAGCCCTCAACGTAAGCCTCAAGCTCAGTGGTGAACTAGAGCCAACTTGCATTGGCTCGAGAGAGCTGACTGTTCATGGCTCTTTCAAGCTCCCTGCTCAGTGACGTCATGTTGGTAGCATGTCATCAGCCATGGTGGCAGTATTTACACTATGGAAATCAGCAAGTGCCACACAGAGAGGTGGCTTTTTCCCCCATAGAGAGCCATCTTACCAGCACACCACTGCTTAACTTTGTATCCAAATGTCAACAAGATGTGTAGAATCCTGAAATCGCTTTCAGAAGAGCAGTGTTGTTCTTGAATTTCCATGTGAACCACTGGGGGAAAAAAAAAAGCTCACATGTGTATAAATATCAGAACTTCTTTGCTTTCATATTCCAAATTCACCTCCCTTGGATAGCCTCTCTTTTCCTTGAGAATGTGGAAAGTGGTTGCTACTGAACTGAGAAAAGCCTGAGGCATTGTTATCTCCTTGGCTTTGTCAACTTCATTGTTTTTTCCACTAGTGTTTCCAGGGCATTCTAGAGAATGCCTCCAGAAAGCAATTTTTCCTGCAGAAAGCATACCTCAGAGCCTGAAGTATCCTCTAGAAAGGTAGAGGCAAGATGCTATTGTTTGCTTGAAAGAATTTTGCAAAACAGATTGCATGTAGCTGAAAGTGACCAATATACTAGGAGACCATAGTTTCTTCTTTCTTTCCATATCAAACTAGGATTAATGGTAAAAAAAAAAAATGATACAAATACAAACATATACATTATCCACTTCCACAGACCTTTATTTTATTAATATCCTTGTGGCTATAGCCAATGATTTCACCACACTTTCTCATAACTTCCCTAGTGACTGAAAGGAAAGGAGTAAGGGGTGAAAGCTAGCATTTATAGAGCACCAACTATATATCAGATACTAGAGTTCCTTCTTTAATTATCACAGCAACCATGCAAAGAAAGTACTATTATTTCCCTTTTGCCAGGGAAAAGGTCCAAAAATTTAATAACCTAGATGAAGTGAACCAATTTCTTGAAAAACACTATCTGCCAAAACCCACACAAGAATAAATTGACAATCTGAATAGGTCTATATCTATTAAAGAAATTGAATCAATAATCAATAACCTTTTAAAACAGAAAGCACCAGGCCTAGATGGATTCACTGGTAAATTCTAGCAAACATTTAAGGAAGAGATTATACGAATTTTTTATCTTTCAGATAAAACAGAGGGAATGCTTTCTAATTTATTCTGTGAGGCCAGCATTACCTTAATACCAAAACCAGACAAAAACATTATAAGAAAACTACAGACCAATATCTCTCATGAACATAGATGCAAAGCTCCTGAAAACAAAAAATATTAGCAAATCAAATCCAATCATGTAATATAAGAAGTATATACCACAATCAAATGGTCATCTCAGGTATGCAAGGCTGGCTTAACATTTGAAAATCAATTAATGTAATCCATCACATCAACAGGCTAAAGAAGAAAAATCACATGATCATATCAGTAGATGCAGAAAAAAAGCATTTGAAAAATCCAACACCCATTCATGAGAAAAAAAAAACTTTCAGTAAACCAAGAAGAGAGGAGAATTTCCTCAACTTGATAAAGAACATTTAAAAAATAAACCCTACAGCTAATATTATAATGAATGGTGAGAAACTTGTAGTTTTCCTGCTAAGATCAGGAACAAGGCAAGGATGTCCCCTTTTACCAATGTTTCTCAACATTGTACTATTAATAGAAGTCCTAACTAATGCAATAAAACAAAAAAAGCAATTAAAAGGTATACAGATTGGGAAGGATGAAATAAACCTGTCTTTATTCATAAATGACAAATCAAAATCAATTATATTACATGTCCATCTATATAGAAAGTCTAAAAGAATTGAGAAACTCCTAGAACTAATAAGCAATTATAGCAAGGTTGTAGGACACAAAGTTAATATGCAAAAGTCAATCACTTTCCTAAATATCAGCAATGAGCAAGTGGAGTTTGAAATTAAAAACACATCACCGAGCTTGAAGCACGCAGGGTCAGAGACTCCATAGACCCGCAATCCGGAGCAGCTCAGAGGCGGTGAATAATAGCTCTTCAAGTCTGCAATAAAAAATGGCCTCCAATAAAACTACATTGCAAAAAATGGGAAAGAAACAGAATGGGAAGAGTAAAGAAGTTGAAGAGGCAGAGCCTGAAGAATTTGTGGTGGAAAAAGTACTGGATCAACTTGTAGTAAATGGGAAAGTGGAGTGTTTCCTGAAATGGAAGGGACTTACAGATGCTGACAATACTTGGGAACCTGAAGAAAATTTGGATTGTCCAGAGTCAATTAAAGCATGTCTTAATTCTCGAAAAGCTGGTAAAGAAAAAGATGGTACAAAAAGAAAATCTTCATCTGACAGTGAATCTGATAATAGCAAATCAAAGAAGAAAAGAGATGCGGCTGATAAACCAAGAGGCTTTGCCAGAAGTCTTGATCCTGAAAGAATAATTGGTACCACAGATAGCAGTGGAAAATTAATGTTTCTTATGAAGTGGAAAGATTGAGATGAGACAGATTTGGTGCTGGCAAAAGAGGCAAATATGAAGTGTCCTAAAATTACAATTGCTTTTTATGAAGAGAGACTAACTTGGCATTCTTGTCCAGAAGATGAAGCTCAATAATTGTTTGCATTGCTTTTTATATATATTTATATATATATATATGTATATATAAAATCGGGGTCTTAGTTTTTGATTTACTAGTGTGAAGAAATAACTACATCTAATAAATCAAGTTTGATACATTTGTTTTGAAAGTAGTATTGAGAGAGTTGTTGGGAGTTTACATCAATAGCACTGGCTACTTTGAACAAATAAAAGCTTTCTGTAGTTGCTTCCTTTATCAGAAAAGAACATATGATACCATGGTATATTATTTCCTCTGCACTAGAGAACAGCTTTTCTAAATGCCTGGGGAAATTTCCATAGCCATTATTCAATCAGAGCTTGTGTTTAACTCATGCCTAAGGACCATTCTGGGTTTTTTAAATTTGTTTTTGTGTGTGTATACGTAAAATGCATATGCAAATGATTCTCTTTGTTTTTAAACATTCACCAAAACAAAAATCACGGGTAAGCCCATGTGTTTGTGATGCTATCATTCTTAGCAACCTAAGAATTGAAAATTTTCCTGAAGCCATAACATTTCAAACTTAATAGTTGGTTCGTAATTAATTGGATAATTTAAAGGCAGCCATATCAGAATCTGTATCTACATGTATATTCATATAAATGCAACATTGTGTTTGCAAAATCCCTAAAAGGAAAAGCTTTATCGCTACCAACAATCTCCCCACCCAGATGAGGAAACTGGACAAATTCAGTTGTGTTCTAATACAGTAAACAAGACTTAATTAAATGCACATTAAAGATTCCCCTAGTGAGCAATTCTTTTACAAAAACTTGAA
>VBSM01003198.1:6397176-6459409 GCA_008086735.1 Cheirogaleus medius
AAAAATGAGATGCTTAGATATAAATATAACAAAATGTGTACAAGATCTCTATGAAGAAAACTCTTGATGAAAGGTATCAAAGAAGAACAAAATAAAGGGAGAGGTATTCCATGTCCATGGATAGGAAGACTCACTATTACCCAACATGCCAGTTCTTTCCAACTTCATTTACAGAGTCAGTGCAATCCAAATCAAAATCCTAGCAAGTTATTTTGTGACTATTAACAAATTGATTCCAAAATTGATGTGGAGAAGCAAAAAGAATAACCGACTTAGCATTGAAGGAGAAAACAAAGTTGGAGGACTGACACTACCCGACTCTAGATTTACTATGAAGCTACAATAATCAAGGAAGTGTGGTACTGGTGAAAGGATAGACAAAGAGATCAATGGAACAGAATAAAAACCCCATAAATAGACCCACAGAAATATAGTCAACTGATCTTTGACAAAGGAGCAAAGATAACACAATGGAGCAAAAATAGTCTTTTGCACAAAAATTAACCCAAAGTGGATAATAGGCATAAATATAATATGTAAAACTCTAAAACTTTTAGAAGATAACACAGAAGAAAATCTATATGACCATAGGTACAGTGATGACTTTTTAAATACAACTCAAAAAACACAATTCATGAAACAAATAATTGATAAATTGGATATCAATAAAATTTAAAAATTTTGCTCTACAAAAGACACTGTTAAGAGAATGAATAGACAAACCATAGACTGGGAGGAAATATTTGCAAAAGATAACATCTGATGAAGGATTATTAGCCAAAATATATAAAGAAACTCTTAAAATTCAACAATAATAAAATGAACCCAATTAAAAAATGGTCAAAGGAACCTAAAAAGACACCTCACCAAGGAAGATACACAGATGGCAACAAAGCATATAAAAACGTGTTCAATGTCTTATGTCATTAAGGAATTGCAAATTAAAACAATAATGAGATACCACTACACACCTATTAGAATGGCCAAGATCCACTGACAACACCAATGCTGGTGAGGCTGTGGAGCAACAGGAACCCTCCTTCACTGATGGTGGGAATGCAAAATAGTACAGCCACTTTGGAAGTTAGTTTGGTACTTCCTTACACAACTAAACATATTCTTACTATATGATCCAGCAATTTCATGCCTTGGTATCTACCCAAATGCATTGAAAATGTATATCCACACAAAAACCTATGCACAGATGTTTATAGAATATTTTTTTCATAATTTCCAAAACTTGGAATCAACCACGAAGCAGGAAGGACAGCCATTGCTGCTGTACCCTTTCTGAATTCCTGATCTGCAGAATCTGTGAGCCTGATATAATGGTTGTTATTTTACATCATTAACTTTTAGAATAGTGTGTTATGTGGCAATAGATAACCAGAACACTAATCATATCAATAATTATATTAAATGTAAATTAACTAAATACTTAAAATAATGGCAGAAATTATAAAACAGATTAAAATGTAGAATCTAACTATATATATACTGTTAAAAAGAGAAACTCTTTGAATAAAAAGATATAGACAGAATAAAAGTAAAGAACAGGAGAAATGTATACACATTAATCATAAGAAAGTTGGTATGAATATAATAATATCAGATAAAGAAGACCTCAGAACAAGAATTATTATTGGACATAAAGAAAGATATTTCATAATGATAAAATGGTCAATTCATCAAAAAGACAAAAGAAATCCTAAATGTGTATATACTTAAGAATTGTTATACAATTATAAGGTAAAAATTGATGAAATTAAAGGAATATACAAACAAAATCACAATTACAGCTGGAGATTTTAACAATTAATTTTAGTAATTGATAGAATAAGTGGATAAAAATGAGTAAAGTTTTAAGATATTTTATTAACATTATCAACCAACTTAAGCTAATTGAAAATTATTTAACACTAAACCCAACAATTTAAAATGCACATTCTTTTTAAGTGCCAATGGAATGTTTACCAAGATAGACTATATCTTGGCCATAAACAAATCTTAATAAAATCCAAAGGACTGGTCAGGCATGGTGGCTCATGCCTATAATCATAGCACTTCAGGAGGCTGAGGCAGGAGGATCACTTAAGGCCAGGAGTTCAAGATCATCCTGGGCAACCCACCAATACCTTGTCTCTGGGAAAAAGAAAGTTTTTTTAATTAGCTGGACATGGTGGTGCACATCTATAGTCCTAGCTACTTGGGAGGCTGAGGTGGGAAGATCTTTTGAGCCCAGGAGTTCAAGGCTGCAGTGAGTGATGATTGCACCATCCACCCTGAGTGACAGAACGAGACCCTGTCTCCCAGAAAAAGAAAAATCCAAAGGAATTAAATATTATAAAGTATATTATCTAACCACAATGAAATGTATTGAGAAATTAATACAAATATATCTATTCAAAAGAAAATTTTTCAAATATTTGGAAATTAAGCAGCATGCTTCTAAATAAGCCTGAGTCAGAGACTAAATCACAAGGGGAATTAGAAAATATGTTAACTAAGTGGTAATGGAAATATAATACAGCAAAATTTATGGAGCATATGGCTAAAGTAGTGCTTAAGAAAACCTTTATAGTTTAAAATACTCATAAAAAATAAGAAAAGTTAAAAATAAGTGAGCTAATCTTCCACTTAAGAAACCAAGTGAAGAAGAACAAACTAAACCCAAAACGAGCAGAAGAAAGGAATAATAAATACAGATGTGAAAATCAATGAAAACGAAGATAGACAAACAACAGAGAAAATCAACAAAGCCAAAAGTTGGTTCTTCAGAGAAATTAATAAATCTAAAAATTCCAACGCAAATCATATGGCTCACAAAACTCAAAATATTTACTCTCTGGCCTTTAACCAAAAATTTTATCAATCACCAATATAGAGCCACTACAACTCTCATGCATTTGTTGAGAGAATGTAAAATGGTACCTTCACTTTGAAAAAGAGTTTGGCAGTATCTTAGAAAGTTAAACATGTACTTGGTATCTTTCACTCAGCAACTTCACTCTTAAGTATTTGCCCCAAAGAAATAAAAACATTATGTACAAGAATATTCATAGTGACTTTATTTCTCATAGCCAAAAACCAGAAGCAGCCCAGATGTTCATCAATAGGAAAACAGAGAAAAAACCTTGGCATAGTCATGGTATGGAATACTACTCAGTAATAAAAATGAATGAACTACTGAGACACACAACACAGTTGAATCTTAAAAACGTTATACTGAGTTTTTAAAAAGTCTCATACAAAGAGTATATGATATATGATTCCATTTATACAAAATTCTAGAACTGGAAAAAGTAAGGTGGAAAAAAAATCAGAACTGTGTTTGCTTCTGGTGAGGGAGGGAGTTGGCAAAGACTGATTCAGAAGGCAGAGAACAACTTGCTGGGTTTGATGGTACTGTTGTATATCCTAAAAGTGGTTTGCGTTATATAGGTACATGAATGGTCAAATCAGCAAATATATACTTAAGATTTATGCATTTTCTCATTTGCAAATTTTGCGCCAAACGAAAAAAACTAAAACAAATATTAATCTCTACTTAATGTTATGCAAGCTGGAATATTTATAGAGGGAAGCCCACTGATGTCTGCAATTTACTTTACCATACAATAAAGAAAAGGTGTATTAAAGAATGGATAGAGGTACAAATAGATGAATAGATTAATGATAGAGCAAATAAGTTCAACATTCATGGTGGACTCTAGGGGGAGGGTATACAGGTGTTCACTGTAAAATTCTTTTCACTGTGCTGTAGCTTGAAACTTTTCATAGTAAAATGCCAACAAATTCTAAAAAGCCAAAAGTTATTTAGGAAAGGGAGAGAGGGCAGACAGAGTGAGCAGTTTAGGGAGTTGCTCATTTTTCTTTGCTCTGATTTTTGCTTTATAGATAGAAGAAAATGCTTCTATAAAAACCGAGTAAACAAAGACCCCAGTAGAGTGGAATTTTACAGGATATCTATATTAAGGGGTTTTCAAATCCTTCCAGAATATGTCGGAAATGTCCAGGTTCCTGAGGTTGTAGGAGACTTCCTTGGCTGAATTTGCCATGTTCTGTTCATGGCGGGTGGCCTATTTGGTATTGAACTAGAGATGCCCAAATGCAGCAGGCATTTGCTTTCAAAACCACTCAGGCTAAGAGACCTATTGAGAAGATACGGTCTGTAAATGGATATCTCTAAGGAGCTTGTTATTCTAGTATAGTCCAAAGAATGTTTCCTATACAGCCCCTAAAAAAATACAAGGGGGAAAAAAGTTCCCTGAATATAAACTCCCCAGAGGCAAAAACATATCTATCTTGCTCACCATTTTATCTCCAGTACTTAGAATAGTGTCTGGCACAAAGCAAAACCTTATTATAAAGATTTGCTGGACAAATAAATAAATGAATGATGATCCCGCCTACTGTAATTTTAGGGTAACAAAATAAATGATCTACACATTTCAACTGTCCCCTCTACTCTGTATCAGTAGAAACAACTTCCCAGCAAGCAAGGTCTTGATTGAATATAGAATTTTATATCTTTGTCGGAATGGTTAATATGTCTTCCCAATAAGAGATAAAACAGGACACGCTTGAAGCTCTGGCATGTGGGGGGGGGGAGGAATAGTAGGGGCAATGTATGTAACCCTAACAATATTTGTACCCCCATTATATGATGAAATAAAAAAAAAAAGATCAAACAAAACAACAATTCCTGCTGCTATTACCATTTATCGAGCAAGTACTATAAAGCTAGTAACTATGTTAGGCAGCTTGCCTTGTTGTCAATCCTTACAATAATCCTGAAAGGTAGGAATGAGATAAGAAAACGAGTGTGCTTAGTCAAGATAATAATTTATCAAAGGACATACTGCTAGTAAGCCCTAAAGCATTCAAATATAAGCTGCCTGATTCCAAAGCTTATTTGCTCGAAACATCTAGCACAGTATGAGGTATATGTGCTCTATGCAATACAACACAGAAATAAATGTAGAGAGGCTGTTACCTAGTTAGGTTGCTTTTCCCCATGTGCATATATGGAGAAGATACTCTTGGCAAATAGCTACTGTAGACCATTGTGTGTGTGTGTGTGTGTGTTTGTGCCTAAACAATTAGAAAGAGGAAGGAAACACATCCTCCCTGGCCTTTGGCCTCTCCCTTCCTCACGCCTTAGTCAATATAAGCCCATCCAAACCAGAAAGCTTCTTCTGCCTCTAGTAGAAATGGTGGCTCATTATTCCTCCCTGCACAGTTTTGTTTTGTTTTTTAATCCATTCTCATAAGAGGACGGCTCCTGAGGCTTGTCATTTTTCCATTCCTTAATGGACACTCCACACACTGTTCTTCTCCCCTACAGAAGCTCTAAGCCCTGAACACGTATGATGGTTCCTGCCTTGATCATAACCATCCCCTGGTTTTCATTTCTGTTATGAAAGAAAACTGTTAATAAAGAATTGTGTAACTGGCTAAACTATCATTTAAGAGTGAAGGTGAAATAAAGACATCTTTAGACTAACAAAGGCTGGGGAACTTTTTAATGTATAAATCTTCATAGAAAGGAATGTATGTGAGCAGAAATGAAAACCACAAGTAAAAAATGGAATGCATAAAATAATGAACAAAAAAGGCAAATGTGTTATAACATTTAAATAAGAATTAATTTTTCCAAAAAGAAAACTAATTTTAGATCATTTAAATTCTGGTTAACATGGCAAATGGATAACAGGATAGTTTAAAGTTAATCCATTCAAAATTCCTATGTTGTTTGAGAGGAAGATAAAAATATTTATTAATGTTTTAACTTTGATCAGGACAGGCAGATTTTCTTATTGAGTGTTACTTTTGAGCATGCCTTTTATATAGAAGTATTTTTATGTTTTTCTAATTTTAAAAATAATCGCATCATATAGATATTGTGCAATAACGCACAAATGAGACACGTAGCTTTTCAGTGGTGGCCGCCCCCCACCCCAAGGCCAAGAAGGATCCTGATTGGTCTAAGGATAATCCCATTCTCCCCGCCAGTGACTGATTTGGAAATGGGCCACCTCTTCTGTGACTGAGGTCTTCATGTCTAAAGTACACCACTGATTTCTGTTTCTTAGGCGCTCATAACAAAACCTACCCCAAACTGGTTCCAGGTGACTTTGGATATCTGTAACACTTTAAGGGATCAAAGATGTGAATGAACCTCCTTAGTCATTTAACAAAAGTGTTTATTTTATGTTTTCGAAAACACTTTTTAAAGAGTTAGCTTTAATATAACAGTTTCACTGTTATGTTTTGGCAAATGTTGAGTTTGGGTATGACTATCCAATGCATACAGTATTTAAATATCTCATATTTTTGGTTGGCACATTGTAAAAGGTACAAGGCTCTACAATCTTCACACGCCGAATTTTTATAAATTGCCACCAAGCTTCAAAAAGTTTTTTGATGCAGTGTATTCTTAAAATCACTCTTAGCAGGAAGGCTGTTATAAATAGTGCCTGTTTCAAAGAGGAGTTCGACAAGTTCTTGGGATATCTTGCACAGCACCCATTCTTAATTCAGACCATCGAAAACACCATGTCTGAACAGCTGATGGGTGCAATGGGGTAACACAAGCTGCCTATGGAGGTAAATAGTGAAAAAAAAATAATCGGTGAGTCCCCAATGAGGATGACAACTTTCTAACTGCCCCTGCACTCCATCTACCTAGGCCAGGAGCACATTGGTCTGAGGAGCCAACTGTGACCTCCCAGGCCCTAAGCCTCCCCGGTCCCAGCTGCACAAATTAGCACAAGCTGTGGGCTGCCAATAAAACAGAATAAGCCAGACCCGAAGACACAAGATCACTGTGGGAACCCAGTCGGGCTGCCACACTACTGATGGTTTTCTTGCCATTAAACAGCAAGTGAGTTAATAATTGCGGTGGGTTATCTCAATGTTCCCTGCTGCTTTTAGTGCTTAACTCAGATGTAATGTTCATCAGCTTCTGCCAGTAGGCAAGAGGGAGAGCTTTATCAGAAAATGTAAAGATCGCTTTGTGATTATTATTTTGCCTTAGGGCAAAGCTACCCTTAAGAGCCCCCTCGCATCTCCTGGTGGGACGTTATCTCCTGAAGGCTCTGGAAATGAGCGCCATGGCATTTAGAAGCATTTAGAAGATTTCCATCCGTGGCTACCCCACCCCACCCCCCAACACACTTCTTAAAAATTTAATACTGGGCTGTCTTAAATCACACAAAATGGCAATTGATAAGATATAGAGTAAGCTATGTTTTTCCCCCAGCGTAGCCTGGCTGACCTGGGCAATCCCTGCTCCAGTCCTACCTGGTCCTTGCTTAGCCCCAAAGCCACTTACTCTCTTGCCATCCTACGTCTATTGCACAAACTCTGTCGTGTGGTGTATTCAATGTTCAAGACAGTCATATTGTTCCCTCATACAGACTCAGTGCTTTATGATACAGAGCCTAATTCTTGTGGACTAAGAACTCTAGCAGGTTGCAGAAGCCAGGAGTAGCCTGAGACTAACTTGTAATTAAGTGCTTGGTGGAAGAATCTCTTGTCATTCAAGAGAAATCATTAAAGCTTCTTAAAGCGATTCAGTCCCTGGGTATTTTCCATTACATTAGTGGATTGAAGATTCAGCAAGGGTCTTAAAGAGAGAAGTGATGTCAGAATGTGTCTCTGCAGTGAGTGGAAGTTGGATTTGCAGGGCATTTTTAGCATTCAAGTATTTTTGATTAGAAGATGCATCGAATAAACCAGAAGAGAATGTCGATTCACAAAAAAAAGTTGTACCTGTACACCAGCCATCCACCCAGCAGCATGTTCGCAGGCCTTCTAACTGGGTAAGTCGAAGGAAAGAGCCTTTCTCAAGATTTTACTTAAAAATCTCAAATTTTAACTTGCTCCGATCTCCCCAGCGTCCTATCCCAACTGTTGGTTATTTTCTTGAAAAGACCCATCCTTATAAAATTGAAGAAATCCAAAAATATGATTGCAAGTGCTTTTTACTGACTGTTCTATTCTTTCGCCATCTCAAAAACTTCCCAAACATCACAAAGTTAACCACCAATGAATTTCCAATGACCAAGCTAGACCAGGCAAAGAGTGAATGTATAGAAGAGTGTATTGTTTTAGTCTCTGCCAATGTTTCTTTGTCACTCATTTTTAGTCAATTTGATGCCAGTTGGAGTCTGAGGAATGGCAGGGTTTTTCCACAGGGCATTGAGACATGTTACTAATGAGCCCTAAATTATTTGTTATTATCAGCTTCTGGGGTTAAAAACCTGGATCTATTACTTACTAACCTGTATAACTTTGGACAAAAAAGTTAACCTGTCTATACCTCAGTCTCCTCATCTGTAAATTGGTGATAATATTAGTCACCAGCTCACAGAGTTGTTGTGAGATACACATTAGATAACAAATACAGAACTGCTTCTTACTCTGCCCAGGAAGCTCTTAGTAATTATTGTTATTAGTATTTATATTAAATCGACCGGAGTACTATGGAAGTGCCGTTGGCACATGAGGTAAAAGCCATTTAGAAATGAGACGTGGAGTCAACTTCCTTCTGACAGACTGTTAGCTCATGCAAAACGACAGCTTTCACGGCCTTGCCTGGCATCCACTTGGCAGTTCCGGAGGGGAAGTGACCTTCGCCAGGACCCCCTGGCACTTCCGGGCACCGTAACATCACAGCGCCAAACGCTGGCTGGCGTTAGCAGAAAACGCCAAGTGAGCGCCGCCATATTGTGCCTCAGTATGACTTCTTCCAAGCCTCCCTCTGTGAAAGCAAAAGGCCCAGGGGCCCTCGGTCATTTGCAGCTGTGGCTCCTCCAGGTTTTGTGTCGTCAGGAGCCCAGGAAGCTCGGCCACCTGACCCATCCTCAGTTGCCTTTGGAACCACCCAGCAGGAAAGGAAACCTGCCAACAACTGGGTTGCCCAAGGGTAAACTCTGAGTAATTTATGAGCCAGAAGAGCACCCCTTCCTCACAACTTGATATGCTTAACAGCTAATTGCATCTGTGTAGGGATTACCCTTTACATTGTCCCGCTTTAGGAAAACAAACCCTGGGCTTCCTCAGATTCCCTTAAGCAGCTCCTTATCTCGAAGCGTGAGATCCTTATCAGCGCCATATGTCAGGGGCCTGTGCGTTTCCACATGACCCTGGAAAGCCTCCTGGGGTCTAATCAGTCTGCAGGCGGAAGAGGGGCCCCTGATCAGGATCCCACCCTGAATGGAGCTGGCAGGCCAAAGCCAAGGGGGCAAGATCCCTCCCTGCCTTCTCTCCGCCATAAACCTATCAAAGGCGCAGGGTCTGGACCAAGGCGACCCCACACATCATTGCCTCTCCCAAGGTGACCAGCACCTCCTGTGGCAACCTTCGTGCAATGGGGAGCTTGAGTGTGCAAATCCCAGGGGGTCATGGGACACCAGTTGGCCAAAGTCAAAGTGGAGTCTTTGCTCTCTCCAGGGGTGCCGTTGGAAGGACTATGTGACCAGCGACACTTGTATGCAAAAGGACATGCCTTTGGCTTTCCAACTCCCAAGCTAGCTAAGCCCTTCCAACCCCAGAGGAAATAAGTCAATGCTGCCGGGCTTCCTTCTGCCATCATGGCAAGGGAGTCCCCTGCAGGGGGGCCAGCTTGCCTCAAGGCTTGGGAGATTCCCAGCCTTGGCAGGCCCCAAAGCACTCTCCTTCCCTTGGGTTACAATTCAGTTAAAGACCTTGTCTTGGGAAATTCTTGCAGGGAGGGGGTGCGGAGTGCAGACAGCAGGAAATGTCTCGCTCGGTGAAGAGCCCAGCAGCAGCCGGAGGGGCAGCGCTGTAGCTTCCCAGCCTGTGACTCACGGGCCCACTTCCCTGCTCACCCTGGCCCAGACTCCAGCTCCTCGGCCACCGTGTCTCAGCTCCTCTTCCTGTCTCCAGCCCGCCCGAGCCCTGAACAAAGCAGAGGTCTGCAGTCCACGGCAAATACTGAAGTGTTGTGTATATATTTGGGCGTCATCTGTGGAAGCAGCTATTTTGAAAACAGAAAATAACTTCCCTGCCCTCAGAAGAACTTGGTGAGCTCTTAGAAGTGCCTGCTTTTAACCATTTGAGACTGAAACCTTGGTTATCGCTTCTTGAAAAGAGAGAGGTAGATGTGGTGCATTCCTTTTTATTGGTTTAGAATAATAGGTTAAGCATTTATTGCTTATTTTGTATCAGTCACTGTACTAGGTGCTTTATATCCATTATTTAATCCTCATAGCAACCTTATGAGATGCATATTATTATTACCTCCATTTTATGAATGAGGAAACTGAGGCTCAGAGAGGTTGAGTAACTTGCACATGATCACACAGCTACTAAATGGTGGAGCCAGGATCAGAACACAGGTCTGTCGCACTTGGGAGCCCAGCTTCTTGGGGTCCAATATGCTGGTCTGAAAGGGAACTTGGAAGCCACCTGAACCAACCGCAGCTCTGATTCCTTAATATCTTACAACTTCCTAACTCCTCTCCAGCAAACTTATAGAACGATCTTCACTTACTCCACGGAGGGGAGAATCCGAGAAGCACAAAGAAAAAGGCCTGTGATTGGGAATCAGATGACCCAGGATCTGACACTCTCATGGTTTTTATCCATTGATCTAACTTTGGGAAGACAAAAAAAAAAGCCAAAATACTTTCCTTGGAATCCTCTTCGTATATGAAAAGAGAGCCCTTGCTCTCTTAAATCAATCGTCTCCAGTCTATTTCCAGTTTCCCAACCATTCCTTAGGTAAGACCATCCTGATCAGCCTCCACTGGGTGTCCTGCAGCTTGTCAAGTTCCCTCTTAAACATGGGCACAAGCATTGAGTGTCAGAATCCAAGTGGGTCTGACCAGCTTGGAGACAACAGGATAGTTCCCTCCTTTGTCTCCACATGTTTTTCTGGTTACACAGCTTAAAATTTCCTTCACTTCCTTGAAAACCTCAGCATACCCTGAGAACACGGTCAGCAAAAACCCCTAAGTATTTTTGCTTTTGCAAAGGACAGCAGGTAAAAATGCCAAAAATCAATTTTCTGAGAGCCACCTGGCTAAGATTCTATTCACCAAATGACCAATGTTATCACTGCATTCCACAGATATTTATTGAGTGCCTGCTGTTGTTCTAGGAGCTTGCTGGCAATAAAGCACTGAACAAAATAGACAAAAACATTCTAGTATGATAGAATTTCTCTAGCCACGTTTGAGTTTTTCTGATTCCTTTGGAATGTTGTTTTAAATTTTTTCAATATTTGGACATCTTTGCCATTTTTTCAGTGATGCCTGAGATATAAGTCTTAATTTTGTATTTCTATTGGTGAGAAAAATTCAGCATTTCATATTGATGTGATTAGCTTGAATTCTTCCACAGAATTTTCACATTAATGGCAAATATATTATATAACCGTATGCTGAAATTGATAAATTTCAAGAAATCATTGAAAAATCATTAAATATACTTATGGGATATTTAAGCCTATGTGCCTCAACTTTTGAAAAATTGAAACTTCCATAAAATTCTGTTATAAAGGCAGAGTGAAAATCATTCCATTCAACGTTCACAGAAATCTTCAATACAAATCGCTGTAAACTTTATAAATAATTCTTAAGAATTTTGGTTTGTTGATAAATTTAATTTGATGAGTTAATCATTGAGCAAATCGATCATTTGACAAACTGATCTTTAATAAATCGATCACTGGCTAATTGATTTTTGGCAAAGTGATATTTGCTAGCCAATTTAAAAGTGTTGCTAAGCCTGGCATCTCATCCCAAAATTGGTGCAGAAAAATCAAATTAGCTTATTGACTTCGGCCTTCAAATCTTGACCAGTGAGTTCTTTCTGCATCTTGACTCTATCATACTATAGCCTCCCATGCCCACGTCATCCAGTAATTTGTTATCCAAAGACTGAGAGAGTCCTCGTGTAAGTCTTTAAACCAAATGGACCCAGAAGGGCAGTATGTTCCTTTGAAGACGCCTATCCAGCTTGTTGCTGATAAGTTAATTGACAATTTTTGAGAATTGTCATTCAATAAGATATAAATAGACCTAATATCACTATCACCAGCATCATCATAATATAAGCTAACTTTTATTAAATACTTTCTATGTATCAGGTAGTGTTCTCTACACACATCTCATTTAATCCTCGTCCAGATGAGGGATGCAAGGCTCAAAGACCGTTAAGTAACTTGCCAAAGGCCACCCAGCTAGTAAGTAACACATGTCTTTCTTCTGAAAGTTAGATGTTTATTACAACACGGAGCTTTTAGGTTTAGTCAGTGCCTAGGGGAATTATCTTACAGATAAAGCTGCCTTAAAGATGGGAATGTTGAAGCCAACACGTATTGACTAAGACACGTAAAGGCACCAGGTCACCTTAACGTGTAACTTTCAGTTGGTGGTTGATTTATAGGATGAGCTAGCTCACTGCCTTCCATCAAGAGAGAAGATCCCATCGTTATTCTTATCTCAACAGCATGTCCCCAGAACGTCTTCAGGAGACTGGATGTAATCCTGGAATGTATGACCTTGAATATTGAGGCTTCAAGCCTTACCTGCCAATCTTCACTTGTAAAGTGGTGATGATAGCACCTAACGCCAGGGCCCATTGCAAGGATTTAAAAGGATAATATATGAAGCTCAATGCCTGGCACGTAGACGATCAATGTCGGCTCTCCACCCTTCATGCTGAGTGCAGGTCTGAGTGCAGAGCTGCTTAAATGTCTATCACCATGAAATATACAAACATAATGAAAGTTAAATCCGTAATATGTATTTATTTTAAAATTCTACTGTGCCGTGATTAAACTTGCTCCAACATATATGTTGTCCAAAATCAATACTCACTGGTGCTTTTTTGAAGCGAGCATTATTAACTAATTCTGTAAGATCCAGCTCAAGAATGAATTCTGGCATGCCACCTTGCTCCTCTGTCAAAGAAGCAATAAGCCCTCCTCCTTCGGTACAAAAGGTCACAGGAACAAAAGCTGAGCTGAACTCTGAAATTCACTGATGAATAAGGCGATAAGAGAAGAATGAGGATCCTTTTTCTCTCTTCCTGACAGATCCTCAAGGTAATTTGCCAACCATATTAGACAGGGGTGGGGGTGGAGGGGAAGGCCCAGCAATACATCATGATCTATTGACAATGATTGAATGGAAGGAAAATTCATTTCCATTGACTCAAGTACAGGCCACTGAAAAGATCTCAAGCTGATCTATACAGGAGTACACCTTGGTTTTGTAAAACAGACCTATTCATGAAAAGTTGTGTGTTACCTGGTAATATTTTTGAAATGCCCAAGAAGAAATCATTGTATGAAACAATTCCTACTGAATAATTCTTAGTAAAACTAATGGCAATGATAGAATCTATTCTCTCTGTATTCTGGATTTTCATCCAACAGTAGCATAAAGAACAAACACAGCGTTACTTATAACACCAGAGATTCCTTCTGTGTTGCCATGTGGTCCCTGCCAACATGGAGTTCTTCTGGAACACTAACAGAATCTTATCTTGAGGTGAACCAGACAAAAATAAACCTAATTTCCTCAGTCTTCCGTAAGAAAGTTCTTACCTGGGTTTTTTCCCATGAGCTTCCTGACTCTGAAATCAGGTTAGGTGCCTTCATGGTGACTCTGTGTATTAGAGGGCTCCTTGAAACCTAACGGGATCCTTGAACTCAGATTGTTATTCAAGAGTAACTGAATGAAGAATGACTGAGCCGATAATGAGAACTATGCTCAATTCGTTAAGGTGAGACTGTAAGGCTACATAGAGGAATATATATCTGGAGTAAGAGTGGATATCCTCCTCTCTGTGGTTCTGTTCATGACCCTTAACCATGCAGTTAGGAAAATGATTTTGACCACTGCCTGGTAGGTTGTCGGACACATAGTAAATCTTTAGCAAACACTTGTAAAAACCATTAAGGAGGGTCCCTGGGTGCATCCTACTCTGGCTTACCCACCTGGTCTACACTGCGTTGGTTGCCTACACTCCTCTTTAGGGTCCCTATAATTTGAGTTAATCAACTTTTTTAAAAGAATATCTGGCACATTGTATTCATCTTATAGATGCAATTACATACAAACAAATAAATATATATAAATATATAAATATTATTCATTTAAACTTTAATGTTAAGAGCTGAATCTTTGGAACTTGATTTCTACGGAAGGCTTTGCTTTCCCCAACATGGGCTACAGGATGCTGGCTGCCATGTTTCTCGTTAACCTGGGCAATGACGATGAGATATTGCTGCTCACTTTCTATCTAGCTTGAATTCTCTGCCTCGTATCTAAGTTTTCATCCCCAGTTATGTTCTCTCTGCTGCAATGAATGGAATGTTTCCAATCTCCTTTGACAGGATAAGTCATTTCAGCTTAAAGAGATTCCCTGTGCACAGCACCGGGATTCCATTAAACCTCCCCTGGTCACACAGGGGCCCCTGGTGACTCATCCCATGCCCGTGTTCTGTGAGCTACACTCGGCCCCAGAGCCAGATTGTGAGAGTACCTTTAACTGCAGAACTCAACCTACTTTCCTGAATTTATTCGGCCAAAATATTACTTCCTGAAGAAAAGAAAAGACAAACCAAGCAAAAAATGAAATAAACTAGAGCAAAAGCCTGTTTTCTTATTCCTCCTTATCCGTTTTCTATTGCAAGGGTATTTAAAAGTTAAGATGTGGCCGGGAACGGTGGCTCACGCCTGTAATCCTAGCACTCTGGGAGGCCGAGGCGGGAGGATCGCTCAAGGTCAGGAGTTCGAGACCAGCCTGAGCAAGAGCGAGACCCCGTCTCTACTAAAAATAGAAAGAAATTAATTGGCCAACTAAAAATATATAGAAAAAATTAGCCGGGCATGGTGGTGGCACATGCCTGTAGTCCCAGCTACTCGGGAGGCTGAGGCAGGAGGATCGCTTGAGCCCAGGAGTTGGAGGTTGCTGTGAGCTAGGCTGACGCCACGGCACTCTAGCCCGGGCAACAGAGTGAGACTCTGTCTCAAAAAAAAAAATAAAAAATAAAAGTTGAAATCTTCAAGGGGGGATGGGCATGGGCAATATACATAACTGTAATATTTGTACCCCCATAATATGCTGAAATTAAAAAAATAAATAAATAATAAATAAATAAAAGTTAAGATCTTCAAACAATTAAGGTATGATGGTACACTGTCACCAGTTTTTAGTAAATACACTGATTGTGTGTTCTAAAGTACTTGGCATAAATAAGTGAGGCTAAAATACAAAATTAAACCATGTATTTATCTCTTCATTTTTAAAATTTTAAACAAAAAAAAAATTTAGTGGAACTACTGAAATGTAACATTGTTTTAGAAGCATCAAGCTGTTCCATAAAAGTCACATGTTGTAAGAAAATAAAATGTGAGGTACAATTTGATGTCTTCTAACTAACATTCACTCGATATCAATCACAGTTTACCCTATCCCTTGTCTTATCAGTGGTATTCATTAGAATACTATTCCCTAACTCAGAGTCCTTATTTCTGAGTCAGACTCTCCCAGGCTGCTGTATGCTACCCTGTTAGCACCAGAATTTCAGGTCAACTTGGCTGTTTAATTTCTCTCTGGGTTGCTCCTCCCAGATTCTGCCATTTCTCTCTCCATTTCAGTCAAAAACAGAGTAAACAACTTCATTTTGCCCTTTCGATTTCTTTATCGCCTAGGAGCAGTCTGTAACTTTTCTAAACATTGGACTTAAAATGGCTTTCACAAAAATGATGTTTTTTTTTACTTACGTCTAAACTCTTAACATGGAAGAGATTCATTCAGAAAATGCAATTTTATAAAAGCGAGTTAGAATACCCTTTGAGCTGTGCTCACTGCAGCCCCAAGAATGCAAGGACAGGTCACAGCCCCCAAGGGAAAGGGACATGCAAATGTGGAGAGAAGTGTATGAAAAGCATATTTTCTGGGTTTGCCTGCATTTTAACATCTGGTGATAAATATCTGAGTCAGAGGTAGAAAGAAAGACGCACCTAGGGAGACACAGGAACACTGGGTTAAGTTAGCAACTACAGAGTTGTGGGTGGGTTTGAAGTTTTTACTTTTCTTCGTCACTTTTATGGAAGAGGACAAAGGTATATGCGTAGCTAGGATCCTCTAATCCAGGGGGAATGAACTTAACCTCCCCACGACTCTCCTGCTGGGCTTGGGGTGCAGGGGAGAGGAAGATAAGAAAGTGGAAGGTGAGGAGACAGAAGGGTTCAAGGGGCAGGAGAAGGATGAAAGCAAATTTAGGGAGGGAAGGAGCAAGCGGACGGAGACCTCACCTAAAACACAGCAAATGCTTCCAATCAAAAGTTTGAAAATAAGACCATTGGGAGAAGGACTTTAAAAAGCCACATATTTTTTTTTTCTTCAATACAGGGGCAGATGAGGAGAAGAAAAGAGCTAAGAACAACAGGCATGGATGACAGAAGACAGAGGAAGAAGGCCAAACCTCACCTCCTAATTAATCGTC
The DNA here is from genome assembly GCA_008086735.1 of Cheirogaleus medius. Lineage (NCBI taxonomy): Eukaryota > Metazoa > Chordata > Mammalia > Primates > Cheirogaleidae > Cheirogaleus > Cheirogaleus medius. The sequence goes on from VBSM01003198.1 coordinate 6,413,672, forward strand.
CTGCCCGAGGTGCTGAGAGTATTTCTTAATAAAGTGTGAAGCTCCAGCTGAATCCAAATTCCTGGCATTGGAAGCAATGCCACGAGCCACTTAGGAGAAACAAAATCTTGTCTTTTTCCTAAAGTGGAGAAAAATCCTGTGTTTTTGTACGAGGTCCCCTCCGTCCTGAATAACTTAGACTCTTCTTCCATCCATTTCCTGGAAGAGGCTGTAATAATGGCAAACCTGCCCCGTAGTTGACCGAAGTCTGTCAGAAGACCCTGGCATTCTCCTTCCAGCCAGTCCCACGACCCCGGCATTCTTCATCCCAAAGTTGGGCAGAATGTGATGACATGGTAAGGCTGAGAAAATGATACAAAAGACATTTCCGTAACCGCAGAGAAACGGGGGATATTTAATAAATGGTGCTTGCATGATTGACAATCTGCTTGGAAAAAAATAAATAACGTTAGACTCCTATGTCACCCCATATATGAAAATTCCAAATGGATTTAAGTGCAACAAAAGAAAATGGAGACTCTGGGGTTATTTGAGAATTGGGTAGACCTTCCTTAATAAGATTAAAAAAAAAAAACAAACCTAGAAGCTGTTTTACAAAAAAGAGAGACAGAGAAGCATATTTGACTAGCTAAACATTTCAAAGTCTTGTATAAAAAATATCACATAAAAGTAAAGTCACTTATTGGTGCCAATGATTTGTTAAATAATCACGCTTACTGCATTCAGGCAAAAATAGTCATTCAAAATGGCGATAGTGGGTCTGATGTTTTGACGCCATATGTATGCAATGAAATACGACTGGACACTATAAACATGTTCCATGAGTCCCTGTGCTGCCCTGGGTCTAGCCACCTGGCTCAGGTCTCTCACCCCCCCGAGTTTCATGGCTGGCTATTCTGACAAACATGGGGTTCACTAGAGGGCCCCAGAGTTATGTGTCTCTCAGTCTATGTTTTTAACAATCTCAAAAGTGCCCAGAACATAAGACAGCTTGTGTGTGTACGTGTGTGTGTGAGAATTATCTGTGTCATGAAGAAGAGAAGGGAATAAGCAATTAGACCTCAAACCAGAAGTACTTATTCCTAAGATAGTCGTGGTAATTGCACCATTCTATTTTTTACTATGCATACATTTATTGGTTTATAAAGTATAAACATCTTGTGAAAATATTCTGTATAACTGCTGTCCGCAACCCCTGGGCTGCAGACTGGCACTGGTCTGTGGCCTGTTAGGAACCAGCCTGCAGAACAGGTGAGTGGTGGCGAGTGGGCAAAGCTTCATCTGTATTTATAGCCGCTCCCCATCGCTCGCATCACCGCGTAAGCTCCGCCTCCTGTCAGATCAGCAACAATGCTACGTTCTCACAGGAGCGAGAATCCTACTGTAAACTACGCATGTGCGGGGTCTAGGTTGTGGCTCCTTATGAGAACCTAATACCTGATGATCGGAGGTGGAGCTGAGGCGGTGATGCTAGCGCTGGGGAGCGGCTGCAAATACAGATTATCATTAGCAGAGAGGTTTGACTGCACAATAGATGTAATGCCCTGGAATCATCCCAAAACCATCCCCTAGCCCCGGGCTATGGAAAAACTTGTCTTCCATGAAATCGGTCCCTGGTACCAAAAAGGTTGGGGATTGTTGCTTTATAAGAAGAAAAAAAACAACCACATGAAAATTATGTCTGATTCCTCCTCCTCCTCCAGTGTAGAAATGAGACAACGATGGATACAGTAATGCAACCTTGCAAAGAGATCCCTTCGAGTTTTTCAATCTTTTTTAATAAAATGACATCAATTGCTGAAAGCATTATGGCCTTTGTTATGCTACATAATACTGATACAAAACGTGAATGGTACAAAGTCCATTATATATAATATAAGGCTTTAATATATTACATTTGTTTCTACATAAACAGACTATAAATATATGTGCCATAGCATGTTTTATAGTCATTGTTCCCAGTATTTCACACTATGGTACCAAATGAAAAACACATTTTCTTTTTTTTTTTTTTAGAAAAAAGGAAAGAACAAGGGCAGAAAACCAGTAGAAATAGCTCTATATGTTAAAAGTCTAAAATAATACAATAGATGTTGTTATAATTTTGGCTATAAAGTAATTTTTGAAATCTGGCTAATAATCATTCAGAGAGTGAACAAAAAAACCCAAACAGGTTTACTGGAGTGTGGAGGCCAAATAACTAAAATACTGGCAGGTTGTGGGGAGAGCAAGCTGGGGGTAGAGGGAGGAAGAACAAGGGTAAATTCCTTCCTGAAGCTTTGACACCACAGCTTGACTCTGAACTACTGCATTCAGTCTCAGACATATCACATCGGGACAGACATGTGGGTAGTCATCCAGAAGGAACCAGAAGCTGGTCTGTGCAGGCAGGGCTCTTCAACACGGCAGGGAGCCCCGGGCTGAATGTCCTTTCTTTGTGGTGCTCTGAATAAAGGATTAGCCTGGGAGACAAGGAGCCAGAGCTGCCTCATTTCCTTCCTGGGGCCTGGCCAGGACACACGTAAGGGTCCGGAAGGAACGCTCATTAAGAGTCGGAAACGGCACAAGGAACTCTCCTTTAGCCCAACTGCGAAGATCACGCAACCTTCTAAAACCACAACCCTCGTCTGAAGCCTTTACATTTCCTAGCAGACCACATGCCCACCGCCACCAGAGCCAGCACAATGCCCTTTCGGGCTCCACGACTCTCTCAAAGCAAGCTAATATCTTCCTTTCTATCAGTCCAAATCCCACACTTAAGACTTGGCTGGAGACCCAAAGCCTAAAACAAAGCCACTAGACGGACTCAGCCCTACCCATCTTTCCCATCATCAGCACCTGAAGCACATGCGTTGCCTGGTTCATCTTCTAGTTTAACAGAAGTGTCAGCTCCCCGGGTCCTGCCACTTCTTGGAGGATGGAGCCATTTCTTGACCGTATTTGTTCGAAACCCATTGGAGACCCACAGCCGGGGCTATTTATAAATGCTTTTTAAATGAACGAAAAAGAGAATGGGGTCAACACCGGGAGAAGAAGATACAAACACATTCTTGGGTCACAAGCATCTTCTCAGGAAATGCCTAGAGGACTAGCTCCCTGCAGTCCAAGGTCCTTTTTTTTTTTTTTTTGAAATGAAAATCAAATGTGGCCACTTCCTGGCGGTGGAAAGAACAACACTTGACGTTCTGAGCAGCACCTCTTATGTGGTATCCAGGAGCAGGGGGCGGAGGGGGGCCTCCTTTTAAACAGGGGGCGAGCTCAGTGCGTTCCCAGCGTCGGGCTGGAGCATCTGGGCCACGCTGCCGGCTTGCATCCCAATCTCCACCAGCTTTAAAAGTTCTGCCTCCTCGCTGGAGTACACAGTGGTGTCGGTGTCGTCGGAGTGGTACCCAGACTGGTAGCCACTCGTCTGGTTTGAGCCTTCAGATACCACGGACTCCCTGCTTTTGCTGGGCATCATCCCACTGTGGAAGAAATGGCACACAAATGAGTTGGCAGACAGAAGACAGTTCTTTGGCTTCTTAGCCGACCCCCATTTCCAACTCCATGCGGGCTGTGATCTCCCTGGGGACTCCAGCCGCCTAGCCTCACCCCCTACCCCCCGGTTGTAAGTCAGCACATCAGGTTTACTCCAACAATGTCTATTTTCAGGTATTCACATGAATTAATAGCTGCAGATAAGTCCTCTTATTGAGGTCCAAGTCTTCCAAGCCTGGGATGAGATGAAAGGAAGTTCTTCTGAGTTGTGCAAAGGCTCCGACCAATGGAACATTTTTTACGGTCTTGCAGATTGACAGGTTTGTACACAATGACAGGAGCCAAAGGGCCACTTTCGGGATATTCAAGGAAATTGGGATGCTCTGAAAGCTCACTTGTGCTTTCCCCTATTCCGTCAATTAGGGGGCTACAAGGTATGTGTATGGTGTTAATAAAGTTCTTGAGCAACTTTAATAACTTGAAGCGTGTGAGCGATCAAGCCAGACATGTCAAACACTGCATTTTACTCGTCAAAACCACATTCTTTGGAAGGACTAAGGACCCCGATCACTCAGCAGCAACCAGAGAATGTTTTCAACGGCCTGGAATCCTGACAGAGGTAATCATGTCAAAGCTTAGAAATGTACACTGTGTTGATCTAAAACTTCAGGATTTACATGTTCTCAAGCCATGCGAGGGCGTTTTTCCCCCTTAATAGGTATTTTACCCAAATTATTCATATTAAAAACTACAAAAAGATATATGTAACCTTAGATATATGTAACCTTAACATTTGTACCCCCATAATATGCTGAAAAAATTTTTTTAAAAATGGGAAAAAAAAACTACAAAAAAGGATTTTATGGACTTTGTGTTCATATATGGTTTATGTTGCTTCAAATAACTAGAAATACAATTTTTCTTTCAATCCAATCCCAATAAAACTAGTTTAGGTATCTCAAGCAATGGCATGGTCCCTGGCACATAGTAGATGCTAAATAAATATTTTTTCGAGTCATCGAATGAAACATATGATTGGCTTTCACAATTTCTTACCTTGGGCCTTAAAGAAAGCAGTAAAATTGCACAATGGTGTATTTTAAATTTTTTTTGTGTGTGAGTATCACTCAAAAACTCATGGATATCCCATTTTATATAACAGTTAGATTAGATCAAATTCTTACTTAGAATGAGCCATGTAGCAAATAAATTACTACTCTTATCCTATTATTCTTATAGAGATTCATGTGTTTGTTAGGTTAAAAGCAGGTACAGCTATTCAAAACAACTACAAATTCCTACTGAACCATATAGGGGGGATTATATTCAAAACCAAATTTAATACTTTCCCCACAATTAAATATTTAATTCAGACAATATTTAAGTATCTTAAATAGATATTGGCTTATTTATACATCATATTTCTTTTCTTTTTTCTTTTTTTTTTTTGAGACAGAGTCGCACTCTGTCGCCCGGGCTAGAGTGCCGTGGCGTCAGCCTAGATCACAGCAACCTCAAACCCCTGGGCTCAAGCGATCCTCCTGCCTCAGCCTCCCGAGTAGCTGGGACTACAGGCATGTGCCACCATGCCCGGCTAATTTTTTCTATATATTTTTAGTTGGCCAATTAATTTGTTTCTTATACTTCATATTTCTTAAATACAGATGTACCCATTCATATACAGTTTTGAAAATTCTTCAGAGTCCACAAAGATTTCGATCTTATTGGTTGTTTTAGAGATTGTATCTAATAACCTCTTTGTTATTTAGCAAGTACACACAAACTACTGGCCTTAGTAAATATGCTCAGAAATTCCCTAGTATTCATAAATTCTCATACAAATTGACCAAATCCTCTAATTTATTTCAGTTTACTTTTTAGATTTGTCGATTTCATTGTTTCATTGGTTTCAATTTCTCCTTAGGTGGATGCTAATTTCTCCAACCAACAAAGACACTCAATGGGGGAAATCTGAGTTTACACTGAAAGTTCCTACGTGTCTTCCAAAAATTCCTACTGAAATTTGTCTTTTTTATTTCGCTGAGTCTTACCTAAAAGATGGAGCTAATTTTGTTCTGTCTTCCAAAGTTTTCAGCTCTTCGGAGGCAAGAACCATACCACTATCCGTCTGGTTGTCCTTTTTAAGAGACAATGAGATGGCACAGTTGATTGAGTGCATACACTGACCAGCTATTTAATGAAACTGACTTTTAACTCATCTATCAGACAATGGCCGTCAGAGGAAGGTAAAGGTATCAAAGCCAAAAATTGTGCATGCTACAAAAGGAAGCAACTGCTTCCTGTACGCAGACTTTGGCCAGGGAGAAGAGAAAATTCATGAAGCAGCAGCTGAGGATGCCTGATTTCATTCCTCTTTTCACAATGATACTATTCACACTTTAGTGAAATTGGGCATACACCTAGACTATCTTGAACCTTCGACCAGGGGCTTTACTTATGTAAAAACCAAAGTTCCATCTCCATAATGACCCCGGTGACACATACCTTCAAGGACAGCCTTTTAATGAGGCTTCAAGACTTTAATGCTCAGGCTAATATTTATCTAGCTAGAGTTTCATCCTCTGTATTATTTCTAAGACTATTTTTAAAAGATGTACTTACATCTGGGATTACTTTTACTTCTGGTTCTTCCAATGGGATATCTTCAAATGTTTTGACACTCACAGGCCGGCTCTTTCGCTTACTGTTCTGCAGATACTGGCTGCAAAAGAACAAATATTTGTATTTTCGTGGTGGTATAGTTGGCTGCAGATACTCCAAGTGATACCTAAGTTCATTATCTTTCAACCACAAGCTTAAGAGCAACCTTCAAAACATCCTTTGGAAAAAGAAAAACAAGACAAAACAAAATCTTTCTCTGCTAGCACACATGGAAGGCTTAATTTCCTGTGAATGTCCATTTAAAAGTATAATATCACTGAGGAGCCCAGATGAGCCCCTGTTCCTTGGAATTGAACTTCTGAGACCCATTGCTGCCCTAAAGACAACAGCAGCGGACTGGGTGACCAGCTGCCTTCTGCTTGGCTTCCTGATGGCGTGTGATTCCTCCACTGGGCTCTGGACACATTACCAAGAGTTTCACATCTTTCTGGCCATCTCCTAGGAAAGTTTTTCTAGATAATGCTCACAGAACAACCATTCAATGAAAGATGGGCAGAGGCAACACCTGTAGGTCTCCCTAAAGGATTCTGAGCCCAGCAGTGACCTAAAGACAACTCCTCCTTCCACGTGGAAGAGGCTTAGTGTACAGAGGGACAAGGGCCGAGTCTCCCTGTCCCTTATTTTTAGCTCCCCGAGTTGCCTGTCTCAGGAAAGGCCAGTGGTTTGAGAGTCTTAAGATATTTTGCTTATTTCAGAGTTTCCCACTGACTACAGGAACATGAGAAAGTCAAGAATATTTCTGTGTCTCTGATATCCCCATTTTAAAAATGTATTTGGCAATAGCTGTCCCTCCCTCGCTCACTAAGCTGTGGGGAAGATGACAGGGCAAATGTTGGGTGCATTGTCCTTAGAAAGAATAATGCTCTATCAATCAAAGCTTGTTTTTCTCCTTTGAATTCCAAAGGGTGACAAAAGGGACTCCAGTAGGAGTCCAATCGAAGAATAAGACTTGTCAGACGACAAACCACCTCTTTCTTGGGAGGTGCTCCTTCCTGGCCACAGGGCTTTGGGTGAGTCTGGGTGATCTATCAGAGTCACTTAGAGCTCAAGTGGAGAGAAGAGAAGTCCTTGTCACAGGAAGGAATGGAAAACACACTCTTAACTCTTATCCCGGCCTGCTTTCCACTACAAGTAGCCTTCTGGAACACACTGCATACACCTTGGGCCACCTTGGGCCAAAGAAGGAGAATGGAACCTAAGTCTCTCTCCCCTCTCCCTGGAGGCTGGTCCTTCCCCTTAGGGAGAGGCGAGAACGAGGTTTACCAGTGGTATCCCCACCAAGGAAGCGTCACAAGAAAGAAGACAAAAAAAAAAAAAAACAGGGATCAAGCAAAGCCCACTTTCTCCGAAGTCCAGTCCCTAAAAGTAGTGGTTGTCAAGAACTACTGACACCATACTGAATCATTTTTTCATTCACTCATTCAGGAAGCCCTGATTAAGAATGCGCCACGTGCCAGGCACTGTGCCAAGTGTCCTCTAAACAGCATCCCCCGGCATCTGCACAGTGACACCTCTTTAGGGGTGGGTGTTAGTACGCCAACTTTTTAGATGTGGAAACTGAGGCATGGCAGGGTTAAGGAATGTATCCAAAATCACATAGCTAGAATGCTGGGGTTACTGTTTTGAGGGCAATGCTCCTCAGCAGGACTCAGCTCCTTGAGTTCTGAGTCCAATAATTTAAGAACTGTGACGGTCCTTCCCAGCGGAAAAAGCATTTGCACGGACATTGTTGCATCTGCTCCTCACCAGACTAGGAAATAGGTCTTTGTATTATTTCCCACTTGCAGATGAGGAAGCCAAGCCTCGGGGAGAAAATGGCTAATAAAGGATGGAACTAGGACTCAAACTTAGGTCTTCAGACTCCACAAAGCCCATGCAAGGTTGGTTTGTTTGTTTTCTGTTTTTGTTTTTTCGCTTTTTTTTTTTTTTTTACCCTACTCCACATTGAATGGCTTTAAAGAGTCTCAGGAAGGAAAAGGAAGAAGAGAGCAGCAGACAGGATTGTTCACGTCTTTATTAAGCACCTAGGACGTGCACATTGCTGTTCGGGTTGTCGCGTGTGCACCGACCGTGCGGTGGGAGGGGAGTGCGGGCCAGTAGGGGGCATGAAACTGACCAAAGGTGGAGAACAGACAGTCCCACTTCAAGCAGTCTAATAGCAGAGCCAAGTTCAGGAACATGTAACCAGCAGGCTGTCCCGAGCATCAGTCTACAAGAGGCATTTACTCATCACTCGCAATTAACCAAAACGAAGAAAATGGTATGCACCAAAACCTTTCTCTGAGAGAGAACTGCAAAGAAATCTTTGATAAGCTGCTTGGCGTGGGAGGTGACAGTCCCAGGGGAAATGAAAGAGCAACCACAGATGGTCCCCAAACTGCCCTCAAAGAAAGATGAGTCCAGTGGCTTTGTGCTTTCTTGCAGAAAGCAGGCAAACTTGGGACCAGAGCTGATCCACAGGGGAAATCAGAGACAAAACTAAGTCCAGACGTGCCTGGTCCTTCCCCACACACTTCTCAGCCTCTTCTCTAAATAAATGCTGAACAAATATTTTCAAAATGGTTCAAAGGGGCAATGACGAATCACGAGGCCAGTTCCCACAGTGATGTCTCTGTCCGGCTCTATTTATGATGCAATGGAATTGACAATTACAAGGAGGAAGCAAGTGAGAAAGACGCCTCTGTTTTTCTACTTGGCTGGAAATAAGAAAGAGGATAATAGAACAGGTCCCCTGAGAGGTACCCCAGCCTCGTCTCACTCTCCCCGGAGAAGCATAACCACAGGAGAGCATCAGAATGAAGAGTGCCGTGCGCAGATGTTTCTACCTGCCTTTCTTTGAATCCAGATGATTAGAAGGTGACTGGGAGTTTTATTTTTATAAAAAGGAAAAAAAAAGTGGAGGGAGTAGAGAGGAGATGCAGACAAAAGATTGCCATTTCTATTTTACTTTTCAAAGTACGGCTGGATAAAAGAGAAACCGGACTGGAAAACCAATTCAAAAATCACAGGCAGAAAATAGGAGCCAGGCCTGGGTCGGGAGCAGGGTGTCACATCTGTCCTTGCTGCTGGGGATACATGTTAACAGTCCTTGTTTAGATCCAGCATCACGTTTGGCACTTCCGGCACACAAACGCGACTTCATGTCCCGCTCGGCACCCTGTGCAAAGCACCCAGCGAGCCAAGAGGCTGCCGGCTTGGATCCTCACTCCACTTGGTCACAGAAAACACAAGGCATATAGCTCGGGACCGAATGGCTTTCTGATAATGGAGCGGCCAATAATAGAGTTGCGGGAACAATGATCACACTAGGAGGCCGAATGAACTTGAACTAGGAATTTGTCAACACAGGAGTAGAGCTGGAGTCTCATCTCATGCCTCTTTCTCTCTGAGGACCCTCCGGGGTGTGGGAGAAAACAGCGCTGAATTAGACGTCAGAGGAAAAGGATTCATCTCAGGGATGTGACTTAATAGCCATCTTTTATCGAGCGCTTCCGAGTGCCGGGCACTTAGAAATACATTATATCATGCAACTCTCAAATCAGCCACTTTCAAACAGCACCGGTGGTCTTGCCTCATGTCACAGATAAGGAAACTGAGAGAGAGGGTGGAGGATCTGCCCCAAGTCACACAGCTGCGAAAAGGCCACTTGGGAGTTCTAGTGACTCTAATACCTGCATCGAGCTGAGCCTCGTGTTCAACTGTGCATCGAAAAAAAGACAATAGTTTCTACTTTGCCTAACTCTGAGCGTTATCACGTGGGCGAAATCTCAGAGTCTATGGAAAAGTTCTTTTAAAACAATGCCGAATGCTTTAGACATAAAGGGAATGGTCAGCTCACTTGTTGGCTTCTAACCATTCTAAGCTTTCTTCTCTCGTCACGGTGTCCCTCCTACCCTGCGTGACTCCACGGGACAGAGGGGCCTCGGGGACCTCCCCAGCATCCCCTGCCATGCGGCACCCTGGCCAAGCGCCCGACACACGAGAGAGAGAGGTGCTGCCCCTCCTTGCAGCCACGGCATGCTCAGGAGGACGGGCTGGACCCGGGCCATCGGGGGTTCCAGTTACGGGAGGAAAACACCCAAAGGGGTTGGGAAGGAAACAAAGCAAAGTGAAGTCGTCCCAGGCTTAGTAAAAGGCAATTTTAATATCACATGGCAGAAACCCATATCAACTCTTTCCTTATGCACAGGTGCTGGGAGAGAGAAAAAAGCAAGCTGCCTTCAGAACCCCTTGACACACCGAGAAAGGGCTGCGGTGCACGTGTTTTAAATAAGCCCAGACGTCCGATTATGCAAATAAAATGCTGAAGATCAGACTTGGGAGGGGCCTCTGAGATGCGGTGTCCAGTCTAACTCAGGACTCAGACCTATGGCGTTCTGTGTCTTCCTTCGCCAGAGAGCCATGAGTGTGTCTGTGCACAGAACTCTTCCTTCCTCGATCTCTTCTAAGCCATTTAATTCACGTTAATAAAAGCGTACATGGGGATCATTTAAATACAGATGTCTTTGTACAACTGGTCTCTCCTTCTGGAGATGAACAAACTGGGGCATTCCAGCTATTGCAGCTGCAGAGCTGAGAATTCTTAAAAGAAGAGCTGTGGCAACAGCATGGGCTACAGATGGGAGGAAACTCGCCTACCAAACCCTCCTGCAGAAGCATCCCCTTTATGTTAGCGCCAGGGCTAAGGTTAGGCGGAAGTGAGATGCAGCTAGCCTTAGACAAGGTCTTCCTCCCACTTCCACTCCCCCTCCCCGAGATGGCCTTGAAGACCCCCCGCCCCTCCCCCACCCCAGGGGATGTCAGCCATATACAGTACCTGATTCCTGCTGTGTTGTCATAATGGAATTTGGGGTCACACACTTCCTCTTCCTCCATACAGGAAACAGGTGAGGTGGGCAGAGAGAGTCCAGAATCCTCTTCCATGCTCAAAGTCTCTGATATTGGAAGAACAATGTAGTCTTTGCCATCCTGAAACAATAAACACAGCACACGGTTGTTGCGCTTCAGTCCTTCAAGAGCCTTTTCATGAAAACAAAGGCCACAGGGCCTTCTTGGCTATAGGGTGTGTTGTTTTCATATCTCAACAGAGAACTTTAAGACAACATTAAATATGGTTTGTCCAAAACAAAAGGCCACTTAAAAGGGATGTGTCTATGAAGGTGTATATATATACATATATATATATACAATTTTTTTTTTTTGGAGACAGAATCTCACTCTGTTGCTCAGGCTAGAGTGCCGTGGCATCAGCCTCGATCACAACAACCTCAAACTCCTAAGCTCAAGCGATCCTCCTGCCTCAGCCTCCTGAGTGGCTGGGACTATAGGCACGCGCCACCATGCCCGGCTAATTTTTTCTCTATATTTTTAGTTGGTCAATTAATTTCTTTCTATTTTTAGTAGAGACGGGGTCTCACTCTTGCCCAGGCTGGTTTCGAACTCCTGACCTTGAGCAATCCGCCCGCCTTGGCCTCCCAATATGAAGGTATATTAAAGGAGAGGACTGAAAACAAGGTGGGTAAGGAGACCACAGGACACTGTGCTCACACTGAAGACAAGGTAGGCTGTGGTCAGAGATAACAACACAACACACAGAGCTAAGAAATCGTTTCTTCACAAAGCCCTGTCTACACCAGCCAGGGCCTGGCATCCAATTTTAGCCTCTGCGTTTCAAGGCAATGGAAAATCTGATGACAGTCTAAAGAAAAGCAACAAATAGGTGGGAAAATGGGTCTTCTGAGAAAAGGTTGCACAATTTAACACGACTTCAGCAAAGGAAAGAAATAAAGGGCAATTTGATACCTTTCAATGTTTGGAATGTTTATTGATAGAATCAGATTGGACCCATCATCGTCCCCCAGCTGTTAAAAGACAAGGAGGAGGACAGTGGCCTCTATGGGGGTGAGAGGTGTTGACTGTAGATGAAGTAACTTTCTAATGGTAAAGGCTACAACTCTAAAATCCTACAACGGAAGTTATGGTGGGTCTGAGATTTTACCGAGGAAGAAACCATGTATTTTGCATAGTTGGGATGTATTTTTGCCTGCAGAATTTATTAAAATTTCCTTCAAATTCCTTCCATTGTTGATATTCTGTGGACAAACCAGATTCTTCTGTTAAATTTTAGAAGAGGACGTGAAGACATAGCAAAAAGACAATTAGGTAGAAATAAGAGTGGTCTGCTCCCAGGTTGTACATTAGGATCTCTTCTGCCTAAAAGGGTCATTACGGCTTTCAGAAAAGCATCACTGCTCAGACATAGAAGAACACGGCTCCCCATTCAGTGGCCGAGAGGACGGCACGGTGGCCGCGAGGTTTGAGCAGTAGGGAAACTCCTTGACACCTGAGTATTTTTGTAGAAGTGTCTCAGAGGGAGGTTACACACCTGCTGAGCATTAGCTTGTAACAGATTTCCCAGATGTTCCACCAACTCTGAAAACGTGGGTCTCTGGTCGGGGTCTCCATGCCAGCAGTCAAGCATCGTCTGGTACCTGGAGAAACGAAACACCGATGTCACGAACGGCCTCCTTCCTCTTGGATCGGAGGCTGAAAACAAGCACTTTAGTAGGTAAACATTTAGAGAGAGCCCACTGTGAGTCAAGAAGCACAACAGGGGGGACAATACTACACGAGAGACAGAGCCCTACACTCGGAGGCTCAAGTGTGTACAGACAAGAAAACATCACAAATCAGCACCTAATAACAACTAACCAGTTGGTATGGATACTAAAATGCTGCCATTTTAAGAAGCAATGATTGCCCTTGAGATGATCAAAAAAGGCAAAAGTAAGATATGAACTGGGCCACGAAGGAGGTATATATGTGCTGGGAAGTCTTCCAGGCAGGGAGAACTTGCAAGCAGAGGATGAGAACAGAGAGATAGTTTCTAAAGTCTTACATTTCCGGTGTGGTATAGTCAGGGGCCCTCATCCTAGTTCCTTCTTTCAATCGCCTACAAAATTCCTCATCGATCTTTACCCCAGGATATGGAGAAGCACCTAGAATAGAACAGGGAGAGGACATTCTTTGATTTGATTTTCTTTTATGGAAAGCCCTGAGCCTGATTCTTGCATATCCTCATCCCCTGTATATGTTTGTTGTCTCCTTTTAGGTTTTACAGTCCAAGAAGTTTCACCCGACAGAGGTGAAGTACAGGAGAGGAAAGGACACCAACTTTTATCAACCTATTGGAGTCCAGATGGAAGGACGAAAAGCAGTGACTTACCCAAGGAAAATATTTCCCAGAGCAAAACACCAAAAGACCACACGTCACTCTGAATTGTGTAGACTCTGTCAAAAATTGTTTCCGGGGCCATCCATTTCAAAGGGAGGCGAGCCTAAGAGGGTAGAAGACAAGGAATTGGAATGTAGATTAGCAAGGATCTGAAAAAAAAAAAAAAAACTTTTGTTCCCAAACACAGGTCCTGAAGTTTGCTATGAGGAGTTTGAATCCTGTAACTTGATAGATCCCTGGGTTCATCTTTGAAACTTACATCTCCTTTTCTGACGTAATCCGGGTCTTTGTAAATATCCCGGGCCAAGCCAAAGTCACAGATTTTCACCACATTCTTCTCCGACAAGAGGATATTTCGTGCCGCCAGGTCCCTGTGGATACACTGCAAAGAGAATTGTGTTAGGTCTCGGCACAGCTGATCTTTTTTACATCTGTTGTGTCCTCATGCTTCAAAAAAAAAAAAAAAAAAAAATCCCACATCAGAAAACCAACTGATTAACACGGACTGGGTTAGTATCTTTTATCAACACTTCAGGAAAAAAGTCTGTGAGCTTCGTGGAGATACACATCTGCTAATTCCATCACCAGCCCCAGCCTTCGGAGTTAAATAATTAAGTTATAATACGATGCTGGAGTCATAAATAGACTTCTCTAGGACACAATTAAAAATGTGTTGCTGGTCACATCCACACATCCCTTTTGCCTGGCACCATATATGGTTAAAGGTGTGTTATTCTAAGGAGACCCAGAATGGGATTTATTTTGAATGAATGCACGGAAATCAGAAACAAGAGCTCTCATTGGTTCGGTGCTCTTTGTCGGTTTCCCCATCCCATATGGAACTGAAGCCCGACCGACTCTGATAAACCCTTCCCACCAGTGGGGCTCATTCTGATTTCAAAGGGTTGGATTACCCTAAAGGTCTATTAAGGCAATTTCAGCCTATCACGAGTCAGATCGATTCTCCAGTGCACTAAAAAGTAAAATGGAATTCACCTTGGTTTTCACCTTCTATTCTTTTCAGCTTTTCACATCTCCTTTCTCTATATCCTCTAACTTCCTCTAACTGCCTACTACTTGGCTGCTTTAGTTCCACATGATGCATTTGCGAGAGAAGAAGAGTCTCAGGGAACATGACAAATGAAGCCAAGACTTAGATGAGAATTAAGTCAGTGCAGGAGCGACCGTGTGAGCTGGGCACACTCACCTCCCCGCCACTCACATCTGTACATCACATCTCTCTTCTGGACAAGGCATATCCAAAAGCATATTGTCCAAAAAATAGACAGTATTTTCTATTGTCCCCTCAACTGCTTTTTGAGCCCAAGAACCAAGTGGTATTCAAGACATCACCTGGGAGATGCCAAGGATCCCCACCCTCCCCGACCCTACTCTCACCTCCATGCTCATCATTCCCTTCCTAGTTGCCAAAGGAACCCTAACTAAATGGGGAGCTCTGGCCTTAAAGTAATAATAATAATAAATCATAATCTCCCAGAAGGGCAAAGGGCTTTTCTCTTTGGAAATACCCTGCAAGACCCCAGTTCTGCCCCTTCCCCTAAGAGAACACAAGATCTACCGAGCACAAACATCTAAGATCTTGGGACTCTGAAAGCTGAGAGAAGTTTTAAACTTCAAGGGAAAGAAGTGGGTTAGGGATTTCATCTGATTTAGAAAAAACAAACAATAACAACAACAACAAAAGAAAACTTAAGTCTTTCTTTCCCCAGTAGGCTGTGGCAAAATCCATTGTCAACTGATAGTTTTGAACTGAACCTTAATTTGGATTTTTCTTGTTTGATGTGAAACTATGCATTTTTAGTCTTTCCAGGGGGGTGACTGCCACCAACCCCGCTCCCTCCATGGTGTGTACAGCCCTTTGGGATATTTGTCACTTGTCACGTCCCCACCTCCGCCTTTGTTTGGCCTACTTTTCTAATTTTAGCTCTTAATCGCTTTCATCTGAAGCCCGTCCTTCCTGGTTTCTAATTATACTCCTAGCAAATACTTTTGATGGATGGTAATGAACGTAAAATAAATTAAAAATAGACTCTCTCATGCTGAGATACCTGCGAGGCTCAGTTCCTCTCCTCTCCTTTGGTCACTGCCCCAAAGTCTCATTCTTTAGTAAAGCCAAGTTCCTTGCCCATTTGTTTTAAATTGCTGTATACACACACACACACACACTATCCCTCCTGTGTACTCTGTAACCATATCCTGCTTTATTTTTCCCATAGCATTTACTCCCATCTAACTTCCGACGCATTTTACTTGTTTATGTTGTTTATTGTTTGCTCCACCCTCTAGAATGTAAACTCCATGCAGGTGGATAGCCGTGCCTGTTTGTTCACTACAGCATCCCAAGTGCTCAGAAAACCACCCAGCACTTCACAGGTGCTAGGTAAGTATTTATTATACAGATTAGTTCCATGAGCTCTTTAACCGTCCTTAATTAGCAGAAACAGAGCCTCCCCGGCAGGGCTCTTTTAAGAGTCCTGGAGGTGGTGAATGAGTTACAATCCCAAACGAACACCAGTGGCTACCACTAGATAACTTATGTCCACACCTGTGATCTCAAGAGACAGGGACTTTCCCCATGACCTGACTTACCTTTCGCGAAGCCAAGAACTCCATGCCCTTAGCCACTTGGAAGCTGAAACAGATGAGATGCTCCAAGGTCAGGAAGTCCTTATACAGATCTTCAGGGGCTGTCCAAAGAGTCAGGAGGATCCAGATTAGTGAGATCGGTATTTCTACCCATTAGTGTGATTTGTTTCTAAGTTTGCTAGAGTAATGAGCTCTTCAAGACTTAGGGGTTAAATTTCAGGAAATAGAAGCAGAGAGTAAATGCCTCTAACTTCTGTAAATTGGCAGAATCTCAGTATCATTAGCTTTCATCATACCCCTTAGGGAAAATACTGTTTTTTCCATTTTAGCCAAATTGAACCAGTAAATCCAGGAGGTAGAATAGAGGTAAAATTGGCCTAGATAACAGGGAAAGAAAGAGAACGTTTTCAAATTCGCTCTTTTAAACTGTTGGTTTTTTTTTGTCATGTGCTCAGAGGGATAAACAATAGTTTCATATCAAGAACTCCAAAAATAAAACAACAATATTCAGGGTCCTTGGATCTTTTCTCTCCAGGATTTGTACCAGGACAAAGACCAAAGGTCAAACTATAATCTACAACGGATAACTAAAAATATCCAAAATGTATTTTCTTCTCTCGCTCTCAAACTTAAAAAGTGCTTGTAAATACATTAAATCTTGCCTCCGAGAATGTTTTTTCCTTCAAGGATGTGAATGAGAGATAACAGGAACATGGAGAGAAAAGATGAATTTACGTAAAGTGGTGGTATTTACTTCACTGCAACTGGTACAAATAAACACGGAGACATTAATGGGTGTTTCAAAATGATCTCTTAACTTTGGTCAGATAAGATAAGACTTATGGCTTCTTTCCTGGAGCCAAAGACCAGCGTAAACAAAAACTTAGTTGAAATAATAACCTCGTAAGTATTAAAAAGTCTGCGAGCCTTTGTCTCAACAAGTTGTTATGCTCAGGTTAAAGGGCTCTAAGTGAACAATTAGTGAAACGTCTGCGTTTTCCAAAAGAAGAAATGGAGGCAAGATTTCAGGCTAATGCCCTTTCTGCTCCAACATACTACCTCGATCCCTTAGGTTTCCAGCTTACTGGCCACCATTTTTTGAGAGAGAAGGAGCAGGGTACAGACAGCACCATTCAGTGCGGGTCCAACTACATGAAGCCTAGACAACCCCCTTATGCGCTTCCAGACCAAGTCCCTGCCTCACGCCGTATACTCAGCTTCTAAGAGAAAGAAGCTAATTGTAAGTTCTCTCTGTAGCTCCAAGTCCAGGGACACAGAGTGGGTTTCTTCTACTCTGTCCTGGTTGGATTCTTCTAGACTCACGCCTCGAGAGCAGCTAGACGCCGGGAAGCCCATCTCTATCTACACCCATGGAGCCTTCTCTGCTCCTTCCGAGGGAAGCAGAGACATGGGGTGTCCTGGAGCTGGCTGAAGTCCTAGACGTTAGGCTGAGGCCACAATGCCAAAGAGCACTACAATTTCACTGGGAACATAACTGGATAAAGATAGGACAATGTACCAAGACTCCGCTGAGGAAGTGTGGCTGGAAAGGAAGACTTGATAAGCCACTTGGGGTGTGGTAGAAACAGCAGGTGGCTCCTTCACTGCCTTGGGGAAGGTGGGTGTGATGAATTAGAGACTGCTTGTGTGACAGTGAGGTGTGCAAAGTGGGCCGTGTCGCTCGGGGCCCCGGCACTGTGCCTCTCCCACTAGCAATGGCGAACTAGTACTTTAAGAGCGTTGGTGTGGTTGCTACCGACCGCCTAGCCCTCCTAGCCCCCCAGATTTCTCAGGCTAGCACTGCCCTGCCTCCCAACCTAGCCCACTGCTCGTCCAGGGCTTCCACGCTCCACTTTTGGGGACCCAGGTAGAGGCAGGCGGGAAATTCAGGGCTCTTTCCTATAGGAGCTAGTATCAGCCTTTTCCTATGACCGATTCCTCGTGTCACCCTGTCTACTCCTACACGAGCAACGGCGCCAAGCATGGAAGAAGCAATGGCGGTACCTTCCTCTTCCTCTACGTCACTGAGGGATTTCTCCTCCACAAATCCAGAGCTGGCGGAGCTCTGGCTGCTGGTGATGCTGTCCAAGCGGCGCTTCGGATCCACAGGAATTTCCCCAACGTAGTCCTTCCCCTGGCGGAATCGTGCCCCTTTGGACTATAAAGAAGCAAAGGAACAAACAAACTCCTTGAATGCAAAATGGGCTTCCAAAACGCAGTAAACCGTGGAAACAATTGAAACTATTAAAAAAGCAGACAGGAAGGACATCCATTGCAAGAGCTTGGAGTCTCTGGGCTGAAATTTGGGGCATGTTTTGTACATAATAGGGTTTCTTCCATGACACCTAGCTCCTTCTTTGGATTCAAGAGATAAATGCGTCATTTCGAGTTGCCCTCAGACACACTTCCAGTATTAGGGTGCTTTTCACAGAGGGATTTACCCGCCACGGGGCCAAATATGGCTGAGGGGAGAGAAAGAATGATCCAGAACCATCCTTCCCTCTGCCCTTCCCTTCCCTGGATGGTACTTGCCTCCCCCCCAACTCCGGCACTCTATAATGGGTCAGTGGATAAAAGTCACAAAGGTAAAACACGACAAGCATATGTCCCCCAGAAGGTCAAAGAGGAAGTTACGACAGCCAAGAGGCACTCTGAAATTTCCCGTAAGTTCTTCCCCGAACTTCAACTTAAAACCTAACCTAGACCCACCGTTTGAGTTTTACTTCATCTTACAACACAGCCCGAGTTGAGTGAGGAAATGACCTACCTTGTAGGGGACAAATTCATTTCTCTTGCTCCTCAAGTAAGTGGACAGGTTTCCAAACTTGCAGAATTCCACGATCACCATGAGAGGCCCTGCAGACAGCACGGCGAGAAAGGAAAATGTGTTTTCACTCACGTTGCGCACTAAGTGCTACATTTATTGATGAACCCAAAAACATGTTAGTAGAAGGATCCCGCCTTTCACTGGGAAAGGATCATAAAAATCAGCTGGCCCCAATAACCTTCTGTTGTAGCTTTTTCTTTTCCAAAAGGCAATTTTACAACAAGATTAGCCAAAATTGCAGAAGAAAACCCGTCTACTTGCTTCTCAGTGCAATCCCTTAAGAGGACTGCATTTGGGGGCAGACTGTTCTTAAGTCCTTCGCTTTTAAGTTTTTTGGGAAGTTTATTTTTCTCGTCTGAACGTCTATTTCCCAGTGGCAAAGTATATCGTAGTGGTGTGGTGTTTTTAAATTCAGAGGAAGTTTTAGAGTAGTTTGACAATAATGCCCATCAAACCTCCATGAAATCTATTTCTATCTAGGGATCTGCGAAGTATTCTCAGTTAAGCAAAGCAAGGCCATGGGAGTTAGGTGGTTTCCGTCAAATACTGGCGGAGAAGCACGCGTCACAATTAGGCCACCCAAACCACCCACAGTCACTCACCCCCTGGCTTGGTGCAGGCACCCAGGAGGTTGACCACGTTGAGATGGTGGCCGATGTGAATGAGGATCTTGAGTTCAGACATGAGGGCTCGGTGTTCACTGTGTGTTGCTCCTTCTGCAAATCCAGGGCAAAGGGGGAAGTCGCTGGTGTGGCCATTACCTTAGGATGACTCATGCCCCTCTCTCCGCCGCATGCCACTGTGCAGCTCACCCTTCGGGTTAATGCAACTGTGGTCTAACTTACAGACTAGTGCATTTCCTCACAAGTCAAGTGTAAATCCTGTTCTCTAATTTCAAGTAAAATTCATATTTTAAGCAAAGCCAGAGTGGTTGATATCGAAAGGAATCCATTGTAAAGTCTGTTACAAAGTAGAGAATAATAAATACATCTACAATGGGGTCATGCCCAGATTCTCTTCTTTTAGAAAACCAGGTTTTTATATTTCAGGTTTACTATGCTTGTTAGGGTCTGATCATTTATTTCAGTGCTTCCTCACAAGGAAGCAATATCATGTATTAAATATCCTCATGTTTCAGAGGCTATACTGAATGTTCCAGCCGGTCTATGCCAATCTGTTCTGGCAGCTAGAGTTGGCACAGGAGGCTGATAGCACTGAGACTGTGTGTTTGATCCTGCAAACTTTGCTCCAATTCACAGGCCTGGTCCACACCTAAAGCCCTCATGAGCCGCCTCCAAATTACATACTCCCTTGGCCACACAGAGAGAAGGCAAAAGGAGAGACAGCCTCAAAATGCACGAGACCTCTTGGCAACGGTTCAGTAGCATTGTCTTCATCAATGAAAGCACATCGCAATTGGAGCAAAGAGCTTTATATGCCTCACTTCCCAAAATTCAAACAGCCAGACCAGAATCCCATTACTGTTAGGACTAATAATTTTTTAGAAAGCTTTTCATTTTGTAAAAAATCACCCGTAATCCTTTATTCCTAGCACAATCATTCTTGTTTTGAAAATTATCTTTTATCTATGAAGATCTTTTTACATATTCCAATTCTAGAGAACATGCTGTTTTTGCATTCTATTTTCCTTTCCATGTTTCTAGATGGTCTATAATTATCTTACACCATAATACACTAAGAAATAATTTTAATATAACCACGGCACTATTTTCCCTATAATGAGGGCCACTAAGCACAACTGTGCTAGCTGAACCTTGCACAAGGGCACCCAGGCAACGTAGGTGACACCTCTCTCCATCTTTGCTTCCCAGGCCGTGCACCCTGGCATGAGGCTACAAAGGTGGATCTTTTATCCACTTCGCACAGGGGCATCATGTAGGCTGGCCACACGCTTGGCTAGCGGGCCCACCTAAGGGAAGAGCCACTGATACAAGCCTTGCATCATGTTTAAAGACTGGATAAAACAGAGGGAGAGCTACATCACCATATAATGCTGCTTTTACCTTTCAACATTTTGACGGCCACTGTCTTGCAAGTTGCTGTCTTGTCAATTCCAAAGGCATCTGCTTCGATCACTTGGCCAAAGGCACCACGGCCAAGAGGCTTGCCTGGAGTCCACAGGAGTGCCAACAACAAAACAGACTTGGATGATCACACCACCAAAGCGATATGCAGAGATTCCAACCAGATGGGGTGACCGTACCTCCCAGTTCAACATGGGTAGTCCACTTTGCTCTCGTGTCCTGGCTTAATTATTTAATAATTTCCCCCTTCACACCCTAAATGTCCTGCTTTGGAGGATTATTCGGGGACCCGACTTCTCTAAGTGGCTACACGGATGATTGCCCACATTTAAGAGATGAAATTACTATTTCTAAACCAGAATCCAACATCTGAATAGACTAGGTTTGTCATCATCCTAACGAAAGAAGGAATGGCCTCGTACACCCAACATCGAATTATTAACAGTATCAGTTGAAAAACGCACCGAGTTTCAGCCGGTCTCTGGGGAATTCCCATCTGGTGGCATCATAAGGTAGACGTTCACAGTGCTCGTCAAGGGGCAGTTCGTCTGGGTCCATGACGATGGACAAATAGCCCGTCTTCAGTTCCCCTCCGTTGGCCTGGAAAGTATCACTCTTTCCAGTCACATACACCCCATTGTCTGCGTGTTGTTTGTGCGCTTGTTACTGTTGTTTAGGGAGCCTCATTCCTGATGTCTCATTTTCCAATAAAACTCACAGAGTTCAAGAGTGGTCCTATTATAATCCCGCTCCCAGTGTCTCTTTATCCCCCAAAGGAGCTCAGAATTAAGTTTTTAAATCTTAATTACACTAGACAGTCCAAGTCCTTTTCCCCTCTAGTGGCTTCTAGCAATTAAAGCCCTGAGGTCCGGCCAAAAGAAAGTGGGCAAGAATGTTATTGTATTGAAATAAAAATGCCCCCATTGAGCCAATAACAATGGGAAGAAACAACTCAAAGAACCCCAGTCAGCTTTCATTAATCATGAAAACCAATGTGCATGAGACAGAAGACAAATTATTTTGTTACCCGCTTAACGGTCCGTAGGACGATGACAAGAAGGAGCCAGAAGAACATGGCGATCACCGCGGTGCCTACTAGAATAATGACTTCCAAGTTCGTCTTTTCCTGGGCTCCTGGGAAGGCACAAGCAAATGTGCATCAACAGCTGGAACTTTATATCTTTTGATACAAGATGACAAAGTGTAGCACTAAATCAAGATCTCTTGAAACTCTTAGAAAATTTGGAAAAACCCTAGATGACGATAGTCACACACCCCGAACTTGGATGAGGTCTACAGAATTCTTAATAGAAAATTTAAAACTTGCCAAACATTGCTCACAAAAACTTCCAACAACAAAATTTTCAAGTAATTAAGGATAGAAGTATTAATGTCTTAAAAGACGAATATAGAAAGTGTTTAGGGAAAGAAC
The DNA here is from genome assembly GCA_008086735.1 of Cheirogaleus medius. Lineage (NCBI taxonomy): Eukaryota > Metazoa > Chordata > Mammalia > Primates > Cheirogaleidae > Cheirogaleus > Cheirogaleus medius. The sequence continues at coordinate 6,435,976 of VBSM01003198.1, forward strand.
AATCTTTTATGGGAAGAAAACAGATCATGTTCTACAGAGCAGAAAGTGTTTCCATTTGAGGAAAATAAATGCCTCGTTTTATGCTGATAGTCAACGTTTTGAACTAGATAGAGTTTGTAAAAGTGTCATAGAGGAAATCAAGCAGGGAAATGAATGAAGTTCTTTAACCAGAGAGCTACTGATGACTATATACCTACTATGCATCCATCTCTTTAAATATATCTTCCCACTTAATCTCAACCCTTAGTTTTTTAGATGAAGAAACAGAAGATCAGAGAGGTCAAGCTACTTGATGGAGGACACACAGCTAGTCAGTGGTCCAGTCAAGGGTTAGACAAGGTCTGCCCAACATGAGCTAACAATTATATACATTGTGTGGCAAGAGCCTGAGTGAGGAAAATCGAGAGAGCCGAGATGAGCACAACATGCATGGCCTATTAATAGGTGTTTCAAATCACATGTGAAAGAAAAAAAATAGAAAACTAGAGGTCAGCAAAGAAAACCGCAGATGCTCAGGGCTGCAGAGGACGGCTGAGCGGGAGAAATCAAACGCAGAAGGAGGTTTTCCACTAAGAGAGATTAGCGAAGAGGTGATAAGGAAGCAGTCACCACTCGGGGGTCTCCCATCAAAAGAGTGCAGGGTGGATCAAACCAGCCCCCAAGCTGTGAGAATGGCCCCCCGCAGCCTCCAGAGGGCAGAAGATAAGTAATAAATTAGTTAGCAAAATCAGAGTCAACCGTTGAGAGACAAGCACCAAGTATGCTTGGAGTGGATTTTGTTTCTTTGGTGGTCCTAGCAAAGAAATTTAGACATTTACATATAGAGAATTAAAAGTCCATTTCTACACTGGAGAGTACAAAGTTCAAAGAGTCCATTTTCTATGTAAGTTTGTGTACAAATATTTTCATATGACATTTGGGGGCCTAGTGAGAGTCTTCCTTTCTTAATACTCTCTCCAGTAATATCTGTGCCAATATTACCCAGTTAGGCATCTGAAACTGGCTGCAGACAGTAACCAGGTGAGGCAATCAGGGAGAATCTGAACGTCCCCCCAAGGATTTGCCCTAAAACACGAATCACTTTGGAAATGACAAAACCGCCATGCCCTTTGAAATCTTTATTTGCAAGCGCAGTTTATGAAATGGCCATAAGCCTACAGATTTGAAAACACATCAACATATCTGGACGCAATACTTGGCAACATAGATTTGGCAGCTTAAAGGGACCAGAATCTAGACTTCGAGAGACAAGTTAGGATGAGCTCATAGAAATCCATCAATTCTTCCATCTCCTTCCATCTCCCTCCCTCCCTCTACCCCTTGCATACCATTCCTTCTCCCACACAATACCGTGTTATTGTTCTCCTGGCGGGTTATAAGAAACACACGTAGGAATACACTTCTTAAGATAAAATAGTCTGTCCCAAATTACTTTTCCTATCTGAGAAAATGCCAGATTTCACATCACTCCTGCGCACACACACACAGGTTTCCTTTGGTATTTAGATAAGAAACAAAAATTTTCCATTTCAGAAAAGCAATGGTCTATTGTTCACAAGTGAATCTCCATTATCTTTGGTCCAATGAAAACTCCGAGCCCTTGTGACTATCAGAAAGCATTTGCCTTCATGACAAGGCAGCGATTCTAATATTTTCCCAAATAAATATACAGGTATCATTTCTGTAAGTTAATGGAGCCATGCAAAGAAAGAATCGGGGAGAGGAGGATATTCATCTTGCCTGGCTAAGAATTTTTCCATAATGAGAACTATAAGGATAGGAAATGTGATCCAAGCAGAATGAAAACAACATTAATTATGTTTTCTGGTTAAAAGACTACACACTTATTGCAGAAAATTTACAAAGTATAAAGAACATTAAAAATCACCTCTAGTCGTCCCACCCAAAGAGTATGGGTATACATAAGGCACAAACTAATCACAGACACAATGTGCCTATGATTTCCCACTGACCTTCTATTATGAAAAATGCTTCCACTTTTGCACATCCCAGGACACTGCATGCCTGGCAGGTATAAAGGCCTTCGTCCTCCTTCCTCACTCTGCGGATAGTAAGGTTACGGTTCCCGTCTTTCAACACAATGCCTAAGACAGAGGGAAACGATTATTCTTATTTATAATGATGTGATCTGTGGAGTTTTCCAAAGAATGGTTTTAAAACATAAGTGCTGCCCTTCATCTGGGGCTACTATTTAACTTTGAAGAGTTACGTAGAATCTACTGCTGACTGATCCCCCATGAGGCTTCCATGAGAATTCGACAAGACTCCAAATATTCCGAATCCAAGTCTATGAAATGAGCCAGACCATATACACTAATACTGCTATGAATACTGCTTTTCTTTTTTAACCTTAAAACAAATCAAGAAATGATACGGGTTTTAGGTAACATGCCCTGGGAAAATTCTGCAACCAAAGAGAGATAAACAAGTTCTACTTACCTGAGTCTTCCACGAGGGTCTCGTTATCTTTAAACCAGGTAATCTGTGGCGGGGGGTTCCCAGATGCTGTGCACGAGACCTCAATGGTTTCACCGATATTTGTCGTCTGATTCTCTAGGTTTCCTGTGATCATGGGTGCCATGCGCTCTAGGAACATAAAAATAAAATCATGGAGCATATAGTTATAACGTGGAATGATTTTCGTGTCCGGAAATTGTTTAAACAGTTTAAACTTAGTAAACAGCAACCTGCTGATTTACTAAGCTGAAAATACACAGACGTTGATAATAGCACCACTGGCCACTGGGCAAAGTTAAATGAAACAAGTCGGAACGGTTGAGAGAGATTACTGCGTGTCTTTGAACATTCATAGTAGTGATTCTAGCTGGTAATCACATCACAAAATAAAGGTTCAGGGTCACCTTTCTGGATTTTCCCTCTAATCAGACATGGCTTCCCCAGGGGGAAACTCCCTCCCATCAAAGTGCTAACCAAGAATAGCCTAGAACTCTGCCATGTTTCTCCTGGCAAGCGCCAAACGTCAGTGTAATTCAACGAAGAATACCGTGTATTTGGCAATTTTTACAAAACTCATTTGTACAATTTTTGTTCTTCACTATCAATCTTATGTAACAGGCAGAACAGGACTATTGGCATTATTTTACAGGTGAAGTAACTGCAGTTCAGGACGGATTAAACAACTTGCCCAAGTCCCTCTAAGTAAGTAAATAGTTTGACTGTTTACTGAATCTGCTGAATCCAAAAGACTAGTCCGGTGTGATTTCCACTAAAATACAAACAACCCAAACACCATCGCCATGACTTAAGGAAAGTCATGGATTTAATGAAAATGAAGCCCATGAGTATTTGTTTGAAGGTACAGGAAAACTTTAGATTTACCCTTTCCCCAAATCACCAAAGTGCTGTGGAAGTATCATGTCCAAATCAACTGAACATCCACAGGAATCATGCTGAAGAAATCCACCTTAACGCTATAGTGAAATGAGATGACCTCAACAGTGTGCTACGTTAGGGTTTAAGCAAATATACTGGACTCTTGCCTACTTCTAAGAGTAGATTTTAGGGGAAAAGTTCGGAGTCCTTACGGTAGCAAACCAGCTAACTGCAAGCACATATTTCCTGGGCATGGTAAGGCTGGGAGTCCCCCTCACAATCTCTTTCTGAATTCTTCATTGCTCTGAACCCAGACGAGCCACCAACAGCAATACAAAGTACATGGTCATACATGTGGTGTGATGGGAAGGGTTCTGGGGCTGATTTAACCTCAAAGTATCCCTTCCTCTGACTCTGAGTCTTAAAGCTAGCAAACCTTATGCTAGCATCTGTCAGAGGATAGCTTGTAAAATATGCCAAGGCCTCTGAGGAAGATGTTCTTCCCCTGAAACTTTGGTAGAGATAAATTTACCTAGGCAGTTCCCCTTCCTAACAGTAAAAAACAGAGGACACATACATACATCATAGGAACTGGGAAAAGAAACTGAAAGGAGAAGAAAACGGAGAGAGGGCACAAAGAGAAGCTCCCTTATTTGCCTGACTGCCCCAGAGACAGAGCTATAGCTGCCCCCAGTTCTAGCACAAGGCACAAGGTTGGAAAAATTGTAGCGACTGGCTCCATGGGGGATTCACAACGCCATGTGCTCAATGAAATTATCATCCCATTGACCTTGAGCTATAGTTGACCACATGGGATGACCCGGAGGTATAGGCAGTGGGTATAGTTCCCTTCCCACGACTCTTCTAGGTCCTAAGCTCAGCCCATCATCCCACTCTTCTCACGGTAGGCAGTTTACACTGCCCTAGTAGATGTTTCCATGTTCTATGATTAGAGCCACAGCAAGGAGCAAAACAGAAACCAATCCCTGTCCTCGTGGACACAGAGACCTCACTGTGCTCTGACTGCCCAGTGGTTGCCTATGTTCTCATCCTGCCCATCTTGTTCACCACTGTGGACTTCTGGAACTCTCCTAGTTCATAGTAGGCATTCCACAAATACATATCTATTTAAATAAATGAAATGTCCAAGAAGAAGGCAGAAATTTCCCAGTTTCAACCTAATACCTTGCATATATCTTGCATACACTTGAGCTACCCCATCATCAGGGTTAAAAGGAACCATGTTATTTTCTTTTTTTAATACATCGTTTCACCTTTATTAGCTTTTTTCTGCCTCAAGGACTTTCAGAGAATGAGATAAATGTGTTCCAGTCTACTTCATAAGCTCCTAAGGGATGGTAATTTTTGCACGACACCTGAAAGCAATACGTCTAAAGCGTTCCAACTGCCTCGGGACAACGATCAGGAGTTTTCTCCCTACCTAGGACTGTGAGCTGCCTGACCACACAGTGTCTTCTCTTGGTCTTCCTGTCTTGAGCAAAGCAGACGTAGTCTCCTTGGTCCTGCAAGGATGCATTCTGGAGCTCCATGATCAAAATGTCATTTGTGCTGTTAGAGATCATGGTGGCATTCAATTTCCAAAGAGTATCCAGGTTCTTGCAAAGAGGCGTGGGCAGCTCTCCCACGTGGATCGGCAGAGCCTGCGGGCCAACCTTGTACCACGTAAGGTTCTCAAACGTGGTTCTGTCTGCGCTGCACCACAAAGACACACTCTCCTGCTCGGACGGCTGGGTGCCAGGTTGCAAAGTGATTTCAGGACCCCCTGAAATGCAAAGCCCACAGTTAGAGGATGGTGACTGAACTTGGTGCAGCACAGTCTCGTTTTCTTATTGCCTTCAGACGGCTAGAAAGTACCAAAAGAAGTGAAGCTCTTAACACTGTCAGACGATGATAAGGAGATAACCAAACTAGATGATCCAGGTCTCCCAGAATGTATTATTTGACCAAAATGTAAACGAATTCCCCAGATATTTATCACATCTCCACTATGAGCTCTCAGCACAGTGTTGGGGATAAGGAAAAAAAAATCCAAAGCAGAATATCTAATCATAATATAAAATGTTTAAAAACTCCGTCCCTCATTAACACATAACACTCAACACCATTAAAGCTACATTTATTCCAACCAATTAGCCCAGACTAAAATATTTTATTCAGTATAGTTGGCTAAGCTTATCCATAAACTTAAAATGCGTAAGCAAGATCAGCATCACTGGCAGGGCACTGCTCCTGTGCCATTCCGTTTGCCTCCAGAAACGCCAACCCATCAAGCAGCAAGCTCACCAGGACCTGCGGAAGCTCAATGCACCATGCCAGGCGCTGATGACCAAGACATAAATGTGACACAGAACTTGTGGCTTCAGACATCTGTGACATCATTCTCTCTCCAGTGAAGCCAGCTATACCGACTTCACACAAGCCAAATTACGAATGTTTAATTTATAAACATTTAATTCATGAATGAAAGCACCCATTAGCAATCCAAGTTCTCTTGCTAAATGCCATGCCCCTCGCTTGAGTGGCAAGGACAACAGAGAATCCCACCACCCACTGTGTGAGCGATCCAACCCGCCCCTCCAGAGGAGTGCACTCACTGGTCACGTGGAAGGGGATAACCCTCTCTCCTCTCCCAGCTTTGTTGACCGCTTCGCATTTGTACAAAGCTGACACATTTGCTGCTTGGATGATAAGCGTGCTTACAGTCTATGGGGAAAAAAAACAAATCCCAGGCCGTAAACAATGCGGGCTGTGTTTGTGCACATGCAGTCGGACTCAAATCCACAACTGCTCCGCGACCCGCCCACTCCACTCCCGCTTCCCCACTGGCCACTCTCAAATTGATGCGATTACACGTTGAGTATCCCTTATTCAAAATGCTTGGGACCAAAAATGTTTTGGATTTGGGTTTTTGGGTTTTTTTCAGATTTTGGAATATTTGCATTATAACCTTACCAGTTAGGCATCCCTGATGCAAAATTCGTAATGCTCGAACGAGCATTTCCTTTGAGCATAAGCGGCATGTCGGCACTCAAAAAGTTTTAGATTTCGGAACATTTCCGATTTTCGGATTAGGGGTAGTCAATCTGTATAATTATGCTGCTGTGCAGCTCAAACATTATACAAAAAGAACTTTGGAGACCATGAAATTAATGATGTGTTTTAATATAACGATATACATTTTCTCCTTCTCATGTTTATAAAATCAGAATCACTCTACACAGATGTATGATTGAATGGCATGGATATTTCATTTTTCTCTGATAAACTATGGTACTGCTAAAAGTTGTTTTCAAATTGACTTAAAATGCTAGAATTTTATTATTCAGAGTCTTTGATTCTTTTTTTTGAGACAGCATCTCACTCTTGCCCAGGCTAGAGTGCCGTGGCATCAGCCTAGCGCACAGCAACCTCAACCGCCTGGGCTCAAGTGATCCTCCTGCCTCAGCCTCCCGAGTAGCTGGGACTACAGGCATGCGCCACCATGCCCGGCTAATTTTTCCATATATTTTAGTTGGCCAATTAATTTCTTTCTATTTTTAGTAGAGACGGGGGTCTCGCTCTTGCTCAGGCTGGTTTCGAACTCCTGACCTTGAGCGATCCTCCGGCCTCAGCCTTCCAGAGTGCTAGGATTACAGGCATGAGCTAGCACACCCGGCCCAGAGTCTTTGATTCTTAATCTCCAAATATGCCTCACATATGATGGTACCATCCTTCCATCCTTCCACGAAAGAGACAGAGATTTAAAAATTTTTCAGATTTAAAAACTTCAAACTCACTTTGTTTCTCCCTTCAATTAGAGCAAATTGATTTTTGTTGACTTCAATTTTATTTCCCCCCTGGAAGTCCTCCACGCTTCTCCATTCTTTACAGGTATATGAGTTTGTCACTGAGATGCCCCGGCTATAAGAAAGACATAAAGATCATGTCACAATTCAGTTTTTCTTTCATTCGAATCAATAGAAAGGAAAAGAGTCAGACTTTGGTTCTCCTGTTCTTAGAAATAACTTTCAGTGTAGCCCTACCACGTCTTACCAGACTTGGCACCAAATAAAAATAGGCCTCGGCCATGAAGGAAAAGGTTCTAGGTAGATTCATTCAGGATACAGGAGGGAAGCAGCTATTCCGGGAACAAACATTCATTCATAAATTGGATCGACAGGACAATTCAAGTTAAATGAGTTCAAAGGAAGCGAGGAAACTTAGAAGCCATCGGGCTCCTTAAAGTCATTTCTCTGAGACCATGCACGGCCCCTACGAAGGAAATGGCCTGCAACTGAGAAAGAAACTAGTCGTGGCCACTTGGAGAACAACAACAACAGGAAGGGGACTGCTTAGGGTGGTGGCGGGTTGGCTGTTGTTGTTGTTGTGCTTTTTCCCTGAGGATGTCTGGACTTTTGTTGGAACGTGATAAGCTGGGACTGAGACCCGGAGGGCTGGGGCTGGGGCTGTCACCGCTTCACACCCATCAGCATTTCCTCCGAGAGGGGGACCGTCTCCCAGACAAGAAGCAGCCATGTGGTCTTCGCCAGTTGATGGGTACGAGGAGAAAAATCAAAGATAGGCACTCAGCAAACTGAGCAAATCAGCCTGCCTTTGGAGAAGCGTACGTAAGGGCTACCCTGAAAAGAGAAAGCTAGCTAATCCCAGAGTGGGATCCCCTAAGCAAAGACATCCCCTAAAACTGAAGACACAGAGAAAGAAGGAAGGAGATGTAGGGTACCGCTTGAGGGGAAACTTTCACAGGGCCAGCCTTGGAGGTTTAGAATGGAGGCATTGCATAGCTTGGCTATACGAAATGCAAAACGTGGCCCTGCTCACCTGGGCTTGTTGGGACACTCTTCCTCCAATTGCCAGTACCAGTGGATGTGGTGCGGGGGAGGGACGGCGTAGACCGTGCAGGTCAGCGTCTGGGTGGTGCCGTACTGGTAGGAATCCACGGGAGAGATCAGAGACTTCTCGCCGATCTGGGGTGGGACTGAACACAGGAAAAGCCACGTTGGAATTACCCATCAGCTTTGCAGAATGGGATGTAGAGGATTTCAGCAACTAAAGCTGACACTTTGTTAAGCACGTGATTTTGCCCCCACTTTCTTTTGCAAAGAACATCTAGCCTTGGAAACAGACCTGAATTCTAGTGATACTCATAAAATTCACAGTAAGTTAATAATAATAATAATAAACTAATAAGCTGAGTGACTTCAGGCAAGTCTTACAACGGTGTGTCTCAGTTTTTCTTTTCTGCATGATAGAGATAGTTCTCTCTGTCCTCCCCGTCTTGCAAGACCAGGGCGAGACTACAGAAAGAAAGTAGCTGGCATAGGATAAACACGCTTATTACGTGCCAAGTGCTTTGCATCGATTAAGTCACTTAATCGTCACAACCACCATCATTGTCCCCATGACACAAATAAGAAAAATGAAACAGAAAAGTTAAATGAATTGCTCAAGGTCACCCAGTCAGTAAGTGACAAAACCCGGAACAAATGAGACACTTCGACTTCTGAACCGAAGCGCTTAACCACTACACTATAAAGAAGGTGTCAATCTTTGCAGACTGCATCCCTGCCGCCAGCCAGCCGAGCCTTTCATTCTCTCTTCCTCCCCCTTTCTTCCTTCCTCCCCACTTCTCTCTCCTTTTTCTTTCTTTCTTTTCTGGCTCCCAAAGTCATTAGTACAAAACTATTCCCATATCGCTGTCAACCTAAAGCCTCAGATTGTACTTTCAAACCTTGACCTGCTTTTGATGTTTATTTCATAGAGCAAGGAAAGTGCTAGAGTTTGCTCGAGTTCTCTGCTAAAATCAAATGTTTACTAACTTCACGAATTGATGAAATGGGGTTAGTCACTGTCCATTTTTCTGTCTTTATTTCGTGTTCGTTTCTGTCTCTCATTCTACTCACATGATCGCCGATTTCTCTCCCCTCCCCCGTCCCCCACTCCCACGCTGCTTCTAAGCAACCTTCCTGGAACCTGTTATCTTTAAAATACTCCCTGAACAAAGAAATGAAGCCCAGCTCAGCAGACATACAGAGGCGTATCAGGACACATGGGGAAGCATGTTGATGTCATGAGAGGACACCCTGAAGTTTTAATACGCCATGCCAGTAGGGAGAACCAAGAACGACAACACAGAAGCATTTCTCAAACTGGAGCAAGATACTAATGGATTTACTCTGGGAAAAAACGCTCTGGTCAAATAAATTTGTTAAATTTTGACTACTCTGCGACTCTCCCTCTGAGGCATGGCAATATACATTAGCATGTTAAAGGCCCTGAGAAGTCCTGCAATAAAGAAACCTGGTTTATATCACCTTAGCACCTCCCACACTCACTTGACCACCATCCTTCTTCCCCCAACCCAAATATTTGTTTATATCTTTCAGCTTGAGAAAATGAAGTCTAAATCATCCTTAAATCAAAAACTTATTATCTTCCCTTTACAGATTCAGAGTCAGAAGCTAGACTACTATCAAAATCTAAAAATAAAAAGATTTCAACCAAGCCGATGGTGTCAACTTCAAAAAGCTTCAGAGCTGAAACGCGCATGTGCGTTACTGACACATCAACTACAGCAGGAAGCTGGAGGCTCCACACAAGTCCAAGGGGAAGAGTGTTACACATCTGTGCACCAGGTGTGAGCCCCAGGAGAGAGGAACAGCACTGATGTAACTCAGGCTTGACAATTGTCCCCGTCGGCATTCCTAGGTCACGGCATTTGGCCATCAACTGCACCATGCTTGTTAATCTCGCATTTGACCACATCCAGCGCATTTACACGGCCTCGTAAGCACACGCAGCTAGAGAGCACCATCTCACGTGGCATTTCAGCCCCACGACCCTTTATAATATACACAGCCCAGCCAGGATGTGGGGGACAGAGCAGGAGACAAGGGAGGCGGCGTGGCTGTTTAGGGAGACAGAACCATACCCTTCATCATAAATCTTGGCCAGAGAAGAAAACCGAATGAACTCACCATTCACAAGCAGAGACACCACGTGGCTCTGCTTCTCCTTCGAAATGGGATTGGTGAGGACGACGGTGTAATTTCCTGTGTCTCTTTCACTCACTTCCAGAATCGTCAGTACGTGCCCCACTTTAACTGTGTGATTGGACTCAATGGGTCTTCCGTTTTTATACCTACGAAAAGAAAAATCCTCAGGAATTTAGAACGATCCAAGGATTCGCTTTCATGGGAAACGATGCTCCGCGTTCGTTCCCAGTAGTTAGTTACCATTTGATTTCAGGGGCTGGGTAACCCAGGTACTTCACGGGGACTCTGACACGCTCCCCCACCGTGGCTTCCACCAAAGATTCCATGCCACTCCCGAAAGCAACGAAAGGTTTTTCTGCAACAAAACAAAAATAATTATTCTCATAAATGTCAGCTTACTGTTTGATTTCGTTTGATTTCGTTTTTACAGTTACAATCAAACTTACAGTTTGATTTCGTTTTTCATTTCAAGTGTAAAGTCAGAGACCTTGGGGGTCTGAGTAGCTACAGTTCCGAGATCATCATCCACACTGCCTTCCTATGGGTCACGATCCAGCTTCTCCTACACCTCCAGTCTCTGCATTTGCTTTTCTCTGGCCCCTGGTGTGCTCCCACGAGCCTACTGATTGATTGCACAAGTCTCAATTCAAGCATGTGCTCCTCTGCACAGCTTTCTCTAAGTCCCGCAGGGACCCCTTCTCCTCTGTTCCTACAACACACTCTCTACACACACCCCATGTGTTGATGCCACCGGTCCTGAGACCTCTTCTCTTTATCTCCCCTTTCCTCTAGTCTCAGATTTAAAGTGTCATTGACACACCTCCTAAAGTTATATCCCCTGCCCTGACTTCTCTGGGTTCCAGGCTTGTGGATTAAATATCTCCACTTAGATGCTTAGCGGGCATCTCCAAATGAACATACCCAATGCCGTTTCCCCAAATCTCACTCCCCTCTCGAACTCCCCTGTCTCAGTAAACAACAGTCCCATTTACTCAGCTGCTTGTGCTACAGCTCAACAGTCATCTCCCACTCTTCTCCCTAACACCCTACAGCCACTGAATCCATCAGCAGATCCTGTTGACTCTTCCTTCAAAACATACCCAGAATCAGATCGCTTCTTACTACCTCCTCCTCTACTGCCCTTGGCCAAGCCGCCCACCATCTCTCGCCTGGATTATTGCAATGAGCCTCCTAACTGGCCTCCCCACTTCTGCCCTTACATCCCTAAAGTATTTTGTACAACAGAGTAATCCTATAAAAACATAAGCCAGAGCGCGTCTCTCTCTGCTCAAAACCCTTTGATGTGTTCCCATATTATAAAGTCCAAAATCCGCACCAAGGCTTGTAAGTAGAATGCCATATACATTATCATCTAAACAGACATTTGTGGGAGTGGAAGAGAGCAAATTAAAAATTAAGGTGATTTACACAAAGCGCCACAGAAAGTCAATGAATCCCCAACTCAATTACAGTTGACCCAGTTGAACAAGACAGAGTTGAACTGAACGGGTCCACTTATAAGCAGATTTTCTTCCATCTCTGTCACCCCTGAGACAGCAAGACCAGTCCCTCCTCTTACAACTCCTGCTCAGCTGCTCGATGTGAAGATGACAAGGATGAAGACTTCTATGTTGATTCACTTCTACTTAATGAATGGCAAATAGATATTCTCTTCCTTATGATTTTCTTAAAAACATTTTCTTTTCTCTGGCTTACTTTATCGTAAGAATACAATATATAATACATATAAGACACAAAATGCATGTCAATCGACTGATTGTGATGGGCAAGGCTTCTGGTCAATAGCAGGCTATTAGTAGTTAAGTTTCAAGGAGTCAAGAGTTAGATGTGGATTTTTGACTTTGCGGGGGTTCAGTTCAATGCTTTTAACCCCTGTGTTGTTCAGGGGTCAGCGGGATATTGCAAAATGTTTCCTCAATTTATAAAGCTCTTGCTTATTCAAGTAAGCCTCTCTATCTTGCCATAAAATGAAATTTTAAAATATACCTTAGATAATAGCACTTTACTTATTATAGGAATAATTACAATAGCAGCAACAACAGTAACAAGCAACATTTAGTGAGCACTAACTATGTTCGATTATCTCATCTTTAAAGCTGAGATTTGAACCTAGGTCCCTGACCACAGAGTTATGCTCTTAACCTCTAGGTCATGGGGCTTCCCCAGCAAGAACTCAAAAGTGTCTTATGCATCTGCACCCAAATGTTTATGGCAGCACAATTCACTATTGCAAGGATGTGGAAACAACCCAAGTGTCCGTCAATTCATGACTGGATTATTAAAATTTGGTATATGTTCACAATGGAATATTACTCAATTCTAAGAAACGTCAGTGAGCTAGCACCACTTATATTATCCTGGATTGAGCTTAAGCCCGTTATCCAAAGCGAGGTAACACAAGATCAGAAGAATGGGCTCCACATGGACTCGCCATCAAATTGGTACTGACTGATGAACACTATGGTGCTCAAAGGGTGGTGGTGTTCACCAGGGATTCGGGGGGTTGGGGGCTTTGTACTCTCATATTTTCTTGTTTGTACTCCCATATTTTCTTGAAATAAATTTTAAAAAAAGTGTCTTATGAATGAACAAAGTAAGAATCACTAAGGGATCTGAATTTATTTAAATTATCTCACTCATCAAGGCACAGAATAATTTCCAGGGACACCTGGGCTTACCATGGACTCGGACAAATGTGCTGTTGCGCTTGGTCATCAGCCCGCTGGAGGCCACACAGGTGTACCACCCTTGGTTACTGCGCGTGACACCATCTATCGTCAAGGTGCTCAAAAATTTCTTCACCTCACTCTCAGACGGGCTTTTTAGTTCCCGGTTTGTAAATCTCTTATGTTGATCCTGAAAAGAAGAGTTTACTGAACTTCCAAAGCCCAGCATGACATCAGCCAATATCTTCTAGCTACCCTCTCCCCAAATTAAGACTTGGCCCTTGGGGAACACTATTTAATGCTATCATAGGGACTCCGGAACTTTTAACATCATGCAGACAACAAATATATTTGGTTTCGGGAGAAATAAACGGAAGCAGCTGAACGAGGATTTTAAAAACCTCGCAAGGTGAGAATGAGAAGCCTACAAACTGCGGAGACACAAGAGACAGGATCACTGTTTAAGGAAAAGTGTGTCTCGTGCCACCTCTTAAAGAGAAATTCCCTTAGAGGGAAAATAGATCAAGCACTTTGGAGAACAGAAAAATAACATAACATGGAAAGACGTCATCACCTGGAGAAAACTAATATTCACAGCCTGATTGCAGCAAAGTGGGCAGAGTTCTGGTATTTCATCTCTCTGTGAGTGCTGTGTTCTGCAATGTTCTTAAAATATGTGTGTGTACGCACATGTGTGTGTGTGTGTGTGTGTGTGTGTATGTGTGTTTTCAAGCCCGTATATTTTATCTGGTAAGAAAGTCCCCTATCTCTCAAGCAAACTCCTTTGGGGCTTATTATCATAGTATTTGGAAGTCTGGCTTTGAATTGTTAGTGTTACCTTCAAAGAATGGTGTTCCCAGCTGAATTCAACCCTCGCGTTTAGTTCAGTTCTTGCTGTGCAATTTAAGACAAGCTTCTCTCCGACAGCGAGCTCAACTTCATGAGCGGGGCTCAGAAGTACATCATAAATCCTATACCCTGGAGAAAGTCAATTGGAAAAAACAGAAAGTGAGAGGGAAAACAAACCTATAACTAGTCACAAATGATTTTAAAAATGAGGCCATTTAAAACTGTGTCACATCCATTTTCCCTGAGAGCTTCACCAATACTTGGTAGCTCCTAGGAAAATGGGCTACAGAAATTTACAAAGCACTTCCTTCAGGGATTTCAAAGATGTTGAAGCCCATTGGATAGAAAGATAGTAAAATTTCAGTGGTTTGTAGCCCTAGGCCAATGGGGTCAGCTTTAGCAAATTGTTTAACTTTCCATAAAATAAGCGTAATTAAAAGAATTGATACCGAGTCCGATCATTGAATTTTTCATAAAATTTGCTCCAACAATACAATTCTTTTTAATCCTTGGTCTAGGCAAGAAAGGAGACAAATTCAATTGCACGTGGGTTTACTTGGTAGAGAAGAGCAGTCGTAATGAATCGCCCGACACCATATCCTGAATTAACATATTTTTCAGTATCCCTGTCCTTTACCTTAATCTCCAGGACCTTTATATAGGGAGTCACTCTTAATTGTCTGATATTAACAATACGGAGAGGAGCTGCCCTCTTACCTACAACGGCAACTATGTACGTAATGGACTGGTAACTTTCATCATTAATTCTGGCTTCGCAGAAGACCATGCCAGCGTAGCTGATCATGTAGCTGGGAATGGTAAAGCCTTTCTTGCTGTCCCAGGAAATTCTGTTACCATCAGGAACAAACCGCCTTTCTGGATACCTCTGGTTAACAAAAAGAAATATCAAATATGTAATCCAGCACCAAAAATGAAAGCCACCTACAATGATCACTAATGAATTTACCTTATTCCTAAGAATACATTCATTGTCAATCTGACTCTTTCTAAAGGATCTTTTAAAACTCATTGTGGATATCATATTTTAAACAAGCTACCCATCTTACTATTAGGTTAAAGTTATGAAAACTTGAGAGATGGCTGAAGAAGATGTAACTTACCGCACAGAGTGACACGTTGAGGTTTGAAATGGACCCAAGACAAGGAATCACCACAGTTTTGTTTTTGTTCTCGGTAATATATACAACTTCATGTTGGTCACTGACAGATGCGATAAATGGAGATCTGTAATCTAAAAGAAAATTTTGTTCCGTTCATGAGTTAATGGTATTTACTAGAAAAGTTGGTCATCTTTCAGGTTCCTAAACTCTAACCAGAGAAGTGGATGACTAGAAATGACACCTCACATAAGCAAAGGTATCCACAGGTTAGCCTGCTGATAGGCATTTGGCTCCAGGGATATGCTACAGGACCGGTGTGTGTGTGTGTGTGTGTGTGTGTGTGTGTATTCGTGTGTATGAAAAATTTGAAAAAAAAACTTGTCAACTGCAATAGCCTCCTTTTACAAAGTTCATCAAAAAGTAGAATATATTCTATAGATTCCACACTTTAACATTATATTTTTTTCAAAATTCAAATTTCAAAATTCAATCATTACTTTTTTTTAAAAATTTACTTTAAAATTTAAAGTTAAATCTATACACTTTATTGACAAGTTTTACTGATGTTAAAAAAAAATTCATGTTCTCTCTCTTTAGGTAAATAATGTAAATGCCATGAAAACAAATTAATGGATCTCAAAGGATCTTTAAGTTAACAGGAAATAACTAACAATTTTTTAATTCAGTTATATTTAAGAGCGTTTTACGTGGGCATATTAAGATTCTGAAGACTAGAGATGTGATTCTTTATAAAATAATATTTAATAGTCATTCCATTCAATTTAAAAATTCAGCAGTCATCAATGTTTTTGATGACAAAAATGTGAAAAGCCACCATGCCAAAGATGGAGAAGAAAACTAGACCATGATTTATACAATATTAAGACGCTGCTGGGAATCTACTCCACTCCCCAGAGCTATAGAGATGATAATGGTGTGGACTCATGCTTCAGATATCCAAGAGATAACATTTCACATTGCTATGCCCAACACATCTGATCAAGCATTTTCAGAGCACTTCATGATGGTCGTCTCTCAAAGCGAAGAAAGAGTTAATTAAACCAAAGGGCAAAAAGGCAGCTCACTCCCTGCAACAGCAGAAGTTTGATTTCCTTCCCAGCTGGAAAGCACAGAAAATCAGCCAATCTAGCCCACCACATGCCACAGCCATTATCTTAGGAGGCCAGGGCTCGCTTCCTGGCTCCATCCATTGCTGGGGGGATCGGGGTCAAAAGACTTGGGAAGTAAGGTGGAGACCAGAGGGGACATTAAAGGCCTGCCCATAGGGAATACTTCAGTGTTTTCTTTCCCATTGTTAAACTTCATGACCAAAATCTTGGACAGCCCAACTCCTACAAGACTAGGCTTACATAAAAAATCAGAATGTACTGGTATACTCAAAGACAGGTAGTGTTCAAATAAACTGCACTAGAGATTCTTAATATTGCCTACCTTTCATCCACATGTTATGAAAAATTACATAACTTACTTACAGAGCAAGACTTTGGAAGCTAAATTAACCCTTTGACGTAAGACTGAAGCCATTCAGTAAATCAATTCTATTTCGGTATCCCCAAAAAAGGAAACAAACAAAAGAAACCCAAACAACCACCCATCCTCTCAAAATAAAATATTTACTGTAACTCATGAAATGCATTTTCACATGTCTCCAAGTTTCCTGACTTAGGGAGAAGGAAATAACGAGATATTAAGGGAGAGGTTCATCTTGCAGTATTTCCAGACAGGCTGAAAGCAGGAAATCCTTGCAATCTTCTGAGAGAGCCTCATCTCCCAAGACTGCCAGATCAAAAGGAGCCAGAAATTCTCCAAGATCTGAGCTTTGTCTCTTTCAAATCCTGCAGAGGGGAGGAGGAGGGCACAGAATTCTGTCTTTGACTATGCTTACTCTGGGCAAAAATAATTCTCAAACGTTGTGCAATCCAGGAGTGACAGAGGTTATTTAGATGTGGCCTCCACTTGTCCACTACAATGACTACAATCTGCAGTGAAACGTAAGTGGGGATATGTAAGTATATGTCCCAAAGCTGATGAAATTCCTGTCCTGTAAAAGTTGTATCTGGAAAAAAAGTCCAAGTCATCTTTATCTGCCTCAAATTCTCTGGGATTTATGAGACATATAAATGGGTAAATAAAATGTCTTTAAAAGTTAATATTCACTGAAAAAAAGAAATCTTTAGTATATTCAAACAAAATATGATGCAATGCTTACATTCCCCCAAATTATATTATAGATATCTCATTAAACTAAGCTCATTAGGGTTTCACGGGAAAAAGGAATAGTATAAGATTTTTGAAACACAAAAGAAAGCATAACTCATATTATAGATACTGAATATGTGTAACATTATATATGGATCTTAAGTCAGTCTCTGTGGCATCAATCCCAAAGTACAAATCCTAGAATGATTGGCATATCATCCATGATTTCAGGCCAAACAAGCAAAGGAAAGAAATACTGTCCTCAAAAGGCCCTCTGAAGCACTTTCTTTGCACACAAGTATAGGAATTATTTTTTATAAAGTATAAGTAAGAAAAAGAAAGTTCCTATATACAAAAAAAACTCCAGAGCCCTCAGCAAGAATGCTTTCCCATGCATTCTTGGGGAAATCTCCTCGCTGCTGCAGATAACTTATCTCTCCGCAAGAAATCTCTCCATCATTCATCCCCAACTCATCCTTGATTTCAAGAATTTCAGGTTTTCTTCTTAAAACATCAGAAAGCTTTGAATAAGTCTCCACTGCCAACGGTGAACACAGATCTACCTTGGAAACAAAGCTCAGAACCAAACTCATTGGGCAAAAAGAGAGGTACCAGGGCCCAAGTTCCAGAGCCCATCCATGAAGTCTTCTTTCTCAGAGGAAGCCTCAGGAGAGAATTTTGTGCATTCCAGTTGGCAAACAGCCTTCAGAGCAAGCCTTTTGTTGTACGCAATTCTTCTCTGAGCCCATTGTGTTTTATAATTAGTAAATAGACGTGGGAAATGAATTCTATTCCACCGCTTACCTTGAACGTGGACATAAATGACTGAAGCCAAGTCAGTTTCCCGGTAAAAGCACTTGTAGGCTCCAGTATCATTTCCGATCACTTTGGGGATTCTGAGTGTCTTGCAGAAGAGGCTGTCGCTGCACTCCGTTATCTCCACCCTGTCCCCAGCGCCGCTCTGATTGTTGGGCCAAAGCCAGTCCAAGTCCCGGTGTCCTCTGAAAAAATTAATTCCAGAGAGGTATTCATGGGAGGTGCCCTGCTACAAGGCTGTCTTTAAGAAACGGGAGAGTTGGTTCTCAAACTTTATAGAAACTCCTCAACAGACAGATTCAAAGCCTTCTACCAACGATGACAGGTTGGGTTGACACGTGACAAAAAGCCATGGGCTCAGCTTCAGAAGTCATTTACGGAGATGCCAGAGTTTTCTATTAAGCAATGCATTCTTTCATTCACCAAATGTTTATTAAGCATCTACTATGAGCCAAGCATTGGTAAGGACTGGGGATAGAGCAGTAAAGGAATTAGACAAAAATCAATAGCCTTATGGAACCTCGGTCTAACTGGAGGAGACAGGGAATCAAAAAATAAGTCAAAGTTATGGCATAAAACATGGTGTTTAGTCCTATGGAGAAAAATATAGAAGATGCAAAGAAAATGATGAAGAGTTCTGGAAGGATGGGCTTCATGAGCTGGCCGCATGAACATCGGGGGAAGCAGTACTCCAGGCAGAGAACACAGTACACGGAAAGACCCTGGGGTGGGTGCACGTTTGGAATATTAGGAGAAGAACAGCAAGGAAGCCAGGGAGAGCCAGGGCAGAGTGAGCAAGGGAGAGGGAAAGAGGGGAGGTTAGGAAGGAAGGAAGTGGAACTAAGAGACTTATAGGCTCTTCAAGGACCACGTTAAAACATAGATTACTTGCACTACAGAATTTCTCTACCCCAAGAAGAGAAGGCCCCAAGGAAGACAGTCAACACCAAGAAGAACGTGACATTATTGGCCCTTCATTCAGAGAACTTGAAATCTCCATGAAGTTGCAGCTACATCAGTGAGGTTGCTTTTAACATACTCCATAGCTTTTTCAGAACACAAGAAAAGTTTATGCAGAGTTTTAAAAGGGAGTGTAGAATATTTGGAGATTTTAAATAACCTTTGTTTTCAAGGACGGGTTAAAAGAAAACCTACTGGGAAATGTGTCTTGAACTAGCAAAGCTAAAGAAATAGCACCTGCTATTATGTTCTTTTCCCAAGCAAGGGCTGGGTATTGGTGACCTGCTCTTGATAAGGACTAGGTCTGAAATAGATCTAAAATAGACCTGCGTGATTCTGCTGAAAATTTGGTACTCATCAAGTGTGAAGCAATGGCAGTGAGCTACCCAAGGTTCTTTTGGACCCCTGGCACTCTCCTTGGAGGGCAAAGTCACCTCCACTCGTCATGGTCTCTGCCCAAAACACAGTAGTCCCAAGAAGCCTTCGGGTCTTTCATGCATGATTGCTACATTAAACCCCAAGGTCTTCTATCTTTCCTTCTTGGGTAGGGGCTGGAAGGCAAAATTTAAACCCTCTTCTTCTTGCCAAAGAGGTCTACTCCCCAGTTATGAAAAATCAATAGCATGACTTCTTGGTAAGCAAGTGGGAGGAGAAACATTCCAGAACACCAAGCCAGAGCATGAGGTGCATTGCCTATGCAATTCATGCACTCAATAATATTATTGGCTAAATATTAAATTAGTATACTATAATAGTCATAATTTTATTATAAAATAAAATTCTTGGAAAGGGCTAAAAAGGTGTCCAAGAGTCATACTGAATATAATAAATATGGCCCAAAACATGGTCTCAACTTCATTCAGTATTATTATTCATTCAATATTTATTGAGTGTTTAGTACCTAGTAGGCTAGGTACTATACCAGTTATTGGTGTGTTGGGTGTTTGCTTATATGTGTGTTGGCAGATAGTAGTAGGAAAAAGTACCAGCAAAATAATACAGAAATTTTGAGAGAAGACCTTTCTTATTTTTTCATTATTACATGAGTTCTTAGAAACTTCATTACTTATAAACAATTACTACAAGTCTATTGTAACTCTGCTGTAATGGAAATTATTTTTCCCTCAATAAACAATGAGTTATTTAACACAGGAAGTCTGAATCTAGAATGAATCCTTACCTGCAATTAATTTGAAGAGTAGTATTAGCCATAACTGTGAGTATGTCTTTTTGTACGCTGAGCCTGGGCGGAGCGAGAGAAACACTAGGCAAACCTAAAAACAAATTAAATAAATGAATGTAGCTGCCCCTGAGTAGGAAACACCTTCCCTAAACAATGCACACTCTATACTTTAAAAGGCCTCTTCAGCAATTCATTGTATAAAACTGGGAATTTGCTTTTCACCATTCTCAGTAAAAGTTCACAAGCTGTGTCATAACAGGAAGAATGGGCAGATGGTCATAAACCAACACAACAGTGCTGCAATTCAGGGACCTAGGGTGGAGTTCCTGTTTTCCTGCATTGCCAACTTCAAGGTCTTACAAAAGGATATGGGACATTGAAATCAAATGAACCTTCATCTGATGATCTCACTCCCTTGGGAAAGGACCCACTGACATTTCTTATAAAACGTAGGATGTACACATTTGACTAAATTGCTGATTAATGAATACTACTTAGCAAGATTTCTACAAGCTTCATCTATGTAGCCTGGAGGGGGTAACAGTGTCTATGGCCTTGTCTCGTTTTCCTTTGTCAGTTTTCTAGTGTACTTCCTTCCTCTGGTAACTGAACTGTCAAGGTTGAAACAATGGTTCAGAAAGACTGTACATTCAAACTGGGGCAGAGGAATCAAGGAAGAGAACACATTTTCCAATTTCATACATACCGTGTTTCCCCGAAAATAAGACAGGGTCTTATGTTTATTTTTCCTCAAGAAGACACCCTAGGGCTTATTTTCAGGGGATGTGTTATTTTTTTTAAGTACGGAACAACAATCTACATTTATTCAAATATAGTCAAGTCGTCTTCTTCTGGAACATCATCATCACTCTCCAAACCCTGAATTCCATCCTGAATTTCTTGCGACTCTATTTCCTTTAGAACCATTGGCCACAGTCTCTCATGTCGAGCAACAGAGCTCTAATGGGGCACATGAGAAGGGATGCTCGTGTTCTTTACCGCTCCATGACGACATGCATGGGTTGTGCAGATGCGCTGCGTAGCCACGCCCATCACTAGGTCTTATTTTCAGGGTAGGGCTTCTATTGTGCACATGCTTAGAAATCCTGCTAGGCCTTATTTTATGGGTAGGTCTGATTTTCGGGGAAACACGGTACATTCCTATGAATACCCTTGTCTTCAGGAAGCAGTACTAAAAAAAGTGTAATCTAATGAATTACAACTTGGGGAATCTCAACTTACTAATCAAAGCTCTGAGCTCATCCCGACACCAAGCTTGGAATACAAGAAACCTGCTTTTACCTAAAGGCTCAAGAGCCACAAAAATACTCTGGGATAGATTCCTTGCCATGCGTCAGTCCGCAGCAAGATAACTGAGTTCTCCGTCAGCAAAATGTGAAGAGCTCCCAGGTGTTGAAAAAGCATCAGAGAAAGAAAATCTGTCCACTATGCTATAGTCTTAACGCACATCAAGATGTTCAACACACCAGCTTAAAAAGCAATTGATGCTGGGCAAGCACCCAAGCTTTCTAACTCACATCAACTAAGAACAAATGACTCTCTAGGCCGAAACTGGCATTGAACTTGTTGGGCAAATAAAGGAGTATGAACAAATATGAGCAAGTATGAGACAATGTGAATAAAGAAAGTATAAGCAAATATCCAGTGCAAATATCCAATGCATTCAATCTGTAGGCCCCAGTGTGAACAACTGCAGGAAAAATGAACAACTGATTGCACGTGTTCTCACACACCTACCCACATGTGCAAAATAGGCCACTGACATAACTGTAGATTTGTTGATCAATAACAGTTTTTCTTAATTAAAAACAACCTAGAAACTAATTTACATCTTAAATCTCAAGAACTAATTGACATTTGGTACACTGGTACTGACTTACTGTGTTTGCAGGGGATTCTTAAAACTCCAGGCTGGGCCCACAAATCTGCTTTTTTAACAAGCATTTCAAGTGACCCTATCATACATGGTCTCGGGGCCACTCTTGCACAGCTACTGGTCTGGGTTGTCATGTTCAGTTAGTTAGCACAATACTTTGTAACATGAAGGAAGGAACTGCCCTCAAAGTAGGCAAATTTTTTAAAAGCAAAAGAAAAGCCTTCCAATAACGGAGTCCCACTTTGTTTAAGAAGAGGAAAATAAAAAACAATTCATTTGGATGAATACAGATTTCAAACTTGACTGGGAAACACGAAGTTGAGAAACATGCTGAAAACGTGACAAGCAACTCACACAACAATCCACATGAGAAAGAATCCATGATATGGACATGTTCAAGCGAGAGAAAGAAAAATGGTAGTAACATGACTCAGCTCTCAATAAGCTATGCTGACCACCCAAAACAAGAGACTCTTGAAGATCCCTGAAACTTATTGCCATACATCTCAGACAGACTTTCTATGTAACAGACTCTAAACAGACTTTCCTATGTAATAATTTTTTTTTAAAAAAATGTATGTTCTTCATTCATCGGAAGCCAAGACACCACCATACAATTCTAGAGACACATCTACAACAAAAATCTATTCAACAAGGCTATCCATGATAACTCCAAATTCGTATCTGTAGACCAACACTTCTTTTTTTTTTTTTGCGCCATTAAGCTTCATTCATTTTCATTGGCAAGCTTGAGCTCTACTCTTCAAAAATTTCTAAAGAAATAACTGTAAGAGGTACATATGCTACTATTCAATAAAAAGCCTTTCTATGTTCAAATCCCATAACCAATATTAATTAATTTGGGCACTGTTACCCTTCCAGCTCGAAGACGGGAAGGAAAAACAACAGTGCCTCTGTCTCTAGAATCTGATGGCACCAATTACAGCCCAATCCAATTAAGCAAGTAACACACTCCACGAGGGCAAGCTCACCATTATGTTCATTCAGGGCAACCCGATTATGGTTACTACTGCCGCACTAAGAAACACTCCCGGCTTAAAAGCAACTCACTTATTTGTGGAATACAGAACAACCACATGTTCCAGACCTTCATTCTCTTCCCATAAAGGGGGAGAGAGAGTCCTTGTCAGGGACAAATGAGTGTCCATGGTGGAGCTAGCCCTGATGAAACAAGTCATTATTAAGAAAATTCAATCACCGTAGACAGATGATCTTGGTACTGCATGTGCATGTGCCTGTCTTTTAAGACATGTGATTCTTTTCTTTCGATGCAAGGAATTTTTTTCCCCTGAATTATTTGACTTTTTTTTTTT
>VBSM01003198.1:6459509-6496351 GCA_008086735.1 Cheirogaleus medius
CTAAAAAGTAGGTACCAAGCCCCGCAGGGTAGATTTTCAGAACTTGAACTTCCGATTATCCGCTTACTTTCCAAGGTCTTGGAAAGATGTTAAAAGTTTTCCGTAGGAAAGTTGACTGTTACTTGGAGACACTTGGGGAAATTGTCACAGCTCTCTCGGGACAAGCAACAACTTTCCCCTCTTCTAAGAGGAGAGTGCTGTCCTGCACCAAGGAAGGAAAAAAAGTGTCCCCGCCCTCCGGACCTGACTTGGCGCAGTGGGTACGCGTGTGTATTCCAGCCGAGGGAGCAGCAGGCCGGGGCCCCGCTCGGCTCCCGCAGAGGCAGAGCGGAGCGCACGGCGGGATCCGGGTGACCCGGCTTGAGCTCCCTGCAAAGCTTCGTTCCCGCGCCAGGGCTAGGACGTCCGCGCAGCCAGACTGCGTCTCACCGCCTGTTCCCGCCTGCGGGCCACCTCCTGCCCGCCAGCCCTGGGCGCTCTCCCACCCCCGCCTCCCGGGAGCCCGAGGGTGTGTCGGCTCCGGGGGACACGCTCCAGCCGAGTTCCCAGGCGGAGACCAGCGTCACGGAACTGGGCTAGAGCACCGGAGAACATCGGCTGGCTGGGTAACCTTGGGCCGGTCTCTGGGCCTCAGTTTCCCCACTGGTAAATGAAAGAACCCGCAAAGTGTCAAGTCCCTTCCAATGCTCCGGCTCTGTGATTCCGAGTTAGATCGAGCCTTCCAGATCCTCTCCGCCCGCACCCGACCTCTCCGCCTTCCTCCTGGGGAGTGGGCTCCTTACCCACAGAGGCGGCGCGGGTCTCCACGCAGAGCCACAGAGCGATGGCCAGCAGCGCCTTGCTCTCCATCCTGCGCCTCGAGCCGGGCGCAGCGCCCAGCACCCGGGAGCCGCTTCTTTCTCCCCACGCCTGCCGGGTGAGGAAGAAGCTGGGGTGACACGGGCGGCGCAGCGCAGGACCCCGAAGGTGCCCCAGCTCCGGCCGCGGCTGCGGGGGACTTCTGCGTGTGGCTGCAGGAGGGGCTATCCCGGCTGCGGGACTGGCTCTGCGCCTTCTGTAGCGCGCAGGTGATGGCCGGCGCGGGCGGAGGAAACGCAGCGACCACACGCCGCCTGCCTGCCCGGGGTCCCGGGACTGTGCCGGGTGGGAGCCGGCGCCGCAACTCTAGAGCGCTGGGGCGTGGCCGCAGGGGGCGGGGCGTGGCCGCAGGGGGCGGGGAAGGGGCGGGGCTCTCCTTGCCGCCCGCCCCGCCCTCACCAGGGTACCCGGCCTGGATCTCGTGCTCCCCACGCCTGCTGCATCCCTCCCATTTCCCCAGAAGCCCGTGACTGCGCCGCGCCCGAGTCGCCGTGGGGAGAACATCCTGGATCAACAACTCCGGTTCTGGTGGAAACAAAATGCAGCTGGTCACCGCCTCTAAACCGCTCCAAGTTTCGCCTGGCTGCTGGCCTCAGAGGTTTGGGAGCATCACCAGGAGCGCAGCGAGGGGACACCGCGCCCTCACTGGGAGCGCCAAAGCGCCGGAACGCTCTTAGCCGTCGCGCGCATCTGAACTGGCCAAGGAGCAGCAGCAGGTTGGAACAAGGGAGAAGTGGACACTGAGCCAAGATGCATGCAGGCTCGCAAACTGGCAGTGACTCCAGCCAGTAGTTTTGTTTTTTGTAATAAAGTGTTTGTTTTGGAGTGTTTTGTTTGGGCAGCACAATTGCAGTTTAAAAATCTGAATCTGATGGCCATTAATCAGAAAATGCACTTGCTGGTTCTCCACCGTTCCTACTATTTCCTCTTCTACCTGGCGGCTTTAAATATTCTGAAGTTACCTGCCTAACCCCAGAGGGTTTGGGCCTCCTACCTGGCTCTGGCCAAAAACCTACAGCAGGGCCCCAGGGAACTGGAGGTCCCCAAGGCTCCAGCGTACCTGCGGCGTGAAGGTCACCTGTCCCTCAAATGAGACTCTCCGGACAAGGAATCCCTAGCATAGTTTTGGCCAGGCCCCTTTTCAGAGCACAACTTCCAGCCAAGGTACCCTTAGGCCAGGGGAAGGAGGTTTCGCCGGGAGAGCAACGAAGCGAAAGCACCCAGGACGCTCCGTGACCAAACCTCAGAACCGTCTCTGCGCGTGTGGACTTCTGATTGGACGGGAAACTCAGATTCCTTCCTGACCACATTTGTTCCCTCTTGTTTTCGCTCCACCTCGCCTCACACCCGGGGAGTGACATAAAATGTTCCCAAACCTCATTAAATAGGGATCTTCCAGATCCTTCTGTCTCTTAACTTCTCAGGTGCACCCAGGTGCTTTTTGATGACAGCTTAAAGGACTATCCTTCAGCAAGATGAAGAGACAAAATTATTTTTACATCTCTTCCAAACTAGATTAGTTGTACACAATTAATGTAAAGTGTTGCTCTTCTTCATCTGTTTTAAAATATTTATTCACTCTCCTTTACCAGATTGACAATTGAAATATTTTAACACTGTCTGAAATATAGTGAATGTATATGGTTAAAATTTTTTGGAAAAATACAAAAAGATTTAGAGTGAAAAGACCTTTCTTTGGTAAAGACAAGCATTTTTTCATAAAAACAAGACATCCTTTTTTCTAAGCAAATTCTGTACACATACAGGTATATAGGTAGATCACCCTCCTCTTTCCATGCATGGTAGCTTGGTGTAAATGCTGTTTTGAGCCTTGGCTTTTATCACTCTAAAATACACCTTGAAGATTATTCTACATCAACGCTTAAAGCTCCATCTTTTTAATTGTGGCATGGTGTTGCACAGTATAGATGTACTAATATTTATCTAGGAGGTATTTATTTGGGGCAGGAGAGAGGATCTTTAAAGAAACTTCTATTTTCCTGCTAGTAAACTTAGCAAATAAAACAGAATGGGCTCTGGCAGAGTTGGATAAAGGGGAGAGAGATGGACCCTGGTTTGGAGAAAGCTATTTTTCTCCACCTCCATCACCAAACAATTCTTCTCTCTCGACCTTATTTACAATTCATGACACTTCCTCTTCCATGTCCCATTTAGGAAGATAGTGTCTCCTTGGAATGCAAACCAGAACCTGCAGGCCCATGGTAATAGCCCCCTTTAGAAGTCTTAGAGGAAATGACGAGCCTTTGATGGCCACGCAAGACCAGAATTAGGGAGTCTCGATGAAATCAGTCTACCACACTCCCTCCCACACAGCACTTAGAAGTGCCTTATGTTCATGAAAAGTGGCAAAGTCTGTTAAAAAAGAAAAAAAAAAAGTCTGTTGCATGTGCAATGCGCTTCCTTTATCTGGCATTGCAAAGAGTAGCGATTTTTGTTAATCTGTCAGTACAGGTATGACCACCATCTAGCAAAGTGCGTTCGGTGTCCCATAGATGCTATTCAGACACATTCCCTGGACAAGAGCAGAGTGTTGGCTGGGTACACAGACTCTAGGGCCACTGCCTGGATTTGACTTCCAGATCTGCCACTGATTATCAGTGTGATCTTGACCAACTTACTGGTGATTTACCTATGAAGCACACAAAAGATTATTCTAGTACTTTCTTCATAGCATCTTTATAAGAATTAAAGGACTTACTACAGATAAGGCACTTAAAATAGGACCCAGAAGATAGTAAGCACAAGGTCATAGACATAGTAAGCATCGTGGCTAAGACATAGCGTAGTAAGCAGAAATACACATTCTGCAAAGGTTAGTTACACCAGTGCGCAGGCTCCTTCGTGCTGCCAAGATCTAAACTGCACATCAAGCTCGTTCATTCAACAGTTTCCGAGCACCTGCTACGTGCTAGGCACTGTACCGGGAACTGGGGTTATGATGGTGAAAATAATGGTGATATGGTCATAAATGAGCAGCCATCACAACAGCTTCATCCAGGACAAATTTAATTCAATCACGGATCATTCTGTGTCTCGAGCTCCTTCTCTGGGCTTGTGCACACAGAATATGCTTTGCTCATATCTGAAGCACACTGCATAAATTACACTCTGCGGTCCCCAAATTTGTTTACATTATCACTAACGTTTTGGACTTCATATCTTAACAAGTAAATATGAAGATTGGTTATTAGGTTGATAATTGTGGGAGTTGAATGATGGGCACGTAAAGGTTTATTTGTTCTCTCTGTTTTTACATGTTTACAAGTTTCCATGATAAAAAAAATTTCTGTTTTAAATAATTATAGTCAAAGTGATGCCCAGTCTGGTATAACATCACTGACTTTTTGACTATCAATGTCTTGATATGGTGAAAATAAGGATTTGGAGTGACCTTGAGCAGAAGTGTTAATCACTTCAGATATCAGTTTCCTCATTTGTAAATGAGAATAGGAATTCTTACCTAGCCTACCTCAACGATTATTATGAAACTCAAATGAGACCATCTCATGAAAGTGCTCTATAAACGGTAAAATACTTTATAGCCACAAGGATGGTGGTAAGAAAGATTCTTTCAATAGATGTTTAATTTCTTTGCTAGAAGTGCTTATTACCAAGGCCTGTAATTAGCTGGCTGGTGTCTTCTACACACACCTTCATTATCCGAAAATTGTTTTCAACATTATGAATATCAAATCAACTGTTCAAAAGTATTTCCTGTCTTTCTTTGACATATATATGTAGCTATAGAAATAGGTATACAAATATAAAAGAGATACATAGAGATATAAAGGAATAATAGAAAATTTTGCAGAAACTATCTAGAAGGTATCATCCTACAGTAATCAGAATAACTATTATTATTTTTTAAATTTTTTTATTTCAGCATATTGTGGGGGTACACATGTTTAGGTTATGGCCAACTCCTGGGCTCAAGCAATCCTCCTGCCTCAGCCTCCCAAGTAGCTGGGACTACAGGCATGCGCCACCATGCCCAGCTAACTTTTTCTATATATTTTTAGTTGGCCAATTAATTTCTTTTCTATTTTTCGTAGAGACGGGGTCTCACTCTTGCTCAGGCTGGTTTCGAACTCCTGACCTTGAGTGATCCTCCCGCCTCGGCCTCCCAGAGTGCTAGGATTACAGGCGTGAGCCACCACGCCTGGCCTCAAGTATGACTTTTATAAATAAAAATATCAATCAAGATCAACTCTCTTTTCTAGTAGCTGTCGTGTTTTTAAATATTGCTGTTGACTGATTACATATTTGTATGACACTTTCTTGCATTTCTTCTATTTAGTTTCCCATATTTGTTTAATTTCTAACTTGCCAGAGCCTATGACTACCTCGCTAGGTGTTGGCTCAGTTTCATAGCCCAGCCACACTCATAATTATGTGTCTTGGGAGATTACGAGCACACCCTATATTTCTCATTATCTGCATTCTTTACACACACAAGTTTATTTTACCCCTCGTGTGATATATACTTTTAACTTAAACTTAAGATATATTTCCATGTTCAAGGAAAAGCAGGCTATGTTACCACAAAGCCCGGCCTGCCTTGGATGCTTCCAACAGTGTTCAAGTTTATTCTTAAAGTCCTGAATGCTAATAAATATAAAACACACTCCCCACCCTTTTGGTGCAACAGATTAAAGAGAACTTCATTATTTGCTACCTGCAAAGGAAAAATCTCAGGTACTATATATATGTATACCTATGTTCCTGCCCCAAACTTTCCCATATAGTTTCTTGAACTATCTCACATAAGGGTAAATATACCAATTTCAAAATGTGTAAAGGATGCAAGGAATTTAAATAATCCACTGAAAGTCCACACAGCACCAGAGCAGGACAAACCAACACTTTCTGAGCACATCATTTGGGCACACACTGTTCCAAATGTTTCACTTTATTTCTCATTTCATCCTCACAACACCCCATGAGGGCAAAAAGCACGATAAGTATTCCTTAGAAAGAAGAGAAGTACCGGGAGGCCGAGGCGGGCGGATCGCTCAAGGTCAGGAGTTCGAAACCAGCCTGAGCAAAAACGAGACCCTGTCTCTACTAAAAATAGAAAGAAATTAATTGGCCAACTAAAAATATATAGAAAAAATTAGCCAAGCATGGTGGTGCATGCCTGTTGTCCCAGCTACTTGGGAGGCTGAGGCAGGAGGATTGCTTGAGCCCAGGAGTTTGAGGTTGCTGTGAGCTAAGCCGATGCCTCGGCACTCTAGCCCGGGCAACAGAGTGAGACTCTGTCAAAAAAGAAAAGAAAACAAAAGAGAAGAGAAGAGAAGAGAAGAGAAGAGAAGAGAAGAGAAGAGAAGAGAAGAGAAGAGAAGAGAAGAGAGAAAAAATTATTTATTCTTAATGCTTTCCTAAAAGTTTTACCAAAAAAAGTGTTATATGTTTGCAAATAATTAATGAAGTATTTTCACCATTAATTAGCAATATGATAAAAGTCAAGACACTCTTTGGTTTTTTGAATAATAATAAAAGGGCAAGGAAGATTTTTGGAGCACTTATTATATGCCATGTATTTTTCTTGGATTATCTTATTTGATGCTCACAGTAACTCCATCGAGAATATACTATAATTATTCTCAAACAACAGAGGGTGGGGAATGAGGTTTAACAGGTTTAAGTAACTTTTCCAATGTCCCACAACTATAAGGGATTGAATCCAAATTTAAAAACAGAGAGGTATTAAGCATCCAAGACAGACCCCTCCAATCACACACAAACTGTTTCCTGTTGAGAACTAATCTCGCTCAAGGCATGAGGCTGAGTGAATTGATGTCACTGGCTTCCTCTGCCTCTCCATGATGATCACTTCCATTTTCCTACGTGGATGGAAGGCCAAGAGTGACTTAGGAAAGGCACTCCAAGACGGATGACCAAGGAATAATGAAAGGCAGGTAATTAGCTCCCCCTACCCCATTTCCACCCAGGGAATCCCAGCCACCTGGACCTTGACATTCTCCCCAACTCCCTACCACTGACATTTCCTTCCAAAGAAAAGCAATTGCATCCATACAAATAATCACTTGCACCTTTTTGGGCATTTCTTTTTTACCATAAATGTTTTTGTTCTTTGTCCCCTTGGACATTCTTTAATACCCAGCTCAAATATCCTTTTCAAGTGACATATTTTTTTTTTATTCAGCTGTATTCTTCAATTGAGACCCACACCCCCACTGAGAAGAAAGAGGCAAAGGCTGAATCTAACCTAAGCAAGTATTTAAGTTTGGAAGGAGGGTTGTTAAGGTATAATAAAAATGGTTAAGGACATACTGCTGATGGTTATTTACTTAAATCTACTTTGTACATGATAGACTTATTGTGATATGTCTAATTATATAGAGCTATTGTAATGGTACTATGGAGTTAAAATTATATGTGCTAGCTATGTAAAATGTACTTTATATGATCATTCTTAAATTCACATTTAAATAATAGTCATGCATTTAATAAATAGATCCAGAATTATATTTATATATTTATACTTTATCCTAGATAATTTAATGTAGACTATTTTGTTATTTACAGAACTAGTAAATTACTTTCCTTTTCCTATACAAAACACAGCACTTATACAATACATAATAATATAGTCACACATTTATGCAAATGTTCCTCCCTCAGAACTAAGGATTAGGTCACATTGACCTTGGATCCCCAGAGCCTAACACAGTCCCTGTGCATACTTATCTCTCAATACATTAATAACATTCAGGTTATTTTTGTCATTTCCATTTCTGCTACTCTTTGTTTCTCCTTTGCTTTCCCCCCACCCCCGGAATCTCATGCTTCTTGGGTATCTGTCACAATTGTCTTTACAGAGAGCAACTTATTGAAATAAATAGAACAATAGAACTATGGGACTGTACAATATCAACAGAGACACGAGCAGAGTGAAAGTGTTAGTTCGTAATTTATTATGCAGTGGAGATTGAAAGTTCTGTCTTCGATTTTGAGAGCATCCAGTCCCTTACAAGAAGGATGTCTGCGCTGTCGGGTTCGTTGTATTAGTTTGCAGGACTGTTCACATTTTTATAGAATAGAGATAATGTTTCCCAGTAATGTCGCTTCACCAGCAGTGAGAGCAAGTCAATGATAGCAGAAAAGTTTTATGTTCTTTGTATATAAATTTAGTCTCCAGAGTTTCCAAAACATTGATGAATAGTCCCTGGAGGCGCTAATAAAACTTCTTTTTGAGCAGTGTTTCTGAACATTCACTTCTAATATATCACTGCTTTGGTGCAGGTCAGGTCACTTGCGTATGGTAGAGCCAACACTTGAGCCAAAGAAGTGTGAATGCAAAGTCTACACTCTGAAGCAGGTTCTTATGCTGGATCATGTTTATTGATTTTTCTCAATAAAATGTACCTTCTGGCAAGATAGTCACTAGGAAGCTACTTCCTGTCTTTCAGCCCTCCCATTCAGATTATGGCTCAAGTTTCCTGATTCTTCTTTCCTAACGTATCTGTCCTGTACAGTTTGTTCTTATATTAAAATGACCATCCAAGTTCTGACCAATTCTTGGCTAGACTTCTAGAACAATATAATTGAGAATCAATCTCATATCTTCCCCCAAAACTATCCTCCTAGTCTCAATCCTCCTCTTCCCAACCTGATCTCCAAGGTTAAATGTGGAATGTCTTTGAGCTCAGAGTCAGAAGAGAGTAAGACCATTATGAATGAATGCCGAGTCCTATTTGGAGTTGCTCCTAACAATAGACCTTAGGGGACGGCATGGCCCTTTATGCTGTCCATCCTTTAATGAGATGGAACTCATTTAACCATGGGGACCCTCAAGAGGTTGCACAATCCAGTCTCCTGTCTTCAGTCAACAAGCTATCAGCCTCTAAAGAGAAAACTTGACTATATGCATCTTGAAGAGGCATTGCAAAGATTCTGCACAACCACACCTGACAGTTCAGGACATCT
The DNA here is from genome assembly GCA_008086735.1 of Cheirogaleus medius. Classification (NCBI taxonomy): domain Eukaryota; kingdom Metazoa; phylum Chordata; class Mammalia; order Primates; family Cheirogaleidae; genus Cheirogaleus; species Cheirogaleus medius. Next base: position 6,468,339 of record VBSM01003198.1, read on the forward strand.
CTCAGCATGTGACCATGACAAGGGCACACCATGAGGCTTCACCCCACGCTGTGTACCCAGCAATCTGCTGCAGTGCCAGAGGTCTGCTCCTTCAGTACACGTGGCAGATTGCTGAGCAATCTCTCTTCATTTACAAAGTAGTATCTTACTTTTTACTAGCAACTTAATTATGACATATCTATGAAAACACTAAATTTTAGACTTTGAAAAAGCATTACCCATGCACCAGATATGCTTTTCCTATTTTTATTAGAGGATTTATTATTATAGATATTTATTATTTTATTTTTATTTTTGAATGTATTTGATTATTTATTTATTTGAGATTTATTAACATTAAATCGGTGGTTCCCAACCTTGGCTACACATTAGAATCTCCTGGTTCCGGGGAGCTTTGTAAAAATCCTGGTACCTGGCACCTTCACACAATGATTCAGTGAGAATCGCTAGGAGGGCAACTTCATCAATAGATTTTTGTTTGTTTGTTTATTTGTTTTCTAATATGATTCTATTGTTCTGCTGGAATAGAGAACCATCCTATTAAACTCTTGTAGCTCCAGTGGTATTTCATCCATTGGTTACGAGAGTTAATGATGAGCTTTCTAAAGAGCAGCAAAAATACGCGAGAAATTTAAGAAGTATAACACAGAAGAAAAAAATAATTTATTCTTAACAAGCTCACAATTATTAAGTATATTATATTTTTAAATATTTTCTACCCCCCAAAATGTATCTCATGTAAGATATGAGTGCCTTTTAATGTGTTTGCCATGATTCAGGGTGAGTCTTCCACAAGTAAGAGCTCCTATAACAAGGTCTTGGAGCACCCATGAGCATTTCAAATTATTATTCAATATCTGACAGCATGAAATGTGGGTATCTATCACTGAAAAAAATATCAAGGAAGTAAAAGAGTCTGGAGTCAATAGTCTGGTAACAATAATTCATTTTGATAGGAAGAATTACAGCTTTTCATGTCTTAGCTTCAAACAGAAGATAGCTTTTTATGTTTATTGAGGCAATTCTCCCATTTTTTTTGTTTGAGTCAAGCTTTTTGTTAACTACCATTATGAATGAAAGAAGAACTCCTTGGGGGAGGTTGGGTGGGAGGAAGATACCTAAATTGAGTTTCAAGAAAGACAAATCATCTAAATCAGTTCCTCTGGTCTAAAAACATTGCTGAACACAACGTAGTATGTGGTGTGTGATGTTGTTTTTCACCCTTCCTAGCTCCTAAAGTCAAAAGCCAAATTCCAATAAATTGGAGTAATATGTAGAGCTAGCTCATATCCAGTTGAAAGAATTCTTCAGGATCTAAAACAAGGACCCCATACTATAAGCATCCTTAAAATTCTTTATGAGCTTGTGTTTCAAAAAGCACACACATACGTATATGTGTGCTTGTGTACAGAATACACGCTAAAAATAAACCTATCAGAGTCTAGCAGTAATTATTTCTCAGCGAGAAAAATATGGATGACTTAAAGTTTCTTCAAGAACCACATAATACTTTTTAAACATACATGCATAGAAGAAAAGTCTTGAAGGACACACATGAAAGAAACTTAATTACTCCTGAGGACTAGGGTAGGGATGGGATGACAGAAGAGATTTCATGTATTACTCTATATTCTTTTATATTGATGAATATTATAATTAATAATTTATAATTGAAAATCATAATTTAAATAATAATAGGCATATGCAAATAAATTTTGAATTTTGAAAGTGTCACTAAAGACCACACTCACTGTCTCTAATTTGGAAGTGTCTTTATTAATATCTCATTTGCTCAAGTGAGGAAGAGAAAGAACGTGAACAGAAGTGCTCCCACATTTCTAAGTATTCGTGATGGCAATATCTCACTCTGAGGTGCCAAAACCTGTGTTGGTTTTCTATCACTGCGTATCAAATGACTTCAAGACAAATGGCTTCAAACCAATGAGAATTTATCATCTCAGAGTTTTTGCAGGTCAGTGGAAGCGGTTTAATCGGGTTGTTCTGGTTCCGCATCTGTGGTGAGTTTGCAGCCAAGATGTCAGCGAAGGATGCTGTCACGTGAAGACTTGCCTGGGACTGAAGAGGACACTTCTCCTGTGACTCACTCACGTGGCTGTTGGCAGAAGCACTCAGATCCTCACCGAATATTGGGAGTCTCCATAGTTGAAAATAGAAGGAAATTTAGAATTCTTTTCTTCTGTGCCTGTTAAAAGCTTATTTAACAGTTCTTCTCAACAGGTCAAATGGTAAATAAAAATTGTGCTTTCAGCCATTGGATTCACGAATAGGTCAATGGCTTGCTTGGAGTGGAGTGTGCACAAGGTACAGACACGTAAACACACACCCTCATTCAGATGCACGTATAAACAAACATTGCCTTACACCCTGGGGGATTATTTTTAGCTATCTTTAGCCAAACTGGTTTCACTTGGCAGCCTGCAAACCCCTACAGGTGGCACCCATTTTCTGTGGAGTGTTTCCTTTTCCCAGAACCGGGGCCCTGGCACCACGCACCTCCTTGCCCTTCTCAACATCTGTTTCTACTTACGTGCCAGCGAGAGCCACCTGACCCGTGAAGGGAAACAAAACAAAGGTTCATGGTCACTGTGTACCACAATGTCATGTTTTGGTCCACCCAGACCTTGGAAACACAGATCGGGAAACTCTGTTGGCATGCCAAGGGTTGGTCTACCATAGGAAGGGGCTAAGGAAAAAAATATTTCCCTTATTCAACCGTGGATGTTGATTAGAAAATAAGGTAGGGCTCTTGACCTTGGGATCTAGAGAAATAAATTCGTGAAGAGACTAGTCATTCACTGCCACTTCCAAAGCATTGCATATTTCTGCAGAGGATATAGAGAAGTATAAAACTTGCCCTGAAGAGGTTTATAAGATCAGGAAGTCAGAATGGGTACATTAGAAAATAAGTGTGTAAAGTTAGACACATAACATATCAAATTTACAGGGCAAGCAATAAGCATCACAAGCAACCCTTGGAAGGAGTGATGACCAAGGGCTGTGGTGATAGGAAACCCCAGTGGTGATGAGACTTGAGAAAGAAAAGAATAACTGATTTCATTTTCATGACAAATGAAGTCATTTTCTTTCAAATAGTTTACTAGGATGAAAATTACCAAGTCACAACTCTCTTGAGACTTGAATCCCCTGACACCCAAGAAAATCCTTGCCCATTTTTTCCAAATATATTTCTTTTCTGCTTCTCTTCTTTTCCTATAGTCAGCGTTCAATCATCTAGAGCAGTTAAGGATACAAACTAAGGAGGGTAAGTCTAGGGATATGTCATATGCTTTATTTTTTTGCCCTGAGGTTCTGTTTCCAAAACTCTACTAGAGTTGGGTAACAAGTGCCAAAATGTAATGGTTTGAACATACACACGCACAAATCTACAAAGTTGCCTGTAACAAAGATATCCATTGCAAAATCAGAAGATTAAAAGGCTAAAACAATTGAAACAACCTTAACACCTACCAATAGAGAGCAGTTAAATATATTGCTCATGCAAAAAAGCAAGCTGCCATGTAGTAATATCTTGTATGATCCCATTTAGTTAAAACAAACAAACAAAACAGGGCATGCATAGCCCATGCGTGTACTCATGCACAAACCAATATAAGAGACCATTAACGATGCAGATATCTGTGGGATTGGCAATTGACTTTTATTTTTTCTATGCTGATAGAGATTTTTAAATATATATTACATTTATAAATTTAGAAAATAGTTTAATACGTGTATGCATATATGTAACATTTACATTTTTGATTTTCGGATCTTCTGTTTTGCCAACAAATAATCTAGAGACTCAAAGTGAGGCACCCTATTAACAAAAGGTCCAGAAAAATCAACCATTAGGAGAAGAATGGCCATTACGCACAGAATTTTTTTTTTTAATTTAAGCCTCACTGGAAATCAAATTTTCCCCAAACAATAGATAGATAAATATTTTGAGTTTTTTTGGTGCTAATAAACAGTTGAAAGCCCAGAAGCTTGAATTTCAAAACTGAAACAACACAGGAGCTGATCATAAATTGTGAGAGCCTAAAGGTTTAAGAAACGGGAAACACATCGCCACGATGCTCTCTATTCACGGAGGATATTCTGGGACAGCTGCCAGACTTGAGCAAGATTGAGGAATTCTAGTCGTTAAAAGTGGTTTTTCTTCTCCTTTGCCCGAACAGCTCCGAGCGGCGTGGCCGGATGGCCATGAACTCCGTGTCTAGGATCTGGAGAGAAGTGGGAGAGGCTCAGACCATTCTGCTGATGCACCAGTTCAGGGAAAAGTTAGTTGACGCAGCCCTTTGCCTTCCGCTTGGCTTGGATAAAATCAGGAAAAGTGGTTCAGACTCAGTACTTTCTCTGCCCTCCTCGGGGTCCACATGTTTCCTGACCCTTGACCTTTTTTTCTGTGCAGGGGCAGTCACCTGCACATGAGCTGGGCTGACAATGACATCCTGCCCATCTCTATGTCCCGGACCCATCGTTGCGGTTCATTGGGCTGCCCATGTCTTCTGCAGATAACTCATTTCATCCCCAGCCATTGCCCGACCACATCATCACCTACCCGCACAGCCAGGCTGGTTTTCTTATTTAACAGGAATGGAAACCTTTGAAATGGAAGAGTTGGAGGGAGTCCCTGTAAAAACCAGCTAGCTAATTTACAAAGTTAAACATAACTCTTAGGAAATAAATTGGACCTCCATAATTTTCCTTCCCAATTCCTGTTCAGGAGGGTGCAATGACCAAACTTCAAGGCTGATGATAAAACATCTGCTCAACACTGGTTGCTCCACCTTTTATTCCCTTTTAGATAAAGAGATACACATTTGGGGAGTTCCAGAGACAGGAATGGTCACCCTGTGTATCCACCCTGTGTATCACCCTGTGTATCTGTCTGGTTACATCCTACAGGAAACAAATGTCTGTCATAAAGGACACAATCTCAAATCATGATACAGTGCAGAAAACACTGAAATGAGTGTCAGAAAACCTGATATCATACCAATTCTGCCACTAACGAACATTTAGTGGACGCTGTTTCTTCATTAGCAAAACAATGGAGAGGATCCCTAAGGTCTTCTTGAAATGAAGGTGTTGGTCCTGGGCATCGCAGCAAGCTGGAGGCATGGAGTATATTTGGCTGCGTTTTCTACTCCATGTGGAGATCTCCCATCGGGCTGACCCCTCCCACAAGTGTCCTGGAATGAAGCAAACCTCCCTCACACTGGTAAATAATCAGAAGCAAATACATCACCTGTCATTTGTGCTACTTTCTGAAAAACTTACTGTGTTTTCAGAAATTATGTTCTGCCTTAATGATGTAAGTGAAAAACTGGTTAATTTTCTCCATGGAAGCCTGAGAACCTTAGTGTGGCAGAAAAGATAGATAGATAGAATCAATTGATAAATAGATGATAGATACTACATAAATGATAGGCAGGCAGGTAGGTAGGTAGATACATGGAAGGGAGAGAGGAATGGATGGACGGATGGATAGATGGACAGATGGACAGATATATAGATACATGGATAGACAGAATCAAGGTTCTGAGCATGGTCTCTAGAATCAGACTACCTTGGTTCAGATTACAGCACCACAACTTTCTGACTGTATCATCTCAAACAAATTTTTGCATCACCTATTTGTGATTCAGTTAACTTAATGGCAAAATGCAGATAATGATAATATTTACCACATAAGGTGGTGGTCAAGATTAGGATTATTCACGTAAAGCTTTTAGCATAGTGCTGGACACATAATATAAGTAAGTGCTCCCTAAATTTTAAGAATCATTATTGTTATTATTTAGGACATAGCATGTGTCTTACACCTTCACCATCATTCCAATCAACAATACCTCCTACCTCCCACGCACACCCAGAATAATCACTGCTGGTGGTTTGGTGCATGTTTTTTATTACATACATATATATGTACCCAGGTACATGTACACACACACACACCCCTACCTTCCACACACCTTTGGTGTTATTGCTTCCAAAAGTGGGTTATATAAAAAAATTGTTTTGAGGTGATTTTTTTTTTTTTGCTTAGCAATATGCCTTGTAGAGCTTTCCATATCAGATATAGATATTATCCATATGTCAAAATATACTAATTCATATCTCTACTAAATTGACATTTAAATGGTTTCAAATTTTTCAATAGACATTCTTTAACATGCCTTTTTTCTCATGTGACTATTTCTGTAAGATAGATTCCTATCTTGCTGAATCATAATGTATGTGCACTAAAATATCTTATATATATTGCCATAAAAGGGCATTATCAATTTATATTCCTATCAACAAGTTGAGTTTGTTTTTCCACACTTTTATTCCATTGAATATTGTTAATATTTTAAAATCTGCAAACCTTATGGGAAAAATATAGTATTTTATTTGTATTTATAATTCCCTGATTATTTTTTAGATTGGCTGGGCTTTTTGTAAACCTTTGTGTTTTACTTTTCCTATCCCCCAGAAAGTGTGCACGACATCCATTAGGTGGGAATTAACCCACCCCCTCCTACTCCTTCCCATGTGCCCGATACCTGATGAATGTTACATCCATATGTGCACATAAGTGTTGATCAGTTAGTGCCAATTTAATGGTGAGTACATGTGATGGTTGTTTTTCCATTCTTGTGATATTTCACTTAGAAGAATGGGCTCCAGCTCCATCCAGGATAATACAAGAAGTATTAGTTCACCACTGTTTTTTTATGGCTGGGTAGTACTCCATGATATACATATACCGCATTTTATTAATTCACTCATGTATTAATGGGTATTTGGGTTGTTTCCACATCTTTGCAATTGTGACTTCTGCTACTGTAAACATTCGAGTGCAGATGTCTTTGTTGTAGAATGTCTTTTATTCCTTTGGGTAAATACCTAGTAGTGGGATTGCTAGATCAAATAGGAGTTCTACTTATAGTTCTTAGAGGTATCTCCACATTGCTTTCCGTAAGTTTGTACTAATTTACAGTCCCACATGCAGTGTACGAGTGTTCCTATCTCTCTGAATCTCTCTCTCCACGCCAACATTTGTTGTTTAGGGACTTTTTGATAAAAGCCATTCTCACTGGAGTTCAGTGATATCTCATTGTGGTTTTGATTTGCATTTCCCTGATGATTAGAGATGTTGAGCATTTTTCCATATGGTTTTTTGGCCATTAGTCTGTCTTCTTCTGAAAAGTTTCTGTTCGTGTCCTTTGCCCACTTTTTAATAGAGTTGTTTGATTTTTTCTTGTTAATTTTCCTGAGTTCCATACAGATTCTAGTTATCAGCCCTTTATCAGATGTATAGCAAGCAAATATTTTCTCCCATTCTGTAGATTGTCTGTTCACTCTAGTGATAGTTTTCTTGGCTGTGCAGAAACTTTTTAATTTGATCAGGCAGCATTTATTTATTTTTGTTGTTGCTGCAATTGCTTTTGGAGTCTTCCTCATAAATTCTTTACCTAGGCCAATGTCTATAAGAGATTTTCCAACATTTTCTTCCAAAATTCTTATAGTTTAATGCCTTAGGTTTAAGTCTGTTATCCACCGTGAGTTGATTTTTGTGAGAAGTGAGAGGTGCAGATCCTGTTTCAGTCTTCTACATGTGCCTAATCCAATTTTCCCAGCACCATTTATTGAACAGGGATTGTTTTCCCCCTGGCAGATTTTTGTCTCATTTGTCAAAGATCAGGTGGCTATATGAGTATGGTTTTATATCTGGGTTCTCAGTCTTGTTCCATGTCTCTGTTCTTGTGCCAGTCCATGCTGTTTTGGATACTATATTGATGCCTCCCAATTATTTTTTGTTTGTTTGTTTGTTTGTTTGTTTTTGCTTAAGGTTGCTTTAGCTATATGGGGTCTTATCTGGTTCCATACGAAGTGTAGAATTATTTTTTCTAGATCTGCGAAAAATGATATTGGTATTTCAATAGTGATTGCACTGAATCTGTAGATCACTTTGGGTAGTACAGACATTTTAACAATGTTGATTCTGCTGATCCATGAGCATGGTATGGTTTTCGTCCTCTGATATTTCTTTCCTCAGTGTTTCGTAGTTCTCCCTGTAGAGGTCTTTCAATTCCTTAGTTAAATATATTCCTAGATACTTTATTTTCTTTGCTGCTGTTGTGAAAGATATTGAGTCTTTCATTCGGTTCTCAGTTTGACTGTTGTTGGTGTATATGAATGCTACTGATTTGTGTACATTCATTTTGTAACCTGAGACTTCAATGAACTTATTTATCAATTCCAGTAGTCTCTTGGCATAATCCTTGGGGTTTTCTAGATATAAGATAATATCATCAGCAAAGAGCAATAATTTGACCTCCTCTGCCCCCATTTGGATGCCCTTGATTTCCTTCTCTTATCTGATTGCCCTGGCTAGGACTTCAAGCACTATGTTGAATAGAAGTGGTGGTAGAGAGCAACCTTGTCTAGTTCCAGTTCTAAGCAGGAATGTTCATAATTTTTCCCTATACAGTATGATGTTGGCTGTGGGTTTGTCACATATGGCTTTTATAATTTTGAGGTAAGACTCATCTATGCCTATTTTGTTAAGTGTTCTTATAAAAGGATGTTGAATTTTGTTGAATACTTTTTCTGCATCTATTGAGAGGATCATATGATCTTTGTTTTTACTTCTGTTTATGTGTTGGATTACATTTATAGATTTGCATATATTCAACCATCCCTGCATCTCTGGGATGAAGCCCACATGGTGGTTGGTGATGGATTATTTATTTTGATGAGCAGCTGAATTCGATTTGCTAGGATTTTATTCAGAATTTTTGCATTTATATTTATAAGGGGTATTGGTCTGTAGTTTTCTTTTCTGGTTGAGTCCTTTCCTGGTTTTGGTATCAGAGTGACGTTGGCTTTGTAAAGCATGTTGGGAAGGATTCCTTCCTTTTCAACGTTGTGGAATAATTTCTGCAGGATGGGCACCAGTTCTCTGTAGGTCAGGTAGAATTCAGGTGTGAAACCATCTGGCCTGGGACCTTTTTTTAAGGAAGGCTTCTTATTACTGCTTCAATTTCTGTGCTTGATATTGGTCTTTTCAGGAATTCTATGTCTTCCTGATTGAGCCTAGGAAGGCTGTGTGTTTCAAAGAATTTGTCCATTTCCTCCACATTCTCAGGTTTATATACATAGAGATTTTTATAGTATTCGGAGATGATATCTTATATTTCTATGGTATCAGTTGTAATTTTTCCTTTTTCATTCCTGATTGAGCTTATTAGAGCCCTTTATTTTCTGTTTCTGGTTAATCTAGTGAGAGGAATGTCAATTTAGTTTATCTTTTCAAAGAACCAATTTTTTGTTTCATTTATCTTCCATATAGTTCTTTTGTTATCGATTTCATTTAGCTCTGCTCTGATCTTGGCTATTTCTTTTCTTCTGCTGGGTTTGGGATTGGTTTGCTCTTCCTTTTCCAGTTCTTTGAGTCGATTCATTAGATTGTTGATTTGTGATCTTTCTGTCTTTTGGAAGTGGGCCTTTATGGCTATGAATTTTCCTCTCAGGACTGCTTTAGCTGTGTCCCACAGACTTTTGATAACTTGTGTCCCCTTTATCATTAAGTTCAAAGAATCTTTTGATTTTCAACTTAATTTCCTCTCTTACCTGAGTATCATTCAGCAGTAGTTTCTTTAGTATCCATAACTTTGTGTATAGATAAGTGTTTCTGTTGGAATTGATTTCTAAGTTCATTCCACTGTGGTCTGCGAAGATGCATGGTATAATTTCTGTTTTTTTAAACTTGTTGAGACATGTTTTGGGGCCTAGGATGTGGTCAATCTTAGAGAATGTCCCATGAGCTGACGAGAAGAATGTATATTCAGTGATTTTGGGGTAGAATGTTCTGTAAATGTCTATTAGGCCCATTTGTTCTAGAGTTCTATTTAAAATCCATTATTTCTTTGTTTATTTTCTGTTTGTAGGATCTGTCCTGTTCTGTCAAAGGAATGTGGAATTCCATGGCTATTATGGTGCTGTGGTTTATCATTTTGTTTATTTCAAGTAGGATTTGCTTTATGAATCTGAGTGCACCTGTGATGGGTATGTAAATATTTAGAATTGTTATGTCTTCTTATTGAATTAGTCCCTTTACCATTCTACAATGACCATCTTTGTTTTCCATTACTTTTGTTGATTTGAAGACTAAGTTATCTGATATGAGAACTGCTATTCCACCTTTCTTTTGGTTGCCATTAGCATGAAATATTGTTTTCCATACTTTCACCTTGAGTCTGAATGAATCCTTGTGGGTTAGGTGTGTTTCCTGAAGACAGCAGATACTTAGCTTGTGTATATTTATCCATTTGGCCAGCCTATATCTCTTCAGTGGGCAGTTCAAGCCATTCACATTTTTTTTCATTCACATTTATTGAAAGAATCCATAAGTGGAGTAGATTTCTGTTCATCCTGTTGAGTAGAACTTTACTGCTTTGTTTTATCTCTTGAGCCATTGTGGTATCTGACCTTTGATCTTTAGCTTTTGGGTGATTTTACACTGGTTAGTGTTTATTGTGCTGGTCTGTGAATAATGCAGCTACGAGTACTTCCTGCAGGGTAGGTCTTATCTTGACAAATTCCCTCAATGTTTTCTTGTCTGATAAAGACTTTATTTCCCCCTCATATATGAAACTTAGTTTTTCAGGATACAAAATTCTTGGCTGACCATTATTCTGTTTGAGATGACTGAGAATGGGACCTCAATCCCTTCTGGCTTGTAAGGTCTCAGCTGAGAAGACTGCAGTTGATCTGATGGGTTTTCCTTTGCAAGTTACTTGCTGCTTTCACCTTACCAGCTCATAGAAGCACCTTTTTCATGTTTATTTTGGTCAGTCTGATGACTGAGTTGTGGTGTTTGCCTCTTTGTGACGAATCTCCCAGAAGTCCTTTGAGCTTCTTATATCTGGATATCTAAATTTCCAGCAAGGCCAGGGAAATTTTCCTCAACTATTCCCTCAAATAAATTATCCAACCTTTGTATATTTTCTTCTTTACCCTCTGAGATGCCCATAATTCTTACGTTAGGCCTTTTTACACATTCCGATATGTCTTATAGGCTTTGCTCATTCCCCTATTTCTCTGCTCTAACTTTGTGACTGATTTTTTAATTCAGAGGTGTTGTCTTCAGGCTCTGAGATTCTTTCTTCTGCCTGATATAACCTGTTCTTAAGGCTTTCCACTGTGTTTTGTAGTTCCTTGAATGAATTTTTCATTTCTAGAAGTTCTGTTTGATTTTTATTTAATAATTCAATTTCTTTAGTGAATTTTTCATTCATTTCCTGCATTGTTTTCGAGTGCAGCCCTCCCATGCTCTATTCTCTATTGTTTTCCTTGCATTCCTAATCTTTGTGCATGTATCTCCCATCGCCTTCCCCCACCCAGCTGCCAGTTCCTCTGTATTGAGTGTCCCACATTGGTTCTCTGTGAATTAGCAATACTGCTTCCAGAGTGAGTGGTCTGCACCAAGGCAGCTGCCTGCACTCTTCACTTCCTTCCCTGGAGTGGTGGGTGGTGAGCTGGCTGGCCCCCTCTAGTCCACCACTTTTCGAGGTCTCTCAGGTATAAACTTTCAATATCTTCCTCCCCCGCCAATTACAGCCCTCCACTAACAGCTCTGAGCATTTGTCAGACCCTCTGAGTAAAGGATAAGAACTTCTACATGTCTAAAGGTGATGGGAGTGGTAGGTGGGCTGGTGTCAGAAAGAGTTAGGAGTGCTGGGCCGGGGGGGTGAATACTTAGAGGAAAACCTTAGTTTCCTGACCAAAGTAAAACTGAATAGAAAAATTGCCGAGTTTCTCTAAAAGGATATTAGCATTGTACACATTGCCACCGTGACATGTTTCTTGACCATTTGCATTTTATCTTCTGTGAAATCCCAGTTCATATCTATTGCCCATTTTTTCACTGAACTGCTTTTTTTTACATCATTTTATAAAAGTTCTTTGTAGAGTACTTATACAAACCCTTCTTCTATCAAGTAGGTTACAAATATATTTCCTCTTGGTTAATCATTGGACTTTGACTTTTTTTTTTTTTACGGTGTCTTGTCAACAGAGGTTTTGAATTTTTATGTTGTCAGATCAGTGTTTTTCCTTCGTTTATTCTGGGATATTTGTCTTGCTTAAGAAAGTCTGTCTAATTTCAGTATTATATAAAGGTTCCTCTGGATTATCTTCTAATAGTGTAATGATGTTAAAAGATGTCATTTTATACATGCATATTTTTAATCCTTCTGGAATTTAAGTTTGTGTATAGTATAAACCAGCTAAACATCTAATTTCATTACCTGGGTTCAAATTCCAAGTTCTACCACTTAATTAACTGTGTGACTTTGCACCAGTTACTAAACCTCCCTGTGTTTCAGTGTTTTTATCTGCAAATAGGGAGAATAATAGTATCTATCTCAAACAACTGTTACGAGGATTGAGTTAATACATGAAAAGCTCTTAGAATAGTACCGTGTAGTAAGTGCTCACTAAATGCTAGCTGTTAGCCAATCGAGCTGAAAAGTCTTGACACCATTTATTATATGATTTTTTGATCAATAATGCCCTTTTTGGCATAAAGTTAGCATATATACCTGGATCTGTTCCAGACTTTATTGCGTTCCATTGATCTATATATGAATACCATAATGTTTTATCATTAGTTTTACAACAAATTTTAAAATCTGGTGGGACAAGTCCCTCTCTCTGATCCTTTTTCAAAACTTTCTTGGCAACTTCTCACAGAATTCATCTATATAAACGTTAAAATAATCTTATCCCACAACATTCATCTATATAAAATTTAAATAAGTTTAAAATAATTTTGGATGGAAGAAGAGAACTAAGTCACCAGCTCCAACCTGTCTAGAAGGGAACTCGTACCAAACTAGTACAAAACTAGTATCAAAAGTGGAGATTAAATCTATCATGATCCAGTTGAAGCCAACGACAGCTTTTGGCATGGGGATGCAAACTCCATATTCATTCATCCATTTGAACAAATCCCACCATTTCACTAAGTACTGCTCCATTATGGGAATCTAAAAGCTTACACCTGTAAGGGAACACGCAGGCAAAATAAATCACATAGAGGCAACTATTTTACCAGACTGGTCTCAATCTGCAGAAGAGTTAGCTCCTCCCTACACTCTACCCACGGGGTACTACACAGGGATTCTTGTGTGTTTGCTTTAAACTGTCTTTGGCACATATGCTTTCTAGGATAAAATAGTTTATCTGGATTTGCAAAATCATTTCCTGTCGTTCCAAGATCAAGCACCATCTTGACTTGTAAACATGTGCTCGTCTGTCCACCCGAGCAACTTAGAGGGCACCAATTCAGGTTTCCCTTCCGATCGTGACCAGGAAGAGGCCCAATAAATATTTCAAACATAAAAGGACTGTTATAACAAAGGGGTCTTAAAATCCTCCTGGGTTATCTGCCACAGCTTTCCATTTCATTTTGTTTTCATCTCTACCCCCCTGAAATTAGAAGAGATTTTTCTCAGCATGAAACACAAATGTATGCACAGATGGGTTGAGATTAGAAAAGAAAATGAACAACAGCAACCTCCTCCTCCCCCTCAAAAAAGTGGGGATCTCATAAACAAAAGTACAGATATTAAGGGAACAGGGAAAAGTTATGTCAGGAAGACCGTCTTGACCACAGGCCAGCCTCGGTAACCCCCGTTCAGGATGTGCCTCCTAATAGCAAACAATTCCTGCTTTGGTGACAACCCCATATATTTGTGTTATAAACACAAAACTATCAGAGCATGCATTACACACACCTTACCGCGACATGGCAGATGGTGCCTGGCTTCCAAGATAAGCTTTATGGAGAGTGAAGAGGAAGGGACGAAAGAAGGTGAGAGGCCCAGGGAAAAAACACTTCCCTTAATCCTTTGATGTTACCAAAGTGATCAGTGATGAAAGAAACATCATTCTGACTTTATTCCCTTCCATACCCTGAAACTGGGGGCTAAATATCATCAAAGATGGCTCCTTTGGAGGAACTGGCTTCCTGGAGCCCTCAAACAAAAACCCAAAGCAAATGACTGTAGATACGTCGGCCGGGCATCATTGCAAGGTGTTTGTCCAGCTTTATTTCTTCAAAGTCACTCACAGCGAGTGCCACACTGAACTATCAGTAAGAGACTTTGTTCTTTGAATCTTGTACAGATTAAAAAAGGCAAGTGAAAGCCCCCTGGAAATTGTTACAGAAACCTGGCAGCCCAGGGTAATTTATAAGAAGTTTACATTTATAAAAAGTATACAACTCGACAGTGGAATATTTAGCTAACTTAGGGATAGCAGTATCTGGCCCTAATGCAACAAATTACATTACAATAAAAGCATCAGGACAATGAATTGAGCCCAAAGTATATCTCATGAACTACTTTGGGCTCAGTTCCATGAAAGGTACTGGGTGTAGGGGTATAAGAATGAGCAATCTCAGCTACAACTGTCTTTCTAGTTAGAATAATACACAGGCAGTAAATTCAAGTGATATTAAGCAGTACATGATTACACTTTTACAACTATGCAGAGACCACGCGTGAGTCTATTACTAGACTATGGTCTATCACTAGACCATGCGTGAGTCTATTCTCCCTTACTTTGAGTAAGGGAGAAAATAGTTCCTTGGATTTTATTGTAATGAATTATGTAGGATGCAAGCTAAAGGGTCAGTTCTTTAAATCTATAAATTATTCTAGTTAAACTGTACTTTTTTGGGGGCCAGGGGGAAATATAGATTTGGGATTTTTTCCTTCTCCAAGTTCTATGATGTAGTTGTGTGGGGAGGGATTTTTCTCTCTTTAGTGTTCTCAAGTTTATGTACATATTTAATATATTTAACTTAACTATTTGAAAATAATCTGACCTCAAATAAAGTAAATAATAAGATCAGATTTTCCCTGCTGAATAAAGTCTTAGCTTGAACTAAGAAACACCCTAGTAAACCATTTAATATTGTTTAATTACAGTTCTAAATAATAATGAGTTAGGTATAGGAAATAACATGGAAACAAAGCCAATTCATCATAACACAGATGTGTTTTCCATAATAAAAAATGGAAGGTTGACAGGCAGTCACAGAGAAAATGAAGTGAACAACCGGAGATGTGTCGATAATATATCCCTAGACTTCCCAAAGCTATTGATACAATGATGTAGGAGGTTCACATTATTCAGACCAGCTGTCTACACTGATGAAATCATATAGACAACTCCTTACAACAGGAGTCATTCAATAAATATTCATCAAATTGAGCCAAGTAATTCTTCAACTCTCCATTTTGAGCAGTTATTCCCTAAACCATGAGATGAATCAGACAGCAGGTAGAGGAATGAAATTTGAAATTCATTTAATAGTAGCTAATGTTTATACCATACTTGATCATTCATAAAGATCTTTCACTCATGGAAATCATCTCATTTGCCCCTAAAAAGAACCCTGAGCAGTAACTAAGGGGTTACTGTCTTCCTCACTTTAAAGAGGAAGAAACGGGGTCTCAGAGTGTTTAACTGATTCTACTCAGATGAAGTAACCCCACAATTGGACCCACTCTGGCTCAGTGAGTCGCAAAAGCAGCCCTTAGATTTCACGCCTTGCACGTGGGTAGCTGCTGAATGGAGCAACTCAATGCATCAGAAGGGCATATACATGAAATGTTTGCACTTTTTAAAATAACTGCTACCAGCTGCTCTGTTGACAACCTCCCTCCACCTTTCCAGGTGGAAAGTGCCTCTCTTCATCACAACTCAGTCGGATTCCGTAACTTCCCATCACTTTTTGGTTAGTGAAAGTCTGACTGCAGTTAGCTCCTTTCCTTCCTGGAGTAGGCACTGTAGGGCGGCCCTGATTCTGAGCTGGGGTACCTGGGGGGTGCGGCAGGCACGGTGGGCATCCCTGCCTGCGCACGGCCAGGTGGCTGTCTCCTTCCACGGGCTATCCGTGCTGCTGTCGCCTTGTAGGGCCCTGACTAGGCCGTGCAGAGGAGGGACCCCGGTGGCTCCCGCACGCCCAGCGAGCCTGCAACCAGGAATCCCTGGTGGTCCGAGCGCCGGCGCCTGCACCCCGGCCCTGGATGGGGCCCGGCTCCCCATCTCTCACTCCACTCTTTGACGGTGCTCCTTAGGGAGCTACGCGTCTACACGGACTTCCAACCGGAGCAGAAGATGTCAGTTTTGCCTTCTTTCAAACACCCACAAAAGCACCTGCATCCCACCTGTGCCGCCGCCCTGGGGCCTCCCCTCGCGTCTGCATCACCCTTGAACCCAATGCCAATCTGTACCCCTTCTACACCCGGCCCTACCTGGTAACTCCTGAGAGTAGAAAAGGTTCTCAGAAAGTGCCTGCACGCCAGCCATATGCCAGCATGTGTGGATATGAACTTTGGCTTGAAGTAGACGAGTTTGCCTTTGCATTTGTTGTTTTAGCTTTGTTTCTGGGTCTAGCGATGTGCGTTGCACAAAAGAGGTTTTTCGATAAATTGTTGTTTGGAGGTTTTTTTTGTTTTTTTTTTTTCCTAATACTTGGGTGTCTTCTTACCTGTCTTCTAGGTCAGTTTTGTAAAACCTGTTTTTAAAGAACTTGACACAATTGTAATCTCTTATTATTTTAACCCTCCATTTTTTTTATACCTTTCCCTATGCATTTAAAGTGGCCCTTAAGATAGCAGGTAAATTTTCCAGTGTTCTAAGGTAAAACATAATTGCATCAGGCGTTATTAAAGTTAGGATAATATAAACCTTAAGTTACAGGGTATGAATACAGTCTTATTCAAGTGATAAACTGATAAGAGCTGTTAAAACTTTATTGCAGTAATAGTATCATAACCTTTCACCTCCACAGTCCTTATTGTGTGCCAAGCTCTGTCCTAAAAGCTATGGGAATGCTAACTCGGTTATACATGTTCTCTTATTTAATCTGCCTCAGAATCCTTTGGGATGGGCGCCCTTAAGTCCTCACGTTACAGATGACAAAACCCAGGCCAAAGGCTCATGGCTTTGTGCTCGTAACCACTACAAAGCATTGTCTCTCTGACTTTATGTTCCTGCAGAATACAAAAACAATAGCTTACATGAATTTCTGTGACTTCTTTTCACAGAATTACCAGCATTTTTAAAGCTTTATGGTTTCACACAGCCACTGAGTAAAAACCTTGAGAATATTATGTCATTTTTACCTAAAACCCTACCCCTCCCTAGCCCACCTATGAGGCAGATGTGGAAACTGCAGCCCCATTTTACAGATGTAGAAACTGCAACTCAGAAACATGAAGATTTTGGGCCAAGGTCATGACATTAGCAGGTGGCAAAGCCAGGGCTCAAATCCATGTCGTGGATTTGACGCTTTGGGTTCTGTTCAAAGTGAACTAAATTAGGTCTAATACACCTAACTAAATTAGGTCTAAATACACCCCAAATCCAGCCACCCGGCACTGTCAGTGTTGCTATGACAAGTTAGAGGCTGGGAACTGATGACTTCTGGGCTTCCACTTTCTGGGAAGCATTGGCGATCTGGCAGCACAGGACCCTAGCATGTGCCCCTTGGCTGGCGCTGAACAGTGACAGCTGCCTGCAAGCACACAGGGGCCGAGGCCCCACCCAGGCAACTTCACCCAGCTGTGCCAGCTGCCTGGTCCCTGCACGCATTCGAGTTTTTGATCCCTAATCTGGGAACGCTCACACCAGTGCCGGGTCTCCTCTATTCATTGCAAACCGGTGCAAAATGTGAAATAAATGTATGTCAAGGAAGCATGGTTTCCCTACGGCGTAAAGCTAGACATCTAGAGTTGGGGAATTCCTATTTCAATGCCCTCCTGGCATTAGGCCGACTCTTTTTTACAATCCCACATCAAGGTCTAAGATATGGCCCCTGGTGACTGATGGGTGGCACTAGCTCTGTCCCTCTAACACAAGGCTAAAGTCAACCTCCACTGGCCATTCGTGATCTCAGTAGTCTCGGTTCTCTCTCTGTAGATTCCCACTACACACCCAACGAAACCTTCCAAGCTCTCTCTCTCTCTTTCCCTTGGGACCTGGAGGGCAAAGACAGTCTGCAAAGTCAGTGTGATTCATGTGTTAGTTTCTGAAAAGAGAAATTCAGCATCCACAGAGCTCCGGATAAGAAACGAGATGGGTTACATGAAGACAAAAGAAGGAGAAGGGGCACCTAGTCTTTGCAAAACAGAGATACAACTGAACACGATAACGTTGGACAGACAGGGGATTTGCACAGGAACGCTGGCTATCTGAACACCATGTGGTTGTCAGAAACACATTTGGGAGAGAAGAGAAAGAATAATATGATTTCTCATCCTGACATATTTTGGAGACCAGCCAACAGGGAAACAGTCTTATCACTGTGCTATTTTTCTTTCTTCAACACCATGAAAACTAACAGAATATTTTACCATTTTATTTCTCTAGGCTATGCATTTGTATATTGATAGAGTCTTCTTTTCTGGGCGTAGAATAGTTAGATTTTAAATTATTGGAGATTTTTTTTAAAAAAGTAGCTCAAACGGACTTGAACAACAACAAAAAAATAAGTTTATTTGTTCCCATAACAAACGTCCAAGCCAGCTTCAGGTATGGATGGATTCGACTACTCATATGGTATTGTCAGGAATTAGTATCCATCTCCTGGCTCTTCTTTCCTTTATGTTGTCTTTGTTTTCTGGCAGGCTCTCCTTCCGTGGTGGCAAGATGACCTCTAGCAGCTCTAGATACACATTTTGCTAGCTTAGCAAATGACCTCTCTCAAGAATTTGAGCAAGACCAAGATTGTCTCTGTTTGATCTGGCATTGATCAAGGGCCCACATTGCTGTGGGCCAGAGGATGTGGTCTTCTCACTGGTTGGACCTGAGTCCTCACTAAAGCCAAGGAGTGGTGCCATCTCCGTGCAAACCATATGATCAGTGTTGGACAGATGTGATTCTCCAAAAGAAAGAGACAGATTCTGTGTGTGGAAGAAGGACCCTGGACAGGCCAAACCACAGATGGTCACTAACATTCTTTACTGAGATCTTTGGGCGGGAGCCTTCATTAATCCATTTTTCTCCTGGTCCTTTTTTCAGTATTGAGCTCCTTGACTTCTGGATCCAACCCACAAATAAACCAGAAAAGTAAAAATTATTATTTTCATTGGATCACTTCATCAAATACAATCAAACAGGAGCCAATGTATCAACAAAGAGCTCCTTTCATGAGATTTCCTGGCTAGCTTTAGCAACCCAATAGTTATCTCTAGGTAATATTACGCATCAAAATGTTATTCACCCAAACTCCCACATATTAATTCTGAGGCTACTATATTATTGGTATAAAGCCAACTCTTAATTATTGGAAGACACAGAATATGGAACTATGGATCAAACCTAAATTCTTGTTTCAGCCAACAGATTCAGACTCTTCCCCAGATAAACCTTTGCCCCAGCTGCAGTGAACAACAACGCTGATTTGACTCTTACATCTGGCGAAACTGCTCCCACGCATACCTCGGTAGGGATGCAGGTCGGACACTCCTCAACACGCTTCACGGAGTCTGATTAATTCATATCAACTTATCCCAGATGCAAAAAGGGAGAGCATTTTATCATCTTGGCAAAAAGATGCAATTAACTGAGAACTCAAAAAGCCAATGGTAAAAATCGAGTCCTAAGTGGATATTTTACACTGAATTCCTTCCTGCCCGACCCCCATGTCCAGGTTAGCCAAGACCCCCAACAATCTCTCCTATTAAAATATAAAATTTCTTCTTTCTCATATATCCTTACTCATTCTGCAAGTTTCTGTAACTACCTAGGCATAAATCATCAGAGAGAGACTGCAGATGAGAAGGGGGAGAGCTTGAAGATAGAAACTTGAAGGCAGGAGGAGGTAGAGGAGCCAGCAGGGGAAGACAAGGAGGGGTCAGAGAAGCCAGAGGGGAGGGCGGAGAGGGTTGCACAGGGCAGACCAACTTTGAAGGGCCAGCCAGTGGCGTCCTGCCTAGTGATCTTAGACTCTTCTCGCCCATCACTCCAACTGCTAAATAATCCTGTTTATTCACTAGAAGCTCACTCCATACTCTCTTCTGGAAATCTTCCTATGGGCCACACCTGTGCCCAGCTGGCTTGCTATCTGTCCAGTCTTGGCGGTAGCTTGTGTTGCAGCCGCTGCTACACATAACATTTGTTTAGGCTTCCTGTGTGCCGGGCACGGTGTCAAACACCGTGCATGAAAGATTTGATTCGATCTTAACAGTAATTCTACAGAATAGGACTCTTTCATCATCCCCATTTTCCAGACTAGGAAATTTGGTTTAAAATGATAAACTAGTTTGCCCGAGGTTAACCCACTCGTAAGCAGCAGAGCAATGGCATGGCCTAAAATTGGAGGGAAGAAGGAAGAAACCTAGACGATCTATACGTTTGTCTAATCAATCGTTGCATGATCAAGCTGTGTTTATATTTTAAGTAAAGCTATGATTCTCTTTTTAGAATATCCATTAAGCAAACACCTGAGAAGACCATAAAGATTGTATTCTTTAATAAAACGCATGTTAAAACATGAGGAATAATTAAAACTATAAAAATCATTTTTCAGGATCAATATATTCTAGTAACATTGAAATCCAAAGAGTATTTGTTTGTTTGTTTGTTTGTTTTCTAGGAGCATGAATCCCTCCCTTGACTGAAAGAAAACAGAGACACCATGGCGGTCACTGACTCAGTGGTCTAGGCATAAATTCTGGCTCCCAAGAATAAATAGCAAAAAAAACCCCATTGTGTTTATAGCTAGCATGTGGTAGAATTCACACAGGACCTAGAGTCAGAAGGCCAGAGTTGAGATTTCATGTACTGATTAGCTGTGGGATTCAAGACAAATCTCCTAACCTCTGCAGGTTGTGAGGACGACCATAATACACAGGCTCATGGGTTGGCCATGAAAGCTAAATATGATGGCAAACAGGAAAGTAGGTTTGGCACCTAGGAGATGCTCAAAAAGGAAATTTAGTTGAAACTTTAAATACACCTATTCTTTGACCCAGCAATCCCACTTCTAGGAAATAACCACTCAGAAAGAAAAGAGCAAGTAAATGACAATAAGATGTTCATTAAGCATCAAAATAGCAAAGAGGAAAAAAATTGGAGTGGCTAACCAAACGGTGGTCCGTCCACGGCACGGTTGCTGGGGACGTGGCTGAGGACACCAGGCTGTGTGGGCGATAGGGCTGACTTACCTGAGTTGGGATCCTGGCTGCATGAATGTTGTCTGATTCTGGGCAAATTACTTAAGCTCTCAAGGCCTCAGTTTCTTACCTCTATAAAATGGGAATGATAAAAATGGTTACTTCATGGGGACCATGTGAGTTATTACTTGTAAAGTGCTCAGAAGAATCAGTATTAATAGTATAAAATAAACTTTGCTAAAAGTCAACTATTTTGTAAATATTTTTAATTTTTTTCATTTTTAGTTTCATTGAGGCATAATTTACATATTCACAGTTTGATGAAGTTTGGTAATTGTACGCCTTGGTGCGATCACCCGCATAATCAAGAATTTTTCTGTCACCCTAAAAAGTTTCTTCATGTTCTTTTGTGGAATATTTCCTCCTCCGTTCTCAGAGAACCACCGGTGTTTTTGTAGTTTTAACTTTTCTAGAACATCGTATAGATGGACTCATAGTATGTAAACTTCTGTGTTTGAGTTCTATCACTGAGCACATAGCTTTTGAGTTATCAGTGTCACTGTGTGTATTTATGCTTCGTTCATTTTTATTGCTGAGCAATTTGCCATAGCGTGGATAAACCAAATTTGTGTTTCTATTCACCAGTTTGATGGACATTTGAATTATTTTGATTTCGGAGGTGACTATGGATAAGACTGCTACGAATATTCACATATAAGACTTTGTGTGGACATATTCTCATTTCTCTGGGTTAAACAGCTAGAGGTGGGATTGGTGAGTCATATGTTAAGTGTATGTTTAACCTGATAGACAACTGCCAATGTTTTCCACTATTTTACATTTGTGTGTTACTATATCTCATTGTAACTAATTTTTTTTTTTTTGAAACAGGGTCTTGCTCTGTTGCCCAGGTTGGAGCTCAGTGGCAAGATCATAGCTCACTGCAGCCTGGAACTCCTGGGCTCAAGAGAGCCTCCTGCTTCAGCTCTTGAATAGCTGGGACTACACCATGTGCTACCACGCCTGGCTAAGTTTTCTTATTTTTTGTAGAGACGGATTTCTCTCTATGTTGCCCAGGCTGGTCTCGAACTCCTGGGCTCAAGTGATCTTCCCACATCTGCCTCCTGAAGTTCTGGGATTATAGGTATGAGCCACCACACCCAACCCCATTGTAACCATTTTTAGAAAGGAAGAACTCTAAGATTACATGGAAAATCTAGGTAAAAAAAAGTAGCAAATCACATCCCATTTTACTTGAGAAAGCAGGTATAAATATAATTGCACAATTACAAAAAGAAATGGGAAAAATACATACCATTTTTTTTAACAGCAGTTAACTCTGAAGCATGGCATAAGAAAGACCAAAGGAGACATTCTTCTTGAATTTGTCTAAGTGTACCAATTAAGAATAATTTTTTCTTTTTCTCATTTCTAAATATTTTTCAAATAAATTAATGTATTAATTTTACTTGACTCTGATGCTCTATTGGAAAGGGACTTCCTCCTTTCCTAGGGCCCCCCTACAAAACAGATGTTGAAGCTCCTGGTCCCTGGAAGAGTCTGGGGAGACATTAGAAGGGGTTTTCAACACCCCACAAAACCTGGAGAAATCACGCATTACCTGGTAATACGGCTGCTCAGAATAGCTAAATCAATGTGTGTCTCCATTCATGGCCCAAATGACATTAATTCAGTGTGGTAACACTGATTAGTGCAGGCTGATAAGACATTCGGAGTAGTTTTATTCTTCTACAAGTTGTGATTAATCATTCTTAAAGAAAGAAAACAATTCGACTTAAACAATGCTGTCTGGCATCCAAAGGTTTTCAAAACACAGACACAGAATGCAGCGGATTAAAAGACTGGGGATCAACAGGCCAACACCCCATCACTGTCTGGTGGTGGTGTGGCCGTGTTTAAGCTTTCGAAAACCTCTAGGATGTTTCCTTTTTCGAAGCAAATGAAAGCAGCCCCTACTGGCTTTTCCTGCCTGATAGAGCTTTTTAAAGGCTTTCGGTCAGGTAGTAGTTTTTGCCAGTTAATCACTTGATGGTCTCCAGGTTCGATGTAACCTTGACATAATCTCTCTTTTTTTTCCACCAGATAGGGAGTAATAAATAATACACTTGAGCTAAACCTTCGGCTTCGTGTACGTCTCATAAGCCACCCCGCTGTGGCCCACACTCTCGTCCCCTGCCATTTCAGCCCCACATGTCTGAATGTTTAGTCATCTCTTCGGAGCCACTCTTCCAGGAAAAGGCTATTGTTCCTGCATTTCCTGATCACTTACTTCCTGTCTTTTTTTTTTTTCAAAAGGAAAAGAATAAAAACGATTCTAAAATCACAGAGCAGTTCTGCTCCATTTCACAATTGTAGTTTATTATATTATCACCATTTACTTGATTTGGGGCCATCTAAATACACCACGACTTGCCTGACCTAATCGGTAGTGTCCCTGAGTCGCTGGGAGTCTCCACCTGAGTCCCCAGCATAAGCGTTGCCTTGTTTTCATTCACACATTCATGCCACTTAAACTTGCTTTGCTCCAAAACCTCAGAGAAACTTGTAAGAGTATCCACATTATCGATATTCTACCAATGACTCATTTGATGAAGAAGATGCAGAGAGGGTGAACATCTTCCCAACTTGGAGAGGAAGGGACGGGCGCATGAAGACCTGGAAATGTCTCCTCTCTGCACCGGTCCTTCCCCCAGCTCACAAAAAGAGAAGAACTAGGTCAAACTGAGTCTTGCTGTCCAGAACGGACTGAGTCACCAGGAGTGGGAAATGACAGGGTGGGAGCTCAGGAAACCAAGAACCTGGGTTTGAATCTTGGCACATACATGTGTGTATATACACATGTGGGTGCACATGCAAACATGTGTACGCACGCATGCATGCATGCACGTATACACATACACACATACATATTTAAGGGCTTCCTTTGTGCCAGGCCCTGTGCTAACTATTAGTATGCATTATCTCAATTAATTTTGACACCTTCCCACATGGTAAGTAGTTTTATTCTCCATATTTTACATATTAATATGTACATATTACATATCAATGAACTTGTCCAAGTTCACACAGCTAGTAAAACAGCTGAGCCACAGTTAACTCATGCATGTCTAATGGCAAAATCACACAATTAAGCCCCCAACTTACTAGCTGTGAGTCACTTAACTATAAGTGAGTTGTTTTAACTATTCAGTGTCCTCATCTATAAAATGCAAATAAAAAGTAACCTGTAAAATCTGCTTCCATATTGTGTTGAGAGTTAAATGAATTTATGTATATATTTACCAAACACAAAGATTCATTTCTCCTCTTTACCTCAGTTTTGATTTGCTTCTAGGTAAAATGCTTATTATCACTGGATTATTACAAGAATTAAATGAGAAGACATGAAAATACTTTGGAAACCATGCTTTGCTATATAAAGTTAATAATTATTATTCTCACATATGTTTTACACAAGGACATATGACCAGGTAATATAAATTAACCATATAGTTTACCAATTGTCAGGTGGGGGAAGATAAAAATGCTTGATAATACATCGAGTTAGGATGTAAGGGAAACGAGCAGGCTCATGCATTGCTTATGGGCATGTGAACTGTCATATTCTCTAAGGAGATAAACTTGGATCATTTGTCAAAACCAAACATGTAAATAAATATTCTCTGACCCAGTTTTTCCAACTGCGTAAGTGTGAAATAAACAAGGCTATTTATTATAGCATCATGTGTCAAAACTGAAGGAAAAAATATTGAAAACAACCTAAAGTTTCACCAACAAGGACTGGTTATATAAATGAAGTACTATGCAATGGAATACCGTAAGCAATTATTTTTAAGCCTCTCTTTGCACAGTGATGTGCAAGACACTTTGCTAAGTGGAAAAAGAAAGGTGCAGAACAGTGCTCATATCACGATACCACACGTTGCTGTGCACGCACACATGTACATGTGGGTACTTGTTCATGTACAGACCAGCACTGTCCAACAGAAATATAACACAAGCAACAAATGTGAGCTACATGTGTCATTTTTAATTTTCTAATACCCACACAAAAAAAATCAAAAGAAACAAGCCAGCTGCCATGTAGCTCGTGCCTGTAAAACCAGCGCTTTGGGAGGCTGAGGTGAGAGGATCCCTTGAGTCCAAGAGTTCAAGACCAGCCTGAGCAACATAGCGAGACCCCGTCTAGACCTCATCTATACAAAAAATTTAAAAATTAGCTGGGTGTGGCAGCACATGCCTTTAGTCCCAGCTGCTCAGGAGGCTGAGGCAGGAGGATCACTGAGCCCTGGAGTTCAAGATTACAGTGAGCTGTGATCACGCCACTGCATTCCAGCCTGGGTGACAGAGGGAGAGCCCATCTCTAAAAATAAAAATTAAAAAATTAAAAAAATTAAATGCATTTAATGATATCGCATCAAAATGCAACCAATATAAAAATCTGTGTTACAGTCTTTCATAGGTCTTTGAAATATGGTTTGCGTTTTACACTTGGAGCACATCTCGGTTCAGACTCGCCACATTTCAGGTGTTCAGGTGGCTACACAGTGATGGGCACGTGTAGGTGACAGCTACCTCCCTGGACATCACAAGCATAGTCACCACTACAAGAAACCAGTAACAACAGTCGCCTCCGGAAAGAAGAACCTCTCTGGGGGCAAGGGTAAGATGGAGTGTTACTTTTCCCTTTCCCCCTTTTTGAGCTGTTTGAATTTCATGCTTTGCACATGTATTGCCTTTTCAAAGTAAAATGAATAAAAATCCAATTCTTTACAGTAACTGCTTATTCACCCTGCCGTACAAATGGGGACAGATGATTCAGACAATGTGAAGACAGTTATCAGCAATGAATGACTCTTTCCTGTTCCTTGCACGCTTGTCATTGGTTAGTAATTCAAGGAATCTGTCACA
Source organism: Cheirogaleus medius (assembly GCA_008086735.1). Lineage (NCBI taxonomy): Eukaryota > Metazoa > Chordata > Mammalia > Primates > Cheirogaleidae > Cheirogaleus > Cheirogaleus medius. The sequence continues at coordinate 6,494,480 of VBSM01003198.1, forward strand.
GGGACAAGTGACCTTGGATTAATGGTTTGCCACCAAGGGAACGGAGTCAGGCTGGGGAAATACTCCCAAACTGTGGGAATTCGTCAGATTGGAAGTGGGGTTTTGTAACTAATTTCTAGCTGAGTAAATGGAATACAAAACGATCCCAGCTGGTGGGATTCTCCAGATTTTTCCCACCGGGAGCTCAGAGAAGCCTCCATGGTGGGACCAGAGCAGGAAACTGTGGGGGACACATGAAGGCAGAGAGACAGGAAGGAGGGGACAGGAAGGACAGGTGAGGAAAGATGAGATTTCCATAAACAGGAAACAACCGGGTGGCCTCTCTGCCTCTTAAATCTTAAGTGGAGACAAGTGGAGAACCCCACCCCCAACCGGGAGAAAGGACCTACCTTCTCCCAATAGCTTAACTCTGGAAATACTCAACTGGACCAACGTGAGGTAAATTGTCTTCCTCTAAGTCCTTCCCTGGGTGGCAAGCTGGGGTTCCCAGGAGTGAGAAAGAGCAGGGTAGATGGGTGAGTTGAAGGGAAGGGAACATTGAACGCACCCAGAGTAGATTTCACAGAAGTTGGGGGGCCAGGGTTGGGGGGGCCAGTAGTCAAGACAAGAGTTGTGGTTAGGTAAAAAAAAATTAGCATCAGGACATTTATCAAAGCATTGTTCATGACCCGGAAACACTAAGGCCAGCCCGATTCTTTCCCTTGGCAGGTATTCACAGTATCATTCAGAGGGAATAGCAAATTATAAGACAATAGAACACAGAAATTTCACCTTGGGAATAAACCTGAACACACACAGATACACCTACACTCCCATGGGTCTGGATGGATAGTTACTGAAACAAAAGGGGAAGTGTTGGGACTAGAGATGTTTGTTAATTTTCCTTTTAGCTCATCTGTATTTTCCAGAATTTTCAACAATAAGCACATATTCGTTAGCAATATCGCGGAAGGGGTCGCAAATTTCTCTCACAATCGCTGGAAATACAGAGAAGAGGGAGTTTCCTAATTGGAACTATAACTAACTCATTCTTCTTCACAAGCCCTACTTGTTAGAGGGCAAACATTAACTTTTCATCCTGTCTACTTTAAAACAGTTCAATCCAGTATGTTAGATAATCCCTTTAGAATATGTACTACCCATGCCTGTAGCCACCAGAGCTATTTTAAATGTCAATTCAAGTTCAATTCCCCACACACCTGTCCCATTTGACTTCCTTTTTGATTCCTTAAAACAATTCTCAAAAAAAATACAAACCAAAAGTTTATTTTCACTCTCCTTTACTCAGAAATAGTTTAGCTTTCTTCCTAGATATCCTTAGAGGTAAAATAATTAGAAGTTGATTTTTAGCTTGTGTGTGTTCTATGATTTAAAAAATGTAAGAATAGGTATGCAAGAGAAGAAAGACTCTAAGAGAATACTCAGATAACTTTACGTTAAGGTGTAAGGATTATGAGGGATAATTTTAAATTTAAATTCCCTTTTAATGTTGTTATATTAGTTTAAATATATTTTTTTCTATTACTTTAAATCCTATTTTTCTATTTTAAATTCTACTTTAGTGTTTTGATATTATATATAATTTTTTACAATGAAAATGGTTCCAATTGAAAAGGAAAGTGCAATTCCTCACTGCCACTGGTCACACTGCAAGGGCTCAATAGCCACACGTGACTCGGGGCTACCATATTGCGTATTTAGAACATTTGCATCATCAAAGAACGTTCTTTTGGACAGGGTTGCTCCAGATGATGCCTGATCTCAGATTTCTCAGCCAGCCAGCCCCTTCCTGGCTGGCTAGGTCTGAGTGAGGTCTGCACGTGTGGAAAAATGACTGCGGCACCCCCTTCTCCGGCCACCTTCTTTGTTTTT
>VBSM01003198.1:6496451-6507020 GCA_008086735.1 Cheirogaleus medius
GCTCAGGCTGGTTTCGAACTCCTGACCTTGAGCGATCCTCCCGCCTCCGCCTCCTAGAGTGCTAGGATTACAGGCGTGAGCCACCGCCCCTGGCCTTTGGCTGGTTTTAATGCACATCCTGCTTCAGAACTTCCAATGCGAAGGGGGGACAGGCCCAGGAGCCTGTTTCTCAACTCTCCGCTTCTCTGTTTTCTCTCCTGACCATTTTTCTTCTCCCTGTAGTTCCTCAGGGCTGGAACGGGGTGGGAAATTTCTTTACTACCCAGTGTTGTATGGCAAAGCGACAAGCCTGGTCACCAGGCTTTCTCACCCCTGGTTGAGAAAGCAAGGTTTTTTCCTTTGTATATTTTAGGGGGAAATTAAGGAATTTTAAAAATCTCCCCTCAAAACAATAGCTGGCTTGCAAGACCATTGTCTTCCAGCAGAATGCAATTTCATTTCCAGCATAGGGAGGGATTATTCCTTGCACCTTTGTATTTGCATTCTATATGTAAGATTTCTAATCTCCACATCCTCCCCTGGTGTTTTCCCATCCTGCCCACACAGGCAGAGGGATGCCCTGGTCCCACTGAGGTGCCGGTCATTTCCTCCAAAAGCGTAACTAGAAAAAGCACTTTCTTTCAAATAATCACACCAGTTACAATAAGGAGGAAAAACAAAATGTTCATTTTCTAAAGTTTCATTACCATTGTTGGCTTACACTAGTCACGAACCATCTTTAGAGAGGAGGAAATCCCCAAGATCACAATTTTTACATAATTAGGGTGAGATCCAATGGATGTTAAGGAGTTGGCCTCCAAAATCTCTACCATACTGCTAGCTCTGGGACCTTGGGCAAGTTGCTTTATCTCTCTCTGCCTCAGTTTCCTCATCCATAAAATGGAAAGTAATAATGTCTATAATGTACTATTGTGAAAATTAAATGAAATTGCTGATGTAAAGCATGACGTCTGCAGCACAGTACAGGTTTGAGCATTTCAAATTCAAAAATCTGAAATCCAAAATGCTCCAAAATCTGCAACTTTTTGAGCTTTGACATGACGCTCAAAGAAAGTGCTCCTTGAAGCATTTTGGATTTGGGATGTTCAGCCAGTAAGTCTGAAACCAATGCTCCAAAATCCAAAAAATCTGAATTCCAAAACACATCTTTTCCCAAGACTTTTGAGTAAGGGATACTCAGCCCTCAGTCACTCAGGAAATAACCCACAATAATATCACTAAACTACTACTAACAAATAGGAACACTAAATAGAGGAAGTCTTAAAACAGAGGATAACAGTAATAGTAATTAGCTTAATTTTTACTTTGAGGCCCAGGATTACAGTTTAAAATAGGTATAAATTGGCTGGGCACAGTGGCTCACATCTGTAATCCTAGTACTCTGGGAGGCCGAGGCCGGAGGATCGGTCAAGGTCAGGAGGTCAAAACCAGCCTGAGCAAGAGCGAGACCCCTGTCCCTACTAAAAATAGAAAGAAATTAATTGGCCAACTAAAAATATATAGAAAAAATTAGCCGGGCATGGTGGCGCGTGCCTGTAGTCCCAGCTACTCGGGAGGCTGAGGCAGGAGGATCGCTTAAGCCCAGGAGTTGGAGATTGCTGTGAGCTAGGCTGATGCCACGGCACCCTGGCCTGGGCAGCAGAGCGAGACTCTGACTCAAAAAAATAAATCAATAAATAATAAAAATAAAATGGGTATAAGTAGTACCATTAAATAGTTTTATTTCATAGAATCTCAAAATGTCATAGAGTCGCAGGGGTGACAGAAGCCTTGCAGACCAGTTACCAGGCCCCCTCCAACATTTGCTTGTCCCGGCAGCAGTGATAGGCTTTCCTCTAACTTCTGCTTAGACATCTCCAGAGAAGAGATCTTCCCCCAACCACTTCCAAAGGCAACTTTTCCCTTTTTTTCTTTTGAGTTCTGATGGTTTTAATTCTCTTCTTTACATTGCCTATTACTTTCCCTCATTATAACTTTTTCCTGCTTATTCTTTTAAAAAATATATAGTTTTTTGCAACTACTCAAACACAGCAGGTTGTAAATTATGAACGTCTGTAAAGTAGAAAGTTAAGGTCCCCCCACTGAACCCCACTAAATTCTTCTCTCCAGGGGTGATCTCTCTCATCAGTAGTTTTTCCATTTTATTTACTCAGGCATTTTCCACTTACATACAAAATTATATATGTATGCATTTTTACATAAATGGGATCAGACTCTTCATATACTTTTGACAATAGTTTTTTTTTTTGTTTAACATTATTTGGCGGACATAGTCCCATATCCTGGATTGATATTGCTACATGGATAGGCTCTGATTAATCTAACACATTCCCTATCAGTCGGCCTTTCACGGGCCCTGGTTTGGCCTTCTGGTACCACTTGGAAGAGTCTTAACAGTTTTCAAAACATTCAACACATTAACTGCCCTGTGAGTTGTATTTAACTCATGCTAGTTTTGAGCCCGGGGCCTCGTGAAGCGTATGTAACTCATGTTGCTTCACCTTGCGATCCGTGTAAACTATTTTTCAAGTTGCATATAACTCATGCACAAAAAAAATTTAAAAATTTTCATTAAATTAGAAAAGATAGTTTTGTTTTTGAAGTTTTTATTCTGTTTTCATCATAAAACACCGTGGCCCCAAGAAAAAAAAAATGTCTTTTTCTAGTGTGGCAGTCAATGTGTTAAAGTCAGCTATTCTGTCCCTACTGAGCTTTCTCCAGGGTAAACATGTTGCTTTCCTTACATTATTCCTCAGGTGACATGGTTCTAGCTTCCTCCAAACATGCTGGACCTTCTCTTGGGGACTGTGACCCAACAGCATGCTCCAGAGCAGCTGCTTGGGCCATTACAGAGCGAGGGAGGCTGTGCCACACTTTCTGCTCCAGAGCCTAGGGGACAACTCATTTGCCAGGCAGCCGGTGATCATATCATTTCTCTTCTAAGCCTGCACACATCTGACAGTCGAAAGCATACCAACTGGACGGGGTATGGAGAAACCAAGACCATCCAGGGTGCAATAGAGCATTTTTTATGCAAATGTTGAAGTCAGTTAAAATTTTAAGGGTTTTTTTTTTTTTTTTTGACACTAACTGCTTTGAAGCCAACCTGTAAGGCTACAGCATACTCAATAGAGGCAAAATGGCCTTCTTTGAGGGTAGATTTGATTTTTCAAAGCAGTCAGTCTTTATCAGATGGAGGAAACGTGAGAAACCAACTACTCTAATTTCTTTTATTGAGAAAGAACAAGACCCAGAGAGGTAAAAGGATTTGTTTAAAGTCATTCAGTTGATTGATGACATCTTTGTTTAAGGGGGGGAAAAAAGAGTATTGGGGAAATGGAACCAAAATTCAAACCAAAATCTATTATGTGCCAGTCGGTATGCTAGGACTTTTTAACATATTTTTATTAAACCCATATTAATTGAGCACCTACTATATGCAAGCCACTCTGTTATGTGCTGGAGAGGAAATCCCTGTCCTCCAATAGTCCACCAATTTATTGACTCATGGAACCTACCAATAAACCACCAGGGTCGATAATCATATCCCATTTTAGGGTACATGGGGATGTATCCCCACTCAGAAAAGTGAACTTATTTTCCCAAAGTCACATCACAGGTAGGTGGTAGAGCAGGATGCTGGCTCCCTGCCTTACACCAGAAATCACGCCGCAGCCTGCTCTGCCCAGCACCAGGTTTGGCACTGGGACACCTGGGGCGGGGGGCGGGGGGTGGGGATCGGGGGCAACCTCGGGATTGCACCTTGCTCCGTGCACAGAACATCTTCGAGCCAGAGCAGAGGTGGTGGTGACTTCTACAGATTTCTAGCCACCAATGACTAGGGATTATCTTCTAGCAAGAAAGACCGTAGATGACTTCAGATTCCTGATGTCATTATAATACAAGCAGGGAAGAGCACAGCACACTACACAAGGATATGCTTGCCATATATAACATAACAGCCAGCATTTATAAGGATATCTGCAGCTTCCTAACCGCTATCATGTGCATCCTCACATTGCATCTTTACAGAAACCTTAGGAGGTAGACAGGCATCATCACCCTTACCCCACAGATAGGCCAAAGAGGCCAGGAGTGAAGCAACTTGCCCCAAATGCCAGCAGTAGTGGACAAGAGCCAATATAGCAACCCAGACCTCTATTCCTACTATAATTAGTTGGCTATCTCTGGCTATTTCATTAGCAACCACAGTATGGAAGTTCCTTTTAGTGGGACGGCATGAAATACCATCATGCTATTTGGTTAATTGCAGTTTGTGGAAGTAATGCTATTCCTTCTTAAGGTGCCTTCAAGATAATTTAAACTATAAAGGCATGTTCGATCCACCAATCCCAGCCTAAGTCACCATCAGAGCAAACAAGCAGCCTGGCTCAAGTTTCCTTTCCTTGGTGTTTTCTTATCTGTCTCCCCCCAATGGCTTAGCCTCCATGGGTGAGTGGGGTCAGGAAGTGGCATACAGTCTCTGTTTTTATTCTCTCTGTGGAAATTTTCTAATTATAGGTCACACCAAGAGTTTCCATTCTCCCCCATGGCACTTCAACCTGTTTATGTAACTTAATAAGCAAAGACCCAGGGCTTTTTTTTTTTTTTTTTTAAAGACTTAAACCATGAAGCTTTTAATGAGGAATCAAACTCATTCCCTTATCTTTCTGACTAGTAAATAGCCATCTGTTATCTGCTTAGTCTGTAGTTGAAATTACAATCTCCTCTCCGGTGGGGGTTTTACAGTCTGATTACGGCTTACGTTTCCTGTGCAAGCCATCAGAAGAAGTAGGAACATTAACACACACACCCCCACACCTAACCTAAAAATAGAGTTTAGAACCGTCTTTCAAAACTCCAGCCTTCATAGAATAAAGAGATGACATATCACAGAATCAAGAAACAAGAGTTACAGATTCAACACAGAAATATCATGGCACCCAACAGAACATAAATGGGAGTGGGATTCTAGACTATTGTTATGCTTTGGAAAACACGAGCTAAGTGCCAACACTTCAATGGTTTTAGTCGAATCATGTCCATATTTCTTCCCTAACTTAACTGCCCAAAAAGAAATTCTGAAAGTTATGCCATCTTAGTCTAGTATCCACTGGAAATGTATTCAATAGTAGTAACTTTTAGGTAAAACTTGAACAGTAGCAATAAACCAAACCCATAAAACAAAATGGAAAAGAAGATCATACTTTGAAGAAGCAAAAACACATTTTTAAGCCAAATGTTTTTAAGTCCAAAAGCAACCATGTAGGAAATATTCTGTTCTTTCCCTACCAACAGTGTTCAAAGATCACTTTTGCAGAATCACTTAACAATGGAGGCTGGAAAGGAAATATAAAAGAAACAGGAGTTTGGTAAAAGACCCTGACCCTGAAGATCCACAAATATTAACTGTTATAAAATTAACCTTTTATTATTCTCTAGGGTCTGCAGAACACACCTAAATGAAGGAAAACTAATTTATGAAACAGGCTGCCAAGTAGAATCAAGGAAGGCATTTGCTATTCAGGAAGCTTAAAAAACAGCACCGAAGTAGTAATGCAGGGCCCAGAATGAAAAGTCAGTTGACCCCAGAAAAGTTACAGAGCTTTTCTGAAGTGGCAACAGTAGCAACCAAACTTTTTTTTTAACCTACTCCTCCATGTGGTCAGGAGTAAACGAGATGCCATGTGACATGTCCCTATCACAAAGCCCCGCACAAAATCAATGCCATCTCCATCATCATTGCCACTATTATTTGGGAATTCGCAAGCCATGTTCATCTAGGAGATATTTGAAACAGTTAAACAGACATTTTTCCAGCCTTTAGGGTTTTTTTAACTTCTTTTCTTTAAACGCATTCCATTTTGATACATGGAACAATCTTACCCTACTGCCTCAACTAGATTTCACAGTATGATTCTCTGCAATGAGTCCCTAAGGAGTCTCTCTGCTGTGTGGGCTCACCAGCCAGGAAGGATTTGTTGAGCTTTACTTTTTTTTTTTGGTTTATACTATGAAATAAATACATATTTGCTATTATTCAGTATAATACAGAATATTTCATGTATATAGTATTACAATCCTTTGGATAATATTTTATTACTTAATATATTGTTATGTTGAGCACATTTTTTTCCCCCAAGCATACACAGCTACTTTCTCCTCTCCCCCACACCCCTCACCAAGCCCTTCATAAAAATCACTACTTTAAGACTTAGTCAAGGTCTGGGAGAATTGTCCCATCTTCAATGCATATTGCAGGGTGATTTTTCTGCAGGAAATGGGACTTTAGGAGCTTGCTGCATTCCTGTGAAAGGAAGTAAGAAAATACTCAGAAACATATGCTAATGTGGAGAAAGTCGGAGGAGGAAATTAATTAGATTGGTTAGATGTATAGGTAAAAAGTAAATATTAAGCCCTTTAGTCCTCAACAAGTGAAAGTGTCACTTGAGCCACCTAAGCTGTAACATCGAATGAATCCAAGTACACTTTAATGCAATCTCCGGGTTTACCACCAGCTCACACGATGCGTTTAGGCAAATTAGAAAAGGGGACCTCTTCTTCAAGGCACTTTACCTTCATCTTCTGCAAATCATTGTAATGTGCTGATATTTATTAAGGACAAAAACTTAACTCCCATCTGCTTTAAAATCGCCATGTAAATTTGTACAAATCTCTGATGTTTATGATGTGAATTGATGCACCATGGAAGGTCCTTTGTTCAGTCAACAACTTGCTCAATGACACAGAGCTCCCCTGGGAAGCACTTGTTTAACGTCCATCACCACAACCTCGAGAAGCTGGGTCTGTTTTAGGCAAAGCTTGATCTAGCTCAGCTCCTGGCACATACTACGTTTTCCATAGATATCAACTGAATGACTGAAGGAATGCATGAATGAATGAATGAACAAATGAATGAATGAAAGGCCCTTCTTTAACACAAGAATCTATTGCAAGTGTGAAAAATAAGCAGGGCTAATGTTTACTGAGCATCTACTATGCATCAGGCCCTAAGCTAAGTATGCATACGCATTCTTATACATATACATGGGGTAGGGACTTTTACTCTCCACAAAGAGGTTAAGTAACTTGCTAAAGTCATTCAGCTGGTGACTCACAAGCCACATGACCACCATAACCACGTTCTTAACCACTACGCTGGTGAGTCAGCCTGTAGTCTCTCCTGCTCCAAGGGTGGCTACACCTATTGGAAACAGAGTTCCCTGTGTGGCGAGTCCGAGGAAGAGAAGGCTCTAGAAGCCCCACACTCTGACTTTCTTTTCTGTCTGTAGAGACAAAGTCACTCTTTTTAAGCAACTGGGGCCAGTAATGAGGTCACACGACATTCCTGGCGCTGGCCTGCAAGTCCAGCCCTCACCTTTGAAATCGATTATCAGCAATTCATTCAGTTACACACTAAGAGGACCTTGCGTCACCTGTGGGTGCCACACCTAGATTTATAGCACCTTTCGAAATGTCCTGGCCACTAGATGGCACTGAAGCTCAAACGTCACAGAACTATTTGGCACACTTGGACCGCCATGTTTTAGGTAAGATATGAACAACAATAACCTGGATAGCAGCATTATTAAGTCCTTACTATGTGCCAGGTGCTCTTCTAAGATCTCTGTATTGTCACGTTGAATCCTCACGACAATTCTATGAGGGTAGACCCATTATTAACTCCATTTTACAGATAAAGGAACAGATTTAGGGTCAAGTATCTTGACCAAGGTCACAAAGCTAACAAGAGGCAGAGCAGAGGTTTCAGCCCAGGCAACCTGACTCCACGGCTTAACATTCCTAATACCCTCTGCTCTGCTTCCTCCTACACTAGCGTCCTCTCACTTAGCTGCTGAGCACATGTTCAAAATCCAGCACAGATTATTTTTTAAACTCCTTTGGAAAATCCTCTCTCATGGGGGAGAAAGAAAAACTCTCTTCAGGCCACATGAGCACGTCAGGCGCAAGCCAAGATTAAGATGTACTGGAGCTATTTACTCAAGGGCACAACCTCAAAAGAATATCATCCTGGTGGGGAAGAAATGGGTCACAGCCCGTGGTGATGCAAAGCCAAGCCAGCTGGATCTGGTGGCAGCGTCTCACATGCTCGAAAGAGCCCCCAGGAAGATGACCCAGGGTGAGCCTGGGCTCCTCCTTACCCGTCACAGGATCTAGGGCATGTCTTAACATCTTGAGCCTCTGGTGCTATATCTGTTAAAAGGGAGAATATTGCATGCCTGTCCTCTCTATTACGTAAAAATAAAATGGGTGCAAGTGTTCATCGTTGTTGTTTTAACAATAAGTAAATTATAATATCATTATAAGCATTCTCTACCCCTTTTCACCTAAGCAACCTCCTCTTTGACCTGCTCACCCCATATTTCCTTTTTACAACCCGTCTGTTTCCAGAGAACTGTTCTTAAAGCATAGATCTTTTTTATTATTATTATTTCATCATTAAAGCATAGATCTCCTCCCAGCCCCAGCCATGACTCTATCACCAATTCCAAACATGGCGCTAAGGCCTTCCATTGCCCACTTTCAACCTGCCTCTTCTCCCTCATCTCTCCCGACTCAGCCCTTCTTCATCTTAGGCACAACCAGACCAGATTCTCTGCTGTGCCCAGACATCCTTCTTATTTCTCTGCCTGTGCATCTCTGCTCAGCTTTTTCTTCCACCTGACTGTGGTCTGTGCTGCCCAACATCAGAGCCATGGGCCTTCGATTAGAGATTGTGCTCTTCCTTTAAGGAATGGCCTTCCTGGCATTGCATTGGCCAAGAGATGAGTATCAACTCAAGTCAGACCTCTCAGGCTCCCTCACCTTCAACTTACACCTTGAGAGAAATGACCCAATAGTGTTGGAGTTCACTCATCCTGATAGACCATTCTCTGAAGAAACTGTTGCCACCAGTCCCTGACATATCAATCCATAACACCTGTTTCCTTAGAGGTTGGTTTTTACTTCAATTCAAGAGCTACCTCCACAATTTTCAATAGATTCCCCCTTGATACTTTTTCCTCTTCAATTAGCCAGAGTCCATCTCTGTTGCTTGCAGCCACTAAACAATCCTTCAAGATTCAGTTCAAATGGCAACTCCTTTATGAAGCCCTATCTAGGCACACCGTACAGGAGTTGTTTGTATAAATATTTGTTTTTCCTCTACATTATTCACTCCTTAAAGACAGGGGTTGGGGTCTGTTCATCTTTATTTCCCTAACTGTCCCTAGTGGAGTACCAGACACACGGTCAAGTTTTGATAACTATTTGTTGACTTGAATGGCAAGCCATTTAAGAAGCAGAGTCTAAAGTAATTTGTAGGATTTGGTGGTGTTTTAAATCTGCATTCTGTAGTGTTCGTGAATACTGTTGTCTAACTGAATTTGTTTTACTAGAGGAATCATCCACCCAAATTCTACAACCTTTACCACATTCTCAAGAGACCCCAAGGGCTACAGTGAATTAAGAGTGCTCCTCAGATCCAGAGACTTCCAACTTTTGCCCTGCTTCCTCTCTCTGCTGAAATGTCAGGACTCTGGCAGCTGCCACCATGGGATTCCAAACAAGCGTGTGAATAACAATGGGAAGTGTGACAATTCCCTAGGTTTTTTTTTTTTAAGCCTTCACAGGAAGAGCTTGACTATGGTAAAATCTATGTTTAGACTGTTGTCTTTTGTATTTAGTTTAGTAAACTGCATTTCAAGGCCCCTAGGATGCAAGTTATACTCATTATAATGCACAAATAATTTTACCTTCGACATGATTTCACGTCAGAATGATAAAGGGCAACCAAAAAGTGAGAACCATGGCAGTGGGAAACTGACTCACCGTTGATATAAAACCTTAAATGAGCACAATTGAATTGCTTATTGAAACATATGCATAAATACTATAAGGCCAAACAAGATTTTTATTATCTCTGTCAGGAAAAGATGATACTTTTTCCAGATTCAAGATCATTGTGAAGCAAGAGAAGAGAGAAAGGATAAAAGAGGGAGGAGAAAAGTTGACAGTAAGGTTTCTCAACCTACTGCTTCCTCTTTTCCTAGTCAAGAAGTCTGCTAATTGGGGCAGTCCTGATGGCAGTAGCCACCTAGCAGAAGGGCAAAGGATGTCTTAGATCTGCTGTATATTCGCTAGATTAGATGCCCCTGCTTTAAGTTCCATGACAGTCCACTCCCTGTAATTACTTCCTGAACACCCATCACGACAAGAATGAAAAACTATCACAAAAAGCTGTTTCCCAGCAGAAAAAGTTCAAGCATTTTCTCCCTTCACATCTCATACTTCCAAACATTGTCCCTCAACACAGTAAAGAATAAGGTTGAACTTGACCTATGCTCCAAGATACAAAGGCATTGTCCACACATAAATATAAATTGTACAGTCTGGGAAAATGGAGTGGATGTACTTTTCCCTATTCTTCCCACTAACAACTAAAAACCTCAGACATTACATATAAAACAAACATATTAAACAAAAAGACTGTGAGGCCGAGTGTGGTGGCTCACGCCTGTAATCCTAGCACTCTGGGAGGCCGAGACGGGAAGATCGCTCAAGGTCAGG
>VBSM01003198.1:6507237-6525839 GCA_008086735.1 Cheirogaleus medius
AAAAAAAAAAAAAAAAAAAAAGACTGTGAAAGGTGTCAGGAAGAAGACAGACTGGCTAGGGGATCTCAGAACCCCAGGAAAAAGATGATCATAAGTTACCTTATATATCCCAGACTCGGAGCTGAAGAATCCAACAACCCCAAAATGCTAATGGGTTCAGATGTTTTTAAAAAGCTTCAACAAAAGCCTGCTCTCCCTAGCCAAAGGGTCAGAAAAGGGGCAAACCCAGCAAGGCAGAAAACCTTAGACAATAACCACTCTATTCCTACCAAATACCACAAACAAAAACCGTGGCCCCTCTCCCACCCAAACCAACAAAGGCTGAGAGGAGACCTAGACTTCACCCTCAAGAAGCTATAACAAGGTGGCTGTGATGGTTTAAATGTTTGTGACCCCTTTAAAATTCATGTTGAAACTTAATTCCCAATGCAACAATATTAATAGGTGACAACATAAGAGGTGATTAAAAGAACCGAAGATAACCAGGTAAGTTCCTTTTGCTCTTCCACCTTTCTGCCCATGAGGACACAGTATTTGTCCCCTCCAGAGATGTAGCAATAAGGCACCATCTTGGAAGCACATACCAGGCCCTCGCCTGTCAGTGCCTTGGTCTTGGACATCCAGCCTCTAGAACCCTGAGAAATAAATTTCTGTTCTTTATAAATTAGCCAGTTTGTGGTATTTTGTTATAGCTGCACAATCAGACTAAGACAGTGGCCCAACATCTCACCAGGATGGTATCACAGAAAGCCAAGTAGGAAACCAGGACTTTCATCCTCCCTGCCAACTGGTAACAACCCCCTCACCCCCCAACAATGTCAGTGGAAACCATATGGGAACTTGGATCTCCACCAACTCAACAGTAATGAGAAAACCCTCTCCCTCCCTGGTGCATGATAGCAGAGGATACCTAGGAAAGAATCAGGACTTCAACCATCACCAGATGACAATAAGCCAATTGCACTGCACTGCCAGTGGAGACTATGTAGGAGAGAAAAACTTCTACCCTACCCAATAATAATGAGAATCCCCCACCTCAGGTGTCAGAAGAGGCCAAGTGGGAAACCTAGACTTCTATCTCCACCTGGCAATAACTAAGCAGCACCCCCTCCTTCCCCTGCTGGAGTTGTACCAGAAAAAGCCAACTTAAACAGAAGATTTAAATAAGGTCCAGAGTCTTATAGCACAATAGTAAAGTGTCTGAGAAGTCCATGGCAATACACATTATAATTAAACTTCTGAAAATTAAAGGCAAAGAAAAAATTTAAAAGCAGCCAAAGAAAAACCCATAGTGAGAAAACAATTGGATTGACAGTGGATTTCCAATCAGAAACTATGGCGGCCAAAAGGAACTGGCAGAATATTTTTTATGTGCTGAAAAAAAAAAAGAACAGTCAACTCAGAATTGTATAGTCAGAAAAAAATATCCTAAGGAATGAAAAAGAAATAAAGACATTCTCAGATGACAGAAAACTAAGAGAATTTGTCACCAGCAGACCTATTCGAAAAGATTAGATAAAGAAAGTTCTTCTAAATAGAAAGGAAACAATAAAAGAAGAAATCTTGGAGCACTACGAAAGAATAAAGAACATGACAAGGAAAAACATGAGTAAATACAATAGGTCTTTCTTTTCTCTTGAGTTTTCTAAATTATGCTTGTTGAATCACAGAATTATAAAACTACTTGATGTGGTTCTAAAGGTATGTAGAGAAAATATTTAAAACAATTCTATCATAAATGGGGAAGGATAAAGGGACATAAAGGGAGATAAAGTTTCTACACTGGAACTGGTAAAATCATAATACAAGTAGATTTTGATAAGTCATGCATATGTAATATAATACCCAGATCAACCACTTAAAAAGTTACATGAACAGATAGACTTAAAAATATTACAGATAAATGAAAATGGAATTCAAAAATATTTAAGTAACCCCCAGGAAGACAAGAAAAAGAAAGCAGAGAAATAAAAATATAGAAAAAACACAGAAAACAAAAACTGAAATGGAAGACTGAGCCCTATTAGATCAATAGCTACATTAAATATAAATAGTCTAAATATACCAATTAAAAGTGATCAGCAGAGTAGATTAATAAACATGATCTAACTATTAATACATGCTATTGACTAGAAATTCACTTCAAATATAATAATATAGGCAAGTTGAAAATAAAGGATGGGTAATCCTAGCACTCTGGGAGGCCAAGACGGGCAGATTGCTCAAGGTCAGGAGTTCGAAACCAGTCTGAGCAAGAGCAAGACCCCATCTCTACTATAAATAGAAAGAAACTAATTGGCCAATTAAAAATATATAGAAAAAATTAGCCTGGCATGGTGGTGCATGCCTGTAGTCCCAGCTACTCTGGAGGCTGAGGCAGGAGGATTGCTTGAGCCCAGGAGTTTGAGATTGCTGTGAGCTAGGCTGATGCCACAGCACTCTAACGCAGGCAAAGAGTGAGACTCTGTCTCAAAAAAAAAGAAAAGAAAAGAAAGGATGGAAAAGGATATATCATGCAAAGGTTACTAAAGGAAAGCAGCAGTGCCTATATTAATATCAGACAAAATAGACTTCAGAACACAAACAGAGAAGGACATTATATAATGATAAATGGGTCAATTCACCAAGAAGACAGAGCAATCCTGACTGTGTATGAACAAAACAATAAAGCTGCAAAACATATGAAGCAAAACCTCATAGAAATGAAAGGAGAAATAGACAAATCCACAATGGCAGTTGGAGAATTCAAAACCCTCTCTCAAAAATTGGTGCAACAACTATACAGCAAATCAAGAAGGATGTAGAAGAAATTAACAATACCATCAGCCAACAAGATGTACTCAACATTTATAGAACACTCAACCTAACAATAGCAGAATACATATTCTTTACAAGTGCCCACAAAACATTACCAAGATAGACCATATCTTGGACCATTTAAAAAAAACTCAACAAATTAAAAGAAACGCAATCACACAGTGTATGTTCTCCTACTGCAATAGAATCAAACTAAAAATCAATAACATAAAGATAATAGGAAAATTTCCAAACACTTACAAACTAAACAACATACATCTAAATGATCCATGAGTCAAAGAGAAAGGCTCAGGGGAAATCAAAATTGAACTGAATGGAAAGGAAAACATATCAAAATGTGTGAGACAAAACTAACGCAGTGCTAAGAGGGAAATTTATAGCACTAAATGCATATATTAGAAAAAAGGAAATGTCTTGCATCAATAATCTAAGTTTTCACCTCAAAAAACTAGAAAAAGTAAAGCAAAAACAAATCCAAATCAAGATGGAAAGAAATTATAAAGATAAGAGTAGAAATCAATGAAATTGAAAACAAAACAATAGAGAAAATGGACAAAACAAAGAGTTGGTCCTTTGAAAAGATCAATAACATTAACAAACATCTAGCAAGACTGGCAAAGAAAAAACAGAGAAGACATGAGTTGCCAATATAAGGATCAGAAATGATAAAAAAATGATATCACTGCAGACTCTGTGATTTCAAATGTGTAATACAAGAATACTACAAAAAAACTGTACACATGTTTAACAACTTAGACAAAATGGATTAATTCCCCAAAAAAACACAAACTACCACAACTCACACAGTATGAAAAAGATAATGTGAATAGCTATATAGCTATTTAAGGAAATTGAGTTCACAGGGCTGGGGATAGAGAAAGGATTTCAAAGGCCTCCATCTCTGTCATCAAAGAGAGACAGGGAATCTGCCCACACACATAGCTCACCACTGCTACAGCATATAAAAACTAACAACTGAGAAAAGCATCATATTAAGGATATCCATGACTAAGGCATCTATCCAGAATCTAGATCACCATCAAAGCACCCACAACCAAGCCAAAGGCTCTTACCCAACATATGCTACAAATACCCCCATGAGTGAGTTGGGGGGAGCCCCATCTAACAAAAGAAAATCCAAACTTAAGAAGCAATAACTGCTCCAGATAAGAAGGAATCAGCATAAGAACTCCAAAAGCATGAAAAATCAGAATGAAAATCTCCTCAAAAGGTAACACCAGCCCTTTACGAATGGATACTAACCAAAATGAAAATACTGAAATGACAGATAAAGAATTCCAAATGTAGATTATAAGGAAACTCAACAAAATCCAAGAGAAAGTGGAAAACCAACTCAAAGAAACCAGAAAAACAATTCAGGAAATAAATGAAAAATTCACTAAAGAGATTGACATGGTAAAGAAAAACCAGGCAGAGCTTCTGTAAATGAAAAATTAATTTAAGGAAATACAAAACACAGTGGAAAGTTTTAAAAATAGACTAGATCAGGCAGAAGAAAGAATCTCAGAGCTTGAAGACAACTCTTTTGAATTAAAACAGTCAGTCAAGAAGAATGAACAGAGAATTAAGAGGAAGGAACAAAGCCTATGAGAAATATGAGATTATGTAAAATGCCCAAATATAATAATTATAGGTATCTCAGAGGGTGGAGAAGAAAATGCCCAACTGCTGGAAAACCTATTTGAGGGAATAATTGAAGAAAACTTTCCTGGTCTTGCTAGAGATGTAGACATCCAGATACAACAAGCTCAATGAACTCAATGGGAGATTCATTGCAAAGAGGCACTCACCAAGACACATAGTCATCAGACTGGCCAAAGTCCACACTAAAGAGGAACTCCTGTGAGGTGTAAGATGAAAATATCAAGAAACTTACAAAGGAAAACCCATCAGGCTAACTGCAGACTTCTCAACTGAAACCTTAGAAACCAGAAGTGATTGGGGATCCATCTTCAGTCTTATTAAACAGAACAACTGCCAGCCTAGAATTTTATATCCTGCAAAACTAAGTTTAATAAATGAAGTAGAAATAAAGACTTTTCCAGACAAGCAAACACTGAGGGAATTTGTCAAGACCAAACCTGCCCTGCAGGAAATACGCAGAATTGCATTATACGCGGAGCGACACAATGGTCATCCTTCAGTGTAAAACCACCCAAAAGCTATGTGTGGAATATAAAACAGCCTGCTACTTCCAAATAGCACACAGGTGATCTCATTTATTGAGTCCCACTCACAATCAAGGCATCGTGCTTTGGGTTGTGAGAGATACAGAGATTGCAGACACACAATCTTGTAGATGTGAAAAGAACTTAGAGATAATCCATCTCCTAGACTCACTCATTTGACAGAAGAATTATTTGCTCCAGGACAAGAATTTGGCTTCTTAACTCCTGTTCAATGCTATTTGCAAGTGCTAGTGCTTCCAAGAAAAAGATTCCTCTTTATCTCTCTCCTGTCCTCCTCTATGCACTCAAACTTTTGAAAGACTTTACTAAATAAATTGAAATTATAGTTATGTGATCCTAACATAGGAAAAGTATACTTTTCCTACCAGTGGCTTTTTAAAATAATTAACATAGCTCAAAATAGGACCCTATTACTACCTTCAGGAAATTAGTGATATTAGAAATTATCCCTCCCCGACCAGAAGTTTACAATCTCTACATAGAAAAACATATAAATGAATTATCATACTCTAAGGTAGTATATGTTATATTAGCTATATGATATATGACACACACATAAACCACATGTAGTTTTTTGACATATTCATGTATGTGATATATACGATTTAGGTTGTCCTGTTGTATCTGCCTCCCCTGGTAGATTAGGAGCTTTTTATGAGCAGAAATTATAGCTTTTCATTGTTAGCTTCAGCTTGGGGTCTGCAATATAACAAACTGTTTAATGAATGAGATCCTTTGAATTTATGTAACCGGTCAAGATAATAAATGCTCTAAGAATTCATAGGAGGATAGAAAATTTTGCACTGAGATCATTGAGTAAAAACATCATGAAGATACAGTTTGAGGTAGACTTCTATTAAAATTTGAGCTAAAGTGGATAAGATTCAGATAGACTGAAATATGGGTTAAGTTGTTTTAGTTTTCTGTAGTTGCTATAATCTACACAAATGTAGCAGCTAAAAACAATGCACATGTACTATCTTATGGTTCTGGGGGTCAGAAGCTGAAATTAGTCTTCTCGACCTAAAATCAATGTGTTGGTAGAGCTGTGCTATTTCTGGAGGCTCCAAGGGAGAATCCATTTCTCTGCCTTTTCCATCTCCTGGAGGCTTTGTGAATTTCTTGGTTTGTGACCCTTTCCTTCATCTTCAAAGTGCATCACTCCACCCTCTGCTACTGTCCTCACAGCTTCTTTTCCTGCTTTTGATCCATTTGCTTCCCCCTTATAAAGGTCCTTGTGATTACACTGAACACACCCAGATAACCCCAGATAATCTCCCCGCTGCAAGATCCTTAACTTAATCTCATCTGCCAACTCCCATTTGCCATGTTACATAGCATATATGCAGTCCTGGGGTTGGCATGTGGACATATTTGGAGGGCTGTTATTCTGTCTACAATAGATGTTTCAAGCTAAGGTCTCATGCAGTGAACTTCAAAGTGTGGTCTCTGGACCAGCTGCATCAGCATTTCTTGGTAATTTCTTAGAAATGCAAGTTCTCAGGCCCCATCCCAGATCTACTGAATTGAAACTCTGTTGAGGCCCAGCAATCTGCATTGTAAAAAGCCCTCTAAGTGATTCTGATGCACACTAAAGTTTGAGAGTCACCATTTGGGAAAAGGCAAAGCAGGCTCACAGGGCCTGCTTGAATTTCAGAATTTCGGAAGGACAGAGAATTTCTAGGGCATCAGAATAGAAACCACGGAGATGGAGTCAGAGCATGGAGAGTCCAGAATCTCAGGCTAAGGGTCACATCACAGTTAAATTTCTGGCTCCAAATATGAATTTGGCAACTTTCTACACATGTCACAAAATCAATGACTTAACTGAAAATCCTCATTGATTTTATGAGTCATAAAATCTAACTGTTCAAATTCACAAATTTAATAGACTGACCTAGAAAAATAATTTCTCTTACTTTTAAAACTGTAAGTTAAAAAATGTATTATAAGGATTTCCAGATTAAAGATACAATCTTTTACAGACTCAAAATAAATAAAAGTATAGAAATATTCAAAAGCTTGGTTAATATCTTAATTTCAAAAAGTCTTCCCCGAAATATCCATAACAGTAGCTGTAGTTGATCAGCAATTTTACCATTTTTGTTTTTCCCTCTAACAAGCAGTACAGTAAGAAATTGTTAACAACAGTGTTATCTCTAGAAGGCTAGGCACTCCAAAGAAAAGAATTGCAGGTGACTTCCCAGGAGGGTTGATTTGGAGCAGAGGACAATCGTCTTTCCAAAGGCAGAGAGATGGGGCCATTTAGAATTGTGCTCTCCTGGAGGCAAACAGGAAACAGGAAGCTCCCTGTCAGCCATTCTTACCCTGCCCCGGGGCAGGAAATGCAGTAGGAGGAGCCACATCAGTTACTTTGACCCAGCCCAGGAAATAAAATGGCTTGTTCAGTCTGTAGACCTGGGCTGGGGGGGAGAGTACAGACAGCCTCTGCAACCCACCGTAACTCTTGCTGACAGCCAGGTAATGTCCAGTCAGCTTAATACTGAACACGGAGGAAATGAAAAGGAATGCAAACTCAAAACACGTTAATTAGGTTTTAAACAAAAGGCAGATAACAGCTTTGTCAGGCAGCAGTCAACAAGCAGATGACAAGATACCTTCCATCTCCAGAAGGCTTTGGTTGGGCCCAAAACATCTCTAGGTGAACATCACGCTAACTCATCTACTGGAGCTCAAAATGAGCATACACGATAAGATGATTGTGAGTTCATAAGATGAATTACAGCACCCCCTAGCAAATTTAACAATAATAAGAAAAGCTAAACTATGCCCCTATACACACTATTATACCTAGCCTCCTGAACTTGGTAGAAGAGTATACTCACAACTTATAAATTTATGTTAGCATTTCTTCAGAAAATCAACAGAATAAACCTGAGTTTGAAAAGGAAGAGCTTCAAGTGTAGAATGTGCCAAAATATATCAAGGTATAAATATCATCCTGATTAAATATTTTAAAACCTCTCTTTAGGGCACTGAAAAGGGTCTACATAGGATCTGCATTGTCCAGACACAGTATGAGGGATCTATCTATGCTGTAAGATCGTATTTGTAGAACAAAATGACCTAGAATTCAAGTCATGGATGAGGTGCTGTTAATGAACCTAAATGCTGGTTCTGACTGTTGCCAAGTTCAGCCAACTGATTATATGGTTTAAGATGGTTCCAAATGTGTTCTTCCTCTAACTTTCTCTATTAGCAATGACATCAGCAACCTAGTCACCCAAAGGAGAACACTTAGAACCACTGTCTCCCTCTCCCCCACCCTCTGCACACGCACGCACACGCACGCACGCACACACACACACACACACACTCTCTCTCTCTCACACACACACAGTTCACTCACTTGAGACCTCTACTCATTCTACCTCTGAAATCCCTTTACTTCTGTCTCTCCCTGTTCCAAATGTCCTACTTGTGACCCCGATCAGCTCTCTAGGCTACAAACACTGCCTCTTAACTCATGTCCAAATTCTCAAAACCTTGACCAGAAAGTCCAAACCCCCTTCAGCGCACCAGGTCAAATGTTACTCATGTATGTATCTCATTCCCCCAGGAAAAATCAATGGTTCCCTCCTCAGTGTTACTGTATCACTTTATATTTTATTTTTAATGTAATCATTGTATTAATATGCAATTATTTTAGTAAGGTATAACTTATAAAGGGCACAAAGCTTAAGAATACAGCTGATTGATTTTTACATGTGTACACCTGCAACCACCACCCAGATCAAGATATCAAACGTTTCCAGCATGTCTCTTATACCTGCTTCCAGTCAATACTTTGGCACCCAAAGGTAACCACTATTATAACTTCCATCACAATAAATTAATGCGCTTGTTTTTAAGTTCTATACAAAAGGAAGCATACAGTATTTGCTTTTGTGTAGTATTCCATTTTATGGATATATCACAACTTATTTCTCTTTTCTCCTGTAAATAGACATGTGGGTTGTTCCCATTTGAAGGTTATGATGAATGAAGCTGCTATGAACATTCTTGTAAATGTCATTTTTGTGAATATGTGCATTCATCTCTGTTGGGCAAATGACCAGAAGAGGAACCAGTGTGTCATAAGGCAGGTGTATGTTTTACATCACCATGCTAAACAGTTTTCCCAAGTGGTTATACCACTTTCTAAATCTCTGAATTATTCCAATAGTCATGCTATTTTATTGTTAGGTTTTTTCATGTGTCCATTTCCCAACCACAGTTGAACTCCTTGGAGTTATGTTACCTTACCCCATACATCCAATATATAGATTATAATTACAATTAAATGTTGATATTACATACAAGTGAAAGATTAAATGCACTCATAGAGCGTGGTGGGAGCGGGGGCTTAAGAATGCTCTGTTTCCTCAAAGGAAAATCTACTACCTCTCTTCTGGATCCAGTCCAGGGATGACACATGCCACCCTAGCCCTGTCAACACCTCAGTCATCCAAAGTGACATAGAATATTCAAATCAGTTCCCTGCATTTCCCGGTCCCCACTGAGTTGCTCAAAAGCCCAGTTGTGTCTTTCTGCCTGATGTTACTGGGTTTCAAACCTGCTGATACGTATTTGGTCAATCATTAAAGGGCTGGAAAATTTAATAGGCTAGAAAACCTCCAACGTTCTACTTTTTCTTTTCCTGTAACTTCGTGCAGATTCATTTTGAAATGCACTAAGGAAACTGTGCTCATCAACCATCCATCCTGCCTTCTAAGGTGGAATCAATTAGTGCCAAAGTCAGCCACCTCGACTCAGAGATAGAAAACGCCTCCCAGAGAAACACCCCAAAGATGTGAGTCCCTTGATCTGTTTGTGCAGATGGAGGGGATTAGTTACACAAACACAGGGAGAGCAGATAGGATTACGGAGGAAGTCCTCCAAAGTCCTCCAGCTCTCCCTGAAAGTGAATTTCTTGTCCTTCCTGTTTTTGCCTTTGAGTATTAAATTTTTCACCGCTCTTATATTTCTGCGAGTGTTGTGGTTTGAACTACTTTCTGCTGCTTTTTGCAGGGACTATTTTCTGCTATTGGATGTTGCTTTTAATAAAACATACACACCAGACAGTTTCGGCAACCACATCCAAAAGAGGCCCTCTGCAACCCTGAAACCATAGCCCTCCCTGGGCTGGAAGTAAAATGAAACTTTCAGAGGTAAAGTTTTATAAAAACTGTGTGCAAAAGGAAAATATATATTGCTATTATTTTCTTTGACCCAAGAGGTAAAATTAAATTAAAATGACCTTTTGATTTTAAATAGGGATTTTCTTTTAATTGAGGGAAAGCTCCATGCGTTCAAGTTACTTGCTATTGCTAACTTGCTACTTGCTACTCAATAAAAGAGGTCTCATGGGGAAATTTTGATCCAGTAACGGGTAGCCTTCCTCATTCTTCCCTCTTCAGAGATGCTTCTAAAATGAGTCCAACCAGGGAGTGTGTCTGAACACCCATAACTTTTCACCAGCCTGCACCTCCCGCCTCCCCTGCTCAAAAGCACGGTTAGAGAAATGACTGCTATTGGAATTTCTCCAAACCTGGCAAACATTGTGACTTATCTGGGCAAGAGTAAAGTCACCATTGGCAGGGAAGGATGAACAACATAATAGCCTGGCCACTTCTTTAGGAAGACCCCAGGAAGTTTAAATACTTTATTTGTCCTGTGACATTTTTGTATGTTTTACAAACGTCATCACCAATCTCCCCTGCAAAGTCACTATGCCACTCACCCCTCGGGATTCCCAATAGAGATGGCATGTAATCTTCAACTAAAATACTCCTTTTTATTTAAACATCAAGAAATGGTGGCAGGCTGGGCACAGTGGCTCACGCCTGTAATCCTAGCACTCTGGGAGGCCGAGGCGGGAGGATCACTCAAGGTCGGGAGTTTGAAACCAGCCTGAGCAAGAGTGAGACCCCGTCTCTACTAAAAATAGAAAGAAATTAATTAGCCAACTAAAAATATATAGAAAAAATTAGCCGGGCATGGTGGCGCACGCCTGTAGTCCCAGCTACTCAGGAGGCCAAGGCAGGAGGATCGCTTGAGCCCAGGAGTTTGAGGTTGCTGTGAGCTAGGCTGACGCCACGGCACTCTAGCCTGGGCAACAAAGTGAGACTGTGTCTCAAAAAGAAAATGAAAAAAGAAGTGGTGGCAAAGGAAATATACATATTTGTAGGGAGGATGCATTATCACTTAAAACAAAGTACGCAATTCATAGTTGTCTAGATGTTTGCTGTAGCTTATGGCTGAAGGAAACTCCCCCTCCTGAACCTCTCTTGTCTTAGGTCTCCCACCTCTTCCTTTTGAACCCACTCTATCTTTTCCTCTCTCCTCTTCCCTCCAATACATGCTCACCCCTTTCCTGAAGATGGAATGCTGGTCCTCACCTCACCATGGCAACACATCTAACTGACAGTGCTGATCTGAACAACGTCAGGATATATACATCACCGTAGCTCAGTTGTTCAAGCTAAGCCACCACCAAGCTTGTGAGTCCCAGGCTGTGTCAAGTGAATACCACCTTTGCTGTCTTCTACATGTTCCTTCCAGGCCCATGGTCCAAGGCACAGCCGAGTTCACACTGTCATCTCAGGACTCAGCCACAGAACAGTGACAATTCAACCAGGTACCATGTTTTAAAAAATAAACTTGACATAGAAACGTTAAAGGAACAACAACAACACTAACAGTAAGTCTAACAATGACAACTATAATACATTACACACAGGTATCCTACCCCGCTAACACTAATTTTATCTTGCATATTTAATTTCACATAATTGTATACATAGCATATGAACGTTCATTTTACATTTGGCTTTTTTCACTTAACATTATTCTACACATTTTCCTATGTTTCCAGTCTTAACATTTCATTTTGATAATGACTGCCCAATGTTTTTACTAAAATTTCAACTAATTTTGTCATCACTCCTGTCAACTAGATATCTGATCAATTCGAAGATTATGCTACCAAGTTGCACAACTTAAGGTACACAATTATTATTATTATTATTATTATTTTGAGTCTTGCTCTGTTGCCCAGGCTAGAGTGCCATGGCATCAGCTGAGCTCACAGCAACCTCAAACTCCTGGACTTAAGCAATCCTTCTGCCTCAGCCTCCTGAATAGCTGGGACTACAGGCATGCACCACCATGCCCAGCTAGTTTTTTTTTTTCTATATATTTTTAGTTGTCCAGCTCATTTCTTTCTATTTTTTAGTGGATACGGGGTCTTGCTCTTGCTCAGGCTGGTCTCAAACTCCTGACCTCGAGTGATTCTCCCGCCTTGGCCTCCCAGAGTGCTAGGATGACAAGCGTGAGCCACCGCACCCGGCCAGATACACAATTATTAAACCAGTAAAAATATGAAAACAGTTTTAGCCCTGGCTAAAGTGTACCATTAAAGCCCAGAAGCCCATGCTTAAAAATAAAAATTTAAAAAATGTAGAAATTAAGGCTTAAGGAAGTAGAGAGTTGGCTGGAGCAAGTGGATAGATTCAAAAAACCCAGGCTGCTTCTAGAACAGTATCCAACTAGGACACATACTGCAGCTTGTGTGCTCTATACAATCCAAAGCTCATAGGAGGGAAATAAAGTGGTTGCACACCTAGGATGTGATTGTGGAGTGCTTAGCATCAGAACTGCAATGTTAGGAGCAGAGTTGCCTGCAGGTTAAATATTTTGAATGCATCTTCATCTGTGTTGGACTTGACACAGATAAAGATGCATTGAAAATATTCAATAGGGATGTGGAAGAGTTTGAGTTTGCAAATGTTGACATGGTTCACTATGATGCTTACTCGTTAACTGATAGAATGTCCAAGTCGTTAGATACAATAATTACAAATCCACGCTTAGACAAATATGGCTTTTCTGAAGACTGCTTTGGAAACGGCAAGAACAGCCATACACTCTTTACACAAATTCTTAACTATAAACATATTCAAAAGCAAGTTAGAGAATGGAAAGTTAAGACAGATATTATTGCAGAGTCATGACCTGCCAGCAACATACGAATTTCATAAAAAGAAATCAGTGGACATTGAAGTGGACCTAGTTCAGTTTTCTTTTCCTCCAAAGATGAAAGCAGCTTAAAACATAATTTTAACAATTTGCTTTCTTAAAAAACTTTGAAAACAATTAAATTAAATAAGTCAAAAGATTAATAAGTGGTTGCTCTGGGGGATGGGACACTGAGTGATATCCTTCTTTCTGTTTGTGTACTTCCTAAATTTTCTGTAATAAGCATCTATCTTTCTATTTTAAAACTTTATTTAATAATAATAATAGCTACCACTTACCAAGTGTTTACTATGTAGCAGGAACTCTTCTAAGTCCTTTATTTAATACTTAACCATTTAATCCTTACAACAACCCTAAAAGGTAGATACTATTACTATCCCCATTTTACAGATGAGGAAACTGAGGCACAGAGCAATTAAGATACTTGCATGATGTTGACAGAGCTGATAAGGAGAGTAGCAAGGATTTTTAAGTCAGGAAGTCCAGCTCCGGAGTCTACATTCTCACCCTATATGCTAAAAGTAAACTTTCCAAAGATATTTAAACTATAATCATTTTTAAATAATCCACTTGCTGGCTTCATATTACAACAGTATTTCATTATGGTTTTGGCATTTTGAAATTGCTATGGGACCCAAGGTAGCATCATCACCATCATCATCATCATCACCATCAATCCCAACACCACCATCATTTAAAAACCTTCATTAAGTTGTTGGTGAGTGCAAAACACTGTAGCAGGCACTCAGGGAGGTGTATGTAAAACACGTGCTCTTTACTCTTGAGAATACAAGAGCTAGTCTGAGAACAGCTTCCAAATGAAAAGGCAGTAACTATCCACAGAGCATAAATTGAGAATTTACATAAATATCTGGAAATTACAGGGGAAAAAAACCTACTTACAGCTGAACTACAAAAATAATTAAAGGCAATGTATAATGGAGGGATTTTATTTCCTTGGGATAATAGCTTCAGATTCCTTTTCAGCCCTACATATATAAAGTTTTACAGAGGGAAAAAAGTGAATATTAAAGTCAGCTGTATATACTACACTATTTCTTTATGATATTTCTAGCATGGGTCACATAATCCCCTAGTTCTTAAGTCAAATTAAAAATAACTATTTTCATATGTAATATATAATTGTGCTCAATGACTTTAGTGAAATAAGATTCTGATCCTTTACCTTTCAAAATACTCCGAACACCATTATTAAAGGAAGTTTCTAGTTGTAATCAGCAGATACTAATTGCAAATAAATTAAGCAGGTGACAAGCCTAAAATCAAGTAATGACTTTGCCAATTTATTCAAATGAATGTGATTGGCTCTTATTATAACCTTTCTTTCATTTTTTAAGCCTACCTTATTTATTTGGTATAGTATGCTTAGAGTATGCCTATATATTTGAAGAATAAAAACCTATTACTTTGTACTAATTAAGAATATTATGAAACAAGGTATATGTAAATTTACCTTCATATGTATACTAAAACCAAATTAATAAAATGAGGCTTAGTAAATGTTCTTAGGAAACTGTTTTAGCAGATAATAAAAATCATTTGTAGACAGTATATAAATTGTATATAAAATGTCTTCTGAAACACATGGAGGTACTCGATTATGATTTATGCTCTCAAGCACTTTAAATATCCTCACATTTTGCTTAGACTATTAAATTATTTGGTGTTTTCTCATAGATAATCAAAAGTAAACCTCCATGAATTTAGAATATACTGGGTCCAAATCAAGGAGAATGTCTTCAGATTAGAGTAAATTCCTAATTATATAAGGCTTTTCCATCATTTCTCAGCTATGACTTTATAGGTATCTTTGACCTTGGATCTAGTGACTTTTCCCTAAGTGAGGCCCTTCTTTGGAGCAGATTTATTTTCCTTATTGGATCAGTATTTCTTTTGTTTTTTCCTAATATTTTATTTTTCGCCGTGACTTCAATTTTCACAAATCCATATAGCCAGCTTCTCATTTATTTCATTTTTAAATCTCATGAAAATAATGTTTTTCCTTTTATTATTATTTAAGTACAGTGATGCCTTTAATTTAAGAAGTTTCCTTTCTGTGAAAAACTGGATTTTCACATATTCACTTATTTTTGTTTGTTTTGTTTTGGTTTTTTCTTTTATTTATTTATTTATTTTTATTTCAGAGTATCATGGGGTACAAACGCTTTGGTTACATCAATTGCCTTGCACCGCCCAACTCAGAGCTACAAGCATGCCCATCCCCCAGAGAGCATGCACCTAAAAGTCTGGGTAATATGATTTATCTTATAGGGATAAAACTGGAAAATGAAAACAAAAAACTCCAGGGTTCACAATGACCCCTCAAATAAAGTCTATACTCCTCCACTTAGCATTTAAGTCCTTCTATAACCTGACCCCCATTCTGCCTTCCTAATCTGACCTTCCACTCCTTCTCAAAACTATTTTCTTGAGTATATAAGGTCAAGTCCTTATTCCAGGGTCCTTATCTGTAAAATGGGTTAATAATCTTTATTTCTACTTGTCACTATGATGGGGAAAACCGTCAGGCACTGGGACGCGGCCACTCGCCGCCTCCCCACCGCTCCGCATCCCCGCGTGCCGGTGTTGTGCGGGGCCGGCTGGAGGCCACGGCAGGCGGGTGCGCACTGCTGGGGCCAGGCCTCCTGCTGGTCCTGGCCGCGCTTGATGCTCTGCCACCTGCTACCTTCCTCCGGCCATGCTGCTCACATGGTCCTGATTGGGTACTTTTTGAATCCCACTGTTGCTGATTGGATGTTAAAGCTTGTTCCTGATTGGATGTTATAGCTTGTTGCTGATTGGATGTTAAAGCTTGTTGCTGATTGGATGTTAAAGCTTGTTGCTGATTGGATGCTTTTTGAGTCCTACCAAAGGTATAAAAGCTAGAGGAGACTGGAGATCAGAAGTCAGCGGAGCATGCTGACAGAATAAAGGCTGTTCTCCACTCTCCACGTGCTGCTCGGTTATTTCCTTGGTCAAGAGCTGTTGCAAGAGCTGTTAACACTTGCCGGAACAACTATGTAAACTAAGCATGAACATGCCGAGCGAAGAGGCTAGCATATAGCAGGTGCTCTAAAATGGGAGGAGGCATAAAAGTCACACAGAGTCAGGCTTGAATCTCAGAGAAGTGCTCATGGCAACATCATTACCCCTCTGTGAACCTGTTTCCTCATCTGTAAAACAGAGCAATGCTATTGAATAATATTCAACAAAAAGCACCTAGCACAGCAGCTGGTACAGAGCAGGCTCAGAGTAGACACATGTTTTGAATGAACAAATGAATGCTACGATCCTCCACGCAAAGCAAGACAAATAGACATAGATTTGCAGAGATTCACTGCAAATCCCACCGAGATCAGCCCATGCTCCAAACCAGAGAGCATGAGTGGTAACCTACGGAAAAAGGTCCAGACATAGGAATGGACTTTTTTCCCTAAGTTACGTAGCTCCATGAAGAATGAGAGACAACAAGGCTAAATAAAGTAAGAGATACCACCATGCGAATTCTCGAAATTAATATGGAGCATTAAATTCACTTGTTTTTAAGTTTAGAATCGGGAACATAAGAATGTATATAATAAACACAAAAGAGTCTTAAAGTGGAAACTTTAGTTCCTCATTAGAATCAAAATAGACAGACACTGAGTACCAAGAAGCAGAGGAAAGGCTAAACAAGAAGTCAACTGGGGAATGAATGAAGGAGAAAGAAACCATCACAAGGAAGGAGAAAGAGACACCAGAGAAAAAGCAAGAAAGAAACGGCATCATGGGTCACAGAAGAAATAATACACACGTCATAGAAACAGATCAAGTTCTGATGCTGAAGAATCAGACTCAGCAGGGACTGAAAAGAAAACTGATTTATTGAGTCCCAGGGGCCCTGGGCTGGGCACATTCTCATTTGTAATTATTACTCCTATATTTCAGAGGAGGAAAATAAATTTTACAGAGTGATCAGAACAAAAATTCAGCTAAGTCTCTGGCAACAAAAGAAAAGAGAATACAAATAAAATAACTCCCTACCATCATGTCTCTTGACCCCTGTGGTCCTGATCTCAGCTGTATGCCAATGAGAGGGTTTCTAATCAAATACAGATGTGGAGGTAAAAGCGTTCACTCCCCCCCTTGTAGGAAAAAGCAAAGAGCATTTCTTGTTCATCTTTGTACTCCAGAACAGTGGCTTGCACAGAATAGATACACCACAAAAAATAATCAAATTTAATTGAATATGAAATACATTACAAAAGAATGTTCATATTCAATTTCATATAACAACAAAGATATAAAGCCTAGAATATGGCAACTCTCAACTTCCAATCAAGCACCTCCGAAAATATCCAACCTCATCTCCTGCCTTTGGCTTCCTGCCATGAGTTGTTGATACCATCAGGTTTAATAAAGCTAAGAGAGTTCTTCTCACCAAAAAAAAAAAAAAAAGGATTGAGGAAAACAACCCTTCTATACCACTTGTGCTTGGTATCCTTGGTTGTTTTCTTATGAGATTGTGTCTGGTTCTTCAAACTTAACTGGGGCTTGTTAGGTCTTTTTTTCCTTCCATGTATACATCAGACAAGCATCCCAAATTCTAGCTGTTCCATAAATACATCATTGATACTAATGATCTGTTACAGAGTTTAGAAATGCCCTCTTTATGTCTGCTTTTACAAAATTAAATTATAGCCCTTATTCAAGTGTTTCTGGAAATCAAAACTCTTTTCAAAATAAAGGAAAGAATTGACTAGGTTGATAAAATAGGTTTTTTTTCTCTTCTATAACATGCATGTTTATTACACTTGGCTACTACCCATATAGACAGTGAACCTGCACAGTGATATGTTTTAAGGAGTAGAGAAGGGATTTACACTGCAATTGGACTCTCCCCAAATTTATCAGAAAAAAAAATTCTAGGTGGTTCAGGATTTGATAAAATAATCTTGAGTCCCTTTTATTGCCCTAGCTTAGGCTCTTATTATCTCTTGTTTGGATAAACTTCTTACCTGATTTCTCTGCCCCCAACTTCTTGCCTCACCCACTCTTTACATTGTTGCCAGAATAATGTTTGTAAAACACAACTTGTTCAGCCCTAAGCTTGTCAGAAGACTTCAATGGCTCTTTATTGCCTGGAGAATTAAGTTTCAATGTCCTTGGTAAAGTGTCTAAGACCTTCCAAAGTTCAACAGCAGCCTACCTTTCCTACCTCCACACCTTAAATCTATCCATAAACCTCACATTTCAATCTCACCAAACATTAGCTACGTATGCCATGCATTTTCAAGCTTCCATATGGTGTTTATTAACCCAAATTAAGCTTCACCTTTCTATAAAAACACCTCAGAGATCCCCAAGTAGAATTAATTATTCCTTTTCTGGATTCCCATTGTACTATATATTGCCAATAAATACCTATTTTCGATGCATTGCTATAATATAATGGTTGGTTGTTTCTATGTATTTCTATTTATTATTCACTTTTGTTTCCTTCAAAGCAGGGAGCTCTGGATCTTACACCAGATA
>VBSM01003198.1:6533799-6546273 GCA_008086735.1 Cheirogaleus medius
CCTCCCAGAGTGCTAGGATTACAGGCGTGAGCCACCGCGCCCGGCCTAAGCCAAACATATTTAAAGCCATAAAGGAAAGGAAGCTTGTTTTCAATCACTCACTATACCTTGCTGGTGAGCAACAGAGGAGGTTGAGGGGAAGGTTGGAGAAACAGAACACCCTCGTCCTCCTTGTCATGTCAACATATTGTGATGCCTTTAATAGCATTCATTTTAGCAGTCTTAAAGTTGGCAGGATGTCAGAGAAGATTTCCAAAAGGACAACTCCAAGTGAAAGCATGATCTTGTTAAGATCTGGGCAGGGGATTCTCCACTGTACGGAGCCACAGATTGGAAGCTTAGTCCCTCTGCCCAGTTACCTTAAGCTGAATGTAACAGGGAAAGTGTAACTCCTGTTCTAGAATGTGGAATTTTGGGTATAAGTAATTAAATTCACAAGAAACAAACACCCTATAAAACAGCCCAGGGCTCCCTGATTATACGGGAGTGGCCACTCCTGCTTCCTCAAAACAGGCCTGGAAAATAGATCCTCATGGGGCAGCAGAAAGGAAGACGCTTAACATAACTAATGATCAAAGTATCTGGCTGCCTGTTTGGGGAAGTTCTGCAGGCTGTGTTTACCAACTCTCTGCCTCCCTTCCTCCTAAACACAGAAGCAAAACAAAGTGGGATCCTGAAGGGCATTTTAGAAAACCTGCACAAATTTCAGGATTAAAATCAAGGACAATCAGAGTTCTAGAAACAATTGAGTTACTGGGTTAAGGTGGATGCTGACATGCAAGCACAGGAAATGGCAGGACGAGATCCACAATGTGAGGAAAACAAAAACATAGGCCTGTAAAATATTTTGACTGATTTCCCCCCAAAACCTTTCAGAGTTATAATTATAAACTTATATGAGTGTTCTCCTTCTTGTTAAGGAAGACAATTCATCTATAAAAATAACCACAGGAGACAACAGGGAGAGATAAGTTCCCTAAGATTTATATGGAAGACGTGTTTGATGCATACAAGAGGGAGAGACTTTGCTGGCCGGGGGAGTGGGGACCGCTGCATCCAGGGAAAGGCGTATGGACTGTGTCTTCAAAAGTTTTGACAAGCAGAGATGAGGATGAAGGGCATTCAAGAAGAAAAGAGCAATATGAACATAGGCACAGAGGCCGTTCTGTTTGGTTAATGGGTAAGATTCATGAATTATGAGAGTAATACAAAATAGGAATGGAAGGGTGAGCTGGGACCAAGTCCTGAAAGGCCACGAACACAGTAACCAAGAAGCTCAGACCGTATTCAGCGAGCACTCTGCAGTCAGTCATTGAAGGTTTATGGTCAATAATACAGTCCAAGATGTGACTTTTTTGATAGGTCGATTGTTTGTGTCCCAAGTGAGAAGGTAGAAAATAAATCAGACCAAGGAGAAGAGTGAAGAAGAAAGACCATTTGGGAGACTTTTGCAATAATCTGGTGAAAGGGGATGATGGTTGAACTAGTGAAATAGAAACTCCTAATGATGCTACTACTGACATTGATGGTCTGGAATAACCAAAGAGATCTTTTAAAGTAATTGAATTAAAGTAAAGAATTGAAGTATTTAAAGTAAAGAATCAAACAGAACTGTCAGTATAAGCATCCCAAATAGGTATAACAGTGGGACCCAAAATGTTTTTGTAGTTCAGAAAACTAAAAAGCAAGGTGTGCAATGATCGGTTTTCTGAAAAGTTGCCACAACTACTATAAGAAAGGCCAAATTCCTACTCCCTGCCAGGAAAACAGTCACTCCAGAAGTCACAAGCCTGAAGCAGTATCTTCAAATATAAAGTACAATAAATGTACTTAGAAACAGGTGATTAAATAAAGAGCTGTTCTAGAATTTATAAAAGGAGAGATACTAATGACACATATTGTTTTTTAAAAATCTTCAATCTTACTAACAATAAAGAAAAAAATGAAAAGATAAAATAATTTACCTATCAATTTTGCAAAGATTTTGAAAACTTTTTCATATTCAAGTTAGTGAGAGTAAAAAGCCATTTGGCGATATGTATCGAAATTCTTAGAACTGTTTACATTCTTTGGCCCAATAATTTCATTTCTAGAAAA
Source organism: Cheirogaleus medius (assembly GCA_008086735.1). Classification (NCBI taxonomy): domain Eukaryota; kingdom Metazoa; phylum Chordata; class Mammalia; order Primates; family Cheirogaleidae; genus Cheirogaleus; species Cheirogaleus medius. Next base: position 6,535,897 of record VBSM01003198.1, read on the forward strand.
TGATTCTAAGGGAATAATCATTGATATTTGTAAATATTGAGTTTGTTTATGTTATTGACAATTGGAAGTAACCAAATTCTCCATAATTGGGCATTTCTTGAATAACTTTTGGTTCACCCATATAATGAAATACCATATAGCCATTTAAAAGAATTAATTTTTCAATTGATATATAATGAAGCAATTTTCAAATTGCTACATAGTGTTTGCAGTGATTTCAAAATTGGTTCATTACATATAAAGTAAAAAATTTATGAGCAAAATGTATGAAACCACAATATGATTTTTAAATATATATGTGATATATAATTGAAAGCTATACTATACACTAAAGTTGGCTATGCTTATATCTGAAGGGTAAGGTAATGAGTGATAGTTATTCCTTTTTTGTTTATCTTTTTTGGTAAAGTTCTAAATAATAAATGTTTACTACCATAATAAGAAAAAAAGGGTATTTTTAAACTAGAGTTGTTTAGTGGGCCTCATCAGTATAATTATTGTAACATTTATTGAGCACCTACTAAAGGTGCTAATCTAGGTGACATGACAGCAGACAATATCCCTGCTCTCATGGGACTTACAATTCAGAAGATTCCACTTTTCTTGTTCAATCAGTTGAAGTGGGAAAGGTAAGTGCCTTTATATCAGGACTACAGCTTCAGATGATAACATTCGATTCAAATGGCTTCCTCAAAACAGAAAGTTTTGGAGTTCATGAAACTGAAGCCCATAAGTAACCAACTACACACATGGCTAGATCATTTGGAATCTTCAGAACTTCCTATCTCATGAAATTTCAGCCTACTTTTCTCAGTGTTTGCTCCATTTTCAGGCTCTCCTGACAATGTCAAGATGACTGTCAACAACTCCAGAATTATATTCAATGTCCTCAACAACTCCAGAAGAAATACAGACACTTTCTTACCAACAGATTAAAAGAAAAGAAAAAAGAATTAACTCCAGTTGGTTCTGACAGGGTAACATGCCCATTCCTGAACCATTTCTCTGTGACCCAAGGAATGTGATGTACTGATCAGCCAATCCAAGGTCATATGGCCTCCCCTAAACATGGACTGAGAGTGGAGGAGAGATTTATTCACCCCCCCAAAATATTACAAGGCTCTTACCAAAAGAACAAGGAATGGATGCTGAGATTGCAAAACAACAGATGTCACACTATGGTCCTGTAGCAGAACCACAGAAGTAAGATGAGCAAGTTGGCTTCAAGTATGAAACTTAATCTACCTCAACAAACTAAGCATAAAAGGAAGACATCTCAAAATAATAAAGGCCATATACAACAAACCCACAGCCAACATCATACTTGATGGGGGAAAGTTGCAAGCATTCCCTTAAGAACTGAAATAAGACAAGGATGCTCACTTTCACCACTCTTATTCAACATAGTACTAGAAGTCTTTGACAGTACAATCAGGTAAGAGAAAGAAATAAAAGGCATCCAAAATGGAAAAGAGGAAGTCTTTTCTTATTCACTAATGATATGATCTTATATCTAAAAAACCCTAAAGACTCTATTTAAAAAAAACTCTTAGATTTTGATAAATGAATTCAGTAAAGTTCCAGGATATAAAATCAACGTACAAAAATCAGTAGCATTTCTATACACCAATAATGACTTAGCTGAGAACCAAATCAAAAGGCAATCCCATTTACAATAGCTTAAAAAAAATGCCTAGGAATATGCTTAACCAAGGAAGTAAAATATCTCTACAAGGAAAACTGCAAAACTCTGATGAAAGAAATTCTAGATGACACAAACAAATGGATAAACATCCCATGTTCATGGATTAAAAGAATTAAGATTGTTAAAAATGACCATACTGCCCAAAGCAACTTACAAGTTCAATGCAATTCCTATCAAAATACCAATGTCATTATTCACAGAATTAGAAAAAACAATTCTAAAGTTCAAATGGAACCAAAAAAGAGCCCAAATAGCCAAAGCAATCTTGAGAAAAAGAACAAAGCTGGAGGCATCACATTGCCTAACTTCAAATTACACTACAAGGCTATTATAACCAAAACAGCCTAGTGCTGGTATAAAAATAGACACATAGATCAATGGAACAGAATAGAGAGCCCAGAAATAAAGCCACATACTTACAGCCAACCAATCTTTGACAGGGTCAACAAGAACATACAGTGGAGAGAAGACACCCCTTTTTGATAAATTATGCTGGGAAAATTGGATTGCCATATGCAGAAGAATGAAACTGAACTCCTATATCTCACCGTATACAAAAATCACCTCAAGATGGATTAAGGCTTTGAATGTAAAACCTGAAATTATAAAAATACTAGAAGAAAACCTAGGGGAAACTCTTCTAAACATTGGTCTAGGCAAGGACTTCATTACTGAAACCTCAAAGCACAAGCAATAAACAAAAATAGACATATGAGACTTAATTAAACTGAAAGGTTTCTGAACAACAAAAGAAATAATCAACAGATTGAACAGAAAACAGTGAACAGACAACCTACAGAATAGGAGAAAATATTTGCAGACTATTTTCCAAAGGGGGACTAATATTCAGAGTTTATGAGGAACTCAAACAACTCAACAGCAACCATCCCATTAAAATGTAGGCCAAGAACATGAATAGACATTTTTCAAAAGAAGACAAGCAAATGGCCAACAAGAATATGAAAAAATGTTCATCATTACTAATCATCAGAGAAATACAAATTAAAGTCACAATGAGATATCATCTTATATCAATCACAATGGCTATCATTAAAGAAACAAAAAATAACAGATGTTGGAAAGGATGTGTAGAAAAGGAAACACCTATATACCGGTGGTGGGAATGTAAATTAGTACAACATCTATGGAAAACAATATGGAGATTTCTCAAAGAACTAAAAATAGTTTTAGCTCTATTCATATAATCCAGCAATCCACTACCAGGTCTACCCAAAGGAAAAGAAATCACTACATAAGAAAGATATCTGTATTCATATTTTATCTTGGGATTATTCACAATAGCAAAGACATGGAATCAGTCTAATTGTCCATCAAGAGAGGACTGCATAAAGAAAATGTGGTACAGATACATAATGGAATACTATTCAGCCACAAAAAAGAATGAAATCATGTCTTTCACAGCAACATGGGTAGAACTGGAAGCCATCATCTTAAGTGAAACAACTCAGACACAGAAAGACAAATACCACAAATTCCCACTTATAAGTGGAAGCTAAATAATGTGTACACATGTGAGCAGCGTATGGAAAGATGGACATGGAGACTCAGAGAGGTGGGGGGGGTGATGGGAGGTTGCTTGGTGAGTTCAATGTACATTACTCACATAATGGATGCACTGAAGGCCCTGACTTCACCACAATCCAGTATATCAGTGTAGTAACATTGCACTTGTACCCTATGAATATATACAAATAGAAAATAAATAAATCTCAAAAAGGAAACTTAATCCATAAACCCAAGTTGCATTTTTAAACTACATTTAGTCTAAGTAGGTGATGTGAGTGTCACTAGGCAAATTTACTTTTACACTCCCTCAATCTCATTGCAGGTACTCACATGTGTATTTTGCCGTATGAATCCTGATCTCACACATATTACAGGTGAACAGAGAATTAACCATGTTAGAAATCTGCTCCTTTGGCAGATCATGCACATCTACTTAGCAACAGGCCAGGGCTCCGTCCCTGACCCATCTCTGTTCCCAGCCTTTCTGCTGCACCTTGAGGATTCTCTACCCCATATGACTCCAGCCAACAATAAACTCTTCAGACATTTAAGATTTCACTGTAAATGAAGCACACTTAAAACTTTAGTAGATCAGCTCATACACACCTCATTTTTGTTCTGGCTGAAGATTAAACAATGGCTATCTATAGGAATAACAAGCTAATTAGGAACATATGTCCCCCTTTGTCCCCAAGGCTCATTTTAAGCAAGTTCTTCCTTATTAATTATTTTTCATAAGTATTTTAATATTTCAAAGCTCACACTTAATACTAAGAAATGGAGCTTGCCAAACGTATTCATGTAAAACATCTGTCATCCTGAACCCAGCTCCATCCTCTACTAACCTCATCTCTCCATAAGTAGGGCCTTTTGAGATTTTTCTTCCCAATCCTACATATACACATTCTCGCTCGCATAGACTCAGACTTGCCACAGGGTTACTCCAACAACTGGGAATGATTGCTTGGAGCAAAACTGTGAGCTGGATTCAGTGGGGAAGGAGCTATGATCCATTAATGATGCCTGCCATGAGCACAGGAGGAGAATGTGGTGTATTCCCAGATCCATCCTAGATTTAATCCTAGCCTTAGACTAAAGAGACTCCAGGAGGTCCCTTCAAGAGAACTCAACGTCCAGTCTCTCCTCCCAAACAAGCAGGAGGCCAGGCCACTGGACACAGGCCACTCCCAGCCCAGCTGGCATCTCCAGGGCCTGGGCTAGGCACAGGGAGAGGTAGGGAAAGATCAGACAAGGGCCACAGAGCACATTGCTAAAGGTTCAAGATGGAGTGAGGCAGGCCAGGCAACCCAGTTATCAACCCAAAGGGAGTAGGCAAAGAGGGAAAATCCACATTCAAGGAAACAGGAAGGAACCAGGGAAACTAGACCCAAACAATAGGGTTCAAAGTAAAGAATGGAAAGGGAACCTGGAGGAAGTCCCCGGGCTGCGGAATCGTAGGTGCAGCTGCTGATAGGGTCTTGACCAAGTGCACAGGTGGAAAGGAAGCTATTAAGGGCAGTGACTTAGACTCGTTCACTCACCAGCAAATAAAACTTGCTATGAACCAATTACTGCATCTTGATCTTATTCCCAAAGCCCAGCCCGCTCCATGTAACCAAGTCCTGCAACTGAGCATTAGTTTGTTCCCAGTGTCTGATTCCCTATCTCACCTGCTTTGGCCAACTCCTCACCCTTCACCACCCCAGGCACAGGAATTCTAGACCCGAAGCCCAGCCCCGTGGCTGGAACCTGCCAGCCACTGATAGTGTTAACGACACAACTTTAGTGTGAACGACACGACTTTATTGTTAACGACACACCTGGCTTTATTCCTCATTCTACAAATAATTGTTGAGCCACTGTGTTTGGTGTTAGGAATACATTAGTAAATGGTTCTTGCCATAGTGGAGCTTTCAACCTAGTGTGAAAACAGACATTACTCACAGGATTAATACCGTACACATAAATGCAAGATTATAACTGTGATAAACATTACAAAAGGAAAGTATATGATGCCTTTAACGGAGGTATATAACCTAGTCAGAGCGGTCAGGGAAGTTCTCCCTGAGGAGATAAGACTGAACTGAAGGAAGGGTAAAAGTTCACTTACTCAACTGTGAATTCATGCATTCGACAGATATTAATTGAGCACCTACTATGTACCAGGAACTGCTCTAGGTGCTAGGGATAGGGCAGTGAACAACATGAGATCTCGGATCTCGTGGAGCTTATATATTGTTGATAGAGGGTGAAAAGGACAAATGTATATAAACAATTAGACAAAATAATAATAATTAAAAATCAGGTTAAGATGACGTTATGATGAAAATAAAACAGGGTGACATAGACAGATTCTGGGGATGGTCAGGGATACCTCTGTGACGGTAGACGTGAGTGACAGGAAGGCACTGGTCTCCGGAAGATTTGGGGGAAGAATATTTTGATGCAGAGGGAGGAGCAGATACAAAGGCCCTGAGGCAGGAATTAGCTCGGCATCTTCCAGGGATGCTAAAAAACCAGCAGGGCTGGAGCCCAGAGACAATGCCATCATTGGCAAACAAATAATTTGCTTTAAACATGAAAGTATCCTCAAAAAGCCAGCTTATAAGAATGTGTAATTTTTCTTTCCAATCCAACCAGAGCCATGACGCAAATACGACATATCTGTACGTGTTCGCATGGGCACAAATCTTATTGGCAGTTCTGCTAAATAAACATAGTTGGGTTCTCCTTGACGCTTGTCACAAGTAGGAACACAGCCTCTGATAACATTGTTTTGTCACTTCTCAGTCCCACCAGCGATGACACAGATAAATGGCTTCCTGACAAATGGCTCCACTCTCCAGGGCCTGGGTCTCTGAAGGCAGGAGACGTGAACCCTGGGACATTTCCGAGGGGAGCTCCTTGGAGGGTTCCCAGCTGTGAGCTCTCTGGGGTTGCTTTGGGCGGCGCCGTTGCACTATTTCTTCTGAAAAATTAGATTTTGCTTATAGTCCATTAAAATTTCCAAAGGCTCATGAGATGGATTCCCAATTAACTATGTGTCATTGCAATTCTGCAACAGAAAATACCTGATCATCATAGAAATAAGAGACTTTTTTTTTTTTTTGAGACACAGTCTCACTCAGTTGCCCGGGCTAGAGTGCTGTGGCATCAGCCTAGCTCACAGCAACCTCAAACTCCTGGGCTCAAGCGATCCTCCTGCCTCAGCCTCCCGAGTAGCTGGGACTACAGGCATGCGTCACCATGCCCGGCTATTTTTGTCTATATATTTTTTAGTTGGCCAATTAATTTCCTTCTATTTATAGTAGAAACGGGGTCTCACTCTTGCTCAGGCTGGTTTTGAACTCCTGACCTTGAGCGATCCTCCCGCCTCAGCCTCCCAGAGTGCTAGGATTACAGGCGTGAGCCACCGCGCCCGGCCAATAATAGATTTTTAAAGTGAAAACTGTCTTATGTTTTGCCTGTCTAGCTACAATGTCCCAGAGAAGGCTAAAATATGTCCTTTCTGGAGTGAATTCTCACTCAGGTCAAATTCTTCCCAGGGATAACTGTTGAATGGCGTCCCTCCCAACATTCACATCCATGCGGAACCTCAGAAAGTGACCTTACGTGGATAGGAAGATAGGAAATAGGGTCTTTGCAGATGTAAGTATAATATTTAAGACGTCAGACTGGACTGGGATGGGCCTTAACCCATCTTGATGGTTTCTTTATGAGAGGAAGGAAAACGAGATTCGGAAACCGACGCACACCCAGGGAAGAAGCCATGTGAAGATGGAGACAGCGAGGGGGGTGACCCAGCCACAAGTTAGGGAACACTCAGCATCCATGGCGAACATCAGAAGCCAGGAAGAGGCAAGAAAGGACTCTTGCCTAGAGCCTCCAGAAGGCGCCCGGCCCTGCCAATACCTTGGTGTCAGACTTCTGGCCTCCAGAGCTGTCAAAGAATAAATTTCTGTCGTTTTAAGTACCCCAGCTAGTGGTCATTGGTTACTGCAGTGCTAGGAAACCAACTTACCAGCCACAGACACCTACGCCCTGGCACAAGAAGAGAGAAGGAACCAGCATGGGGGAAACTTCCAGATGATGAGAGTCAGCTGAACCTCCACTAGCAAAGCAGAAATTGAATCCTGGCAACTGGGGAGTAAGAACTTGAATTGTAGAGTGGTTAAAAGATGGGGCTTTGGGGCCGGGTGTGGTGGCTCACGCCTGTAATCCTAGCACTCTGGGAGGCCGAGGCGGGAGGATCGCTCAAGGTCAGAAGTTCGAAACCAGCCTGAGCAAGAGTGAGATGCCATCTCTACTAAAAAATAGAAAGAAATTAATTGGCCAACTAAAAATATATAGAAAAATTTAGCCGGGCATGGTGGCGCATGCCTGTAGTCCCAGCTACTCGGGAGGCTGAGGCAGGAGGATCGCTTGAGCCCAGGAGTTTGAGGTTGCTGTGAGCTAGGCTGACGCCACGGCACTCTAGCCCCGGTGACAGAGTGAGACTGTGTCTCAAAAAAAAAAAAGATGATGGGGCTTTGGAATGAGGAAGTCAGGGTTGGGTCGTAATTTACCTTGTGCAAGTTACGAAATCTCTCTAAGCCTCAGCTTTTCCTAAGTAAAATGGAGAATTTCCTCGTAAGGTGGCTGAGAGTTAAGAGGGGAAACCAGTGAAGAGCTTAGCAAGTGTCTGTCCCACAGTGTCCCCAGCAGAGGGGAGCTGCTATTGCCTTTATCGCCACCACTGTTCTCATCACTCCATCTTCATGAACGCTTCCTACCCCCAGAGTGACGAATGAGTGATTTTCTTCAAATGTGCTTTTCAAATCTATTCCTCATCTGCCTTGTATGCAGCTACTACTGAGCAGGACCAGTCTATAAACTAAAAGCAACAAATGTTGACCAATTCTGAATGATAGATAGTCTTGCTATGTGCATAGTGAGTCCAGACCCCAAAAAACATATTTTTAAGCCATTTTTTGCCTGTCCGAAGATACAAATATTTTTCTCCAAAATAGGATTTTTTTAACACCACTACTTACTGAAAGCTCACCGTCTGTCAGGTACTTCCCAAATGTTATTTCACTTAGCACTTACAACCACTCTGCAAACGAGGCTCTATAGTAAACTTGTTTTACACAGATGCGGAGGCTCATAGAAGCTTCCAACGGAGGACTCCAGAACTGACTCCAAATCAAAGTAGGAGATAGAAGGAGAGTTGGGGAAAGAAACGGGGGAGGCTGGAATGTTGCTGCAAATACTCAGCTTCCCAAAAGGCCGGGAGAAATGCTCACTGGAGAGCCAGAGCTGGGCCACGGGGCCATTCCCGGGTCCTAGTGGAGCTCAAACGTCACCCAACGGGGCAAGGTACTGTCCCTCTCTGGGCCTCAGTTTCCCTACCTGCAAAGCAAGGGATGTGGTCAAAATGATCCCCCACAGCTCTTGCAGCTCCAAAATTTTACATGTGGCATCACTCATTGTAGTGTTTTTTAAACCATTCGATGTGGGGGAAAAAAAAGATTAAAAGATGCTGAAGTTGAAGTTTTCCAAACAAAGTCATAATATTTACAATTCACCATTGTAATTTTAGTTTTCATAACACTGATCTTACTCCTTTATTTCTGTAGTTAGCGCATATCAAAATAAAGCTGGGGCATTTTTCACCAAACTCATATTTTTTTTTCCTTTTTATGTAGGAAAGTCTGAGTAATACCAAAAATAAAAATAATGCATCACATTTAAATAGTATCTTTGATCTCAGGCTTTCCTCTATGGTATTTTTATAAGCCATACATGTTATTTTTTTGGAAGGTCACGTTAAATTACTGAGATGTCTAGACCACTGATATTATGGGAGTGCTTCAAAGTAGCACATGACATTTAATAATAAACTCAGTTTTTTGCTTCAGTTGTACCTTACATCAGGAAGTGCTGAACTTTGTAGTCTTAAATGATATCTCATTGCCCTGTGTATTTTATAGATAGAAAAACTGAATCAAGGCAGACTCTAAAGAAAAATCCATTCTGGCTAAGTGTGATGTTTACTAGTAATAGCACCCAAGCATTTATTAGGTGTTTACATCTCAGTTTGACAGATGAGGAAACTAAGGCACAGGGAAGGGGAGTAACCTGGTTCAAGGAGTGACCAAAAGTCATTCCACAAAGCTGGGATTCAATTCAGGCAGGCAGGCTTCCGAGTCCCACCCTCATATGGGGAAACTGAGGCTCAGAAAATTATAGTGACTTGAATATTTGCAAATTTAATTCCCAGGCACTCAGTACCCCATGGTAACATTCCATCAGCTTGCCCACTCCAGGAGGAAATAAATAGCTCTCTATCAATATTGCTGATTGTTTCCACCAACTAGCATTGTTCATCTTTAGTGAGCACCATGCTGAAGACTTCACTAGACCATGTTAATCTTTTGCATCTAATGGTAACTGCTTCAGCTGTCAGACACTTGATCTTCACATCTTATTAAAATGTACAGCAGAAAGAATAAAGTCGATGCTAGTCTTTTTTTTTAGAGCAGGTTGAGTTTCACATCAAATATTTCATCACCTTCCAATATATAATTCAATCTCTTCCAAAAATCCATTACTATTTTCATTGTATATTCATGCATCGTAAGAAATATAAATTTTTTTTAAAAAAAGCCTGAGAAAGCCCTATGTATTGGATCAAATCCATTCTGAACTATTTATTGCTATTTTTTATTCCTTGGAATTACTCTAGGTGACCTTGGTTAAAATTGCTATCATCTGTGAAACAGTTTCAATCCCTTGACTGAGAAGCACCGTGGTCAAACTTGATTTTTAGTGAGTTGTTTTAGCAGGCATTGCCTTACTCCCAGGATGTCAACTCTAACACAGGGGAAACAGACCTCCTTTCTCCCCAAAGAAGATGGAATATGCTTTGAAACCAAGGAAGTGTGATAATGCCTCCTCTATAATTACTAGGCTTGGGATCATTTAATTTTTTTAATTCATTTGATCACTTATATCTTTATTCCATGCATTGCTCCACAAAAGATTCAAAGCTTATACTTTTTTTAGGTACGTTACTTAAGAATTTTTATCTTCCAAGGCACAGATTTATTCATGGCAGCAGACAATGCTTTCTTCCTATTTCTGACTTTCCTCCGTTTTTTTTT
>VBSM01003198.1:6591193-6615878 GCA_008086735.1 Cheirogaleus medius
TTTAGTAGAGATGGGGTCTCACTCTTGCTCAGGCTGGTTTTGAACTCCTGTCCTCCAGCGATCCTCCTGCCTCGGCCTCCCAGAGTGCTAGGATTACAGGCGTGAACTACCATGCCTGGCCCAATTCCCTGATTATTAATGTGATTGGCTAATCACCATTTTGTATGTTTTTTTGGTAATTTTTAAATATGTTTTGGAGAAAGTGCCCATTGAAGTATTTTGCCCATTTTTCTATTGGGTTGCCTGCTTGTCTTTTTAAAAATGAATTCTCAGTATACTATAACCATTTATTGGTTATATGTGTAGCAATTACCTTTTCCTACTTTGTGCCTTGTATCTCACTCTATGGTATCTTTTGATAAGGAGGAGCTTTTAATTTTAATGTCGTACAGTGTACTGATATTGTCCCCTAGGTGCTTTTTATACCTTGTATGAGAAAACCTTCCTTACCATAAGATCATGAAAATAGTCTCCTATGTTACCTTCTGGCAGATTTCATTTTACCTTTCACATTAGGTCTTTAATCTCCCTGGAATCGGTTTTTATGAACAGAGTGAGAAACAAATCCTATTTCTTTCTATCTCTATCTCTGTCTCTGCCTTTGTCTCTGTCCCTAACTCTAGTTTTCAGGGTTTACTCATTTGACCTATCCCCATTTATTTTGAAGTTCATCTTTTCCCCATTGATATGTCATGCAACCTCAATCACAGATCAGGTGTTTATATATGTGGGTGTCTGTTTCTGGATGTTCCATGATGTTTTATTGTCTATTTCTCTGTCCCTGCTTCCTGTTACAACACTGACATCATTATTTATACTATACTCTGTGTTAGCAATTACAGCAAGTCTTCCAACCTTTGCCTTCGTCTTCAAGAGTGCCTTGGTCACTTTTAGCCCTTCTTATTTCCATATAAATTTTAGAATCAGCTTGGTAAATTCCACCAAAAGTTGGGGTTTGATTGGGATTATATTTATTTCATAAATCAGTTTAGGGAGAATTGTCATCCTAACTATATGCAGTTTTCTAATTTATAAGCTTAGTATATTTCCCCTGTTAAATACATTTTATTTTATATCAGTAATATTTTATTTTCTTTGAAAATGTCTTACTATATTTTATTAGATTTATTCCTAGATGCATAATATTTTAAGCTATTGTAAATTGTATCTTTGAAACATGCAATTTACTATTTGTTGCTGGGAAATACAAACATACAACTTTCTGTTTGGTGCCAGGAAAAAGAAATAATCAACATTTATAAATTGATTTTTGTCTCCAGCAACCTCACCAAACTCTATTAGGTCTAATATTAATAGATTATCTGTAGACTCTTTTGGAGTTTCTATTATCGGAGTTTCATATTGCCTTCAAATGATGACAGCGTTGTTTTTTATTTTGCAGTCTTTATACCTTTTATTTCTTTTATTGATTTATTGAGATGTCTAGGGACTTCAATAAAGCACTGACTCTAAGGATGACTGAATCTGGATTCATATTTTGAAGGCAGAGCCAATAGGATTTGCTGACAGCTTGTATTTAGGCGGCAAGAGAAAGACAGGAATCAAGGTTGAGTTCAAGGTTTTTGGCCTGAGCGACTGGAAAAATGGCATTGCTATTTACTGAAGGCAAAGCCAGTGGTTTGTTGAACATACAGTGCTGTTAATTAAATAAAGACAAAAATGCTGACTAATATTTATTAGCATTGATCTTTTTTATTATTATTTTTTTTATTTTAAAAGCCAGTCAAATTTAGCAGTGGGGGGTTGACAGCGTTGATCTTTCTAACAGACTTTCGCCTGGTTTTCCACTTTTGAAATAACTCACTCCAGTAAGGATTTAAACATTTACAAATATTCTCAGTAGGGCTGAATTATGGCTTTCTCTTCAGCCACTGCCCTCTACAGGGGGCATCTCTGAATAGAACCTGTGCACCTGATTAAAACCCAAAGCAAAAAATATGGGCTATTTTTTCCCTCCAGCCTCAACTTGCCTGTTTCTACCACGTGTATACACACACACACACACACACACACACACACCCCTATCTTTTTTTCAATCTTCCCCAGGTCGAAAAACTTATATAAGAGAACCTCCTATTTAGGAAACTTAGTCCCTGCCATGCACTTCCGAGATGTTCTAGAAAGGCGAGCTGCATTTCTGTGGAGTTAACCTTGGAACAATAAAGAAACAATGCAGGGATAACTCCTGCAGAGGAAATTCCAGGGCACACAAAAAGGCCTTATTGTCCTAGTTGGAATGCCAATTGGGCCATCCTTTATCACCAGGCTATCAGAGAATTGGTAAAGCCTTAAATGTCCTTGCACAAAGAAACAAAACCCTAAAAAGTCGCACATTTAACAACCCAAAGTCCCACTGACCTACCCATCCAGTTCCCCAATGTTTGTTCATTACACATATAAGGCATCTCTTTGGGGTAATGGTGATGAGTTGGCCACCTCTCCCCTTTCCCCCCCTCACCTACCACCCAATCTCAAGCACATGAAGCTCCAAATAGGCAGCGACAGTTGTCTTGTAAAGAAAGCCCTCTGTCCTCAGCATCCAAAACAGTGCCTGTTATACGAGAGGCATACAACATTTTTTGGAATTAATATCTTAAGGGCTTTTTTTTTAAGTACCCAAAAGAGCTAAATTTTCATTTACAGTACAGAAGAACAATACGTTTAAAATTGATGACTCAAGAAATGGTATCGTCACCACATGGAGGTAAATATCAGAAGAAACAGCTGATGGAGTTAAAAACGTTGTTCCTAGATTTGGAATTCTAGTGGGGAAAAGTAAACACAATTTTTACTACCATACTATTTGTGTTATGTGCAGCGACTCTGATGAGTTTCTACTTTACGTGTTTACATCATACATACTTCCATCATCCTAATACAGCTATCCATTTCCCTGTATGACCTGGCTTTTGTATCCATAGAATTGTTTGCTACCACGTGTTATGTATTTTATATATAATCGGCTTTTTTTCACTTCACACACAGTTTCAGCGATCATAAACAGATGTCCGTGTTTCTGCAGTCTTCACAACCGTCATGTTAATGCCGCATGACATGCCAACCAGTTCGCGTACCGTAATTCAGCTAAACACACTAGAGTGGGACATTTAGGGCTGTTTCCCTTGGAAACCCTGCAGGCACGTGACCTTGTCTGTCTCGCTTTTCTGCGTCTGTGGAACCGCATTCCGGACTGCGGGCGTGCCGGAAGCCGGCGAGGGGCTGCCGGGGACGCGGCCGGGACCGGGGAGCCGCGCGGCCGGGCGGCGAGTCCCGGGCGTGGCCGGCGCGTCCCCGCCCCGCGCGCGTCACAGACGTCCGGCGCGGCCGAGCCCGGCGCGGCGCGGGAGTGGCGGGCGCGCGGCGGTGGCGGTGGCGCTGCGGTGGCGCGGCGCGCGGCCATGGCTCCCTGGGCGGGGGCCGAGCTGTCGGCGCTGGACCCGCTCCGCACGCTGTGGCTCGCGCTGGCCGCCGCCTTCCTGCTGGCGCTGCTGCTGCAGCTGCCGCCGTGCGGCCTGCTCCCGGGCTGCGCGCTCTTCCAGGACCTCATCCGCTACGGGAAGACCAAGAGCGCGGGGCCGCGGCGCCCGGCCGTCTGCCGGGCCTTTGATGTCCCCAAAAGGTAACCGCGCGCCGGGCGCCCGCCGCGGTTGCCAGCGCGTGCGGAGCTCGGGCGGCCGGCAGGGGGCGGCAGAGGCGGTTCCCGCGCTGCGCCCGGACGCCGCGAGGCTCTGGGGGACGCGGGGCCCGGTGTCCCCGGTCGCCGAGGGAGCGCTGAGCCGGGCCTCTCGGAGCCCTCCCCTCGGGGGAAACGGCAGCGCAGCCGAGTTCGGGCCTGGTCACCAGGTGGCACCTGAAAACCTTTGTCCAACTTCCCCTCTGTCCCCTCCCCTGCGCTCTAGGGGCTGATAATCTGACTAGAGGTCGCCGGGACGCCTCTGTGGAAATAAAGGCAGGCCGGCTCTTCGCGCCTCTCTGTCCCCGATTTGTTCCCCCAACCCTCCAGGTCAGGACGAAGGACTGAGACGCGGGTCACCACAGGGGATGCCACCTCCTTTGGCCGCCCTGACGCTGCCAACCCACACCTCTGGAGAAGGTGGCCCAAGATGGCACATTTTAGTCAGGCCCCGTCCCCAAGTCACTCCATTTGACTTCCAGCAGTTTTGAAAACCAAGTTTAAGGAAAGACGAAGTCGTCAGGGGTTTCAGAGATTGTGAGACCTATTACAGTTGTCTCCTTCCTCTTTTTTCAGTTAGATTTCAGGGCACAGCTGAGAAGAGTCGGGCAAACTCTAGACGGTAGAAGTAGAGCAGTGACTTTTTTATTAAGATGCATTTTAAATTGGCACTCAGGAATGAGTCTGAAGGAATGTGATATGGTTCCTGATAGATTAAAACATCTGGGTCATCACTTAAAACACTCATGGGTAGTGTCTGTCACAGGTCCAGCTGAAGGGACTAAGTATAATTTGGCTTCTGAAAATGTGGATAATCCGCCAGTTTTGACTGCTGGAGAAAGATGTACCAGGTGTCAACACGGAAAAGGGAAACTAGAACATTCTGAGGAACAGTGAAAGGAAGAAGTATGCAAGATATAAATTGGTCAAACCTTGGAGGCTCTTTCTATTACCTGTCATCATATTGTTAATCAGGGTTAACTTCTGTTCTACTCGACAGCAATTTATTTTCTGAATTTTGAAAAAGGCATTAGTGTTCCTGGATTAAAAGGCACGTTTACAATCGTTCCCTGAATTTACCTGTTTCTCTGGATTTCAGACCCAAGCTGTCACTGCTCAAGTCTGTCATTATATGACAGCCAGGAAAGAGACTTGGCGTCTTGCCCTTATTCATTACTGTAACAATTGGTACTCTTTGGGTTTCTTGTAATTTCTGCTATACTATATTGTGAAATAATTTCTACCTTTTTCTTCTTCCAGAAGTCTAGAGAAGAATCTCCCATGGTGTTTGAGTGCTCTTTTTTTTCTCTCTAAATTTAAACAAATATTTCTTTTAGTACTGGAGAAGCTACTACAAATGCAGGCCAGTAATGAAAGACGTTTTTATTGAAACCAAAAAAAGAGCATTTGTATCAAAGCTGGCAGTGTCTCAAAAAAAAATTAATACATACATTATTCTCCTTCTAAATTTTGTACTCCTGTTTATATGAAAAGGGAGGATAGTTAGAGTTGGGTTGAGGTGAGAGTCTATAGCCTCTTCTATGCTTCTCTGTATTTTCCAGAGTGCTTTCGTTGACAGTTTGCTTATCCGTTTTATAATCAGGAAAAAATAATAAGTGTCAGTGGCCAAGTAACATGTCGGGAAGATTTTCCTGATTTATTAATAGTAACCACCAGTGACTGAGCGCCTATACATATGACTACTAAGCGTAGTATATGCCTTTCCTCATTTAATCCTTGAAGTAGGCCTGTAAGGGAGATGTTATTGTCATTATTCCCATTTACAAATGTGCAAACTCAGGCTTGGAATCAGAGGTGACTTGCCCAGTGGTGCTAATGCTGGCATGGGTTGTACATGAACTCTGCCTGTCGGAATTTAAATCCCAAGCTCTTCTCTGGGGAACCTCATGGAGAAGATCTTGCGGCATGAGAAGCCGAGTATGTGTGAAAAATCAAATGGGAATGGATTTATCCCCAGAGGATGGCATCTAGTAAATATCTTGGTTAATCCAAATTTGAAACTATTTAGTAACCTTAGCTTAGATGCTTATATTTAAATATTTTTCCTTGTGCAATGTTTAGTAGTACTCTTTAACATGAAAATAAGCCTGTAATTTCTACATGTAGAAATAGGCAGGCTGGGCACAGTGGCTCAGGCCTGTAATCCTAGCACTCTGGGAGACCAGGGTGGGAGGATCGCTTGAGCTCAGGAGTTCAAGACCAGCCTGAGCAAGAGCGAGACCCTGTCTCTACTAAAAATAGAAAAAATTAGCTAGGTGTGGTGGTGCGCACCTGTAGTCCCAGCCACTCAGGAGGCTGAGGCAGAAGCATCCTTGAGTCCTGGAGTTTGAGGTTGCTGTGAGCTAGGCTGACGCCACGGCACTCCAGCATGGGAGTGATATTACTATATCACATTTGTTTTCCAGTAGTTGTATTACCTGTGTGTTGGTATAATTGATTTCCTTTGTAATCCCTGTGTTTTTTATTTTATGCTTGTACAACATTTTGAGAAGGGCCTGTAGCCTTCACCAGACTCTCAAAGGAGACCATGGCAGAGAAATGGTTAGTTAGAACCCCAGCTGTAGACTGTAAACTTTCCATTCATTTACATTTGTCTCCTTTGTTACCCTATCCCTAGCTCAGTGCCTGACAGATCCTCTCGATCAATATACTTTGAATGAATGACAAAAAAGAGGTTTGAGGTTTAGTTGATTTGTTGAATAATTTGACTCCTTACTCTGAGAGTAACTTTGGTCGAGGTACCTTCTCTTTCCTTGATTTATCTAATCAGTGTTTATAGAATATTTACTGTGACAGGAGCTATTCTAGGCTCATTGGAGTTTATCTTCTAGGAAGGCAGACAGCAACATGTAAACAAATCTTGTAAAGCCAGCCAGATAATTTCAGATGGTGATAAGTGCTTTAGAGCTGAGGTCCCCCTGGCTTGTCGGGAATGTCAGGAAAACAGGGACGTGGATCACCTCCTGAGTTCCACCTCCCCGCCATACCCCACCTTGGAAAAACTGTCTTCCATGAAACAAGTCCCTGGTGCCATAAAAGGTTGGGGACCACTGCTTTAGAGGAAATCCAGCAGAGTTATTCGATCTCGGGGGCAAGACTGGGTTTGGGGTGGGAGTGACAACATGGGAGATGGAAGCCGCTGAAGGCTTTGGGGAGAAGGGGTTGGCATTGCATTGTGTGATTTGGGGCTTTTTTTGGTTTTGTTTTGTTTTCCAGTGAAACTTTATTGGAAGTCTATTAGAAGTCCCAATAGAACTTTGAAGTTCATCTAATTTTTATGTGGCATGCAATATTATTCTTCTTTTGATTTTTTTCAACCTGATGTATGTTTTAAAAGGGTGACTGGCCACTGTGTGGAGAAGAAGACTGGAGGATAGGCTACTATGGTGGCTACTATGGTGGCGAGAGATGGTGAATGTTATGGATTGGAGTGTTAGCATAATATATCGTCTGCTGGTCTCTTAGGTCGTGACATTGGAGCACAGGGCCGGGCACCTTGTCAGAACTCAGTAAACAATAGTTCCTGTCCTTAGGTAACCCCATAACCCCCCTAACTGGGGCCTGGAATTAGTTCCAGCCACAAGCAAATATGTATTAAATCAGATCATGTATCCTAGGCTCAAAAGCATAGAGTAGCTTCTAACTCACATTAAAAGCCTAAGACCCTACACAGTCTCGTCCCCACCACCTCACTGACTGTTGACTCTGGGTTGTCTCCTGTCCGGCTCTGTTCCAGTGTTGAGGTCCTCTCTGCCAGGCCTCTCTTGCACCTCAGGGCCTTTGCACGGCCTGTTCTCTCTACCTGGAAAGCCCTTCCCCCAGATAGCCACATGGTTTACGTCCTCACTTCCTGTAATTCTGCTCACATATTACCTTTTCAATGAGGCTCTCCTATCTATCTTGTTTAAAATTACAATTCTATCATCCCCAGTATTTCTTCTTCCTCTTTTCTGCTTTAGTTTTCTCAGTAGCGATTGCTGCCTGCTGACATGCTGTCAAATTTACTCTTTGTGTGTGTGAGTCAGCTTGACAGGGAAGGCGGACCCGCCGCTCGCCGCCTGCCTGCGGCTCCTGCTCCCCGCCCGCTGCAGCACTCCAGGCCCCTCCACGGCTTTGCTGCTTGCGTGATACTGATTGGGTAATTTTTGAATCCCACTGTTCCTGATTGGATATTAAAGCTTGTTCCTGATTGGATGTTATAGCTTCTTCCTGATTGCATGTTATAGCTTGTTGCTGATTGGATATTGAAGCTTGTTGCTGATTGGACGCTTTTTGAGTCCTACCAAAGGTATAAAAGCTGGAGGAGAGCAGAGAAGGGGGGGTCAGAAGATCAGAAGTCGGTGGAGCCTGCTGACAGAATAAAGGCTGTTCTCCACTCTCCACCTGCTGCTTGGTTATTTCCCTGGTCAAGAGCTGTTGTGAGAGCTGTGAGCTGTTAACACTTGCTGATGTAGAGCTGTTAACACTTGCCGGAACAAGCTCTCTGTTGTGTTCGCTGCTGTAGCCCCAAAGCTTGCGCAGTCCTGGCATAGAGTAAGCACTCAGATGTTTGTTAAGCAAAGAAGTGCTCACTCAGCACCCGGTGTTACCGTAAGGATGGCCTTGTTCCTACTCCCAAGGGCTTGGAAAATAGCGCCACAGTTAAGCAAAGTGCCAAAGCAGGAAAAAGGAGAGCATCCAAAACAGATGACAGTGGAGTTTTTAGATCTGATTTTTGAGGCTCAAGGTGGGTCTTTAAAACCAAGCAAGAGATATGACTTGGCATTAAATGTTTAAAAAAAAACATTTTAAAAAGAGGCAACAAAAACAGAGCATTACTCATTCATTTCATTCTTCTTTAAGTTAAAAAAAAATCTCTCTGGTAACTAGGTAGAGAATAGTCTAGTTGTGGGAATAAGGGTCGTAGAGTGAAGCCTGGGAGAACAGCGGAAATTATTTAATTTCATCTTCATTATCTTCTAAGGTTTCTGTGGTTATCTTCACGTGGCAGATGAGAAACCTAAGGCTCAGAGAGGTCACGTTACTTATCCAAGGTCACACAGTAAATGGCAGCATTTGGCTCGAGACTCAGCAGCCCTGATGACTCTGTTGCGCTCTTATGCACGCAACTTGGGCTTGCCTGGACTTGCTTTTCTGCCCCTCTTATACTCACTACGTGCTGGTTTATATCAAGTCAGAAGTCAAGCAAATCACGAGTGTTTTGTACAAGTTGCTAAGCTTCTTACTTCTTACTGTTCCTTGGTTTTGATTCACAGGCATATTGTTTTGTTTTTTTATTCCTACAATTTGTTTTGCTTGCCTAATTTCCCTTTGTAAGAAATATTTTCTTTTATTGTCACAGACTAATGAGAAAAGGAGTGGGGCTTAATATTAATATGTACATGAAGCATTAAAGACCAGGGAAGGCCAGATGACCTGACTGCCAGGCACCCAGTAGGATCAAAAAGGTTTTGAATTCGTCTCAATAGAGAAAAATAGTAGGAAAAGTATAGGTGAACCTGTTAGGCTCTTCTGCCATAGTAGGTGGTTTCAGCAAATTAACGTCATCTTTCACATTAAATTAACATTGCTAATGTCAACTGCATTGGTTTTGTGGTCTTATTTGTATTTAGTTTGTAAACGTGTTCATTGCAAACTAGGCTCTGTAGTTGTCTGAGAATTGTAACCATCTGGAGTCAATACCTAGTGTCAGGACTGTAATATTTGTCATGTTATAATAAAAGGAATTTGGATCAACTCAATTCAGAAAAACGCTGGGTCAGAAGATGTTTAAGGTTTCTCCCAGCCCTGAGGGTCTGTGATTGTGCAAATCTTGCATAGCAGTTATGTGGCTGCTCCTGCAATGTTGCTTGGGATTTTGAAATCTTTTACAGATTTAGCTTGTTTTAGCTCACTCTAGGTTCTCGTTGCAAGGGCCTGGAGCCTCCTGTTTGGAACTTGAGCTCACTGATGTTACCCAAAGATAAGAGAGATTGCTGATTGACCTTCCTTCTAAGTTTAACAAAGTCAGTTAACCTCAGAGAGACCTCTTTTTCCTGTATGTTCACCAGTCCCATCATTGAAAGGGAATTTAAAAAAATCTGAACACCTGCAGGATTCGGGTTCTATTAAAAAGCAAAACTCTACACTTTGCGAATGGAAAGGTGGGAGGGATAGAGAAACTAAAAATAATCTTCCTGCATCGTGGCCTAAAGGAGATCCACCCTGATGATTGCCTAACTTGTTTTTTCTTTTGCAGATATTTTTCTCATTTCTATATCATCTCAGTGCTGTGGAATGGCTTCCTGCTTTGGTGCCTTACTCAATCTCTGTTCCTGGGAGCACCTTTTCCAAACTGGCTTCACAGTTTGCTCAGAATTCTTGGGGCTGCACAGTTCCAAGGTAACAACTCCCGTGGCTCACTGCAATACTGCATTCTGTTCCCGTTGTTCCTGTCTGCAGGGCAGTGGGATGTCCCATCTCACACCCTCCTCAGGAGGGCCTGGGAAGTGGAGGCTGGGGGCAAAAAGAGCTTTGCATGGTTCATCGCTGCATGGCCAAAGGGATGTCCCCAAGTCCTTCCCTGAGCTCATGGCAGTGCCAAGAGTCAGTGTTCCATCTCCTGACTTCTAGCAAGTGCTGTGCTGTGCACAGGACTGGCTGTTCTCCCTCTGATATTTTTAGTACTGTTGATAAATTTATAAAGAAGTCTTTACCCATAAGGGGGAACCTTTTAAGATCCCTTAGGTTTGCCTTGAAACATTTATCATTTATATTGTTGCAACAAAACGCATGTCTCAGAACTCCAGAAATTTGATAAAAAATTACTTTTTGATAAACGTGTAAAATGATTTGTTATGCTGTGAGGCTCTGGTTAGATAATAAAATTCACTGTAAATAGTTTTTGACCAGATGATTACACAATAGCCTTTAAATTTGCCATACTCAACGTGAGATAAAGGCTATGTAGGAACAGTTTTTAACATAAAGAATTGAAGGCGAAAACCATGAAGTGGCCTCAGTTAAGGTCAGGGGGAGGGGGGGGGCAGCATTCGAGATGGATTGTTCTGGTCCTGTCTCTGTCCTTTGTTCCAGCAGCCAAACCACTGGCTCCCTAGGAACAATCCTTTTCTGTTGAACCCGAGGGACTGATTGCAAAAGGTGACTCTCGGAAAACCCATGTCCTGTCCTGTCTGGGAGGAGCCCACTTCACTCATTAACGCTTCACCTCCTTGTTTGTTTCCTGTGGGACTGGCTGGTGTTTTGGTATTTGGGGGGAGTGGTTGTGAGGAGTTTTATTTGGCTGGTTGCTTTAACCTGTTCCTAAAGAATTAAAACTAACCTTGGGTTTATTTAAAATACACAAACAGGCAAAGTTCATCTGCTGATAAAAGTCATGATGGGGACTGTTGGCCTTAGGAGGGTTGAGGGAGGGGGACACAGTGCCTGGAGGGGACACTGAGGTGCTGGTCACGTTGTTTCTTGATCTTGGTGCTGATACGTGGGTGGGATGGGCTGGTTTAGTTTGTAAAACTTCACTAGGCTGCATCTTTATGGGGGAGGGGGCTGTGTAACTCATTTGAAAACAAAATCTAGGTTTTATGTTTTTAAAACTAGCTTTTCTTTGGGGACAGGGGTGAGAGGCAGGTAAGAAGGTATTGGGGCTTACTGTCCCCCTAAAAGCGTAATTTCTTTTTTTTTTTAATATGGAAAGAAATGCACGACACTGTTTCTGTTCCCATCTCCCCCTCTGCCTCTGTGGGCACCTGTGATTCCGGGGACCCCAACATGTGGGGCTGCCCAGAGGCCACCGGGAACTAACTCTTCCCAGCCGTTTGTATCTGGCTGTTAGCGCGGGGACCCAGAGACCCGCAGGCCCCTTCACAGCGATGACCACGTGGCCTGCAAAGCTGCCACGTGGTGAAGCAGATCAAGAGTCAGTGTTTGTCCCGGCCCTGTCCCCAACTTACTGCGTAACCTCGAGCCAAGTTCCTTGACTTCATTTGGCCCATTTCTTCATTGTGAACAAAAGGAAGGTGTTAGATGGGGGTGATTTCTAGGCGACTGGCCCTTTCCTAGCTCTGTTCTGGTTTAATACTGTGTTTAACAGTAGGGCAAAACAAAACTGTGGATTAGTCCCAGAAGAGGGATGCTGAACGTGTTGCCTTCTGCATTGCAGGAGGTGAGCTGGCGCTGTCCGCATTCTTAGTGCTGCTATTTCTGTGGCTGCACAGCTTCCGAAGACTCTTCGAGTGCTTCTACGTCAGCGTCTTCTCCAATGCCGTGATTCACGTTGTGCAGTACTGCTTTGGCCTCGTCTACTACGTCCTCGTCGGCCTCACTGTGCTGAGCCAGGTGCCGATGGATGGCAGGAGCGGTGAGTGGCCCCGCCAGGACCTCGGGCAGAGTCCCCCACTGAGCATGGTGAGAAGTTCAAAAGCAAGAGACAGGCCTGGTCCATTCTGCATTTGAGGAAGTTAGACTCTTCTAGCGGATTTATTTATTTATTTTTTTGAGACAGAGTCTCACTCTGTTGTCCAGGCTAGAGTGCCGTGGCATCAGCCTAGCTCACAGCAACCTCCAACTCCTGGGCTCAAGCGATCCTCCTGCCTCAGCCTCCCGAGTAGCTGGGACTACAGGCATGCGCCACCATGCCCGGCTAATTTTTTCTATATGTTTTTAGTTGGCCAATTAATTTCTTTCTATTTTTAGTAGAGACGAGGTCTCGCTCTTGCTCTGGCTGGTCTCGAACTCCGGACCTTGAGCGATCCTCCCGCCTCGGCCTCCCAGAGTGCTAGGATTACAGGCATGAGCCGCCGCTCTTCTAGCAGATTTAAAAAGTCAAAATGCCCAAGGGTACATAGGTTGCCATAACTGCTGACACCTTAAAGACACCAACACTAGCAGTCACACCCTCAGGAAGGACAGTGAAGGGCCACGTTTTCAGGAGGCTTGGGTTCAGGTGTGTGGGGTTTCCGGTGGGGACTGATGTCACTGAACCCAGGTGGGGTTATCTGGAGAGCCGGGGAGTAGCCAGTTGCTGAGCAGGAAGCTGGAAGCACCTAGAACAGGGGGAGGGGTCAGCAAACGGCGTGGCCCAGGGGAGCATGTGGACTGAGAGGGGAAGTGGTCGTGCAGGATCAAGTCACAGAAAATGAGAGGAGGAGGAGGAGGAGTGCCCCTGGGAAACAGGCGCCCCTTAGTTCTTGTGACTGTCCTCATTATTAACAAAGCTTTTGGCCAGGAGCGGTGGCTCACACCTGTAATCCTAGCACTCTGGGAGGCCGGGGCGGGAGGATCATTTGAGCTCAGGAGCTCGAGACCAGCCTGAGCAAGAGCGAGACCTCATCTCCACTAAAAATAGAAAGAAATTAGCTGGACAACTGAAAAATATATAGAAAAAATTAGCTGGGCATGGTGGCGCATGCCTGTAGTCCCAGGTACTTGGGAGGCTGAGGCAGGAGGATCACTTGAGCCCAGGAGTTTGAGGTTGTTGTGAGCTAGGCTGACGCCACAAAAAATAAAAAATAACAAAGCTTTTCTTTAAATGAGGCTGCCTGAGGGGACAGCAGGACACAGTGTGTGGTCAATCAAAATAGCTCTCACTGGCCAGAAAGAGGGAAACAAAACCATGACCTTGTTTATGAGGAAGAAATGAAGTGGTTTTTTTGTTTTGGGGTGGGGCGCCGTCTAACACAGATGACAGTCATTTTTGTGAAAACAACGCATGCTATTAAGAATTCCAGGCATTTGGGTTGATAGAAATGAGTTGTTAGTGCTGAGGTTAACTTGACCTTGTAGGCGTGGTCTCTACCAACCCAGACACTGCAGATCTTTCACGACTGTTTTCTCTAAATCCGAGGCTCCGTGTTTCCGGAAGGTGCCCTATTCATCCTTGAAAACAGACTGAGGTCTAGATAGTTCCAGCACTGGGCGAGTGAGCTTCCTCCCCAGGTTTGGCTTCAGCATCAGAGTGCCTTCTCGAAAGCCCCTCTCTGTTGCTGTAGCACAACCTAAAAAGCCTCTGTGAGCAGGGGAATGATTTGAAAGCAGGCCTTACTGACAGTCTTTCTCCATCGTGAATTATTTATTGGCTCCAGCCGCTCGGCTAGCATCTCTCCACCTCTGAACTCAGTCAAGTCAGTTACTCCTCCCTGACCCTTCTGCGGTGGCATTCCTGTGTTCAGCTAGGACCGTGGTAGGAGCTGTCACTCCTGTTCAACAGTACTGGGTTTTCCACCCAAAAGAACTTTCCAGATCCTCCGGTCACCCATGAGCTTCCAGCATGTAAGTTTCTGCTGGCCTCACGTCACTCTTCTGCAGTCTCCTCTCCTGGCTGCATCCAACTTCGGCCTTCCCTCCTGTGTAAACAGTCGAGGAAAGGCAGCTCGGCCTACAGAAATAGCTTTCTAGACATTCCTTTCTGCAGTTGTTCTCTGCTTCACCTCCTTGTCCTTCAAGAGGTCATTTGAGACAACATAGCAAGAGCTGGTTTAAGTAATTCGTTGAGAGAGGACACAGTGGGGCATTTGCCAGCCACAAGGTCTGATAGAAATAACACGAGCTTGGGAGTCAGATGGGCCTTGGTGTGGCTCATTTAACGGTTCTGAGCCACAGAGCCTATGGCGGGAATTAGGGACACGTCACAATTTCACAGGACTCTTGCAAAAGTGAAATGAGGAATATCTATAAAGTAGAATGTGAGCCCCGTAAGGCCTGGGATCTTGCCGGAGTTATTCACTGCTTTATCTGTGCCAGGCTTAGGAGATAGTAAGTAATCAATGAATAAAGGAACAATCATAATAAATACCACCCAGATCAGACTCTCGGTAAACACGAGCCTTCCACCTACCTTCCCTTTTCTGCACTATAATTCCGGCCTTACCCTAATGGGGCCTTTTTACCCTCATAGGTCATTTCTCTGCACTCAGAGTAGGGGATTTGGTGGGGATTTGAATTCTCAGCCACTCGCTTTAACTTTTAATCCTATGGTGTGACTTGCTCTTGAAGTCCGTCCTATTTAAAACTGTATTTGTCATATTTTGTTTATTTTTAACTTAGGAAACTAGAACCTTGTAGTTAAATGGCTATGCTTGTAAACATTAAAAGATTGTAGTAGATTGTTTATAGAGAGCAAGTCTTTAAAAGTAATTGACACAGGCCGGGCCTGGTGGCTCACGCCTGTAATCCTAGCACTCTGGGAGGCTGAGACGGGAGGATCGTTTGAGCTCAGGAGTTCGAGACCAGCCTGAGCAAGAGTGAGATCCTGTCTCTACTAAAAAAATAGAAAGAAATTAATTGGCCAACTAAAAATATATAGAAAAAAAATTAGCCGGGCATGGTGGCGCATGCCTGTAGTCCCAGCTACTCGGGAGGTTGAGGCAGGAGGATCGCTTGAGCCCAGGAGTCTGAGGTTGCTGTGAGCTAGACTGATGACACGGCACTCTAGCCTGGGCAACAAAAGTGAGACTGTCTCACAAAAAAAAAAAAGGTAATTGACACAGATAGACTTTGGGGGATTCTCGATAGTCATTGGCTATCACCAGCCAATTCCTGCTTCTAGGTACCCGTATGGAATCCTGTGGTCCTTGTTTCTCTTACGTGGATCAACTTTTTAGGGGGTCCCTCTTGGCTGTAGAGCCTCAGGCTCTTGCCTGTTACCCACAGACAAGTTTGTTTCTTCGCTCAGGACTCTGTCTGGGCTGCTGCTTGCTGCTGGTCATTTCTACGCCTAAAACGAAATCTCTCCAACTAGGGTATCCAGACGTAGCATTTTGTTGTTCGTCCTGCAGTTTACATTTCTCCTGTCTTGGAGAAGCCTCCCTCCTGGCCTTTCCCTCTGCTGATTTCCTTTGCTGGCCAGAGCCAGTCAAGTCAGCATTCTGCATGCAGGGTCTCCCCAGCAGTGACTTAGCATGGCAGCTCAGGGAGAGATTTCTTTAGAAAGTGCTTCCTGACAGCAAAACGTAAGAAAGAAGACTTAAAGCTGGGCTTAGCAACAGAAACACAGAGTAGCCTTACCAAGCAAGAGCAGCTCACCGCAGGAGACAGAGCTGAACTTTGTGCTTGAAGCACTGGAAGGAGGAGCAAGAGAACGTGTCACTTAGGAATTCTCTGCCTGGGGCCACCGAAGCTTGGTCCAGAGGGACAGTGTTCTCCCCTCTGGACCTGGGAAATTTCATCAGGATACCTTTCCTAGTCATGAGGACTAATTGTGGATAATTGTGTTTCCACTAACGAAATGATTTTTTAATTCCCTGAGCGTCTGAAATGTTTCAGAGTTGGCTAATAATTCTAATTTCTGTAGTCTATATAATAGGGAAAAATCTAGCGATGCAGGCGCGGTGGTTCCACATCCTCGGCATGTTGATGTTCATCTGGTCATCCGCCCATCAGTACCAGTGCCACGTCATTCTCAGCAATCTCAGGAAAAATAAAGCAGGTGAGATCTCTTTTAGAGCCTCGGCATGCGCGTTTTAACCCTCAGAAGTTAGTTCTCTGTGTTCCTGCATTCTTTTCCTTCCTGCCCTCGTTAGTTGACTAGTCTATATCAAATATTCATTTTTGACAAGACACCTCTCTGGGCCTTGATCTCCCCCACTGCAAAATGAGAGCCTTGTATTGAAAGATCTCTCCGGCCCCACACAGCCCCGACGTTCTGTGATTCTGTGCTGTGCCCGCATTTTGAAGACTGGACTGCACAGATGTATCTGATCAGCGTGTGAGAGCTAGTATCCCTTGGGGTTAGCATCATTCCAGCCAGAGCAAAACACTTGACCTTTTAGTTAGCTCGTGTTGACTTATCCCAGGTACAGTTTCCATTAGGCTTTTTGAAATATTAAAAATGGAATCCTATTTATTACTATTTTATAAAGTACTTATTTTGTGCCAGGCCCTGTTCTAAGTGCTTTCCATAGAGCTTTACCATACCCGCATGAAATGAGTGCAGTCTAATCTTCATTTTACAGGTGGGGAAACTGAGGCATGAAGAGGTTAAGCAACTTATATGAAGTTGCACAACTAGTAAAGGGGGAGGCTGGGATCTGAGCTCATGCAGGCTGACTCTGGAACCTGAGCTCTTAATGACTAACTTAGAGGACCACTGGGAGAACTGGCTTTCCTTTTGTTCATATAAGCAGTTGACAATGTGACCTGAGTAAGTGACTTTTTAATATGCAGTGGATTGACAGTGGAAGTGTGCCAGGATGGTGGTTTGCACACAGGTGTGTGATAATTTTTTCTAGTAGTTTCTGTGAATGATTGGGGGGTGAAGTGGTAAAACTTTCCTTCCCAAACTTCAAATGCTCACGAAGTCTTCTTTCGCCATTTCAGGCGTGGTCATTCACTGCAACCACAGAATCCCTTTCGGAGACTGGTTTGAATACGTTTCTTCCCCCAACTACTTGGCGGAGCTGATGATCTACATTTCCATGGCCGTCACCTTTGGGTTCCACAACTTAACTTGGTGGCTAGTGGTGATGTACGTCTTCTTCAGCCAGGCCCTGTCTGCTTTCCTCAGCCACAAATTCTACAAAAGCAAATTTGTCTCCTACCCAAGGCACAGGAAAGCTTTCCTGCCATTTTTGTTTTAAGATAACCTCAGTCATGATGAAGAACGCAAACTAGACGGCAGGTTCGACTCCGAAGGACAATGAAGTCAGAAAACCAAAGTACGGTTTCTACAGAACTGTTTGAAACTCTCTGTTCCATTTTTTTACCCCAAAAGTTTTCAGTGAATGAACAAGATACTACCCCTCAAGAAAATGAATCTTCAAAGTGTCTTCCAAAGAAGAAATAACTTCTGGAAGATCTGGGATTGCTGTGGCTGCTTTCTGGGATGCTTTATAAAACCAACCAACTGATAAAAAGTAGATGAGGATTCTCCAAGCTGCTTCACAAGCAAACTATGAATATATAACATATAAACAGCTTCTCACATACACATACCCATACATGTACATACATACAAACAGCTTCTCACATACACATACATACATGCACAAGGGAAGAGATAAGATCACCTATGGCTATAAGAGAGCCTATTAGGGAAAAATGAACTGGACTCTATAATAATACAGTAGGTGCTCAGTAATGTGTGTTGCATTTCATAAAAGCAGAGTAGCCTTTGAAAATAATAATAATATACAAATTTTACCCCAGGAGTTTCAGAAGAAAATGAGTTCGTTGGAGTTCATTTATACTTTCACACATTACCATAAACATCTCCACTTATATGACTATCAATAGACATTTCCACTCATCTCCCCCTCAAATCATAGTCTAACAGAAAGTTTTGAAACCTCTTTTATTTACCACTTTTTTGGTATCTCCTTGAAGGGAGTACTTCAAAAGTGAAAACATTGGAAAATAAATATTTTTATATTTATGCATAGCAAGACTTTGTGAATGAAATTGACATACTCTGGATTGGATAGTACCGTAGCCTTGTTCACATGTAGTTATTCATATTGGATTAATGTCTGCCTGCGTTTATTTCAACTGATAGAATGAATCTGAACATATTTAGGCATACAGTTTACATTTAAAATAGCTTATGTTAAAGAAAATACCTGTGTTTTCAATTCAGGGGGAAATAAATGCATGGTGTCAAAGAAAAACAAAAACTTGAAAAATAAGACTACAGCCTGAGCATCACAGTAAAAACGACACATTAGTGTAGCGTAAGATTTTCTGGCTTATTGGCTGATGTATTAACTTTATTCCTTTTATGCAGATGTTCTATTATAATGTAAGTACCAAAGTTTTGCATTTATATCTACCTTGCTATGGGGGAAAGAACCTCATTATGAACGAGACAAATATCAAATGCACAATCTAAGAATATCTCTCTGCACTCCAATCCCTGGAGTTGTAAACCAAGGCATTAAACTGAGATTCTATTTAATAGAACCTTAAATACATGCATGTCAAAGCACATTCGAAAGTTCTTACAATTCGGATGTAGCATTTTCTCTCCCATCAATCAAACACCACTTAATCAAGGTTAACCTGTTGCTCGGTCTATTCAAATAAATGACATATGCATTTTACTTACCTAGAATTTGCCATCCTCGGGAAGAAAACTATTTGTACATTGGAAATGGAAAGCAAATTGCAGTTTGGTCTTCATTTCCACACAAATGGCATGTGTAATGTTTAATAACAAATTATGTGGGAGGGGAAATTGTATTTTATTGTAGCATGCAATTTCATACCCAGGTTAGACTAGGGATTTGGCTGATTTTCTGGAATCTCGTTGTACTTTTACGTAAAATAATGAGCATCCCCCACGAAGACCTCTGCCAGGGGTTGTGAGAAAGCTGGAGTGTCCCTGGCCCTGCTGTCTCTGTCAAATCGTCCCTGTTTCTTACTTTCCCTTTTCCTTCTTTGCATTGCATTGCATTTCTACACAAAGATAAAAGAGGAAATAGTGTTATCCTCATAGGGGTTCAGAAAAAAGTAACATGGCCTTTAGTGAAAGCTTAACCACTGGAGAATAATTGAGAATTGTGATTCGCTTGTGATGTCAGAATCAGCACCGGTTTTCACGTTAGTGAAAACATTCCATTTGCCTAAAGGGAGCACCAGAGAATTTGCAGATTCTTCACAAGGATGATCCAGAAATAGCTTGGAGGTGGAGATTCTTGATTTTCCTGTTGGCTCAGTTGAATAAGCCTTAATCTTTCATTCTCTGATATCATTATGCTAGGGGAAAGGATGCTGAACTACTCATTAACAGCATTGGCTGGATTAACTACTGACTATGGAAGTGTGCTAAAAATAGCCTTTGTTTTCGTTGAGTCTCCAAGTTGTAGCTCATCCTACACACTAACATTCGCTTATAGTGAGCATGGATTATTTTGTCTCCGCAAAGCTGTGTTCTGTATTATGCTTTTAATTCAATGAATGGTTATTGGTAGAATTCCTACCCCCCCAAAAAAAAAAAAACTAGAAAACCCTTTATAGATATTTTTGTATGCAGTTTAATAGACTTTCAGTTTAAGGAGACTGTAACCATTTGCATAACTAAAGCTACCTGGAAACTCAAGAAGAGTTGATAAGTGAGGTGTCTCAAAATGATCTCATATATTAAAGAAGACTTTAAAATAATAAATGAGCAAGTAGAAATTTTTGACTCCTATAGCCTATCAAAGCAATTTCTGCCCATACTATTTTGCATTACTTATCAGACAAAAGCCGTTCTACTGGTTTTTATGTATATGTTAGTCTAACCTAAGATTTTTCTGCTAAGTAAGAAACTGGAGGTGGCAATGACCCATAAATATCTCAAAAAGCAACGATCTCCTAGAAAGCCAAGTATTGATTTTGGGGGAGAAAAATGTAATTATCCAAATGAAAACTGTATTATCAAGAGCTACTCTATGCACATAATTGAGGAAGTATAATATTGGGTCTCTTCAATACTCTGAACACTTGAAGCAATTTGAGGATGCAAGTCCACAAAGGGATTTCTCAACAAAAGGACAATTTGCCCTCAAGTCCAGCCCTCTGGCTGGAATCTCAGAGTACTGGTGCAGTTTTCTCAGAGGTCCCTGGCACACACAGCACCTTTCTGGGAAGTAGAAAAGGCAGAACTCGAGGAAGAACCCCATGGTAACAGGGTATGGGCCTTTGTGGGCAGAAAAGCCAGCTGGCGATGGTTCTGCAGCTCAGTGAGCAGAGCTCAGGCTGCATCTCAGCCCCACTTGCCCCTCAACCTGCTGTGTTTTGTGCAGTGCACAACCTTCCATAGAGACCCTTCTCATCAGGCTGCCTGCATGTCTGCAGATTCTGTTCACTCTTGGGAGAAAAAAAAAAAAAAAAAGACTCGATTACATGGAATCATCTCTTTCAAAGAGACCACAAGAATATACTAGAAGAAGGGAGAAGTAAGCACTCCATGCAAAATGCCCGTCCTCCCACAGACTAAAAGGGGAGTTTGGTGGTTAGCAGGTAAGTGACCCTCAAACAATAGAATGTTCAGGTGCTAGAATGCTGACTCCAAACAGAAATAATGTTTTGCTTCCTTTGTCACTACCAACTCCTGTCTTACCAGCTCATGGTTCTGCTATTGCAACTCCAACAATCTTTCAACCCTACTGGGACCTCCAGTCTATTGATCTCATCACACTTTTACTGCCCTTCACCTCCCATAAATCTTTCATCTCTATACCCTGCTTAGATTCCAAGTAAATCATTACCATTAGTCCTTTGTACCTATCCCCAACTCTTGCCTCCTTACATTGCTTTTGCTTACTCATTAGCAAAGCTACAACCTGGATTAAATCCAACTCTCCTGTTCTATATGTGCACCCGTGCAGTTGAACTATGCCTGGAGAAATCAGTGCATTAACGGGTCACTTTAAATCCATGACCACTAACCTCAAGTGGCCTTTAATGCCGCAGTCATATTAAAATGCCTCTACCACGCTCCTAACTATTTGACATTTTCTCTGTCCTCAGAAAAATAAAGCTATTGGAAACACTTCCCACAGGGTACCACGTCCACCCACCTAAGCATCTCTCTGTGTGTGCCACCTTCCCTCTTCTTACTATTGTTGAAGGATACTTTTTTAAAAGAAAGTAAAATCATGACTTGTTACTATTATTGAATGATACTTTTTAAAAAAGAATGTAATGTCATGAATAGAAAGTGAACACATCCCAAAGATTCTGTTTAACTCATTAATAAAGAAACCAGTAAGATGTTGGAACAGGTTCAAAGAAGAACCCCAAAAGCAGGTACATACATGGGTGATCAGGCATGGCAAAATGAGTTCGTTCAGTAGATGCAGGGCTGGCTTCTGTCATGGGGGAGAGAAATCACATGTGCCTCCAATGGACAAAATTCATTTGTATGTCTATGGAAAAGAGTTATTTGCATTCCTATCAGTTGGCTACAACTTCCAGAGCTGTAAAATAGCTCAAAGATAATGAGAGATGAAGATAATTCAAAGAATATGCTAGAAAGGACACCAGTACTAATTTTTGCTCATTTCGCAATCATTTACAATTTTTGCCTGAAACTGTAAACAAACTTTGGATTTCTACCCGAAGCAAGACCCTCTCTTTGAGCACTAGGTTCAATTCTCTTTTACCTACTAGAGACATTACTTGGCTGTTCTCTCTACTGTCTCATCGAGTTTTTGCCCTCGTCTCAACATTCCCATCAAAAGACAAATGTCTTTTTAAAACCTCTAACTCCATTTCCCTCATCCGATACCACCTGACTTCTCTGGTTTCCTTGGCAGCAAAACTCTTGGAACGATTCATCTATTCTTACTAGCTTCAGTCCTTGCCATCCCACTGCTAAACCCACTCCAGTCACTTTTTTAGCCCTGGGGACGCCACTAAACTGCTCTTGAAAAGGTCACCAGCGACCATGCTGCTAAATCCTGCAGTCGGTCGCTTCTGGGTGTTCATACCAACATAGCGACAGCAGTTGGTTACTTCATCTTGACAGGCTCTCTTTAATTGGTTCCAAGACACTACACTCTCTGGGTTTTCCTCGCACCTCCCTGGCTGTTCTTCCCAGGTTTCTCCACTCATGTCTCTTTCCTGACGTCTGAATGTTGGAGCGCCCCAAGCCTCAGTTCTGGGTCTTTCTCTATCGATACTAAGTGATCTCATGCAATCTCATGACTTTAAATACTATTTATATGCTGATGACTCCTAAATTTATAGATCCAGCGCAAACATCGTTCCTGAGCTCTGGACTCGTATGTTATTGCCTACTTAACATCTCTACTTGATGTGTAATAGATTTCTCAAGTTTGACATCATTAAAAGTGGATTTCTGGTTTTCCTCTGCTCCACACCAGATCCACCCACAGTCTTCCCATTTTCTCACTTAACTCAAACGACAAACCATGGAGTCTTCCTTCTCTTTCGCTCACACTCCATAAACCAGTCAGTGGATCTACCTTCAGAATCTGTCCCCAATCTGTCTCTGCTCTCATCACTCTGCTAACTACTGTCCTGATTGGAGCTACTGTCGTTTCTTGCCTAGATTATTGCAACTGACTCCTAATTGGTCTCCCCGCTTTCTACTTTACTCCCTACAGCTGATTCTCAGCCCAAGCCAGAGTGATCTTTTAAAACATAAATCAGACCATGTCACTACTCTCTCCAGTCCTCACAACAGCTCCCAGTTTCTCTCAGATTAAGGCTGCAATTAAAATAATGCACTAGGCCCCATATGATCTGGCCCCTGGTCACTTGTCTCGCCTCCTCTCCCCACTGGTCTTGCCTCATTCATGCTTCCTACATACTGGCCTCCGTGGTGTTCCTCGCACACGTCGGTCATGCTCCTGTTCGGGACCTCTCCACGGGCTGTTCCCTCTGCCTGGAATGCTCTTCCCCAGATAGCCACTTGTGCGTGTCCCTCAGCTTATTCACGTCTTCCTGCAAATGTCACTTACTGTATGCATTCTGCTGCTGCGTAACAGAGTGCACCAAATTCTCAGTGGCTTAAAACAACAAACATCTATTATCTCATAGTTTCTGGGGTCCGGGTTCCAGGTGCAGCTTAGCTGGGGGCCTCTGCCCCAGGAATTCTCTGCAGTCAAGGTGTCACCAGGGCTGTGGTCGTTCTATAAGCTCCACGGAGGGGGGACCCGCCTCCAAGCTCCCTGGCATGGTTGTTAGCAGGACTCGGCTCTTCACGGGCTCTTGAACCGAAGGCCCTAGTTCCTCCCTGGCGGGGAGCCTCCCTCAATTCCTTGCCCGGGGGGGCCTCGCCATAGAGCATGTCGCCATGCGGTGCCCAGCTTCCATGAAAGCAAGCAAGCAAGGGCATGTAAGAAAGGAGACACAATCCCTTCATAATCTAACCGCGGAAATGACATCCTGTCACTTTGGCCATATTCTGTTTGTTAGGAAGGAGTTACTAGGTCCAACCCACACTCAAAGGAAGAGGATTATTCAGGAAGACCAGAGATGTGGATTATTAGGAACCATCTAAGAGGCGGCATGCCGCAGTCACCTTCTCAATAAGGTGATCTCCTTATTTAAAATTGCAACCTATAACACAGCACCAGTTTTTGTGAATAAATAAGCAAATAAATAAAATTGCAGTCTAACCTTAACTCGCTCCTTTCCTCACATTTCCATTTCCCTTTGCATTAGGGCAAAATAATGAATGCTATTGTTTTGAGCCACCTAGGGTTTTGGGGGGGTTTTGTTGTTGTTGCTTTAGAGATAGGATCTCACTCTGTTGCCCAGGATGGAGTGCAGTGGCCCGATCATAGCTCACTGCAGCCTCGAACTCCTGAGCTCAAGCAATCCTCCTGCCTCAGCCTCCATCCAAGGTGCTGGGATTACAGGCATGAGCCACTGCACCCAGCCTGTTCTGTAGCCATAGCAAACAGATGTGCTATCTTCTTAAAAAAAAACTCTACAGTGTACTTTCTCACTTATGTGTATTATTTATTGTCTTTGTCCCCTCCATGGAATGTAAGCTACATGATGGCAGGATTTTTTTGTTTTTGTTTTTTTGATTGTTTTGTGTCTCCAGCACTAGAAGAGTGCCTGATACATAGTAGACACTCAGGGTTTATTAAGTGAATGAATCTGTTCTCACTGTTATCTGCATAAATTATTTGATCCCTGCCTTACTTTATTCTGTTGCAGAATTATAATAATATCTTCCTTACAAAGATTGAATACCATTTATATGACACGTGTGAAAAGCAGTCATCCAATTGTGTATATTTATTACCAAGAACCCCGGTAACCATTCTGATAAGGAGGAAATAAAATGAAATCAATCAAAAGAAGTGGTTAGGAATCCATAAACTATTACAATCCCATCCATATCTTTTTATCAAGTTTTACAAGAGAAATGCAGTATTTGTGGGGAAAATGGAATAAATGCATTTATTCTTAAAAATATTAAGATTATAACTTTTTTGGGGAAGAGAACAGTGATTAGTTTTTTGGTTTTTTTTTATTTCAGCATATTATGGGGGTAAAAATATTACGGTTATGTAT
>VBSM01003198.1:6626243-6648663 GCA_008086735.1 Cheirogaleus medius
TGTCAGAGCTAGAAGCTAGTTCTCAGTAGAAGCAGAATTAGAATTTGGATCTCTGTGCCTTAAGAGGTTTTATTATTAGCACTCCTTATATCATACCAGAACTCTTTTAAACTATTTTATTTAATTCATTAATGAATTACCAGAATTAGAATCTGGATCTCTGTGCCTTAGGAGCTTTTATTAGCATTCATTATATCCTACCATAACTCTTTTAAATTATTTTATTTAATTCATTAATGAATTTTAATGGTTTATTGTATAGTATGCTGATGTAGGTCTTTGATCCCCATGGCTGGCTTTCCTTTCCCCCTTTTTTGGATTAGAGGGAGTTAACATTTTGTTTCTGTTTTATGGCATGTTTTCACATGCATTTTACTACTTTAGGTTCTTGCAGGTTGCTTACATGCTTTATCTGCCACCACTAGTTTTGAGTGTCTTGGAGAGCATGGCTGTGGCTTATTCTTCTTTCTTTGTCTTTTCCATAAGACCTTGCCTATTGTTGGCATTTATTAAATAATTTTCTAAGAATGAATTAAAGTGTTTGCATCCCAAGTTCATATCAGCTATTAAATACCTTTATGGAAAGACTGGCTGTAAAATAAACTCAACCAGAAAAACAACTATTTTTAATAATCTTTATCTGACCCTTTTTTTTAGTTGCTAAAGGATCCCCTCTATGGAATTAAGAAATTAATCATCTGCTGCCTGGAAATGTGTGTATATCCATTCATGTATTGGTGTTGGTTTAGAAAATTTAATTTCAACTGATTATATAGTTAATTCTAGGACTCTTACAAAGTTAAAAAAAAAAAAAAAGGAAAGAAAGAAAAGATCAAAAGCATTAGAACTTGTGAGTAATAAATGTCCCATGATAACAGAGAGATGTAGTGAAGATCAGGTCAGAGGTGTACAAGAAGTGTGAGTCTTTTATTTTTCTTCTTTTTTTTTCACCCTCTCAACCCAGCTTTTCCCAACTTAACAAAGAATTTGGAAGAGAAGGCCGTGTGAGTCATTTAGCATGATGAGAAGCCAGGGCGTTTAGTCCACTGGTGGGGGCTGGGGTAGTGAGTAGGTTCTCCTGTCTTTTTCCCTTTGCTTGCCCCACCGCCCCCAGCCATTCAAGGAGTAGGGTTCCCATTCCCACTGCTCTGCTTGTCATTCCTGGGCTCAGCTGACCTTACTTGACATGTCCACTTCTGAAATGGAACTGAAATGCTGATTCATGAACTTGACTCTTAGTGCTCATCATTTAGCCCTCTGTCATTTAACTCAGTATCGGAAGTTTATTTTAAAACAATACCTATTGAGGGTTAAGAAACTTTGTGCTTGACAGTGTAACTTTACAGGCATCTCATCAAAGTTTTAGTCATCTTGTGATTTTGAAGATAGAAATTGCCGTAGGTATAGCTATCAATAATGCCCTATTAAGGCAGCTGGGAAAAATATAGCCATGCAAAAGTGAGGTCTAGTGACCATCTATCTTTAAGTGGTCTTAAGGATCCTTGTTAAAAGTCGAGATGTGGAGGGAAGGGGCAGGTACAATATGATAGGATTTTTTTTTACCTTTAATCTTTTCATGTGTTCTTGTGGTTCTTTTTAGTTAGGCATTTATTCTAATTTCTTCTATATTATAGCACAATACAATTGTCTTGTTTTAATTATATTTTCATGTAACTTTTTGATATGGCTCAAATATTTTTCCCTCTATCTACAGCACTACAGAATGGTGAAAGAGATTTTTTTCTTTCACATGTTTTCTAAACTGTATAATAGAAGTGTCATTTGCTTTTTTTGTCCACTTGGTGGAGATAAGAAATGATCAAAATACAGTTTAACAGCTCTGTAAGCAAGAGTTCAGCATTGCTGAATATCTAAGTTTCCACTGATTTGCTTTGCAATTACATGCAATAGATCTTTTAAAAGGGTAGGATATTTAAATTTAACCTTTTTTATGCCTCTGTGCGAGTGGACTTCTGAAAATGGAGGGAGAAGAATATCTCTCTGGTTGGTAAGCATTCAAGTGGAAGATATATTACAAAAATGTAGTTGTATCTTACAGGGTGTTTTAAAGGGAAGTAACTGAACTTGAACAGGGCTTTCTACTTTGGGTATTTATTTCCTCTATAATCGGGCTAAAAAGAAATTGAGGAAGTTCACTCTGAACTTACTAGTCAGGATTAAACCCCAATCTACAAACCCATGGAAAAAAAGTGCTGCCGATTACTTTGCTCCTTTCTTTTATAAAGTAATTTATAATTTACTGCATATTCTAGAAGTCCAAAGAACTACTCTGGTTGTATAGCACCATTAATAAAGTCACAACATCTTATTACCTGACCCAGTACAGGTTCTTGTATCATATTTTTTATTTTACTATTTCTTGGCATTTTCTTCTATTTGTTATGTTTTAACTGTGAGAACAGCTTCCACAGAAAATCTTATACCTTTTTTCATTTTCATTAAGTTGCAGTCTTACTCCATCCAGTCCAACCACCTAATTCTGTTTCTTTACAGCTAAGATTGAGGCTACCAGGTATGAGGACTCAAACTCATAATTGCCTTCTCAGAATGAAATTATGTAAATTCAACTTGGTGGTATATTCTATCTTCAAAACAATTTATTTAAAAAAATCAGTGAAACCAAATACATTTAATAAACTCTGTATCTAAATCCATAAATACATTATAAAACAATAAAAATAAAGTTGTTAAACATTCATTAATATTAAAATGTGGCCAGGTGAGGAGGCTTATGCCTGTAATCCTAGTACTTTGGGAGGCTTGGGTTGGGCGGGGCGTCCCTTAAACCCAGGAGTTTGAGACCAGCCGGGGCAACATGGTGAAACCTAAATCTACAGAAAATTTTTTTAAAAAATTAGCAGGGTGGCACATGCTTGTAGTCCTAGCTACTTGGCAGAAGGCCAAGACAGGAGGATCACTTGAGCCCCCCAGAGTTTGAGGCTACAAGAAGTTCTGATTGCACCACTGCACTCCAGCCTGACTGGTAGAGTGAGATTCTGTCAATAAAATAAAATATATTCTATAAAATGTAATTATTAGATATATATTCTAATATGAATTAGCAAGTAACATTAATAAAAATAAAATATTAAAAAAACAACTAAATGATCCACAAATAAAGAGCTAATAGTGAAAATCTACAATAAAATACTATTTTATCTCTAATTTTAGTGAAATCTTTTGAAATCAGGTTTACCCCTGGTGTCAT
The DNA here is from genome assembly GCA_008086735.1 of Cheirogaleus medius. Classification (NCBI taxonomy): domain Eukaryota; kingdom Metazoa; phylum Chordata; class Mammalia; order Primates; family Cheirogaleidae; genus Cheirogaleus; species Cheirogaleus medius. The sequence goes on from VBSM01003198.1 coordinate 6,629,473, forward strand.
TGTTTTAAGTTGCATATGTATTTTTGTGCACATTTTTACAGCTTTTGAAAAAGCTTTTCCTGACTTCATGTCAGGAAGTAATGTCAAGGAGACAGTTGTAAGCTAATTCTAAGCATTTTCCTGACTCCTTTATCTTCAAATAATCTCAGCTCTTGCTTAATAATTTTTGTTGAGCAACTTTGTTTTTGTTTTTTTTGCAGGGACATCATTCTTTTTCTTGATAGCAAGCTGTAGATTTTGTTTCAAAGAAAGCATCTTCATATGTAGTTTCATCAAGTATAGATGGAGATTCCGATGCAGATATCTGTATCAGTTTCAAATACAGTCACATTTGTGTTCATTTGAATTCTAGAACTAGACTAGGAATTATTTTTTTCTTTATTGATATTAATTTTCTTCTTGAGGATCATGGAACTATAAGAGAATACTTTTCATATGAGGGTACTTTTTTTTCCTGTTTTTTAAAAATAATTTTTCAGTTTGGAATTAAAATTTTAACTTTCAGTAGAGAAGAGTTTTATTCAGCAAGTTTTTTTTATTTTTTAATTACAAATTGTTGATCCTGCTCTCAAGGTGTAAAATAAGTTGTACTTTAGACATTAAAATACAGAAATGGTGTTATTTATATCAAGAAAAACACTAGTATTTCATACTTTGGTAAAACACTGGGCAACCTAATAGTGGGATATCAAAATTGGAATTGAATTTACTGCATCTGAGCCTTTTGTATGCATCCAGATAATCGCTTCTTTGCCTATGCTTTCTGTGCTTTTCATGTTTTGGACAAAACTGTCATCCTTTCCATACCTCCTCTCTGTGTCCATGTTCCTGTTTTCTTCTGACTTCCTTAATACCTTTATTCTCTCACTGTCTACTGGTTCCTTTCTAGTTACTTACACATGTTCACAGGCTTCTCCTATTTTGGGAAAGAAAAAATAAGGTCATTCATTTAACCCTACTTGACTATATTAGCTTCTTTTTTTCAGTTTTATAAACCAAACTTCTAACTAGGGGATCAGCTACTTTTTCACTTTGCTTTAGTTCTTCCATTACCTGGCTTCAGTCCTGCCTTTTTGTTGAAATTTCGTTTTTGAAGGATACGTGTAACCAGGTAAATTGCTAAATTCGGGGATCTTTTTCAGTTCTCATTTGACACTGTTAACTCCCTATTTTTAAATAAGAGTCCATCTCAGCTATATGAACTTGGCAAAATTATTTAAGCCTATTTGGCTTCAGTTTCCCCTAATATGTTAATGTGGGATAACAGCTCTTAAATTTTTTGAGTATCAAATGAAACAATGTATATGAAAATACCTGTCATCTAGTTAGTAGCTCAGTGAGTCATAGTTGTTCTTACCTTGACCATCTGTGATGCTTTACTTACTGCCTAATGCTCTAAATATCTAAGACAGTTTTTTTTTCCTATTTTTCTATCTTTTTTCCTCCTTCCATCCCCTTCTCTCAATAAAGACTCAGGCTCGTTTTTTGAACTTTATCTCTTTGCCTTATCCCTTGGAAATCTCATCTACTTGCAAAGCTCTAGCTGATAAATGTAGGCTGCCAGCAACCAGATACAGTCAGTCCTCACTCACTGTCCTCAAGTAGGTTCTTGGAAACTGCGACTTTAAGTGAAATGACATACAGAAGGTCCTTGAATGACATTTTTCTTCAACATCATTTCATTATAATGTTGATAAGAAGAACAAATTTGTTTCATTGTATGTCGTTTTGCTTGAAGTCAGATTCCAAGAATCTATCCAGGATGTTAAATGAGGACTTACTGTACATACCTTGAGGCTGTCCCAGCCTAAACTCTGGTGACCCGTTTCTGATGATCTCTTGGAAACCTTCATTTGAAATGCTTTTATCACGTCAAATTGAACATATCTGAAACCAACCTACTCTTTCCCACATAACCTTTTAGGAATACTGATATTTCTCCTAGTCAGCCAGGCAAAAAAACCTCATCACCATCCTTGGTCCCCTCCCCTCCCATCTTGTTTAAAGATCTGTTGATTTTTTTTTTTCTTTCCCTCATGTGCAGAATCCTTTCCTTCTTGAATTTGTCCTCAACCTTGGTCTTATGCAGCTGACCTCCAGCTAACTGGTACAGTGGATGGTATTCTGCACTCTGCATGCCCTGATTATTTATTGATCACGGTGCCTGAGTCATATTTATGTCTTGTACTCAGAAACCTTTAAGTGCTTCCCTCTTGCCTCTAAGTGAGGCCATAAACATACAGGATTTTCATTCTGCACCCAATTTGTCTTTTCTCCTTTTGCCCCAATCATTCATCTTATGGTTTACTCCCTGTTCGTAGAACATAACCTGTATTATTTCTCATCATCAGTCCAGAAAAAGAGGTAAATATGTATACTCTTGATATATTTTCAAGTTAGCCACTTAAGAGTGACTAGTAGTGAATCTCACTGAAACTTTCAAGGAGCCTTATGAGGTGAATCTCAGAACTGACGTCCTTACTGGTCAAAGATTGTCGCACGGATGTTTAACTCCCCCTTGCTTCCAGGTAGTGAATGGGTAAGTGCAGAGCAGTGCTTTCTGGCTGGACCTTCCTTAAACCAGAAACGGCCTATAAGAAACTGGTCTCCCATAGCTGGAGTAAGAAGTTAGGTCAAGAGGTTTTTGAAGTGGTGCACAAGTGTCTGTAATAATGTGCATGTTAAAAAAATCGAGAAGGTACAGAAGACTGTAGGGTGAGAAGTTATGTCTCTCTTCCTTCTATTCTAGAAAAAGTGTGCCAACCCCTGTAGTCATTCTGGCTTCTTCCCTGAAAGACCATTATTAACTTGATTCTTGAGATTTGGTGTGATTTACATTTGCGTACATGCTGTATGCGCCTACCTACCCTGCTTCTCCCACACACATAATCATACATACACATAATATACTTTTTCAACTTAAAATTATCTTAATGATTTTTCCACATTAGTATATATAGAACATTCTTATTTTAGCTCCATAATATTCCATTACTTGGATCTGCCATTTAACTAGTTTCCTATTGATGGACATTTCGTTATTTTGTCTTTTTTTTATTGTGAACGATAGCCTTACATTTATACATGTTTTTAATACAAAATGATCAACTTTTTCAGGGTTCCTATGTTAAACTTTGTTTCTATCCTGCACCTGCCATGACTTTATTGCCCACAGGATACATTCAGTTTTTATTTTATGGGGGCAGGATAGTAAGGGCTAGAGTTATTTGGATAGTCTTTGCTCAAGAGGGTCTACTTGTGTTAGAGCTTGAGGAATCTAGATGAATAGGGGAATGATAAAAAGGAAGTAGGAAGGGGGAAGTAGGACTGTGACTGAAGGCTTGTGGTTAGCAAAAGCTTGACATGCTCTCGAGCTGCACTGCCCAGTGCGGTGGCCGTGAGCCCTGTGCTGCACTTGACCTGGGGCTAGTTCAAGGTTGAGATGTGTGGTAAGTACACATGGGAGTCTGAAGACTTAGTATGAACAAAAGAATGTTAAAACATCTCAGGAATTTTTAGAATGCTGCTTATAATTTAAATAATAGTGTTTTGGATATATTGGGCTAAATAAAATATTATTAAAAATAACCTATTTTCACTTTTAAAAATATGGCTACTAGAAAATGTAAAACTGCATTATGTGGCTCATCTTTGCGGCTCGCATTATTTTTTATTAGACAGTGATAAAAGAGAGACTCTGGCTCATCTGTCAGGATGGTGGATAAGGTTCCTTTTGGGAACTGGTATAGGAAGTGCTGGATTGTTACCATAAGTATTTGGATTTTACGTTCTGGGTATGAAAAGACCATTACAGTTTCTTAAACAGTGAAGTAACATAATGAAATTAGTTTCAGGAAGATTAAGCTGGTCCATTTGTGTGGCGCTACAAAATCTGTAATAGAGTGATTACTGTATATTAGGCATCATCCCAAAGGGCCTTATTTGTTTAATCCTCCCAACAACTCTGTGAGGTGTAGGTGGCACCTACCTTGCAGATGAACTTGAGTCACAGGGAAGTGTACTTACTGGCCCAGTGTCACACAGTCACTGATAATGCCTTGGATGTGAACCCAGGCAGCCTGATTCTAGAGCCTCCTTTGCTATGTGAAGGTGAATTAGGCCAAGGAGATGATCCTTGCACACAGTGAGCAGTAAACTCAGTATGATAACTGAAGATTTTCTCATCCTATTAATACTTTAATTTTAAAAGATTTTCTGTCTTCATAGTACCCTGATACTGTTAAGTTACCCTGATACTTATCGCCATGGTTGGTTTTTTACCAGTATGATTTTGGCCATCTAGGACTGGCTTAACATGCAACAAAAGCTATAGGTTGATTTTTCTTGTGTTCCACTTATAGGAAGGTTATAAGAGTATGCAGTTTTTTGGTTTTCAATCATATATTGCTCAATGGTGGGGATACAGTCTGAGAAATGCATTGTTAAGCAGTCGTATCGTTAGGCAATTTTGTCATCGTGTGAACATCATACGAGTGTACTTAGACAAACCTACGTAGTATAGTTTGCTCCACATCTAGGCTATATGGTGTAGCCTATTGCTGCTAGGCTACAAACCTATACAGCATGTTACTGTACTGAATGCTATAGGCAGTTGTAACACAGTAGGGATTTGTGTATCTAAACATATCTAAACATAGAAAAGGCACAGTAAAAATATGGTATTAAAATCTTATGGGAGCTGGTCCGAGTGAAGTGGTGTTTACAACTAATTGATCACAACCAATTCTAGATTCCTTTGTTCCTTCTCCGCTCCCACTACTTCACTTGACCAGCCTTAAAAAAAAAAATCTTATGGGACCACGGTTATACATGTGGTCCATCATTGACCAAAACATTGTTGTGTGCATGACTGTACTCTTAAGGCAAATTTAATTTTATCTCTATATTTCACAGAAGAACAGAGATTAAATAATGTGGCCAAGACTTTATGGCTGGGAATTACAAAACCATGAGAATATGTAGTTGTGACCACTATGATGTTTGATTTAAAAAGTAAACATTTCCTGTTTGAGCTTAGAGCTAAGTGATCATAAATGGTATGTATTTATTCCTAAAATTTTTCTTAGGTTTCAGATCTTGAAATTTTACAATGAAGTTTCTTATATAAAAAGTGTATCCAGGAGGAAAAAGTGTTAGGGAGAGCTGAGTTGAAATGCCTTTGTTTTCTTAGTATGCTTAATACTCACAGGATATTGAAAGAGAAAGGAAGCTCATTTTTATTTTATTTTATTGTTTTTTCTTTTTGAGACAGAGTCTCACTCTGTTGCCCGGTCTAGAGTGTCATGGCATCAGCCTAGCTCACAGCAACCTCAAAATCCTGGGCTCAAGCGATCCTCCTGCCTCAGCCTCCCGAGCAGCTGGGACTACAGGCATGCACCACCATGCCCGGCTAATTTTTTCTATATATTTTTAGTTGGCCAATTAATTTCTTTCTATTTTTAGTAGAGACGGGGTCTTGCTCTTGCTCAGGCTGGTCTCGAACTCCTGAGCTCAAAGGGTCCACCCGCCTCGGCTTCCCAGAGTGCTAGGATTACAGGCGTGAGCCACCGCGCCCGGCCGGAAGCTCATTTTTAAAGGAACCTCAGAGTGGAAGGAGCACAGATGGAACTGTGGTAACGGAGAGAAAGCAGAAGCTCTTAAAATGGTGAACTTGTTTTTAATCAAGAGCTGGCTGCCAGGGCAGCAGATAGTTTCTGAATTGTTAAATTTCCCCAATATTTAGCTCAGAATTCTAGTCTTAAAGGTGATGCCTAAATTTTTCTGATCTTTACTGTGAAATCTGGAGTCAGGTTTGTGTTATATATTAAGAAATGACATGAACAGTAAGAATTCAGGTTACTTTCATGTGTGACTGGGGCCTTTGCCAGTACTTGTTTTCACCCTGTCTAAAATAACTATGTTTTTGGGTTTCTTTTACTTACTTATCTTTTAGATTTATAGAGATTCATAGCTTTTAAAGTTAATTAAAAATAATTAGGATAGAAAGAGACCTTTAGAAGTGATTTATCTATATCTAGCCTGGGGTTTCTCAATCTGAGAACTATTGACGTTTGGATGGGTAATTCTTGGTTGTGAAGGGGCTGTCCTGTGCCTTGTAGGATATTTAGCAGCATCTTTGGCCTCTACCCACTAGATGTGAGTAGTTCAGTTCCCTTTCAGTCGTGACAACCCCAAAAATGTCTCCAAATGTAGCCACATGTCCCCTGGGAGACAAAATTGCTCTGGCTGAGAACCACTTGTCTAGCCCATTTCCTGTAAGTGGTAGTTTCCTTCTCTGGAACTCGGGCCGTGAGAAGAGAAGAGAATTCACCACCTCCTCTAGCAGTCCACTCCAGCTTCAGCTGGCGCTGTCCAGATAGAAATCTTTTCTCTCTATTAAGCTTAAACCTGCCACCTCTAACTTTTTATTCTGCCTCTTGGGACCATGTAGAGTGGACAGAGCAATAGACTCACATACAGACTCTCCCAGTTATTGGAACACAGACACCCTGTCCCTTCTTTGTCCCTCATGGGATTGTGTTAGAGCCAAGTTAGCAACTTTTTGTAATGGGCCAGACAGTAAATGTTTTAGGTTTTTCAGGCCACATATTTCCAGGCTATGTAAGGTCTCTGTTGCATAATCTTCCTTCCTTCCTTCTTTCCCTCCCTTCGTCTGTTCTCCCACACACCGTCCTCTCCCTCTCTCTCTTCCTTTTTATTTTTCACAAACTATTAAAAATGTAAAAATATTCTTCGCTCTCACAGGCTGGGTTTGGCCTCAGGAGTGACTTGCCAGTCTCTGGTTCCAGACTCTCTCTGGTGATTCTGAAAGGGCAGTGTCTTCTTACACTGTGGTGCCTCAGAACCACATACAGAACTTTGGGGAAGGCTAAACAGCACAGAATAATATTGAACTTGTCACCAACTCCTTAAAGCAAAGTGCTTATTGCTTTTTTGGAGTTTTATCACATTTTCAGCTTTATGCCAACCAAGACTCTGGTTTGTCTTTTTTATTTAGCCACTTTACCTTCTGGGGTATTTTTAGGCTACAGCGTAGGGCTGTCCATGCATCTGGCTACATTAAACCTTGTTTTAGCGAGAGCCAACTCATGCTTTAGCCTGGTGAGAGCTTTGTAGATCCTCCTTTGTCCTTTAAAGTGTTAACGAAATTTCTTTCAGCTTAATGTCACTTGAATGTTTGATAAACATACCTGGGTCTTTCACCCAAGTTACTAATAAAAATTTGAATGAAACAGCTAAGAACCAAATCTCAAATACTTTAAAAATAAGGTAATTTTAATTGATGGATATAGCTGGTCTCTTTAAATTGTTTTGAAGAATCATACATAGATCTACATTGTATGTGTTGAGTATCCCTAATTCAAAATGCTCAAAATCCAAAAGTTCTTGAGTGTTGACATGACACTCAAAGGAAACCCTCTTTGGAGCATTTTGGATTTCAGATTTTCGGATTAGGGATGTTTAACTATAATCCACATATTCCAAAATCCAAAAAAATTGAAATTGGAAACATTTCTGGTCCCAAGCATTTCAGATTAAGGTATGCTCAACCTGTACCAACCGTCATTAAAGGTTACTGTCATTACTAATGGCTTTCAAATTGATTAGAAAGTAAATAAGTCTAATGACCATGACAAAAAAATAAAAACAATCTTATCCACATGCAAAATAAAAGAATTTTAAATAACGATTTTTTTTTTTTCAAAAAGTAACAGATGTATATATTTTTTTAATTTCAGAAAGGATCTACACCACCGGCCCTAGTTCATACCAATAAAGAAGATCCAGCTGCTCAAACTAACTTGGGGTTTATCCACGCATTTGTTGCTGCCATATCAGTTATCATTGTATCTGAACTGGGTGATAAGACATTTTTTATAGCAGCCATCATGGCCATGCGCTATAACCGGTTGACCGTGTTGGCTGGCGCGATGCTCGCCTTGGGCCTGATGACGTGCTTATCAGGTGAGTGTTCTTCGCCCAATGAATTGCTGAGTCAAAGGGAAAGCATGGTGGTGGCGTGGAGTTATTGAATCATTCACTTAGTTATATTGGAAATTGGTTTCTGTTGTAGACTTTAGTAAACAGCAAATGGTTTCAGTACATACATTCCTAAAAACTAGGTTGCACTTTTTAAATAAAATTTTTACCTATTCAGAACCAAGATACATACTCATTTATTCACTGAGGTTTTTTATCTTTGCTTTTATTCTGTTTCAGCTGTTTTTCTTCTTTTCAGGCCAGGCAAATATTTGTATTCGATATTGTAGAACTAGGACCCAAGAAACCACAGAGAATTGCATGTTTTTCTATTACAGGACATTCGGGAGATAGTAACTTAGAAGTAATTGTCAGTTTATTGTGTTTTATTAAGCTGTTCTTACCCATTATAGTAAGGTGCGAAACATTCTTAGGCTCCATTTTTGTTACTTTTTGATTTACTTTATAGGCTTTGATTTTTTTAAAGAATTAGAGCATGAGAAAGTAAACTTAACACTAAAATAACTGAACAGGCTGGGTGCAGTAGCTCACGCCTGTAACCCCAGCACTTTGGGAGGCTGAGGCGGGAAGATGGCTTGAGCCCAGGAGTTCGAGGTTCCAGTCAACTCTGATCGCACCACCGCACACCAGCCTGGACAACAGAGTGAGACCCTATATCTTAAAAAAAAGAAAGGGGAAAAATAACAAAGTTTACTCTCTGATTCTAACGCCACCCAAGCCACATGGTTTGGTGGAAAATAATGAGCTTTCCTGTTAGAGTCAGACCTGGTTTTGAGTGTTAAACTCTGCCCTGAATTAGCCTAATGATAAGGTACTTAATAACCTCTCTGAGCTGTAGTTCTCCCATCTGTCAAATGGAGATAATACCCACCTCATAGGGCTATGGCCTGTATTAATGAGATACTGTATTTAGAGTGCTCATTCACCTCTCTTCCCTCAGCATGCCTTAGATTTATCGTTCTGAAATTTATTTTGTAAAGAGCAGAACAGTTTCTATTCTGGCTGCTTGTTCAAGTTTATGTATTTTTAAACATGTAAGTGAGTATTTTAATGGTGAAAATCATTTGAATACCTTTCACATTCTGGAAATTTGTATGGGCATTATTCATATTTCACAGTAAGAACATAATTTGCTCTTCAGAAGCAAATTTTGATTATAGGAAATGGGAACGGTAGAGAGAGTCTCAGATGGCGAAGTCACTATTTGGCATGAGTTTAACGGTATCAGAGAACTCTGTGGCTGAGGCTGGCAGCTGTGAAGACAACTAGAAGGCTGCCCTCTCTGCGCCCATTCCCTGCTCTGGACCACGGCCCCATCAGTTCTCCCCCTCGTGTGTGTGTGTAGTTCCTCTTCCTCAGCTGTCGCCTGCTGTGGGTCTGCTGTCTGCTGGGGCCATGGCAGCTCTTCTCATCTGTACTTTTAAAAATAATTCTGTATCAGTGGTCTTCAGACCTTTTCTTTGTATCTTCTTTAAAATAATTTTGAAAAATTACATATCCAGGTCTCACATGAAAGTTGCCTAAAATTTTTCATTTTAATTTAAGGAGTTGTAAATACCTAATTTTTGGCATATTTTGTAAAATAAAACTTAAATGATATTTTAAAATATACTCAGTGGAGTCTAAATACCATTAATAATTTGATACCTACCAGCACCATCATTCTGTTAAAAAAAAAAAAACTCTTTTAACAGTTGAAAATGTATCTGTTTTCCTCTTATAATTATTTTCATTTACTTTCCTCACAAAATTTTACCCTAATGATTATAAATTTTTGCTTCAAAATCTTTTGTGGACTACCCCATCATATTTATTTGCAATAAAAATATACGAGTAATATAATTGAATTTTAAGATGTTGGAAATTTCCTTTGTTAAGTCTCTAAATGTTATTAGCGCTATGGATTTACAGTTATTATTAGTACACAGTTGATCAAAGCAAATATGTCACAAATTTAAATAAACATTTTTTAAAATTATAAATACATCTCAGTGAGATATAAATAAATCTCTTAATGAGATGTAAATACCTCTCTTAATAAGATGATCTTTTTAAATTAGTTCATGTGCCCATGAATGAATACTACTAACTGCTAGAATGAAGAAGTAGGGTTTGCATTAACACTGAAGTTTTTTTTTTAAAAAATGGATGTAAGGGGGGAATATACTTACTGGCCAGAAAAAGACAAGTTCATCTCGTAACCTATTCTGCCCAGTCCTGAAATTGGCCATTTCTCTGAAGCCTCGAGGAGCTTTTTAGTGGAGAATGGTATTAAAGCCCAACATCTGGGTGCAGGTGGACTCATTGTTACTAAGATGTCTTTGCTTCTTGGCCTTTTCAGCACACAGAGCTAGAAAATACTTATGCCTGTATCGTGTGTGTGTGTACACACATACGTATGTACATAAATATACATACATACAATTCAAATGTAGATATGCACACAAGCATAGGTTTTGTTACATTTCTAAACATGATTGTAAAATCTAATTTTGTAATGTAGGGAATAATTTACATATGCAGTTATACATTTGATGTTCAGGCAGTTTTATAGGTGTACTCATTTTATAAAAAACTGGTGAAGTAAAGCGTAATTGCATTTATTATATGTATGGTCCTCTGGCCCTTTTCATCATTTGTAAGTTTTAATTACTGATGCACTTGTGTTTCAGTTAGGATTTGCATTCTTGATGTCGTTCTAAGGATCATTTTTTTTATAACTTACACCATTATCTTTCCTTATCAATAGGAAGGAATACTATTGAATAATTTTGAGCCTGTTGTAAACATTATTTTAATATATGTATAAGGAATTTTTAGTTTTCTTTCATAAGACATACGTATTTTAAATAGTTACAAAGGAGAATTTGAATCATGCTATATGAGAATCTTGTCATGATTCTTCAACATACTGGTTTGTAATTTAAAGGTTTGTGAGGAAGAAATGACACTACATATGGAAGTGGTATAGCTTCTAGGTTATAAAATCTTGGGCTCTTTAGAGGACATCAGAGCTACCCTTCTATCTCACGACATAAGTGGCAAGCCAGTCCCTGGCTGAATGTGTCTGGAAGGGAGTTTGGTATCTTCTTTAAGGTCTCTGAGGAAGATACGCCATGTTCAACGGGACCATTGGTTTCTTGGTAAGCTGTGTTAGGTCCTTGGTTAGACCTAAGGGTTCAATAATGGTAGAAGGGAAAGAAGTGGAATTATTTAAGGTTATTACATATTAGATTAATTCTAATGTGAACCATTTTTCCTTTAGTAGTAAATTATGATTTCTGAAGTTCCTTTGGTTGGTTGAAGTGTTCCTTTGGTTGTGATACACGCTGATTAACAACACACTCTTGCATCTCTTCTAGTTCTGTTTGGCTATGCCACCACAGTCATCCCCAGGGTGTACACATACTACGTTTCAACTGCATTATTTGCCATTTTTGGCATTAGAATGCTTCGGGAAGGCTTAAAGATGAGCCCTGATGAGGGTCAAGAGGAACTGGAAGAAGTTCAAGCAGAATTAAAGAAGAAAGATGAAGAAGTAAGTCATAGCCTGGCCACGTCTGTGGGATGTGTGTAGACTACACAAAAATAGCTTCTTTTGCTTAGTGTCTGTTCTTACAGCTGGCTGCAACATGATTGTGGGTTAATGCGAATGTGGTAGAGGGAAGCTGAGAGGTTAGTACTGAATACAGGCAGTCAGATTTTTTAGATTGATTATTGGCTCCTGAAAAACAGGAACTGTGTTGTGTAATTTTACATGTTTCATCCATAGCATCTAGGACAGTAAATGATCAGTAAATAATGTTTGTTTTGTTGGGGAGAAATGGAAGACTTGAGAATATAGCATTTGTTGCTTTATGAGACCAGTGGTTCAGGGGGAAATTTGGGGTCACATAGATTTAGTTTCTGTGGAGCATATTCCATAGAATTCAAACACTTTTAAAAAGATTAAGTGATTTTGCACTATTTTGATTTGCTTTCTGGGATTAATGTCATTTTTTTTATTTTAGTTTCAACGAACCAAACTCTTAAATGGACCAGGAGATGTTGAAACGGGTACAAGCACGACGATACCTCAGAAAAAGTGGCTGCATTTTATTTCACCCATTTTTGTTCAAGCACTTACGTTAACATTCTTAGCAGAATGGGGCGATCGCTCTCAACTAACTACGATTGTTTTGGCTGCTAGAGAGGTGAGTGACATTTGAGAGAAGACTTGCTTTTGTATTAAAACTAAACATAGTGTTATAACTTTGCTCCAGAAAATACTGGACAGAGTCAGGGTGGGCCAAGACATTCTTTCATGTGCTAGACTATTTGTTTTACATCTGACAATCTTGCTACTCTCTAAAATTGACCACCTCCCAGGTTCTGCTCCCAGTCAGGTGAAATTCTTGTATCCAAACTTAATTGGTTTCTTTTCACTCATCTTGCCTGACTCCTTTTCCTTTTGGTTTTGTCAGAAAGTTGCTGGGGCAGCAGTTGTTTTCTTGGCTTGGTTTTCTTTATCTCACAACTTTCCTTTTGTATCGTTGTTGAGAATATAAATTGGCATAATACTAAAGGCCAATTTGGTAATAAGCATCTAAAGCCTTAAAAGTGTATAACTTTTGGTTCTTCTTTAATACGAAAAAAATAATTTGAGTGTTGCACAGGCTGCTTATAAAATAATTATTGCAACTTAGTGGAAGTGTAAAAATACCATGTTTAGCAGAAGAGAATCGGTTCACTTATTTACAAATTTCTGTGTAGCTCTTGGAATGTTTAATGGAACACTCTTCAACATCATTTTAATGATGGAGAAATTTTTAAGGTTTACTTTTAAAATATGAAATGAACAAAAGACTTTAGGAAATCAAAATGTTTACAGTGCTTATTATCTTTGAGTACTGCCATTATGGATGACTTGTTTGTTTCTGTATAGAAAATTTTTGTTAAGTCTTCAGATCATCTCATTGTAGCCTTTACAGATAGGTAGAACCTGAGGCCTGGGGAGATGAGGTGACTCGTCGAGGACATAAGCCGGTTGGTAGCAGGGGCAAGGGCTGGAGTCAAGGCTGTCTGCCTTGTAGCCTTTCTGCTTATCTTGTTCGTAGTTCTTAAATGGCACTTATTTAAAAGATACCTGTTGGTGGTTTATTTTTCAATCCTCCTTCCTTTGGAGGGGAATAGTAAAGTGTCAACAAGGCATATGTCATTGTTTGTGAATACTTCCCAGGATTTACCGAGGAGCTGGCTGTGGAATAGGATGCTGCTGCGTCTGCCTTTCAGGCTCCTGATCTTAACTAATATTATTTCATATCTGTTTTGATACCACATTATATTGTTTTTATCAGATTAAAATTATCTCTAACCCCTTGGAAATGTCTACGAGAAAGAACAAGTTTCTTAACGTCAGCTGTAGTTTGAGGGCCAGGACTAAGATAGTTGGGAAAGGCTATTTTGTCAGAGAAGCCTCAGAAATGCTGTATTTTGGGAAAAAATGGAACCATTTTTCATTTCATTTCCATAAAACAAGCTTTCTTTTAAAATGCCACTTTAATGGCAATGTCATGATTTCTGGCCTTTTATTGGCTTTCAGATTGCCGGAATTGAGACTTGAAAGTGACCATTTTGTCGTGGTGCTGCTGGGGTGAGCTGCCATGATGGCAGAATCATGTTTTTATTGTCTTTGCATTGCATTTTTCTGTTTTGGGAGGTTTTTTTGAGACAGGGTCTCACTCTTGTTGCCTGGGCTACAGTGCAGTGGCACAGTCATAGCTCACTGCAGCCTCAAACTCCTGGGCTCAGGTGATCTTCCTGCCTCAATCTCTTCTGAGTAGCTGGGACTACAGACATGTGCTACCACGCACAGCTAATTTTTTAAATTTTTATCATAGAGATGGTGGCCCAGGCTAGTCTTGAACTCCTGGTCGCAAGTGATCCTCCTACCTTGGCATCCCAAAGTGCTATGATCACAGGTGTGAGCCACGCCACCCGGCCTTCCATTTTCTTATACGTTCTTCTGTGTGGCCTAGAGTGACTTGTGACAGGCACAAGACTTCCCTATCTGCGAGACACCCTGGTCCACTTCCTTTAGCATGGCGTGTGCTAACTGGGCTGGAGCATCTTGCTGTGTCACCACATTGCTGCACCTCCCTGCAGTCCCTCGTCTGAAAACCGGGATTACTTCCCTTTGTGAGTCGTTCTGTGAATGGAATGAGATAACGCGAGTGGCGCAGTAGTTTCTGACACCGCACGCTCATCGTGAGCCAGCCTTCCGCACTACCAGTGCTGCAGGGATAGTCAGTGAGCTCTAAAGGGCGGAAGTAAATGTTGCGCCTCTTTTTGTTTCCTTAATGTTCCTACTTTTTTGAGTATTTTTTTGTATGAACCCATGCAGTCCAGTTCAATCTGAATTTTATCTCTGCTTTCAATTTCAACATGATTTAATGTTCCCAGGTTGGATTTCACAGAATTCTAGTGTCTTCTGAGATCATAATGGGTACTAGGCCAAAAAAGGAGGAAGGGGAAGAGAGAAGTTTCAAATAAATCTGGCAAATGATTTACCTGTTTTTTAAGATTCAGTACACAGTTGACAAAGACTCTTAAAAATCTTGTATTAAAAGAACTACTTTATTTACACTAGTGATTTTTCAAGTGTCACTTTCAGATAGAATGAAACCATCTTCTTGGGGTAGCAGTTTTAGAAATTATACAACAAATAGGCTGGGTGTGGTGGTTCATGCCTGTAATCCTAGCACTTTGGGAGGCAAAGGCAGGAGGATCTCCTGAGGCCAGGAGTTCAAGACCAGCCTGGGCAACATAGCAAGACCCTGTCTCTATAAAAAATAAAAAGTAGCCAGGCATGGTGGCTCACACCTGTAGTCCCAGCTACTTGGGAGGCTGAGGCAGGAGGATCGCTTGAGCCCAGGAGTTGGAGGTTGCAGTGAACTGTGATTACATCACTGCATTCTAGCCTGGGCAACAGAGCAAACCCTGTCTCTAAAAACAAACAAACAAACAAACAAAAACACAGAAATAGAATTTGGGATTTGGGAAGTGTAGTCCTACTCTTCCATTCTTTCCAGTAAGTAGATGCTTCAAACCATTTCCGTTTCCTCAGCCTCTGCAGCTGGGTACCTCCTACTTCCCAGAGAGCAGCAGAAATTCCCTTTCTTCAGTCCCACTCATCACAGTAGCTGTCCCCTCCCTCTTCTGTGTGTCCTGGTTCTTAGCCTCTATCCTGCATATTTCTGTTTATAATAAGCTTAATTCGTTTCCTTTCTCCCAGCTCAATTTTGTAAGCATTTTTAAGTCTGAAAATGCTTTTTTCTCATCCTTTTCCTTCCTTTAACTTCTCTTTCAAACACCACCCTTCCCTGCCCCCGCAGTCTGGAAGGGCGAGGCGTGAGGGAATAAGCTGGTTCCTGCTCACTAGGCCCGGTGATCCTGGGTGCTTTGCTTGTGTTCCCTGCAGCCATTGACGGTGCCCGCCCGGCCACCTGCTCAGTCTCCTGTGGACTCCTCTTCCTGTCATCCCTTGAATGCCGCCCTCCTCCCGACTGTGCTGTCACTGCCTTCTCTTCCCGCATTCTCTCCCAGGATTATTCCATGCGACCCATCGTTTATTCACCAGCCAGTTCAACTGACTCTTGAACTTCTCCACTTTTAACTCCTGTTGGCACCGACAAACCCTTTCTCCACTACTTCTACCTTGTTTATTATCACATTGGTCTGACCATAATTCATTATGGGAGAGAAACTTGTGTCATGCCTCATTTTTCTTTCATGACACCTGTCATTTTCATTTGTCATGGAAGCTTATTAATTCTGCCTCCTTACTTTCTCAGATTCATCTGCTTTTCTCTGCCTGTAGTCCCCCACTCCACTCCAGGCCACAGTTGTTTCTTCTCACAGTCCACTTGATCACCCTGCTTTGAGTCTTGTTTCCCCTCCAGTTCATTCTTTCCACTAGACTTTCAAAGCATAAGTCTGTCTGTCACTCCCCAGCTGAAAACCAACCAGTGTCTTGGGACAAAATCTGAACTCCACATTTATAGGGTCTGTCATGACCTCGCTCGCTCCTACCTTGATGGACTCCTCTCTTGTGACTCGCTGGTTCTCTGTAGAAATGGTGAAGTCCTCTACAGTTGGTTGTCTCTCACTTTTTGGCCTGTTGCTTTCTACTTAACCGCGTTCCTTCCCCCACAAAACAGTCACATCCTCTTGCTAATAACTACTGCTTGTTCTTTCAGAGCTGTCTTTTCTGGAAAACCTTAACTGACACTCCCCTCGCCCAGTCTGAGTGCCTCCTGTGCTCTGGTAGCAGTTTACTGGATAAATACTTTGTTCCTGGCGTTGGGCTAAAGGCACTGAGGATGCAGCGGAGAGCGAGGAGGAGGTTTCTGCTCTCAGGAAGCGTAGTCATACTGTACTGTGAAGGTTTTCTTACAGTGTCAAATACTACCTTAGGGAATACTACCTTAGATCTCCTTGGCACTTGTCACAATGAGTGCTAAATACTGCCTGTGAATGAAGCTTCATAACTGCTAAAAGGTTTAATTAGCTTTATTTCATCAGGATTATTTTGACTTTACAAATTGATTTTTTTCAACTTTTAGGTCTAGTCTTGATTATAACTGGTACATATTCCTTTAAGCAGCTTATACCTTTCATAAATTTATTATATACCTGAATTTTTACAAGTATTTATGCTTTTATTGTTGACCTCCATTTTTAATGCTGCTTAATGTTTACCTTTCTCAAGTAGCAGTTTTAAATTAATACTAGTTGTGCTTGCTCCCAGGACCCCTACGGCGTGGCAGTGGGTGGAACCGTGGGACACTGTTTATGCACTGGACTGGCAGTGATCGGAGGAAGAATGATAGCACAAAAAATCTCTGTCAGAACTGGTAAGTCTGTTTTTAAATTACAAAGCAAACACCATTTAACTTTTTAGAATCACTGAGAGATTAGAAAAAGGGTATAAGCTTTAAGTTGTAAAAGATACCTAATCTTTAAGTTAGTAAAACATAAATTCATCTAAAAGCATTATTGAATTCATAGTACCTTTTTATTAGCATGTTATCTTAGCCTGCAAAACAGTCAGCGCGTGGGAATATGAGAAATTTTTGGCCTTAAAACATGTCTTATATATAAGACTGGAATCTTAGGTGGAGACCGTGTGTACTGATTCTGCTGAAAATTTCCCATGGAGCAATCAATGTTAGGTCTAAAGATGGAATAATTAGAGTCTAAGAAAGCTGCCGAACATTCTCGTTTATAATTGGATGTTAATATAATCCTGTCATTTGTCAAAACAGTGCTAGAGAAGAAACTGATTCTTACTGTTCAGAGTTAAGTATGTTAGTTAGGTGTTGTGCTTTGCTGTGTAAATGGGGTTTAAATGGTTTTAATTTGTTTTCAAGGTTAGTTTACTAGATTGGAAGAATAATAAGGCCACCTCATTGGCTCCCTCATAATTTGGTAACGGTATCAAGGTATAGGAAAATTTTGCCATATTTGACTTTTTTCTTTTCTCTTCCAGTGACAATCATAGGAGGCATCGTATTTTTGGCATTTGCATTTTCTGCATTATTTATAAGTCCTGATTCTGGTTTTTAACAAGCTATTCATCTGTATTTAGTTAAGATAGGTAACTGTACATAGTGTACATTACAACTAAAAGTGATGGAAACACTGTATTTTGTAGCATTGATTTGTGAGTTTTACCCATTTAATGAAAGTATCATGTCTAAAGAGATAAGCACTGATTCTATTTGTAACATAAGTTTTTAAAAGAAATCTGACTTCTAAGTGGATTTTTCTTCTCTCTAGCATAATTATGATAATATGGTCCCCATTTCTGTTTTGGAACACACAGAACCATTGTGCAGTGGGGTCTGTCACTTGACTTTCTTTCAGCACTTGACCCACTTTATAAGGAATATAAATTTTCTCCTTGATCACTTAGGTGTTTTAAGATGTTAACATTTTTCTTGGGGAAAGAATGAATGAATTTCTATTGTTAAAACATCTCCCTGAGCCAGTAAACAGTAATTTAATCATCAGTCTTTTCAAAATTAGGTTCTTTGTTTAAAAAAAAAGAGGGGCAAATATATTACTGTTAATATCAATAATATGACACAAGAACTGTCTGCAAGGTCCATTCTTCCTCTTTTTTTTTAATTGGGTAGGACACCCAATATAAAAACAGTCAATATTTGACAATGTGGAATTACCAAATTAAAAGAATACTATGAATGTATTCATATTTTTTCTATGTTGGATAAACAATGTAACATAGATACGATGTAAATAAAAGTGGTATGACCAGCGCTTGTTTTTCCTTGTGTGTTATACAAGTTCATAACTTTCTAATTTGTCAAAATAGTATTAACATTGATAGACCCTTTTTAAAAGTTGATGTAAAAACACTGACATAGTAAATATTTGAGATACACCTAAAGCACTGCCCTTGCCTTCACAGTTCTATGAGGTAGGTGGTAGGTAATGTAGGGTTAAGAAAAGAAAAAGAGGAACCTCACCCGAGGCTACACGGCAGAGCATAGAGTCAAACGAGACAGTTTAATTCCAGAGCCTACAATCATTCATTATGCTAAGATCACCTCATTTTCTCACAGCAACTTGAGTAATCGCCGTTATTTAAGTATATTCTGTCTTAACTATTCCTCTACCCCATGTAGCATAACAGCTACTTTCTCCCAGCTTGATATGTTCTGGAATCATACGCAGTAACACTGACATTAATAGCCTCTTTAAAAGTGGAAGGACAGTTCTTCTGTAAGAACATCCACAGGTTCCTTGTGCGAAGGGTAAGAGCAGCCCCAGAGCAATTCAGGTCTACTGAGCTACGGCAGAGGGCCACAGTGTAATCTGTAACTTGAAGAGACTGAAAGAACCCAGCGTTGTCCCTGCAGCCACTGTCCTGCATAGTGACTCTAAGGAGAGACGGCTACCATTGTGAAGAGACGCAAACGAGGTCCTCAGCTAGTAAGTAGCTTTAAAATGTTGAGTTCAGGCAGGGGGGCTCACACACTGAATGCCCCAGGCAGGAGGATTGCTTTAGCTCAGGAGTTTGAGACCAGCCTGAGCAAGAGCAAGACCCTGTTCCTACTAAAAATATATAGAAAAAATCAGCCGGGCATGGTGGCGCATGCCTGTAGT
>VBSM01003198.1:6648758-6666402 GCA_008086735.1 Cheirogaleus medius
GGATAAAAAGGTCAATTTTGGAAACTTTTAAGGAGTTCTCTACTGTAAAAAGTATATATATTCCAGGGTGGAAAAACACATGAATTAAGATAAAGCACTTCAAAGAAATTTTAGGTTAGGCCCACACACTAACACCTCCATTCTCTGTGGTTAGACACCCATAGTACTACTGCCTTACCTTATTATAAAAAGAGAGAGGGAGGACTTATCATTAATACTTCTTTCCTGGTCAGAAAGGAGAATTCCTTGTAGAAAGTAGCTGGTACCATCATAACCTAAACGCAACAGTTCGGGGAGCCCGGTCCCAGTACCAGCTGATAACGTGAATGGCAGCGTAGCTTTCCGAGACACCGCAAGCACGTAGCAGGACATAACTCCTTTGAGAAGATGTGCTAATTAAGACCTACAAGGCAAAGATCGCTAATGCAGTTAGGCTCCACTGTTGAGTAAAAGAAAGGAAAATATCATTGGTAGTGATTTTAAAATATTTAATAGTCTTTAAAATCCAAAATAATGTGATTCTTACAAGTTATGTGCCACGTGAAGCAGGTGTTATTTTTTGAGAAATGCAGGTGATACTGAAAAACATTATATAGCACTGAGGTATTTTTTATTTTTAAAACTGAAGAAGGAAACAAAAGTCTAGTTCTAATTATTTTTACATTTACAAAAAAACCCACAATGCTACTGCTTGGCTCTTTTGCTGTAATTTTAGGTTCTGAATACATTACAAGAGTCTATGGGAAAGAGCATTATAATAGTACATGTAGTTTTTAAAAGCTATGCACATCAAACCTGGAAAAATGGTCATACAGCAAGAGGCAGAGTGGAGGTAGGCTAGTACACGTTTGACTTTCTTCTCAAAGGATAGCTTTGAAAAACAAGTGTAACCAATTGTTAACACCAAATTAAAATGGCAATATTAAATTGGTAACAAAATGATCCACATATTTTATACAATATTGTAACTCCAAACACAAAAATCAACTCATGAAAACCAGAGAACCTAATATAGCACCGTTGAAACCATTCGTTATCCCTCATGCTTTATTGTAATTTAAGATTTTGGCAGAAGACACACCTGAAAAATGTCAGTCTCATTTTTATAAATCAATTTGGATTTCAACGAAATGTTTGCTTTAGGAAAAAAAAAGTATTCTTATCTCAAGATCAGTTAGCCATTTATAGCTCCACTGTTTCGAAAGTAAGAATGATGGGCTACATCTACTTTTAAATTTAAAACCAAGAACCAAGCAGTACGGACAGCAGTGTCAAGAATATCACATTAAGAACCACACAGAACATGAGAAAGAATTTGGTGCATGTTTTTACAACTACGAACTGATGTCAACAATTAAAAATTTACAAAGAGAAAACTTTTTTGCACTAACTGGTTTCAAGACAGCACTGAATTTAACTCATCTTTGGACTTCAACTTCACACAGAGTGAATATGAAAGTGCCATACTGTGGCCCTTCTCCAACTTATGATGCCATAGTAAAATAAATTTCAAAACAATTCTAGAATGATCTAAATTATACCTGTTCTGGCTGCCGTAATATTTAAAAGACATTTTCTGGCCAATTTTTTCCTTGAAGATGATTGTCTAGTTTTACAATATATCAATTTGAAGATATAACATAGCTTTTCCCCCATTTTAACTTCTCGGTACTGGCACAACCATTGCCAGCAGTGAACCTGTACCAGTCCAGGCCAACTCGAAAACAACATTAAAAACATCTGAATGTCATTTTTTAAAGCGATGTCACAGTTTGTTTCCTCAGAAATTTAAAAACATTTATTTGAAAACATCATTATCTTCACTTTAACCCTCAGAGTTAACATTTTTTACACCATTAAATCCAACTTGTGACTCACATGATTTAATTACCATTCTCTAAGCTGTGTGCTGTACCCAGCTTGTGGGACCCCGGAGCTACTCTGGGACTCCAATGCCTGTGAACAAGCATCCTCAAATGTCTGGGCTTCACATGAACACTGCTTTATCGGACAGTGCTGTACTTGGAGGTTTTGTTATGTTTTTAAAGGACCAAAGGACACTACATTATAAGACAGCAAACATTTTTTTGGAGAAGTTTTCAGTGTGTATCCACCACTGTTCCACCTATATTTAAGGACTTTAAATGGACTTTAGTAAGGATATGATAATGACAGCCATTAGAAGATGCTGTTTGTTTTAACTAACATTTCCCAAAATGGGCAAAAGAGAGGCAACATGTGCCACTGGTTCCGTCATACTGGCCTTTGGCTGTGTTGGGGAAATAATCATACAAAAAGTGCCCATAAAATAGAGAAGGCAGCAAGTGAAACTAGAAAAAGGTTGGAGCTATATGAAGCAGATTTGAAAGGAGTTACCTTTATAAATTTTTTTCTTAAATGAGTTGAGAACAGGAAGGAAGTACAGGGACATCTGGCTTTGGGCCCTCCACTGCTGTCCTCAAGTAAAACAGATTCAGGTTGTCCATGAGGCATCATCATGAGGGCTAATGATTGTACCCCAAATAAGAGCCCGTTCTCTAAGATTACAATGCAAAACAGAAAACAAACCACAAATTAAATACATGACACTGAAATCACTTTGATGAGAAGACACAGATACTTAAAAATATAAATAAATACATTTAGCCATTTTTTATTCAAGAAACCCAGAGAACTGCTTTCAAAGCAATTACTTCTTTCAACCACCTTCTAAGTTCTTTCTTAAATACTTACTATTTTGATTGTCACTTAACGCAGCACCTCAGTGTTTGCTGGTGGTGGTGATGGAATTTCACTTAATAGTCTCTTCATAAACTATATCCTATTTCACTAAAGAATGTTGCCCTGGGAAAACCCAGGTAGCTTACAAATTATTGTAAAACACTCAAAACAAAACCTACAAAGTATTATTTTTATTTAAGAAAAACAAGGAATGTAGTGTTATGACATGGGGAAAAAAAACTATGCAAAACAGTCACATGGAAAGAAAGTATTTTAATTTTTAAATATCCAAGTTTGCTTAATTTCTTGTGAGTTCAACACTTTTAAATATCCTGAATTAATAACTGTACCAACAAAATTCATCCCCAGTGTTTCCACAGGAGACATTAAAATAAGACCAAATTATACTTTTTTCCCTTTAACCAAAGTAGTCTTTTTCTCAGTCCTTTTTGTGCAAAAATATTACAAGAGCAATTCAAATGGAAATGCTGAAATGACATGCCAACATTTCAGGGCACATTTAAAACACTCAGAATAATTCTTGAAATTATTGTATTCTAAAATAGTACTACCAATCACTTTTAGATTAGTTCTGTATATCTACTCACACGGATGCAATTTTCCTAGACCTCTGAAAATAAACAGGCTCATTGGTCTCTTTTGGTGTCCACACAATAGGCAAGATAGGTTTACAATAGTGTTTAAATGGAACTAGGCATCTACAATCTCTTGACTCCACCACATTCAAAACAAAAGTCAAAGTTCATTTGGCTACCTTGAAATCACTCCCATAAACCTACTATGGTTCACTGGATCTAAACATTTCTCAGAAATGTGTCATTTATAATTTCACCTAAGTGATGATTTGGGGATCCTTTAGAAATGGTTAATGCCTAAGATAATAAACTTTATCAAAATGAATAATTGCAATAAAGTGCTTGTTACATTTCAAAATGATGCTTTTAGACTGTGGTATGTTGCTTTAAAAGTGTGTGCTATTCCTCCCGTAAAGGATCCCCAGGCATGAGAGTTGGGTCTTCTCACCTGTCTCAAAAAGCAGCAGCACTATCTTTTGGTAGGCTGACAATAGGCACATTACCCATGCGGATGAGGCTATACTAGTGCTATGGCAAAAGGGGGAGTAAATTAGAAAAGTGGGAGGCATGTGGAGGGTTCCTACTATACTCATAGTTATATACAAATATATTAAATATGCTATAAAAATAGTCAACTCTTTTCCTTTGCAATGACTTCAGAAGCTCCTTTTAGAGGAATGCTCACCCAATGCAAACAAACTTAAAAGGTTCTCTTTCTCCAATCACTATTAAAATGGCAAGTGCCTTTGTGCTGTTTCTTCTCTACCATTCAAAAATTCCAGTCAGCTTACTCCTGGCTAGACTCACTCAGCAATATTAATATCCAGTGTTTATACCTTCCAACATGGACTCTCGTGGGACTAAGAACAGGGCCACAGATAGAGTTTTACACAAATGTTCATCCATGAACTTTCAATCACCAAAGAAACAAAAAAAGTAGAAATTCTAAAGTAAAATGCTATTTGCATTCCACTTAAAAAAACATTTGCCTCAATGTAGTGGAAACGTTTTAAAACATGTTAAGTAATAATCCAGTTTAAAAGAATTTTCACCTGTCTGTGTAAAATACTGTTTTAAGGGTCCCTTTCTAAGGCTTCTTGAACAAGGGTTCATCTCCCTTCAACACAACGCCCTTTCCAGAGCTGGGCTGCTTCAGTGCTCGTAACTTCAGCAGACTGCTTTTAAGGCAATAACCCACAACTGTAGCACTTCTGAAGAATCCAAACAACATTTTCACTATTCTGTACTGAGTATTCTATACATACTATTCAAAATCACTGGCATCCTTTTATTACTAGTACATTCCGAAGCCAGACTTAAGTGACAAAGGAGAGCACAGCACTCTAAAACCACCCCCTGGATTTAGGATGTTCAGAGGCTGAACTGTAGTATTTACTTACATGCTACCCCCGTTCCCCACATTGGCTCCTCCAGTATCTTCCACTCACAAAAGGGAGGAGGTTCTGGTTAGACAACACTCAGCAGCAACCTTATTAATCCTTGTAGTTCTCGCTTGAGTTTGTTAAGCAATACTGACTCACCCAATGCCAAGGCAGTCCAAAGCAAGACAAGGAACTGCAGAGCAGCTAGCATTTTTCCTTAACCTCAACAGTTTCTTACCTAAAAAGTGCCACACAGAATAAGTGTTTTTAAGAAACACTGCATACATGTGAGAGTAAAGCAGAGGGAAGATTAAGATTTTTTAAGAAGCTGAAAGGTGTTTCTATTTGGTATCTTTTCATGATTTAGATTTGGGATTTTAATTAACAACTTTGGCTACAGAAATGAAGAACAGACAAGTGCTGACTCTTCATTTGAATGCTCTGGTGTCACGGGGGAGGGGGCAGGGACAGCTTTGCAACCCAAATTTAAGAGGAGGAAAGCAAAGTGAAAGCAGCAGCTAACAGGCAGCTAGTGCTTCTGACACACTTCATATGGATAGTAGAGGAAAAGCAGCTAGCTGCTCCTTCAAATAAGCAACTGTTAATTCCAAGCAGGAAAAAGATGAGCTGTGAAGAACAACAAAAATTATAAAGGAACATTTCATCTTTCCCAGATATTTGTGAAGATGGAAAATATTTGAAGGGGTTGGGGTAGGAGAATGTGAGTAAATAAACAGTTTACAGATTTACCTTGTGGCTTGTCTTACGCTTTGCTTCTGTTAACCTAAGTACCTAGTACTCACAATTCACCGTCTTTCTTTTAAGTATAGTAGAGGATAAGCCTTAATATAACAGTTATTCATATCCTTTGTTAGCTACATCCATATCACTAGGTATTGCCAATAAATAAATGAGGCACAACTCAGACATATATGGAAGGGCATAAGGTCGCGGAAGGCAATTTGAAAGGGGAGAACAATGCTGTTTCCATATCCTACGACATCCATTTTGTCCATGTGTATGTATGCTCAAGGACATACATAACTCTGACAACTATTGTTGATATTCGTGGGAATGTTAGAGATCTCTTCTGGATGGGTATTTAGCCAGAAGAGCTCCTTGATATGTTAATTATTGATTGGTATCTAGTCACATTCCTTTTGTAGAAAGAATAGGTACCAATTTTCTTTGGTTGTTTTCTTTTTCAACATTACTTTTCAAATTTAATTGTGGCCAGGTACAGTTTTCTACAGAAAGACAAAAGTCTATCCCTTAAGGATGATAGCAAATCTTAGGACAGAGAAGTCTTAAGAACTGATTTAAGACTTAACTAGCAATTTTGCATTAGGTTATTTTCATTGCGTAAAACTTTTCATGTTTAACAACCTCAATTCTGTTATACGTTTTCTTTTAAAGTCAATTTTGATTTATTATGCTTGTTCTCCACCCTTTCCTAAGTAATCATCTTTTATATTTTAATGTATTTTCCATTAACCTTCTTTTGTTCTATAGCTGTAAATTTCATTATTAGTACCATAAAATCTATAAACTGTTTTAACGTATGTAATTTGTGTTAGAATTTATTACCTTTAGCATGTGATATTGCCAAATGAAATCTTAGTTCACATTTAGAAAGCATGTGAGTTACAACAGTCTAGTGCTACGGTGAAGGCAAAGCCAAACTCCTACCCCTTCTTTTTGACTTTGTAGGAATATCAAGATCATACTGAGCAAATACTGGTAATTCTTAAATGATTACTTAGCTTTAAAGAAAGATGCTGATTTGGGAAACAATTTTGGAATCACATTAATAACTGTAGTAGTGTTAGGTTATCATCTTTTATTTCTAAATTATTTGTACCTCCAGTCCAAGAAACTGATAGCAGTCTTCAAAGGAATTTAGGAGAATAATCATGACACTGATACCCACATGCTGTTAAAAATGTACTAAGGTTTCAAAACAGCTACTGAAACCAGACAAGAGTTCAAGATGGTGAGTTATCACCTGAATTAAAATCAAGGCACTATGGGTTTTTTTTTCCCCCCTCAAATAACCCTGAATCATTTCTGACTGAAAGAAGCATTGAAATTGTGAAGGATAATAAAAAAGATTCCAACAAATCCTAAAAGTTAAAATTCCCACCACTGAGAATGTTAAAAAGTGCCTAAGGTGTTTTGTGTGCAAATTTTACCTCTATAACTGAAACATTCTTGAAATTACTTTCAGGCTTGTTGAAAACCATTTACACAAATATTTCCAACTATGAACTATTATCAAAATATGCAATCAAAAATCCCAACCATCTAAAATAAAGCAGTGCAAATACTAGTTTCAAACATAATTGACAAATAATGAAATGAGGGATATATCTGAATAACTTGAAAATCCTGTTGTATCAATAATTTAACCTGAAAAAAATAATCCATTCCCAGCAGCACATCATACCTCACTGAACAAACTGTGACATCACAGCCAAAGTATGAACAAAAAAACTTGTGCCCTGGAAAAATGAATAGAACACTACTGTGTTGTAAACAAAAGGAGAAACAGGATGTATCAGTTTGCACATGGTATCAGAATCTAAGGAAATGTACTCACACCTATAAGGAAGAGATAATGCTTTCATGCAGCATACAACATGTTTTGCTTTCTCTCCTTTTATCCAGACATATACATATTTTTACAACATCTGTACACAGAGAATTTGAACCTACACAACATTCTGAAAGTAATTACTGTTCCATCATTAGCTGAAAAGGGACAGGAGTTGGGGTGGGGACTACTAGTCTACTGGACTGTCTTCATGGCATCATTGTAAGCAAACCCCTGACGTGGCAGTGGCGTGTCCTCCGTGACACTTGATAACAGGCACAGAACCACTCAAAGTTACTAACATCGTTAGCGCCTTTCTGATTCACTGGAGGTCGTTTCATAGCTGAGCTCAACATTTGGCAATATACTCTTTCCATCAAAAAATATCTGGGCAACTAAAACACTGTCAGAATTGGCTATGTCCCTATGATCATCTCCTGCTGGCTGGTATGAAATACACATCTGTAGCACTAGGCAGCGTTTTCTCTGCCGATTCCAGGAACTAGACCATTCAATACCGCATCTCATGAAACTGCTGGAACTTCTCCTCCTATCCTCAGGTCATCTGAGTAACTCTTTTTGGGCCATCCCCTTCCTCCCTTGATGTCAGAGAGGAAGCGTGTGTGCTACTGTGGTTGGACCTTGGAAGGATCAGTCAAACTGTCCGTCCTGTGCCGACTGAGCTGCTGCTGCGGCTGAGCCTGGTGTTGCTGGTGATGAGACTGGGGGAAAGTGCTCTGTTGCAGAGGAAACGCAGCAGACAGGATGAGCTGAGTTGAAGGATTCCCATGGAGCAACCTAGAAGTCTGAAAAACAAATGGATTATGCAATAGTTCTTCGCCCCCCCACGATAGTGTCCACATACGATTTACTCGAGTCGTCCACTGTCCATAGGGACAGGATCCTGAAATTCTACATAACCCACATGATTTTTGTTCTCTACTTTAAAAATCGTATTTTGGAAAATGCTTATGAGGCTTTCCTTCTTTCTGGAAATATGACGGGATTTTATTTAAGGAATCTGAACTGGAGGGTTTACGGTATAGGGAGCCATCTATGTCTTAAGACAAACCACATGCGTTCCTTCGCTTTATGTCCTAGAGACCTATATTTTAAACAGTGAAATCTGAGCACAGCTCTGTAAAACGTGAATACTGGGGCCGAGCGGAAAATGCCTTTGCACGCTGGTTTGCTCAGCTCGTTAGAGCAGCGCAGTGAAGCGGCCGGAGGCGCAGGCTCCGAGGCAGGCTGTGTGGTTCACACTCGGGCTGCCCCATTTACTGGATGTGTCACTTGGTCAAGCTGTTCAGTTCTTCGGGCCTCAGTTTCTTTATTCCTATGTAGGAATAAAGTCTACCAAATTTGGTTTTTATAAAGATTGGATATTAATATTATTTAAAAGCACCATAAAAATGAGGGCAAAGTTGGAACCTTAAGTCCAAGACGAGCCCAAGTTCTGAACAATGACATACACCGCTCCCTTCACAGCATTTCTCTGATATTGATTTATAACTGAAAAATTACAATAAAATTTACTCCAACAGAATAATTTAATACCTATACTATTATAATAAAAACAAATTCCTACTCTGAAAACAGTATAGTTTGATGGGCAGCTAGAAAGAAAGAGAAAAGAAAGCTGCCTTTGCTTAAATTCCGGAAACTCTTGCCCAAGACAGAGAAAACAGGCTGTATGTAAAGTGCCCTCACGTGGGCAAGAAGCAGGCTGCTCACCCACCCGGCGGTTCAGATCTCTGAGTTTGCCCAGGGCGGGCCGAGTCTTCCAAAGACTTAAGAAGAGAAGAAAAAAAATAGCTGAACAGGACAGGCTTTCTATCTTTGTGGAGGTTTAAACTGTACAATAAGGTTTTATGAGTTTTGCAGATCGTTTACAAAACTGTTCATTAAATGCTTTTTGCTTCACTATGTAAGAGCAAATGGGTTTGAGGCGCTCCCGCAGGGAGGATCACCTGTAAGAACTGCGGCGGCGGTTGGGTCAGCTGGGCCTGAGATGGTTGCTGCACTGAAGCGAGCTGCGGTTCCTGGGAATTCTGCTGCTGCGGCGGCTGCTGCGGCACCGACAGCGACTGCGACTGCTGCTGCGTGGCGAAGGTCGGGTAGGCAGTCACCACCTGGCCCATGAGCATAGTGCTGGGCACCATGACCGCCCCGCAAGCCACGGGAGCAGTCACTAATTTGGTCACAAGTTGCTGACCTTGAGAAAATCTGTCAGAAGAAAGAAAAGAAGCTGGAGTCCAAAATACAAGGTGCACATCCTAAAAGGCACGGCAGGCTGAATAGTTAGCTAAGATATAATAATACCCGATGATATTGCCAACCCAGTTTTTTTAAAAGCTTTCTATTCCTATTTTGTTTAGGTAAATAAAACCATGGCAACAACCATGTGAATGTACTTAATGGCACTAACTGTACACTTTCAATTGATTAATAAATTTTATGTTATGTATATTTTACCACAATAAAAAATGTTCAACCTGTAAAAACAATACATGAACTTTTATCTTTTTATAAAATGACTAGGCACTTGGGAGTCACCTATATGTGGCACATGCTTTATTTGCCACGTTAGCACACAGTTCATGAATGAACTTAAAGATATCATGAGGTCGTTTTTTTAAAACTCTAGGTTTACAGAAGAAATGCACACTGAATGTTGTATCTTGCAAACATAATTCAAAACCAAATGACATTCTAACAGTCCTCTCAATTTATGAATTTATCAGTGTAGCACACTGCCCACTGTGCTAGAATTCACTATTTTCCCTCCCTCCCCGACTTCCTTCTGCTATCCATATAAAAGAAAAACAAAAAATGATGCCTTTTCAGGGAACAGTATTATTTCCATTTGCCTTTTCTGTGAGATGAAGTTAGTTCCTAACACTGGCCATTACTGTGAGGCAACTGACATCTGCCCCTACTGTAGACGTGGCATGACATGACTGCAATTATGTTTAAAGTATATAACAATATTTCAAAATAAAACTATAAATAAATAATTCATTTTGAATCCATGCCAGATCCTGAACATAAAATGTATTTTATATACTCCACAACCAAATGCTTTAATGCAAAACAAAAAAAGAATGAAAGATTTTAAAATAAAGAAAGCACAAAGAAGCAAGTAACATTTACAAAGTATACTTCGTCACAGAAGTGCTAAGTACTAATTTCTCTGTAATTTTAAACGAAGTTAATATCTGAATTGCCTAATGGCTCACTGGTAAATGTAATAAGAATACTTCATACATCTCTGGCACCACAAGACATTCTTTAATCTATTTTTGTTTAACTCACACTTGTGTGGCTTTATATATACTGCTCCGTCTGCCTAGAGTCCCCGCCACATGCACACCCAAAGCCAAGCTCTTTAGGGCTGAGGACAAATTTCTCCTCCTCTGTGAAGCTTTTTTGACCACACTCCTCTATTCACCTGCTTGCCTCAACCCATGGAACTGCTCACTACCTCCTCTCTAAAGACCTATTAAGTATCCATCACACCAAATACTACTGATTTGTTTACCTTTCTATTGCTTTTTCTAGTCTAGTCTTTCCCAAAAAAGACTGTGCCATACTCATCTATGTAGGCCTTCAAACATTGGCTGAAATATGTTTTTTTCTACCCTCAAAAAGAGAGATGTTTACAAATAGCTGCTCACTTTACAAAATGCATAGCAGCACTCTACTTTAATGTCTTTTTCTCAGGCTTTAATACCAGTCCCCTGCAATTCTATGGAGCACATTCATAAGACTTTCTGCCTGAATTAGAGCTAGAAGTTGGACTTTTTAAGTTGCAGGAACTTAGCTCCAAAGAGAAGCAATGAGTTCTCCCTGCTCTCATTGCCTATGTGATATTGCAGCTTCTTTGCTCTCTGGAAATTATTAACAAGATTTTAATAAAATATATTATGCTGTCTAATGCAAACAGCAAAAATGTATTACAAAAGCAGCAACCTACTTGTAATAAAATAGATTAAAAATAAAAAGCATTTAAAATAGGAGATTTAAGACTACAGAGATCCTATAGTTGTTAAAAGACAGCTTCCCAACAGATGAATGGCATTTCTTCAAGAAATTTATTTCTAAGTCAGCTATTTGGACTTCCTGCTAAAATAAGCACAGATGGCTGTTTTTCTAGAATAGTGCACAAAAGCTTGGTGCAATATATGTTTAAGCACTTGAGCTTTGAAATGAGACGTCAAGGTTTGAGTTCACAGCCCCCTCCTCACTCCTTTAGCTATATAGGCCGTTGACCAAATTATTAAAAACCCACCTTTTCTTTATCTGGAAAACAAAAGACTCTAACATATTTTTTTAAAAATGAGAATGAAATGAGATAATATATTTTGAACATTTAACAAACTTAAAAAAGGTGAGCTACCTTAACCATTGTTAGTACGTAACTCTCTAGCATCTGTATTGAAAAGACAAAACCTTCAAAGTGACACAAAGCCTACGATAAACTGCGTGTAACAGTGATCTGTAGAATTTGTATCCTACAACACTGCGGTAGCACATTTTTGAGCGAGAAACAAAATCTGTTATTACCCCTTTTATCATAAAGTCCTTAAGCAAAAATATATTCTATGTTTTTATTTCAAATCTAAGAATACTGGCTGCAGTGAGCAACAAACTAAAGTTACGCTTTTAAAAATCAAATTATTGTTTTTACATTAATCAATCTACTACTTTGAAAACAACAGATGAAATATGACAACTACCTTATCTGTCTGTCCTGAGTGAATGTGGTCACCGCGGCACTCTGGGTGCTGTTCTGTGGCATGCTAGACGGGGTCTGCACCACGCTTCCCGCTGCCGGCTGGGAGATCACCATTGTGTTGTACAGCGGGGCTGGGAGGGTGCTCTGCGTCTGACTGGGGAGAGATGCCTGCTGATTGTGCCCACTCAGCACATTTTGTTGACTCTGCTGAAAAAGAGAAGATTTTATAGATTGATTAACTGAAGAAAGTTATTTGGGAAGTGTGCTTCTCCTATTCATCATTCTCCCCATACAGGACATACTACTCTGCAAGGAATCTGACTGCAAAGGAATGACTTGTAGTAACTGAGAAGGAACGAGTCTTCAATACCTTGCTGGAAGGCAAGCTATGACTTTAGAAAAGGAGCTTGATATTAACAGGGATGATATAAAATATACACAAAAAAATTCTCTTAAATGCCCAAAGTGAGTGACTTACTCGTAGACATTTCTATATTTTTCATGTAAAGGGGTTTATAGTCATAGAGGTACAGTAATTCCCAAAATTTTCTGGAATATTGATTAACCCATCACTGCTCCCTATCAGCAGTTTTCCTGGTCAGCCTCAAACGTTTTTAATATATGGAAGTAGACTGTAAGTTACAAGAACCTGGTACGACTCTATTAGGCTAGATCCTTAAACAGACTGTGAAATTTTTTAAGTGTAAAAATACTGAAAACATTTAACATTAACAATTTTGCAAAAAATATTGTAATGATCTTTCAATAATATACTCTTTAATTACTACTAAATTTAAAAAGAGGGTATTTTATAAGATAGAGCTTTATTTTTGTTTTAGCAATAGTGTACATTTCAATCACCGAACACTCCATAGCCCATTGTACTCGATAACATTACCTGAGTTGATGGACTTTGTAAAGTCTGTTGTTGTATCATGTGCTGAGTTGTGCCAATATGTCCAGTATTCATTCCACTTTGAACTTGGTTAGTGGGGACAACCTGGCCTTGCATATTTATAGGTGCAAGTTGCTGGATATTTGAGGAATTTCCAGAAGAAAGTTGAACAGAACCAAAATTCAATCCAGGATTTGATTGTTGCAAAAACATCTTTAAAAATAAAGATTACACTAAAATGAGCCTTGTAGATTAAAAACAAAGAATGAGAGCATTAAAAAGAAAGAAAGGAAAAAAAAATCAAGCTGTAAAGTTTTCAAAACAAGTAACAAGACTCAGTTGTTCTGAATGAAAAACAAGCAATAAATTCAGTCTTCCACAGACACTATGCAGGTGATAGGTATGTAAACCCAGACCTCACCACTATACAAAATATACATGTAATGCAATTCAACTTATACCCCCTAGTTCTATTAACATTTTTAAAATGGAAAAAAAAAATTTCAATCTTCCAGTCAAACTAATCTTACATTTCCAATTGTTAGAAAAACTCAGTACTACTCAAAAGTCTGTGGACTGGAAGCTCTGTATCACCTATCATTTATAATTTATAACATTAGATAGAAGTAGTTTTCACTCAGAGTTTCTTTTTACCAAAGTCCTAGTCTCCTAGAGTGTTGGTCAAATAAGACTGATTTGAATATCTTCTGGTATCTTATTAAAACTTTTACTGATGACTGCTTTATAAATTCTACACCTAAATGTTTATGTGAACTGCAATTTTTATATTATGGATTTAAACTTACTAAAATTTGGACTGGTAGAAGATGATTCCATTAATCTGGAGAAACGAGCATGTTGATGAAAATACCCTTAGGAAGGAATTATCTCTAGAGACTATAAGTAGAATCATACTGAGTAGGTAACCAGTGGGTATTTATTGAACTGAGTTGATGAAATGTATCTCCTACATCTCACTTTTAATTAAGAAAAGTCAATTTTCCTAGAAATCCAAAATGTGAATGGAATGCTTTGCTTGTATTCAAATATAACAATAACTTACCTGCAGCCCTTGACCATGGACCATTTGAAGTTGTTCTTGAATTTTTCTTAGTTCTTCCTGTTGCCGATGAATATTTGCCTCTATCATCCGTGTCCGTTGCTCCAATTGGTCTTTCAGATGCTGCATGGCTCCTAACTGAGCTGAAAACTGAAACTAAAGTATCACATATAGAAAAAGTATAACACATTTTAGAATTACTTACTTCTCATAATTTTGCAACGTGAAAAGTGAGCAGTAGATCATGAGTTAAAAATGTTACGCCAGTAATGTCCCTCAGCTCCTAATCTACCTATCTTTGCTCTGCTTTGTGATATTGGAGCTGGACCTTAAAAATCTTTCTTCTTGGCCAGCAGGTGTAGACTTAGCCATGGCAGTAGATGGTGCTGCAACGACACTGCAAAGGCAGGTGTCCATGTCCCTGTCTGGTGCTTTTCCTTCCTGCTCTCATGTCCGAGGTGCCAGTGTTCAGCTTCCCAGCAGTTCTCAGTGACATCCGAAGGGCAGCTTCCCAGCAAGTTTTGCCGGCACCCCAGCAGATGGCTTCCTGATCTCTAGCCCTTGTTTGTGGCACCTCACTGCACGTCTCATCCACTGGCTACAGTCACACCTGCTCTAATAAGATCTGACTCTCAGCCTGGCATGGAGGAAGAAGAGGTTTGGAAGTTGTGCAGAAATCTTCCAAGTATGTTCCCTCCTTGAATACTATCCCTCTGACTTAAAATTACTGGCTGCTGTCTACATCTGCTATTCCTTTATTCTTTAGATTCTCTTTACTTCTTTTAAGAGATCATTCCTATTACCAGTTAATAATTTTTTATGTTATTCCTGTTCAAATTTCTGCTATGCTTCTGAATCTTGACTGATTACACCCTGGCATTAAAAGATCTGAGCTCATATTGTGGCTACGACTTACTAGAACAAATTATTTAACTTCTTGCTTTATTTCCACCCTATAACAACTGAAAAAGTAGCCTGCACCTGGAGTTAATTCATATCAAGTTCTCTCATCCCTAGAATGTCCCATAAGTACACATCAGTAAAATTAACCAAAGTTACAAAAATCTGACAGATAACCAACAATATTATTTGACTCATATTTTCAACTGAAACTATCATCGGACAAGTATAAAATGTAGGTTTTTAAACACTAAGCAATTATGAATGAAAGAATGAATAAATAAAAACATATTCTACTTCCTGTGTTTTCAATATTACTTATTTC
Organism: Cheirogaleus medius; assembly: GCA_008086735.1. NCBI lineage: Eukaryota > Metazoa > Chordata > Mammalia > Primates > Cheirogaleidae > Cheirogaleus > Cheirogaleus medius. Next base: position 6,663,969 of record VBSM01003198.1, read on the forward strand.
TCTGTTTTACCTGAGTCAGTAAGCAGCTGATACTTTCTACTGCTTGTAACTTAGCCACATTTGGTGATTCATCTCTTAAGTCTATACTGACTCATTTAAATACATCCATGAATATTCTGTATATGAAACAGTTGAAGAGCTGAGTTTCATTATATTGGAAATCTGTCTTAAAATAGTCTCTTACAAGTGAACTGCACTGTGAGAAATGTTCCCCCTACCTGAAAGCTGTATTAAGGATAATGAATATTACATTTCAAAGCATACAACTCTGACTTCTGAAGTTGACAATAACCAGACCATATCATATATTGGATTACACTAGGTTAGAGAAAGTATTACAAATTTAGTACCTCAACTCCCTCAGGCCTTTATATTTTTATATTAGTCAAAATATGTTATATTTATGTCATACAAATATATTTTATTGTAACTAAAGTTATTTGTACCATTGTCACCATTTAAAGGATTTCTATTAAGTACAAATAAGAAAATAATAATTAATACAGAAGACAAGATAACAGGAAATAAAACCACAGAACTAAGAGAGAAAGCATTTGGCTTTATTAGTGAACACAATGTGAGATTTTAATGCTTACTAATATTTTTTACACAGTACATATCATTTATCTCCTGAAAATATCCCTATAAAATGTTAAGAAATACTTATTCAGTATCCTGAGATTAAAGATTAATATTGAAAGTATGCCTAAATATTTACATAAAAATTCTGTTAACACTTCAAAATAAGTAATATCTGCAAACTCAATACTGATTAAAAACTATTCCAACTAAATATAAAAACAATACAGTGATGTTATAAACACCTTACATGATAGTATGTTGTGAGAAATCAAGATTATGAAATTTAGGTAATTTATAGGATTGCCAATTCATTTGTACACATATATTTACACATGTATAATTTAAATAATAACCATATGTTATTTTTTAAAAAACATTATTTTTACCTATTATTAACAATCATTACTTACCATCAAGATAGTGCTAAGATATATTCAATGCCAAACAAAACAGAAAATTTTATATTATACTTATTATTACTCAGTAGTATTTTTAATGTGTTTGAGGCACTGAATGAGTACAGAGTCATAAATTACGAGTTGGGAAGTTATGATTCAAAGTAACAAAGAATCACCTGTGGAATTAGTCTCCTTCATCTTGCTAAATTTCTACATTTAGGCCTCCGTTAGGCCTCAGGCAAGGCAACAACTCCCCTAGAGAATTTTCCTTCACTTCGTTAGGTTGCATTAAGGGTCCATGCAATGTGCTCACATATCAGCCTATATATCTTGAGCATACACAATATAACATGGCAATGTAGGTATCTGTCATTCCCTCTAGATGTAATGGTCTTTTACTATACATATATTATATATTTGTACTGTCAGCACCTGCAATATTTGCTACACAAAAGGAACTCAGTATATCCTATATATGAATGAATGAATGAATAAAGTTACTCAATTCTTCCAATATCCATAGGAAGAACAAAACGAATAGCTATATTTCATCTTTAATATCTTCATGTCTACAATGTCTCAATGAGGGGTGTTACTGAATATTAAGCAGGATAATTCTTTGTTGTGTAAGACTGTCACACATCCTGAAAGATATTTAGCATCCCTGGTCCCTGCCAACTAAGGGCCAGTGGTAAGCCATGATCATTATGACAATCAAAGATGTCCCCAGATATTCTAAATGCCCCCAGTTAAGACTGACTGCATCTATAATTACATATTTTAAAAATTATATTAGCTTAAAGGCAACTTGTCATTTTTAAATATTCAACTCAAACAAACAAACAAACAAACAAAAAATACCTGGGACATGCCTTGTGGAATTGGTAAATTTGCAGCTTGAGACATCACTGGCTGTGTTAATGATGAACCAACAGACTGGGAATTTATGGACTAGAGAAAAAAAATAATAATAATGCTGAAGCGATGCTCATTCCCATACATAAGTACTTCCACCAGAAATACCAACATGATGTGTTTATCACTGAACTTAACAATCGCCTCATACCTTTATTTGTTGATTACAGGTAGTTCTCCCTCTCTACACTGGAAAGGCCTGTTCCTTATTTATCTATAATCTGTCAAGGAACTTGCTACAGTACCTAGCACAAGCTCTCAATAAAAGTTGGCTGAATTTAAGTGAAGTAAATTGGTATTTGAACTTAGATACAACACAGCTCTCAATCAGCTTTTCACAATTAAAAAAAACCCATCATTTTACCTGAAAAATCATTAAAAGGACTGATATGTATTATATAACCACTTCACAAAAAAGAGAAAGATCTTGAATAAATGTCATATAACAATAACTAAATGTCATATAACTATTTTGATCTCTATAGAGAGGGGTAATGGATCAATAAATTTCTGAAGATTTAGATAATTTCCTCCCCCCC
>VBSM01003198.1:6675789-6688767 GCA_008086735.1 Cheirogaleus medius
TTTTTTTTTAAGACCACAAAACCACCCAATTCTCATTCACTGGCTTCCTACTGTGTAAAAAATAAAAATCAAATTCCTGAGGATGAAATATGAGGCACTTCATAATTCTGTCCTTACTTCCTTCTCGAGACACAAATCATACCCACCTGTACCACCTCACTTTCACTATGGCCAAAGTGACCTACTGAATTTTCTAAGCAATGTCCCCATATTTTAACTCATACTTATTTCATTGGCATGAAATACTTTTTTTCCGGGAAAAGGACTTTCTTTGTATATCATTTGTTTAAGTAGGGGATCAGCGAGCCATTTGATTAAAGACTTTTCTCTATCAATAAGTATTGCTGCCATTCTAGCCTCTACTCTTAGAAGCAGGGGCCTAAGGTATTTCTTTCTGCCAAAGGCTTTTATTCCATTCTGCGGCCAATTCTGCCCTTATTAGGGTCTTTAAAGCAGACTCCTCCTTTGTCTTCCTACTGCTATCTCCCAAGGCTCCACGTTTCTAATTCTTCTCTCCTTGTTCTAGATATGTACCTCAAGCAATGTCATTCGATCCATGACTTCAAATACTATTTATAGGCATCTATTATATCCAGCCCAAATCTTTCTCCTAAGTACCAGATTAGAGTGACCCTAATGGTCAATGTCATACAAACTTGATTTTGTAACAATTATAACAGGCTTCAAACGATCCTCTGGTCTCTAGTTTTTCTCAACTCCCTCTGAATGGCTATCTATTCTTATCAAAGATATATATACGTACAAACTTACATATATAGGTGTGTGTATATGTGTAATGTATGCATATATGCGAATCTCAAGTCTTAAGACAGTATGCTATAGAATATGATGGTTCAAATACAAAGAACCTTTAAGATGATTGATGTCAGTATTACCAGTTTAAGACAAAATAATGAAAAAAGTGATTAAAGACAGTTAATGGCCAAATACAATTTTGGATTTTAAACAAGATAACATAGTAAAGAAAATGAGGTGCTCTGGTCAAATTAATTTGTCCAATGAACTTAGTAGTGACCATGAGTGGTGGCTCACACCTGTAATCCCAGCACTCTGGGAGGATGAGGTGGAAGGATCGCTTGAGCCCAGGAGTTTGAGGCTGTGGTGAGCTATGATCACACCACTGCACTCCAGCCTGGGCAACACAGCAAGACCCTGTCTCTTTAAAAAAAAAAAAAAAAAAAACCCTAGTAGAAATAACTAATTATGTTTCTTGATGGCAGGGACTATTTTTCAATATTCTTGGCACTTTTAAGACAGCACACGTGCCTGGCAAAATAGATACATTCGATAAATGATTATTTAATTCTGTTTAATTAATAAAGTAGATAATTTATCTTTATATTTAATAATTTCAAAAGAAACATATAAATTCTTTCCCACAGTTTGAGTGTCCGACTGGTAAACAATGGCCAAAATTAGAAAGTCTAATTTTCTTTCATTAAATATAAGATTTTATTTAAAAATCAATGAGAGTATATTACCAGGTTCTACTTTCATATAAAATACAGTTTTATGGCATAACTGTGGTCTAGATTTATTATAACAAACAGATGAGATTTTAGTATACTCTGGAATAGATTTCAGACTTTTAATATGATAACATTTCCATTTTACATATTTGTTAATATTTATAAAGGACCTAACAGAGTAAATGGAACAATGCTACACATTAATTTAGTTAAACATGTCTGTGTTTTTCACAAACTTGCAAAAGAAAAGAATAATGCTGCCAAATACAACATTTGACTTTTCTGCTTAACAGCTATTACTTACATTTTAAATACTCAGGGGTTAATGAATCACTTTCCAGCAGATGAGTAGAGAGTATTTTATAAACCTCTGAATGTTCCCCCTCTGGGATAAAATTAAATATACTTTGATCCACAAGATCAGACTGAAAAAGAAATTTTTAAAAGTAAAATAATTTTAATGATTCAGGAGACAATTATTTTCAAAGTATATAATCACTAGTAAACAACAGAAGAGCATATGTTTAACTTTCAATTATCTATGAAATCCAACAAATGGCAAGTTACAGACCACATCTCAAGACACAAGACTGAGAAGTTGGAAGGTTAACATTACCTTCATGGCTCTGAAGTGTCACTAGATCCATGATCAGTATGACCTTGACAGCATGATAATTATGTGCAATGCCATGTTTCACCAAATTTGAACATTTTAAAATACAATGGGACTAAGAGAGTTAATTAGAAAAATCTTTGGCTACAAGATATAGTCTCACCATATATTCAAACGTGTGGTAAACGATGGTGGTATACACTACTACGAAGGACCAGTAACAGGCTACATGAGGAGGAAATTTGACTTTGGTGTCCTTTCAATTGTCCAATGTGTCCCTTCTTTTTTATAACTTAATTTTTTTTGGTCCTTTTCTTTTTTATTTTATCTTTCCCAGTCATCTATCTTGTATCCCACTGTTAAAAAGCCTTGCTTTTGGCTATCCCCCCTCAAAAATGGGCAACTAATATGCTAAGCATTATAATTCTTGCTAATATATGGCTGTAATCATGACTCATTAATCATGATTCATTAATCATTCATCAACAGTAATCTGACAAACATCAGGTTGCCTACAAAGTGTCATGGTATTCTTAAGTACCACTGAAAAGAAAACTTCCACGACTTCACATATGCTACTAAATCCAGTCCATCCTACTTGGTTTCTCTGTATTTTCAAACTGCTTTGTGGAATCCTGGGAACACTGAGGTGGTGGTATTCTTCAGGAGTGTGGAGGTGGGAGGGCCTGGCAGGGAAGTGGAAAGGGGCTGGGAGGCAGGGTTCAGGGTCCTGCTCCTGCATTCAACCAAAGCAGTTTTTTTCTGTTTATATTTTACACATCTGTAAGGATTTTGTTGGAAGAGCTCCACTGCTTAACAACAAAGAGAGTCACTGAGGATGGTAGGAAAAGAGAAAGGGGTGTTTTCTACTCTCCTGATAAGCCATACACCCACATCCTTTCTTCTGCCTTGTCTCTAGCCCTCCAAGCCCACCCTATGAAGGGGGATGGCCTTCCCCCTCTCTCCACATACTTGTATCCTCCATCTTTCAAAGACCACTGCAAATTATTTCCTTCAAAAGAGCATCCCTTTAAGAAAATAAAAAAGAAAAAGAAAAAAACATTTCCTTAAAACCATAATCTACATTAAAAATAATAAAGCTCCTTTAGTATTTATCACTCATATCATTCATTTCTGTGAGTCATAAGTCAGCCTTCTGAAGCCATGGGTTCTGCCTCCATGCATTCAACAAACCACGGATCAAAAATATTTGGTAAAAAACGGATGATCGTCTGTATTGAAAATGTACAGACTTTTTTCTTGTCATTATTCCCTAGACAATAGAGTATTATGACTATTTATGCAGCACTTATATTAAATATTATTAATGTAAGTAATCTAGAGATGATTTAAAGTATATAAAAGGATGTGTGTAGGTTATATGTAAGTACTACACCATTTTGTATACATGACTTCAACATTTAGGGACCTTGGTATCCACAGGGGTCGGGGGAGCCTAGAAGCAATCCCCCATGGATACCAAGGAGTGACTCGTATACTTTATTGTCTATGATCTGTTGTTCCATAGCTGAATAAAGGGCCCTGTTCTCTTACACCTTCATCCTCCTCCCTTCAAATCAAGGCACATTAACACTGTGCTTTGCATATTACAGTTATTAGTACAGTAAGTGATTTTGGACTAAGAAGTTATCTGATAATGGCTTAAGGGGTAACACCACCAAAAATATCTGTATTTTAATAAAGGGATTCTTCTGGAAGTCTGAAAAGCCTCTAGAACTAAAGGAATGAACTGAAAATTCAGGCATGAATAATAGAAATGCTAGAAAACTGACTTTTATTGACAAAGTTTTAATTTTCATTATGAGAATGATTATAGTTTTCTACTATTATTTCTTCTACTACTATTTCAATAAATTATGGTTTGACCTATTTCACCCTTGCTTTTCCATCTATAAATTCATAGGATGTTTCAGATTCACAGGGAAAAGAATATGAACGGTTAGTATTGACAGCAGTATGATCACAAGTATTGCTTCCCCACAGTTTCTGCTGCCCTTTGTAATAGACGTCAAAGTTTCCATTAATCACTATACTTAAAATCTCTCAATGAAACTGATCATACTTGGCCAGGCACGGTGTGGCTCATGCCTGCAAGCCCAGCACTGTGGGGGGCCAAGGTGGGAGGATCACTTGAGGCCAGGAGTTTGAGACTAGCCTGGGCAACACAGCAAGATCTCATCTCTATAAAAAACAGAAAAATTAGCCAGGCATGGCAGTGTGTGCCTGTAGTCCCAGCCACTCAGTAGAGGCTGAGGTGGGAGGATCACATGAATCCAGGAGTTAGAGGCTGCAGTGAGCTTTGATGACACTACTGCACTCCACCCCAAGCACAGAGCAAATGCTGTCTAAAAAAAAGTAGCTATCTGGATCCTATTATCTCCCTCACTCATTTTCATGAAGAAGAAAGTCCTGCTGATTTATTCATATGACATAAATTAACAGCCTTTCTGGTTTTTCTATATTAAGTCAACGTTACCATTTAGTGGAAATTATCAACTATTACCAATTATCTTTTCCCTTACATAAATAATCTACAGTTAAACAAATGACTCCTATAGACAATAGTTGCTTTAAAAGGGACTGAAAGATCCTTCAAAAAAATGTCAAATATATTTTGGATATAACATACTGTGTTTCCCTATAAAATAAGCCCTAGCAGGATTTCTAAGCATTTGCGCAATAGAAGCCCTACCCCAAAAATAAGACCTAGTGATGGGCGTGGCTACGCAGCGCATCTGCACAACCCATGCATTTCGTCGCGGAGCGGTCAAGAACACGAGCAGCCCTTCTCATCTGCCCCATGAGAGCTCTATTGCTCAACAGGAGAGATTGGGGCCAGTGGTTCTAAAGGAAATAGAGTCGCAAGAAATTCAGGATGGAATTCAGGGTTTGGAGAGTTATGATGATGTTCCAGAAGAAGACGACTTCACTCTATTTGAATAAATGGAGATTGTTATACTGTACTTAAAAAAAATAACACATGCCCTGAAAATAAGCCCTAGGGTGTCTTCTTGAGGAAAAATAATATAAGACATTGTCTTATTTTCGGGGAAACACGGTATTTTTAAACAAATGTGTTCCTTACAGGCGTAAGGGACAAAAATTCTGGCCCTATCAAATAAGCCTTCAGTACCATCATATAACTATTCAAAAACTTCTAAATCACATTTCTGCATACTGCAATCATACTGAAGACTGTACTGGCTTTCTTAAAACCTACTTACGTTTATGTTTTCAAACTATGAAGTTAAGAAGAATAGAAAAGGACAGGCACATCCAGTATCTTAACAGTGGCATTTTTAGTCCTGGATTTTGTTGGATTATAATGTGGTTAATCATCTTCCCTCTATCATATGGCTACAAATTTAATACCCTTCTCTTGGGAAAACATTTAAGCAAGTATGAAGAAATCAACCTGAAGTAGTAAAATTTTATAAATTTTAAGTCTGTAGTAGAGTGAGATCTGACTTTGTGTTTTGGCACTTTCACTCAGTTGCTGTAGAATTAAGTCCAATTTCCCTGGTGTTTCTCACTGATAATGTAAAGGAGCTGGGCTAATGATCTTTAAAATCCCCTCTGGCACTGAAGTGTATGACCCTAGGGTTTGTCACAGAAAGCCAGAGCAGGAAATTTTGTTTCCAATCTCAAAATGAATAAAATATGTACGACTGATTATTAACCACAAATAGATTAAAATGTATCTAAATTAATTTCATTATGAAATCACTTAATATTCAAGCACAAAATGAAAAAGTTACTTTGGTTTTTTTGGCAGGGTTTATAGAACCAATCTTGTAATTTTACAGTCAGATTTAATTTTTTTTTTTTTTTGGAGACAGAGTCTCACTCTGTTGCCTTGGGTAGAGTACAGTGGTGTCATTGTAGCTCACTACAACCTCAAGTTCCTAGGCTCAAGCGATCCTCTTGCCTCAGCCTCCCAAATAGCTGGGACTATAGGCATGTGCCACAACACTCGGCTAATTTTTCTATTTTTAGTAGAGATGGGGTCTTACTCTTGCTCAGGCTGGTCTTGAATTCCTGAGCTTAAGCAATCCTACTGCCTCGGCCTCCCAGAGTGCTAGGATTACAGGTGTGAGCCACCATACCTGGCCAGATTTAAAAGTATAAATTAAAAAATTTTAGGTCATTTTGACCAGTGATTAAAATGGCAAGCTTTAATTTTTCAACAGGACTGAATTATAAATGCTAAAGTCTCATTTAGAAATTTGTCAATGTTTCCTCTTTTCTGGGCAACAGCCCAAATTCTTCTAGACAAAACAGGTATGCATATTCAAACACAAATAAAGAGACATTATTGTTCTAAACCTTTGTTTAGCACCTGTTACAGTTTAATTATTAATGACAACCCAAAACAGAAAAACACATTTTTTTCTTATTGTGTTTGATCCTAAACAAGGATTATTTAGTTTTCTCAAAATAAGCCTGTATTTATGTTTTCACATCACCAAATAACATACAATTCAGCAATGTCAGTGATGTGAAGCAAAGTATCCACAGTAACTAGAGAGCAGAAAAAAACTATTTAACTATTCAGCCATAAAAAAATAATGAAATTCTGTTATTCGTGGATGGAACTGGAGGACATTATGTTAAGTGAAATAAGTCAGGAACAGAAAGTTAAACACTGCATGTTCTCACTCATATGTGGAAGCTAAAAAAACTGATCTCACAGAAGTAAAAAGCAGAACAGAGGATATTAGTGGATGAAATGGGTAGGGGGAAGGAGGAGGATAGGGAGAGATTTGTGAAAGGATACAAAATTACAGCTAGATAGAAGGAATAAGTTCTAGTGTTCTGTTCTACCATAGGATGATTATAGTTAACAACAGTATACAGTTTCCAACAGCTAGGAGGATACTGAATGTTTCCTGTGAACACAAAGTAATGATAGATGTTTGAGATGACAGATATACTAATTACCCTGATCTGATCATTATACACTGTATGTATCACAACATCACCCCATAAATATGTATAATTATGTGACAATTAAAAAAATTAAAAAATTTCAAAGCTAGTTTTTAATTTTAATAAAGTATACTATTAATTCAAAATGGAATGAAATTGGTCTACTTGGAGCATCAATCACTCTTGCTCAAAAATTTACCTGCCAGTCTACATTCTTTGGATGACACAAACAATTTTAAAAATCCAGAAGATGTTAATAACAGAGGAAACTGGGAATAGGACATATAGGAACTCTGTACTATCTTGATTTTTCTGTAAATCTAGAAATGGTCCTAAAATTAAAAATGTTTACCAAAAATACAGGAGGGAATGGAAAGGTGAGGAGAGTTTTTATTCCAGGGGGAATGTTAATAATCAAATACTTGATTCCAATTAAATCTGTCACATGTTTTCCATTTCAAAATGCAATAAAATCTTCCCTCACTAAACATCATTGTGCCATTAGGAGGGGATTTTTAAAAACAGCCACATCAGGTAATCTACTTATTTTCATAAATTCAATAAATAATCACTAAGTACCTCCCTGAGAAACTAGTTAGCTCCTGTGAATACAGAGATTAAAGCCCTTAAGAAGCTTACAACTATCGTAACTATCCAAATAAATAGAAAATTACAATTTTCTTTAAGTGTCACAATGGTAGCATGTATAAGGTCATAGCAGAACAGAGGAATGGCATCTAATTCTGAATGGAATCAATGAAAGTGCCAAGAAGCAGGCTTTTAAAAAGTGTGAACACATTGCAAATGCTGCTCTGATTATGACTAAAGATTACGTAGTTTCTGTAAACACTAACTTTTTAAAAAACCCAACATAATTGTATACGGTTTAAAAGCATATAATTATACTTGTTTTCAATTACTTAATCTTTATCTTAATCCTATAAAGGGTTTCTTTCCTTGGCTTTTCTTGCTATGCACATATTTATTTCTTAAAGTTGCCAAGAAAATTCAGTTAATCAGTCTGTCTTTTCTCTGCCTATGTTAGTCTACGTACATGTTGCTATAATTTCAGGTTTTACTCTCCAACAATTTTTTAGATGTTGGGTTTACCCTACTATTTGAGCTTAGTAGAAGAAAATAAAGCCCCAGGCCGGGTGCAGTGGCTTACACTTATAATCAGCACTTTGGGAGCCCAAGGCAGGAGGATAGCTTGAGGCCAGGAGTTCAAGACCAGCCTGAGCAAGAGTGAGATCCTCACTTTACAAAAAAATGGAAAAATTAGCTGGGCATGGTGGTGCATGCCTGTAGTCCCAGCTACTCAGGAGGCTGAGGCAAGACCATTGCTTGAGCCCAGGAGTTTGAGGGTGCAGTGAGCTATGATGATGCCATTGCATTCTAGCCCAGGCAACAGAGAGACTCTGTCTCAAAAATAAATAAATAAATAAATGAAAAAAATAAATAAAGCTCCTAGAAAAGCAGTAAAGTCAAGCTATTTTCTGTGTAAATAAAATACATTAGCAAATTACTTATTGTCTGGCTTTCAGTAAGAAATTGCCCTTTTAAGTCTGGCCTTTTAAGTATAAAGTCCATTGTCTTTATCAAGTATGAAGTGTCAGAGTAATCAGAGAAAGGCGAATATCGCTTTGCAATGTCTCTTGAAAGAGACATTTACAAAGCAGATTACTTTGCATTGTTAGAGAGACAGACATTTTAAGAGTAATTTATAAATAACTTTAGAATAATTATACCATGAGCTCCATCATAGATAAGAACATTATATATTAAATAAAACTACAAATTCCCTTAAAAAAACTCATCAATTGCAGCATAGCACCTAGTCTACAGTCTGGCACAGAGTAGATATGCAATAAATACACGTTAGTAAAAAAGAAAGCGCACAATTCAGGTATTCACCATTCTAATCAAAATTATACAATATACTTCTTTTCTAATTTTCTACACTTTTGATCATACTGATAATGAACTGAATATGGCCATTATGACATTATCAGTTCAAGTCACATAGCATAAAAGTTCTGTATCTATTTTTAGTGAGAGTGTGAGAGTGTGTGTGTGTGTGTGCGCGTGCTGAAACAGGGTCTCGCTCTGTCTCCCAGGCTTGGGTGCAGTGGCGTGATCACAGCTCACTGCAACCTCCAACTCAGTACTCAAGTGATCCTCCTGCCTCAGCCTTCCAAGAAGCTGGGATTACAGAAGTGTGCCACCATGCCCGGCTAATTTTTTTTAAAAAAATTTTTTGTAGAGACAGGAGTCTCGCCATGTTATTCAGGCTGCTCCCGAAGTCCTGGGCTCAAGCAATGTTCCCACCTCGGTCTCCCAAAGTGCTAGGACTACAGGTGTGAACCACCACCCAGGGCCTTATAAGTCACTCTTTTGAGAAAATTATTTATGAGTTCCCCTAATTTCAACAAGTATCTCAGTAGAAATTTAGTTATTCTCAAGATATTATCAGTAATTTAACAACATCTTTAACCAGGCTGCTTAAAAAGGAAACACAATGATGGACCACATATATGATAGAGGTCCCGCACGATTACAGTGCAGCTTAAAAATTCCTACTGCCTAGTGACACTGTGACTGTCATAATGTCATAGCTCAAGGTTACTCATGGGTTTATGGTGATGCTGTTGTAAACAAACATACTATACCTCCAATCATATAAAAGTTTAGCAATATAATTATATACAGTACATAATACATAACAATTATAATAAACAACTATGTTACTAGTCTATGTATTTGTTACATGTATACTTTTTTATGATTATTTTAAAGTATACTCCTTTTTTTATTTCAGCATATTATGGGGGTATAAATATTAAGGTTACGTATATTGCCCATGCCCCCCCTCCCCCCTCGAGGCAGAGCCTCAGGCATGACCAACCCCCAAACTTTGCACATCTCACTCATTGTGTTTTAAAATATACTCCTTCTACTTATATATTTTTTAAAGTTAATTGTAAAACAGCCTCAGAAGGGTCCTTCAGGAGATATTTGCAAAAGAAAGCATTGTTTTCACAGGAGACGACAGCTCCATGCATGTTATTGCTCCTGAAGACCTTCCAGGGGGACAATATGTGGAAGTAGAAAACAGTGATATTAATGATCCTGACTCTGTGTAGGCCTAGGCTAATGGTGTCTTTGTTTTTAACAAAAAAGGCTTAAAAGCCAAAAAACCCCCAAAACTTTTAAAAATAGAAAAAAGCTTATAGAATAAGGATAAAAAGAGAGAAAATATTTTTGTGCAGCTGTACAATGTGTTTCAAGCTAAGTGTTATTACAGAAAAACTAAAAAGTTTTTAAAAATTAAAAAGTTTATAAGATAAAAAAGTTACAGTGAGCCAAGGTTAATTTATTATTGAAGAAAAAAATTTTTTCTATGTTTTCTATTTTCTAAAAATATTTAAGGTAGCCTAAATATACAGTGTTTATAAAGTCTACAGTAGTGTATAGTAATATTCTAGGCCTTCACATTCACTCACTACTCACTGACTCACCCAGAGCAACTTCCGGTCCTGCAAGCTGTACTCACAGTGAGTGCCCTAAATAGGTGCACCATTTGTTTACCTTTTATATTTTTACTGTACTTTTTCTATGTTTAGATACAGAAATATTCACCATTGTGTTACAACTGCCTACAGTACTCAGTACAGTAAAATGCTGTACAGGTTTGTAGCCTGGGAGCAAAAGGCCACTATACCACACAGCCTAGGTGTGTAGTAGGCTATACCATCTGGGTTTATGTAAGTCAACTCTGTGATATTCACACAGTAACAAAACTGCCTAGGAACACATTTCTCAGAACATCCTCTGTTGCTAAACAACAGTTGTAGTTAAATGTTAAATTATTACAAATTCAAGTCATGACCAGCCTGAGAAAACATAGCCATGCTAAAACAAAAACATACTTAGAGCTCTCAGCCCCACCCTTTAACCATGGTTCAACACTGTTCTCAAAATCTATCTAGTGCTTCAGAACATTTAAAATAGGTATTTACCAAGAAAAAGATTATATGATTTTTATACTTACTGGTAAATGTTCAAGTAATGAAGTTACACTCTCAGACACATATATTATGCTTCCATCTGTCATGATTGCTAAAAAAAAACCATCAAGAGCCTGAAATTAAATATAATGGTCAGTTAAATGAAAAGAAAAAAGTATTTCACAGGACAGAAATAAAAATCTAAGATAAACGACAAGGGATTTAATGAGGAAATATCCAGAGTACTGTCAAAATGCTAGCCTTTTCCTATACAATCCCTTAGTACAGCAGTCCCCAACCTTTTTGGCACCAGTGACTGGTTTCACGGAAGACAATTTTTCCATGGACTGGGGGTGGGGAGGGGAGGGACGCAGCAACCTCTCTGCTAATGATAATCTGTATCTGCAGAAGCTCCCCAGTGCTAGCATCACCGCCTCAGCTCCACCTCACATCATCAGGCATTAGATTCTCACGAGGAGCACGCAACCTAGATCCCTGGCATGCACAGCTCACAGTAGGGCTTGTGATCCTATGAGAATCTATTGCCCCCACTGATCAGACAGGAGGTGGATCTTATGTGGTGATGCAAGTGATAGGGAGTGGCTGAAAATACAGATGAAGCTTTGCTTGCTCTGTTTGCCCACCGCTCCCCTCCTGCTGTGAGGCCTGGTTCCTAACAGGCCATGGACCAGTACTGGTCCTTGGCCCAGAGGTTGGGGACTGCAGCCTCAATATGCAATGTCTCTTTGTATATTTTTAAGTGCTTCTGAGGGAAAAATATCACTCTTTAGGCATCTCTTGGACAGTTGATTTCTAAAAGACACAGACTTGATGTTCTACCTTCATCACTATGTATATTTTGAGATCCAACCATATATACACTACGAATGGCTTATTTGAAGAAGACACTAACATCTCCAAAGCACACACCACCTCAATAATACGTTTTAGGCACACAAAAGAACATACTGTTATTATTTTGGATATGTTAACAGAGAGGTGTATGATTGAAGTGTAGGTAGATATATAAAAACTAAAGTGAAAGGGAGTGGTAGGAAATTATGCTAAAGAACTAGGCTGAGGTCAAATCACGAAAGGCCTTGAATACCAGGCTAAGACATAAGGATTTTATTGTGTACACAATGGGGTTCTGCTTCAATGAGAATAGCCTGGAAATCGTATAGATTTAGAGGGAAAAGATAATTGAGTCAGGAAAATCGCATGGCTTTTGGAATAATTAGGGAAGTTAATGAGAATCTGAATGAAATCAGAAGAAGAAAGAATTTGAACAAGCACTGAGAAATGTGAAGTTAGCGTTCAGGTGAGAAGTCACAGCCAGGGTACAAGACTTAATAATAAAGTTGATAAGGGAAACCCCCATTTATTACTTGGTACATCAGGCACCGGAGACCTCCACCACTCACGGAAGACCCACATCAGCATAATACTAAATCTACTGCCTGGTGCATCAACATAATATTAACCTATTATCTGACACATTAACCTACACCTGATACCCCACCCCTCAGGCCACCCCAACTTAATAAAAGTGGGAAAAATTGGGTAGACAGTGCTCAGAATTTAACGGTGAGGCCCCTCTGAGCCCGTCAGTGAATAAACTTTGATTCTCCAACTCTCCATGTGCCGTTCGGTTTGTCCCCAGGACCACCCGCTGTAAGAAAGTAATCTTGTACTTTATACATTACAAAGTATTTTCATTTAAGAATCCACAGAACTGACAGCTAAAGAAAAGAGAGCTACACCACATAAACAGAAGCAAAAACAAAGACCATATGATCCTCTAAATAGATGCAGAAAAAGCATTTGACAAAATTCAACACCCTTTTATCATAAGAACACTTAACAAAATAGGCATAGACCGGGCTTACCTAAAAATTATACAAGCCATATATGACAA
>VBSM01003198.1:6688867-6710075 GCA_008086735.1 Cheirogaleus medius
AAAAAAAAAGAAACGAGATCTACAAAAGAAAAAAGCATGCCAAAGAAAAATCACTGGAAGAATTATCTACATAAAGCAATGAAGAGGAGAAAAATACCCAGAGAAAATGATAGAGAAGATAGAATACATTGTCATTAAAGAATCAATGGAAGAAAGACAAGGTAAGTAAGGAGTAAGAGGGATGGTTCAGTGTAAAACGAGATCAAACAATAAGGAATAAGAAAATGAGACTGAATTTTGGTGATTTTCAAAAGAGTTATGTCAACAAGAAGGCAAGTCAGACTATAATAAATTTAGAAATGAGTGGATGATTAGAAGGCTATTTATTAATATAAACCACTCATTCATGAACTTTAGAAGGGAAAAAAAGGAGAAAATACAACAGTTTTAAGAGGGCTAAATATCATGGGAAAGCATTAAAAAAAAACAAACTAGTATATTTGCAGGCTAAGGGAAAGGAAGATACAGTGGACTAAAAGCTGAAGATATACAGCAGAAAAGATACTATCAAGAGGGATTATTCTTCTTCTATCAAACCAGTTATCACATCAAATTCTCATTTCCTGTTTAACTAAAGAGCTCTCAGAAAATAGCAACCATTGGTAGGAACCCTGTATGTCTTACTCACCTTTGTATGTGCAGCACCTGCAGCACTAGTGTGGCACAAGTAAGAATACTTGTAGTGTATTAATATAATTTATAGGCCTCCTCTGACTCTATGTAATTGTTGAATGTATAGAAAAATGGACACACACTCCCATATACCCTTCTATTGGGAAAGAGATCTATATATCAGAAAGAACTTATTTTGAGTAGATGCCTATCTTCTAGAATGGCTCAGGCAAACCCATCTTGGCTAACATAGGGGGATAAAAGTGGAAATCTTGTAATTTAAGCAAACTCATGAATTATTTTTTTAAGAAACTCTCTGGTACAATGCCAGTATTATTATTTCATGAAAAATAGGGTCAAAATGATGTTAAGAAGACAACTGCTTTTCTCACATGAGACTAGACTGTGTCACCTTTGAAAGCAAATTAGTATTTACTATGATGATATGTATTTGCTAGGACTCTCTGGAGTCATTATTAAGTGCAGCTCTCTTCTGTGACGAGAACAGACTGAGATCAAAACTCTTAAAATTTAATCCCACTTCTAAAACTAAAGCCTGCCTTTTCATCTTCAAAGTATGCAAAGACAAAGTGGAGAAAGGCCTCCAATAGCATCTTGCCGAAGTCCTCACATAAGAAAGGACCCAGGGCCCAGACTTCTTTTGAGAAGTCGTCTTCTTTACAACTTCACAGGTAGAAGATTCATACCTGTAAGGGATATAATTTCCCAAAAAGGTAGGTGACTACACCAAAAACTAAAGGGGCCTTGAAGAGAGTCTTCAAGAGGAAGATGAGAGAGACACAGAAGAGACAGAAAGGGAACATCCTCATCCCAAGACAGAAGACTGTGAAGCTTGTCCCTTCATCACACTGTATTAGATAGAAGGGAAAGGATTCACTAGTGAAAACTGCTTGTCTTCCCGTTTGGGACCCACTTGACTCACAATAAAAGGATTGCATAGACCTTCATTGTTTGCTTAGTGACTGTTTAGTCTGAGAAAGACCAGAATGGAGGTTCCAGGGAAGCAGACAGTACGTCCCGAAGAGCTGCAGCCAAGATGTGGCTGACGCAGAGCACTAGCCCTTGCAGATTACTGGAGAAAGCTGTCATGGGGAAAGAACTACAGTGGCCCCCTCTTACGCAAGGGGGATATGTTCCAAGACCTCCAGTGGATGCCTGAAACTGCAGATAATACCAAACTCTGTATTTACTATTTACAAGTTCCTTTTTCTTTCTTCACAACTTCACAGGTAGAAGAGTCATTCTTATTGTAGATCTTTAGCAACATCAGCATATGATTTTTTTCTTTCCTTTTTAAGTCAAGAACTTTCAACTTTCACCTTCTCACTTAGAGGAAGGATTCTACAGCTTCTCTTTGGCATATCTAAATTGCCAGCAACACTACTCTTGTCATTTGGGGCCATTATTATAAGTCAAGTAAGGATTACTTAAAGATAAGCACTGAGATAGCAGGACAGTCAATCTGATAACTGAGACAGCTACTAAGTGACTAACAGGTGGGTAGTGTCTACAGCCTGTACACGATGGACAAAGGGATGATTCACATCCCCAGCAGGACGAAGTGCGGTGGCATGAGATTTCACCACACTATTCAGAATGGTACACAATTTAAAACTTATGAATTACTTATTTCTGGAATTTTCCATTTAATATTTTCAGACCACTGTTGACTGAAACCATGGAAAGGAACACCATGACTAAGGGGAGATTACTGTACATATTATGAGATCACTTCACACGGAGATGACTTTGCAGCGATCCAATCAGGCTAAGTTGCCTTGACTGCCTTGCCTACTCTTAATCCTCCAAGGGTAGCAAGAAATATTCTTCACAAAATAGGCACAAGAGGGAGAGGAACAGGTGGCAATGGAGGACTTGAGAGAGACAGCCAACACAAGTGAATTTTAAGATCTTAGTTCTAGTTCTTCTATTAATTAGCCATCTGATCTTGGACAAGTTGTAATGTTTCCATGCCTCATCTCTAAATGAAGAGGC
The DNA here is from genome assembly GCA_008086735.1 of Cheirogaleus medius. NCBI lineage: Eukaryota > Metazoa > Chordata > Mammalia > Primates > Cheirogaleidae > Cheirogaleus > Cheirogaleus medius. The sequence continues at coordinate 6,691,496 of VBSM01003198.1, forward strand.
CGAGCTAAAATGATCTGTTCTTCTAGTAGCTCTAACATTCCAAGATGTGGCCTACATCAGAAATTTTGTGCTCAAAGTGTTACGTGGACTGTTTATCTGTAATCTGATCAGCATGACTAGTGAAGAGTAATACAACTAGGTTATGTTCTAGCCAAATGAACTTCAGCCAAACAAAATTTGTTCTATTCAAATTATGAATCAAATTTTTCATACTGGATCAGTAGATTTTGAAAGACTTTAACTGGGCATGTAAAATCAAATTTGAGCTAACATCTGAACCCAGGTTGCAATATGTACCATACATATATGTATCTTTTATCTTGACATATTAATGTTAAAATGTATATTTACTTAGTTGTAAATACTAAAAATCAAAAATACTCTTAAACATTAAAAATAAATAAATGTAACATTTTTCAGGAATGTAAACCTAAAATCCATGAAGATAATCATGAGAATTAATATTTTCAAATTTTTAAAGAAATTTTTTTTCTCTGTTATATATTACAAATGTTATAATCTCTAGAACCTTTAATTCATTTTTTGGATACCTATCTACATATGTACTACATGTGCCCTGGCAATTAATAAAAAAAATCTGACTATCATGAAGAAAAATTTGAAGATAATACTTTTCTGTTTAGCTTATTAGTGAACTGGTAATTTACCTACATTAATATAATAAATGAGTAAACATTGTATCGATTTTTTAATTTATAAGAAATTTTTTTTACCAATAAGGCAGGGTATGTAAATAGTTTATGATTAACAAAGACCTTATTAAACAATTGCACTGAGAATATAATCATAAAATAAAAATTAAACAGTAATTAAATGAGTTATTTCCCTCCTTTGTAGTAGATATTAGCTTGTGTGTACCCTTTTGTAAATATATTACAATTGACCCACCCTTGAACAACACAGGTTTGAACTCTGAGTCCACTTATATGCAGATTTTTTTCAACCAAAGGCAAATGGAAAATACAGTCAGTATTCACAGGATGCAAAACCCATGTACATGGAGGGTTGACTTTTCATATATGCAGGTTCTACGGAACTGACTGTGGATCTTGAGTGTGCATGCGTTTTGGCGTACATGGGGAAGGTGGGTGGGGAGAGGAGTCCTGGAACCAGTTCCCCTCACATACCAGGGGACAACTATACTTATATCTAAAGTGATCAATGTCAATCTATTTTTTAGAAGAAAACAAATTAACAAAATTAGGAACTAGCTAGTTTGTAACTTAAGTGTACACTAATTTAAAGAGCTAATTGCTGGTTAATAAGCTAAGAGTTCTGTGCCAGGGCTAGCTTTCACCGAAAAGAAAAGTTTGCTGAGAGCCAGCGTCCACAGTGGCTGAGGGCATGGCACCAGAGGCTGTCTGCCGGCAGTGAATCCTAGCTGAGCCACTTACTTAGCTGTGTTACTCTGGGCAAGTTGCATAGTCCCTTTGTTCCTCAATTTCCTCATACAAAACCAAGAAAGAGACACTAATGTCTATTTTGTAATACTAGATATTATGACACAGAGATACTAGTGCTTACTTCATAAGAGTGTTGTGAGAATTCAAAGACTTAATATGTGAAAACTGCTCACTTATTTCTCAAAGTACGGGTTTAGGGTACAAAATAGAGTTAGTAAGATAGAATAGAGTGGACAGTAAGTTATGGTACACTTTAAAATAAATAAAAGAGTGGAAGTGGAATGTTCCTAACACAAAGAAATGATAAATGCTTGAGGCAATGGATACCCCAATTACCCTGATCTGATTAATATAAATTGTATGCCTATATCAAAACATCACATGTACCCTATAAATATATATAACTATTATGTAACCATAATAATTAAAAATAAGAAATTTTTGAAAATTAAAGTACAGGTTTAAATGTTTACCATATATTTATACTCCAAAAAATTTTCATATGGTAACATTTCTGCTGAATACATAAAGACTTAATCCAACAATTTAAATGTCCCATCTGAAGTATAAACCGGAAAATTAACTCGGTAATTTGCAAAATGTCTTGTTTCAGACTTTAGTAAGTACACAAAGACATCTGAGACAAGCCGTTACATATACACACAGGCATACCTCATCTTATTGCGCTCTGCTTTATTGTAATTGACAGATATTGTGCTTTCCTCCAAATAAAGGTTTGTGGCAAGCCTGCATCGAGCAAGTCTATTAGTGACATTTTTCCAACAGCATGTGTGCTCACTCTGTGTCGCTGTGTTACATTTTGGTAATTCTTGCAATATTTCAAACTATTTCATTATTATTATATCTCCTACGGTGATCTGTGATCTCTGATGTTACTACTGTAATTGTTTTGGGGGTGCCACAAACCATGCCCACATAAAATGGCAAACTTAACAAATACTGTGCATGCTGCGAATGCTCCCCTGATCAGCCAGTCTCTCTCCTCTCAGGCCTCCCTATTCCCTGAGACACAAAAATATTAAAATTAGGCCAATTAGTAATCCTACAATTCACTTTCAAGTGAAAACAAGAGTCGCCTCTCATAAAGTGGCGACTTTTGATTTACAGTTTATATCAAAAGCTAAAAATGAGGTTAGTTAAGAAGACCTGTCAAAAGCTGAGACAGGCCAAAAGTTAGGCCTCTTGTGCCAAATAGAAAGTTGTGAATGAAAAAGAAAAGTACTTGAAGGAAATCAAAAGTGCTACTCCAGTGAAAATACAAGTGATAAGAAAGCCAAACAGCCTTATTGCTGATATGGAAAAAGATTTAGAGGTCTGGATAGATCAAATCAGCCATAGCATTCCCTTACACCAAAGCCTAATCCAGACAAAGGCCTTAATTCTCTTCAATTCTACGAAGGCCGAGATGTGAGGAAGCTGCAGAAGCAATATAGGAAGCTAGCAGAGAGGTTGGTTATCGGGCAGAGGAAAGCAGCTGTCTCCGTAACATAAAAGTACAAAGTGAAGCAGCAAATGCTGACTCAGAAGCTATAGCAAGTTATACAGAAGATCTAGCTAAGATAAGCTGATGAAGGTGGCTATGCTATACAACAGATTTTCAATGCAGACAAAACAGCCTTCTATTAGGAGAAGATGCCATCTAGGACTTTCATAGCTAGAGAGGAGAAATCAATGTTTGGCTTCAAACCTTAAAGGACAGGCTGACTCTCTTGTCAGGGGCTAATGAAGCTGGTGACTTTAACTTGAAGCCAATGTTCATACACCATTCTGAAAATCCCAGGGCCCTTAAGATGTATGTTAAATCTACTCAGCCTGTGCTCCATAAATGAAACAACCAAGCCTGGATGACAGCACATCAGCTTACAGTACGGTTTACTGAATATTTTAAGCCCACTGCTGAGAACTACTGATCAGAAAAAAAGGCTCCTTTCAAAATATTATTGCTCACTGACAATGCACCTGGGCACCCAAGAGCTCTGATGGATATACACAAGGAGATGAATGTTGTTTCCATGCTTGCTAATACAACATCCATTCTGCAGCCCGTGGAACAAGGAGTAATCTCAACTTTCAAGTTGTATTATTTAAGAAATACATTTCGTAAGGCTACAGTTGCCATAGATAGTGATTCCTCTGAAAGATCTGGGCAAAGTCAACTGAAAACCTTTTGGAAAGGATTCACCAGCCAGATACCTTTAAGAACATGGGAGAAGGTCAAAATATCAACATTGACAGGAGTTTGTAAGAAGCTGATTCCAGCCCTAGTGAAAGACATGGAGAGGTTCAAGACTTCAGTGGAAGTCACTGCAGAGGTGGTGGAAATAGCAAGAGAACTAGAATCAGAAGTGCAGCCTGATGATGCGATTGATTGCTATAAATCTCACGATAAAATTTTAACAGATGAGGAGTTTCTTCTTATGGATAAGCAAAGAATGCGGTTTCTTCAGATATGGAATCTACTCCTAGTAAAGATGTTTGTGAACACTATTGAAATGACAACAAAGGATTTAGAATATTACATAAATTTGGTTGATAAAGTAGGGTTCGAAAGAATTGACTCCGATTTTCAAAGAAGTTCTACTGTGGGTAAGATACTATCAAACATCACATGCTACAGAAAAATCTTTAGTGAAAAGAAGAGTCAATCATTGTGGCAAATTTCATTGTTGTCTTCTCTTAAGAAACCGACACAGCTACCACAACTTTCAACAACCACCACCCTGATCCATCAGCAGCCATCAACATCGGGGCAAGACCCTCCACAACAAGCAAAAACACTTTAACTCACTGAAGGCTTAGATGATCTTCATCATTTTTTAGCAATAAAGTATTTTTAAATTTAGGCATTTATTTTTTACATAGTGCTACTGCATATGTATGCATATACCATTATACTACAGTATAGTGTAAACATAGACTTTTGTATTCACCGAGAAACCAAAAAAGTAGTGTGACATTTTATGGTAATATTCGCTTTACTGCAGTGGTTTGGAACTAAACCCGCAATATCTCCAAGGTATGCCTGTATACTAAAATTAGTCACCCTGTGATTTCTTTTTTGAGGAAAATAAAACTTTCAAAATTAAATCTGGACATACCTCTAACATTAATTGTGTAAACTCTTCATTACTAAGGAATGTAGGTTTCCAGTCCTGTCGAATTTCACTAGCATCTGACTGTGCAGTGATTTCTGTAAACAGACGGACACATTAGTGGCATACTCCAACCACCAGTGGAGTACAAAAGTCCTACAAGTTGCCTTCTCTCTTCCCACTCTAACTAAAGCTGAGAACCATAGGCAGTAACATTTATTGGTCTGGATATCAAGAGGTCCAGGTGTTTGGTACGATAAAATACTCGACTTAATGTGGCAAATCTTAGGTTTGGTCTCTTGGTAATACTAGTTAGTCTCTTGGGTTTTTCTCTGTGGAGCCGGGATAGCCTGTGATGCTGACAGGCCTGAGATTGCTTCCTATCTGACACAGTGACCAAACAACAATCAGAAAACGCAGATTAGATCAAGTTTGCAGACAAGCATTTTGAAGAAAGTCTTTTTTCGTCTTTCTTTCCTTGCTATTCAAATGGTAATATATAGAGAAGAGATAAGGAAATGAGCCTGGTGGAAAGGGGCCAAAGAGGTCAGTCTGCTTTCAAGACCTTAGGCCTGACTAATGCTGGGCAAAAAGATCCCTCCAAATTCTGGGTGCTCCATCTTAATTAATCAAGGAGACTCAATATTCTGAGTAAAAACTTTATAGTAATATTCCCAGAGTGATTTTGCTTAGTGTCCCCTTTGTATATGTTCTTAATGGTAGACAGCTGGTCAAAAATTTGGAGATCCCTGGCTTGGGGCACATATTTTGTCACTCTTAGTACTATTTTATTTTGCTACACACTTCTAATAGATTTAGTTATGAGAAAGCTATTCATAAATGATAAAATCTGAACTGTTCAGGTAAACATTTTTAAATGCAGACATATTAAAACAACCAGGCAGAATAAAAATCTATGTCACAGAATATATTCTACAAAATATACTGTACTTTGTAGTAAGAAGTATGGACTAAGTTGTTTTGATTCTATTGTCAGGTATATACATACACTGTATTAAACTGTCACCCAAAATTTAGCATATAAGAAATGCCTGTGCTGGAATATAAAGAGTAACTAAGAAGAGTTACTAAATCTGTGGAATACAGTCATGCCTTTCAAATTCACACCAATTATATACATTCGGGAAATGGATTTAAATCCACAAGCAACTCCAATCAAGTTTAATTAAACACAGGCCTATTTGAGAGTAAGTATACAAGAATTCTGTTTTACCTTAACATAAATATTATTTTTGTGAGAATTATATATCCAATTTTGGAAAAAAAATCCACTTACTGCAAAACTCATCCTCTATTGTTGGGAGAAATGCATACATTTCGTTTCATTTCATTCAACAATCATTTATTGAACTCCTAGTGTCTAAAGGACTGATTTCAATGAGTATGTTATCTAACATGGGGCACTGAGGTTAGTGAGAAAACTATCTGTAGAGGTAAAATATAATAATACTAGTGGCAATAAATATTAAGATAAGCAATTTTGACACATTTACAGAAGAATCAACAGAATTTGGCAATTATGATATGGTACTAAGGAAGATGAAAACCATTCTAAAGTTTTTTCATGTTTGAGTCCTGGGAGACTAAAAGGATGGTAGTATACAAATGAAAAAAAAGGCAAGTTAAGAGAAAGAAGTGACTTGACAAAATGAAAATGAATTCAGTTTTAGATGCATTGAGTTTGACACATGCAAAAGAAAGATCTAGAAGTTATCTGGAAATACTAGGCTAAAAAGTTTGCATCTAAAAATAGAGATCTGGTAGTTTAATAGAGACACAATAGCTGAAGCTATGGAATGAGATAACCAAGAAAAAGCATGTAGAGAAAGTGAGAGAACAAGGATAAGACTGAGAAATGTCACATTTAGAAGGCAGAAAGAGAGGAAAGAAGTTAGTTTCAGATAGAAAAGGGGAAGTAAAAGTGCAATACAATGGAATCCAAGGGGAATAAAAATCAAGGGAGGATAGATCAGAATTTCCAGTGCTAGAGAAATAAGAAAAAGCTATTGCTTTATTGGGGTGGGGGGAGAAATTAATATCATTAGTGAAATCAACAAAACTAATTCCAATGAGTGGTGAAGCATAAACAGTCTGGTAAGGCATTACCAAGTGAGCCAGGGAGAAGCAGAGAAACTAGATACTAAGTGTTCTTCCGAGGTCTGCACTTTCATTTGCATCTGAAAAAGGAAATGTCCTTGTATAGGTTTTTTAATCTATTATCTCTGTTAACCAAAATATTTAATATTCTTTACATTTTCTTTTCATGGCTCATTTAGTCAAGGCGATTTTGTTTGATTAATAAATACTTCATTTAAAACATAGTATTGCCTAGATATACATTGACACAATATTTTTAAATGACATATAAGACCCTTATATGATCCAGTTCTATCCTTTCTTTCAAATATACCCATAACTTTCCAACATGCTCCAGTTTACAATGACGTCTCCCTGCTTCTCTGATTTTGCATATATTTCCTCTGTATGAAATATCTTCCTTACTTAATCTAAAAGACTCAGATGAAAGATTCAATTATTTTAAAGCCTTCTCTGACACATTTTTCCTCTGTATTCTCCTTGTAAGTTCATATTTGACAAGCACTACTCACATTGTAATTATTTGTTTTATAACTATATGCTTACGTATTTGTCTCCCCTGGCTTGACTTACTTGAGAGCCAGGATTGCTACCCTTGCATCATGAGAATTTAGGATACAGTAGGACTAAATAAATGTTTGTTGAATGAAAGAAAGAACATACTTAGGAAATCTTTTAAAAGGTAGTTATAAAAGTTGATGAAGCCATCCAATCTTAAGCATCTCTGTCAAGATTCTTTGAGAGTCTGTTATTAATAAACACAACCCATTTTACAAAGTTAAAAATTTACCTTTATGCTTTCGTAAAAAATCAATGCTTTTCTGCAGAACAGTGGATTTGTCCATCTTTCTAGCATTACCAGGAAGCATGGATCCCAGCTCTTTAATGAGAACATTAAACTGATCTCTACGTTTCTTTTCAGATTTGTTTCTAGATACTCTGATGAAATAAGAAATTAAATAATCAGTTTTTAAACAATCCATTTAATTACACATAATTTAACACAATGCTAATTTGGACATGACCCAGCATGTACTTCTATCAATACAGATGATAACAAATACTCCTAGGTTACAAATATTTCCTAGGTTATCAACAATATACAGTTAATTTGGGCAATAATTTTTCATCTCAGTTTAACATCACTAAAGAAACTTTTACATATCTAGTATTTGACATACATGCCAATAAGACAAACTACATTCAAATCATAGGTTTTTGTCTAATATTTACCAATGATTATAAACTTGTAAGATTATAAATATTAATGAGATATATTTTGTGAAAGTACATATGATATATAAATACAAATTATTAAAAATTGTTGAATAGAAGAAAGTTATCTATCTAATGTAAGTTTTAAACCAACAGAAATCTAAAAATGAAATTCTACTCCCAAGGTTATTCATTCTTCCTCTAAATTCCTACATTCTAGCCTCCAACATAGAGTTGTAACCATTTGTTTGCATATCTGGCTCTCCATTAGAATGTAGGCCCCTTAAAATAGAGCCCCAATTTTTTCATCTAAGCACTTAACCATAACGTCTAACTAACAGTAAGCATTCCAAATATATGTACTAAATGAATAATTACTGTCATTTATGTGAAGCAGTAGCCTGTAAACAAAGGGCTCCTGAGACAAACTCAATTGTTTACAAAGCAATTAATCATTTTATAATACCATTAATTATTTGCTTCAAAACAAAGCAAAATACTTTTCCAAAGGTCAGAGGATACTTTTATTTAATTTATAAACTGAATACCAATATTCTAATCTCTTCTATCTTTCTTATATATCTAAATTCCTATTCAGATAGTTTTTGGAAATCATTAATTTATTATTTATTTACTATATTTATTTATTATACATTTTTTACTATTTTACATCTGTAATCAAACTACCTTTTTGCTTTGTCCTTGTCATCTTCTTCAACCAACCCATCAAAAATACTACTGTCATCTCTAAAAGAAAAAAGAAAGTCGGTAGAAAAAGTCGGTAGCAGGCTCAGTAAGCAAGAGCAATATTAAAATGACATGTAAATCAACTCAGTTATATCTTAGTATTTTTATAAAGTCAATAGATTATATAAATTCAAACTACTAACCTGTTTTCTAGTAAGTATTAGAAAATCAAAGTTTAACTATTTATATTTCTAAAAGTTTATTACATATATAAATTTTAAAAGTATTTACACTCAGCTATACTATGTATATAACATGCTAAACAATTTAATTTAACCAGTTTAAATACCTTGTTTCAAATTTTTAGTAATCACTGAAAATCTACAGAAATTCAGTGTATTTGCCATTATATAAAATGATTCACTTGAAATTGCTTTTATTAACTCTGACAGCATAATTAAAATTTTTTCTGAGACATTCACTTTATAAAACGACAAATTACTCATAAACAATATCTTATATTAATACATACTCATAATACATACTCATTAATTAATTAATTAATTAATACTCATTAATACTCATAAACATTATCTTATATTAATACATCTCATTCATTTACTAATTCATCTGACAAATATTTATTAGCACTCCTGTGCCAGGCTCTGTCCTGGATGTGGTTACACAGCAGTCAACAAGACAGCTGCTCTCGTGTAGCTTATTTTCTAGTGTAAGAAACTAAACATGAAAATGTGTGATAAGTTCTAATTTATTAAAAGGGGTGATTTTTAGTTACTAGGTAGTTACTTTAGTCTGAGCGGTTAGGGGAAAACTTGTTGAGGAGGGAACATTTGAGCTGAGATCGAAATGACAACAAGTGGCTGGCTACAGGAAGATGTAAGGAAAGAACACCATAACAAAAAGAAATCGAGAGCACTGGTGCCTAACTCCTTAAACTGAGAAGCAATATTAAATAGTTTCCGGTGATTTATGACCTTTTACATGAATTCACTATTAACTCCTTTAGCCACAACTTTTTGTGACCTATAAAGGCCTATAACCTATAAAATGGAACTCATTATTGAGATCATCTGCATTACTTTTACCACACAGGTCCACGTGTGGACTTTTGGGATTCCGTATGCTCTGAAATTTATGAAAAATTTCATGTATATGTGCATTTTTTTGAGGAGAGAGTTGGTAACTTTATGACATTCATAGAGTTAAGGAATCACTGCTTTATGTCTGAACACACAGATATCATCCCTAGATGTCATATTGTCTAGAATGGGAATTGGTAATTCTTCAGAAGTCCAATGCCAAAATCATATTTTATCCCTGGAAGGCGGTGAAAAAGTATTCTTTCTGAGGAGAATACTATTATAGATCCCACCTGCAACTATGGCACAGTCCATGGTACAGGCAGGCCTTTCTAAGGAAATTTCTTGTCCGTCAGGTTTTAAGTTCTGGTAGGGTATATATCTTTACCATTTAGCTCACAGAAAAGGAGGAGAGCTGCCCCCAGGTGTCAAAAGTCATCTCTGCGTACAAATCTAGCAGCAAAACTCTTAAAGAATCCCCGATGGATGAATCACACAGTACAGTATAATAAAAGCACAGTAACTTTCATGTCAGACAGACCAACATAGGTCTCTTCTCTTACTATGTGACTTTAAACAAGTTATTTAACCTCTCTGACCCACAATTTCCTCATCTGTAAAATCTTATGGGATCATTATGAGGTTAAATGAAATAACATAAAAAGTATTCTGTACATTCACTGTCAAAAAGTAGGTGTTTAAAAAATGTTACTGTATTACATCAAATTTAAGATGCTATTGACTATTGAGACTCATCACTATTTTACGTGCCTCTAGAAAGAAAAAGAGCTACCAATTAAATTATGACAAGCCAACTGAAAGACCCAGCTAATGTCAGAGATGTTAAAATGTAAAAAGTCACGGAAAGCTTAGAGTCTTAAAAATCAAAGAAATAAGGAGATTCATCCTTTTCCCAAGAGTAAGATTTAAAGATTACAATTTTAACTAATGAAATTCTAATTATAGTTACTTCTTTCTCAGTCACAAATGCTAAAATGCTTGAAAGGCTGAAGTTAGCACCAAGAGATAAGGAGAAAAAGGACTCTAGAAGGTGCCAAGAAAACATTTGCAACTGTTACAATTTCTTTCAGAGAAGCTATGGCCAAATCATTCAAAAGTACAGCTCAAGACCCATTTAAAACACAAGCCATAGTCTGTTACTCTGCCTGGAGAAAATATTGATGTATCTTACTCTTACACCATTATTTGTTCACTACAGAAACTGAATTTAATAGTAATTATGTTCTATCTACTTGATATAGACCATTATTCTAGTAGTGAATTTTTAAACAGCTTTATATAATTCAAAATAAGAGTCTCTAAAAACATACCTGTCAACAATCGAGCTCATTTTACTACAGCTTACGGTAAACAACATAACATATTACGTTTTCTTCTTGTGGTAGACATTTGTACTTCTCCTTAAGTAAAAGGAAAAATAAATGGTCATTAGTTTTCTAAAAAGCTTACTTTTACAAAGTTTTCTTGAGAAATACCACGTTATCATAGAGACTTCAAAATGTTTTGTTTGTACCAAAAGCTGGAACATTATTTTCAAGCATATATCTTTAGCTGAGGTAAATTTGGGGGCTTTTTTTCTCCTTCTAAAAGAGGACTACAGAAAAAAAAAAAAAATTCAGTTTCTTAATTCACTTTCTACTATAAAATAATCAAAAGGGACATTCTTTTTTTTTGAGACAGAGTCTCACTCTCTTCCCTGGGCTAGAGTGCCGTGGCGTCAGCCTGGCTCACAGCAACCTCCAACTCCTGGGCTGGAGTGATCCTCCTGCCTCAGCCTCCCGAGTAGCTGGGACTACAGGCATGCGCCACCATGCCCGGCTAATTTTTTCTCTATATATTTTTAGTTGGCCGATTCATTTCTTTCTATTTTTAGTAGAGATGGGGTCTCGCTCTTGCTCAGGCTGGTTTCGAACTCCTGACCTTGAGCGATCCGCCCACCTCGGCCTCCCAGAGTGCTAGGATTACAGGCGTGAGCCACCGCGCCCGGCCAAAAGGGACATTCTTAATAGTCAATAAATAAATTTGACTATGTAATTGTAGTAATACTGTCTATTCAGCAATAAAATATATGTTGAAAGCCTATTTTCTGTTAAATAGTATGGCAGGTTTTGGGAACATAAGAATGAAAGACAATCCCTGTAGGCACAAATTTGCAAATGAGCAGGGAGATAGATAGCTAAATCATTATGAGAGGTATAATGAAGACACATACTATGTAATGGCATCACTGAGGAAAGGAACAATTAAGTATACCATGGGAATTGGAGAGGAGAGTCACAGGAAACATTCTTGATGACAATGAGTTTGTGGAGTTAAGATTCTTGTTACTGCAAATATGGTCTGGAGACCAGCAACATCAGCATTCTCTGAGAGCTTGTTAAAGGTGAAATCTTGGGCCCTCCCAATCCCAGTCCTACTGAATCAGAATCTACATTTCCACAAGGTTCCCATGTGATAATAATGTATAACACTTGAGAAGCATAGACTAGAGGACAGAAAGAGGTAAATAACTGAAAAGATTCTGAGCTACAGCAATGGCAATTTGCAAAGGTACAGGACTTAATGAGATAAGAAAACACCATATTCGAGAAACTAAGAGGTTTAGCATTTTCCTTATGGAAAATCTAGACATGTTACAATTTAAAGTTTTAATTACTAGAGCACAAAATGAGAACAAAAAATAGTAGAGCAGCAAAGGCAAGTCAAATAGACAAGAGCCTTCTTACTAATATCAAGGGTCACATACCTACATTGAAGGAATTAAAATTACTGCTTTAAAATTTATTGCAAGCCTAAAATTTGTCTTTGTATATTCTACAGACTGAGTACCCTTAAAACAAAAATCCAAAACCCAAAATGCTCCAAAATCTGAAACTTTTTGAGTACCAACATGACTTTCAAAGGAAAATGCTCATTGGAGCATTCTAGATTTCAGATTTGGGGATTAGGGATGCTCAGTTGGTAAGTATACTGCAAATATTCCAAAATCCAAAATACTTCTGGTCCCAAGGGTTTCGGATTAAGAGATAATCACCCTGTATGTAGTCTTTCTAAAAGCATAATAAAAGTTTTATCTACACAAGATGCTATGCCCTATAGTTATGAGTATAGAATAACCACCTTAATTCTAATAAAGACCCTAACAGTTTTGAGGCATAAGAAATTCTACTCTATTACCTTTTTTATTTAAAATTTAGAAAATAATATAATGTATAACTCTAACCAAACCACAGAAGACTGAAGGTATTATAAAGAACATGAGATTCTAAAAAATTCTATCACTGTTCTCGAATCTACCTGCATGAGAGGAAGAGAGACTAACCCGTGGTAATGATGCTGCATTGACTATGTGTTTATGGCTGCAGAAGTGGGACTGTGAAGGGTTAAAAACTCTTCAAAGAAAATGAGTGAGAGAGTCAAAGGTAAAAACAAAAAGGACTAACACCACGATAAAACACTGTGATTTTAAGTGTCAGGGTAATATCAGCAGATGAAACCCAGAATTAGGGAAATTTAGAGTTAGAAGAAAATGTAAAGATCACCTAAATACACTCCTCTGGTCCAAAAAACATACTTACCATAATGGTACCAACAGAGGTTGGTTCTATCACTAGAACAAAAAGAACAGTACAAAAGTGACAGAGCCAATATGGGTGAGTTCAAAAAGAAAAGTTTCATTTGAAGTTAACAGGCCAGATCTGAGCCCCCTTATAAAGAGGCACCCAGTGAACCATCAGTATGTTTAATTACCAAAAGGTAGAAAACAAGACAAACTACAAAAAAACCCCCACGATCCAAGAATTAGAGGTCATACTATAGGAAGGGGAAGGGCCTTGCTGACTATAAGAATGAATCCAAAATAGTATAAAAGATACAGACTGATGCTTTATTAGGCTGTTTTACTATTGTTGTTAACAATATCCATCCAAAAAATAACTGTCCAGCTAACAGAACAGCACAAGTCTGCATCTTTAACAGTCTAGCTCAAGATCTTTTCTCTACTTTTCCAGCCAATTGATAGACATGTTTTATTTAAGAGAAAGACAGAGGAAGTAAAATAGGCCCAACTGAGTACCCTAGAGCAAATGCTGGAAGATTTCCCTGAACTTCTTTGAATGGTGTCAAATTAACTTTAACAAAACAAAATCGCAATGGTGGAACAGCCAAAACATTTTCTTTGGGGACAACCCTAGGTCCCATGCTTTCAATCCAAAAACAGTAGCTGGAGTCACATTTGCCCATGTTATGGATTCTAAGAAGGACACAGATGCACACCATGTCCCCGCACAAGCTGAAGAGGAATCTCAAGTATATTATCTAATATAGAATAAATGTTACTATTAAAAGTTTTTTGTAACTTTGACATATTTAGCCAGAACAACATACAATAGTACGTCTTTGAAAGGATCAGGGGCAGTTACTGTAATCCAAAGTTCACCAATTATAAAAGATCAAGTTACAACTAGGAATCAAATGCTCCTATACTTAAGCAATTTGAGCTCAAAGTCATTCAGTGATATGACTTCCCATGAGCACACACCACATTACTATTTTATGACAACAGGGGGCAATGATGGCATGAGTCTTTTACAAACATTTCAAAAATTAGCTTTAAAAAATACTCCGCATTCATGGCAACATGGATGAGCGGGAGCACATGTTACGCGAAATAAGTCAGGCACAGAAAGATAAATACCACACTCATATCTGGAAGCTCATAAAATAGAGAGTAGAATTTTGGTTACTAGAGGCTGGGAACAACAGGAAGGAGGGGAGAATAGGGAAAGGTTGGTTAATGGATACAAAATTACAGCTTGATAGGAAGAATAAATTCTAGTGTTCTATAGCGCTGTAGGGTAAATATAGTTAACAATAATTTATTGTATATTTTCAAAAAGCTAGAAGAGTGGATTTTGAATGTTCCCAATACAGAGAAATGATAAATGTTTGAGGTGATGGATATACTAATTATCCTGATTTGATCATTATACATTATATACGTGTGTTGGGAAACATCACTCTGTATCCTATAAATACGCACAAGTATTATTTTTTAACTAAAAACAAAAGGGGAAATACTCATCAGATGGAGAGATTAGTAGCTAAGAGACTTTATAAACAATTCAAATTTCATCAACAGAAACAGATATGTTTTTAATTCAGCAGGCAACATTATACATAATCATGGAAAATTTCCGTATCTGACAGTACATCTTTGGAAAATAATGCTTACAAATAAAAAACATATTCTGTACTAAAAATAAACTGTGTACACGTTTCAAATGACATGGCATTACTTGTCTTCTGAATTCCATCTGCTGCCACCTCAGATGGCTTTCCACGCCTACATCACCAACTCTTCCCTCTGTAACTGGATTATTTCTGACCAGTATATTAACACATCTTAGTGTCTCTTATCTAAAAAGCAAACCAACCAAAAAGAAACCTCTCCTGACCCACCGACCCTTCAGCTGCTGCCCTACTTTTCTGCTCCCTTTCCCAGGAAAGCTGCTCGTCTAAGTTACATGCAGTTGGTAGAAAGTTGCTGTTTCAATGTCATTATGTCCGTTCTCCTAATTTTAAAATTTAGTGTTTATTTTCACCAAGGTATACATGTATGAAGTTTAAAGAATCCAAACAGTTTTATAAGACTTATTAAAAAATCAGAAGTCCTCTGTCCTCTGATCCCCATTTCCCACTTTCAACCACTTTTATTTTTTTCACTGTTTTAGTATTTAACTCCCGATCTCTAGTATCTTTTATTTTGTCACTTCTTGATTCTTTTAGTCTTAGGTAGGGTGCCTCGACAGTCCAAACTTATTCCAGTTATCCCAATGTAATTATTAAAAGTGTCCCCCTTTTGCTCTCAGAAATATCTTGGTTTTTATCTAGTGAATTCCATTAAGAAAAATAAGAACTTAGCTCTCTTTGACTCCCTAACCCTTACTTCACATGCATGCATACTTTCTACAATTTCCCAATATCATAATTTTGGATAGGAGGCAATATTCGGATTTAACATTGTTATCATTCTGTAAATGCAATTCACAACTGAGCCGCACAGTACACCACAATTATGTTCTCTTTCTGAGCAGTTTTCCCTAGAATTACTATTTTATTTGTTTACCTAGTTCTGTGTATACTTATTACCAATTCAGCTACACACTCTTCCCTGTCTAAATCTACTCTCTATAACTTGAAATACAAAACACATTCTACCAATTTCACCTTTTCACAGCTACTTCTCTTGAAATCTGCTAACCTGTTTTCACTGGGACTGGATGCTATCCACTACACCTGGTGGCCAGCTGTCATCTTGTGATCACTATTCACCATCATCCTGGTATCAATGTCCCTGGATGATGGTGAATAGTGGTGAATTCCCTTTAATTAAGTTGCATTCCCTGTCACTTGTATCCTATGCCTTCATCTTTTTTAGTTTACTTCTTTATTTTTGTTAAGTTCTTTCTCTAATAACTGCCTAAGAAAGAAGACAGGGCAGGTAAATCCTTTAAGATCGCATAAGTCTGAAACTGTCATTAGGCTATCCTTAATCAACAGTTTAGTTGGGTACTGAATACTGGGTTGGAAATCATTTTCCCCTCAGAATTTTGAAGGCTTGTCTTCTAGTTTCCAGTGTGGTGTCAAGAAGTCCAAAGCCATTCTGATTACTGATTCTTTATATGTGACCTATTATTTCTTTTACTCTGAAACCTCCTCTGGTGTTCTAAAATTTAACAGTAATGTGTCCCATTTTGGGTTTATTTTTATACCTGTATTGGTCACTCAACAGGCTCTTCTAACTGGAAACTCACATCCCCTAATTCTGGAGAGTTTTCTTGAATTTTCTGTTTTTCCTCTCTATTTGCTCTATTTTTTCTTTCTGGAACTCCTATTATTTGAACCTTAGAGATCCTGCACTGTTGCTCTAATTTTTTTTTTCTCTCCCATTTCCATCTCTTTGTTTCTTTTTCAATATATCAATTTTATTTTTCAATCCTTTCACATTGAGTTTTTCATGTCCAATTTCATTTATTATTGTTTCTGTTTCATGGATATAACATGTGCTCTTACCTTTCTGAAAAGTCTGTGTTTGTTTTAGTTTTTACCTGCCTACCTGGTCTCCATTTCCCACAACTTAGTATTTTCTCTTTTGTTTGGTTTTGGTCTCTCACATAAGAGGTTCTCAAAAGATGTCTAGTGATCCCTGGTCACAAGCTCATATTTAAGGTTGGGGCACTAAAAAGATCACTGGATGCTCTGTGTGACAGGGGGCTAGTAGACTTGACTTTATTGCAGGAATACCAGGTTGAAATATTTCTTTGGGGAATTCTCAAAGTCAGTATCTTCAGATCTTCTCTCTTAGGCTGGCTAAAATTCACAGAAAAAAATCTCAACTCTTGCCTGAATAGCATAAAAATCTGGGTTCTTAATACCCCTCAATGTTACCTCCATTCTCAGCTATGCTTGTTGCTTTATTTTATCCTTACTAGAGAATAAATCTCAGACTTCTGCTAAAATAGGGAAGGTGCAGTTGCCTTGGTTCCAAAGTTAGGAAAAGGATCTACGGAGTATAATCACCTCTTAAATGGATTTGCCATGAATCATCCAGTCTCACCATCACTCCTATTTACAGAAGAGTGCTTTTAATTCATGAGAATTTTAGAGGGTCTACAGTGTCAAGAAGTTTGTTTCTCAGCTTTCCCACAGGAGGCTCAGGATTACAGGATTGCAAGAAAGTTATTGTACTTCCTTTTGCTTTTTAGGTTCCAAAATTTTGTTGCTATTGTTTCCTCTCCCATTCTCCTAATCTTTGTTAAAATTTTGCCTTTTGTAAAAATCCTTTTACTTTAGCTTTACTGAGGTTTCAAGAAGAAATGAAATTTAATTGCACTCTATTTGTCATCTATAACTGGAAGTCCCTCATTCTCTTTCTTCATCACTCTAAATTCATCCCTACCACTCCACTGAAATTGCTCACTTTTACTAGAGTTATCAGAAACCTTCATGCTGCCAAATGTAATGGCTGCTTTACTCTCTAATTTAACCTCTTAGTAATATGTGATATAGATGGTCACTTCTGCATTTATTAAATACTTTCCTTCCTTGGTTTCTGTGACAGAATAGTTTCCTGCTTTTCCACTCATCTCACTGGGTGTTCCTTCTCTGATTAATACTGGCATGTGCCAAGGCTGAATGCTTCTCAATCTGTGCATACTTCCTAGAAAATATTATCCAGACACATGACTCTCAAATCCATACCCCTAGACCAGATTTTGAAATGCAGTCATATATCCAACTGCCTTTCTGACATTGCTACAGATTTTACAGGTATCCAGAATATCATATAGTCAAAACATAAACACAACTTTCTTCTGTAAATTTGCTTCTCTCCCAGATTTCCTTCCAACCTGATCTCTATATACTCTCCTCATAATTTACTATACTCCAATCACATCTGCTCTGTTCCTCAGGCATTCCATCATCATTCTTGTCCCTACTGCCTATAAAGCTCTTCTCTCAGATCTTCACATGGCTGACACTTCTTCCCATTCAGATCTCAACCAAAATGCCCTATTTTCAATGAGGCCTTCTCTGACTACCTAATGGAAGCAGTTACTAGTCTCTATCACAGTATCCATTTTAAATCTCTGCATAATACTAACCACAAATTCCTCATTTATTTGATTAGTTGTCTTGCTCTAGAATGCAATCCTCATGAGAGCAGAGACAGCTTCTGTCTTGTTCACTGTATTCTCAGTGTCTAAAATATCTGAACACACATGGTATTCAATGTTTTGTGACAAATTAATACAAAAGGAAAATTTTTTAAATAGAAGTTTCCTCAAGTTAGTCTGTCAAAATAGTTCACAGATTCTTTTATATGTTTTTCAGGAAAAAT
>VBSM01003198.1:6714708-6734562 GCA_008086735.1 Cheirogaleus medius
CTACTGAGATGATCATATGATCTTTGCTTTTGCTTCTGTTTATGTGGTGAATCATGTTTATGGATTTATGTATGTTGAACTATCTTACATCCCCAGGATGAAGTCTGTTTGGTTGTGGATTTTTTTTGTTGTTGTTGTTGTTTTGATGAGCTGCTAAATTCAGTTTGCTACAATTTTATTGAGAATTTTTGCATCCATATTCATTATGGATCCTGGTCTATAGTTTTTTTTGTTGTTGTGTCCTTTCCTGGCTTTGGTATCAAGGTGATACTGGCTTCACAGAATAAGTTGGGAAGGATTCCTTCCTTCTCACAGTTATGAAATAATTTCTGCAGTATGAGACTCAATTCTTCTTTGTAGGTCTGATAAAATTCAGCTGTGAAACCATCTGGTCCAGAACTTTTTTTGGAAGATTTTTTTATTGCTGCTTTAATTTCATTGCTCACTACTGGTCTGTTCAGGATTTCTATTTCTCCCTGATTGAGTCTTGGAAGGTTGTGTGTTTCCAGGAGTTTGTGCATTTTCTATAGAAATTTTTATAGTATTTATAAATGATATTTTGTATTTCTGTGGTATCAGTTGTAATATCTCCTTTTTCATTTCTGATTGAGCTTATTCGGGTCCTTTCTTTTCTGCTTCTGGTTAATCTAGTAAGAGGTCTACTGATTTTATCTTTTCAAAGAACCAACTTTTTGTTTCATTAATCCTCTGTATTATTTTTTTGGTTTTGATTTCATTTAGTTCTGTTCTGACCTTATTTCTTTTCTTCTGCTTGGTTTGGGTTTGGTTTGTACTTCCTTTTCTACTTCCCAGAGATAATTCATTAGATTGCTGATTTGTGATCTGTCTTTTTGATGTGGGCATTTAAGTCTATGAATTTCTCCCTCAGGACTGCTTTTCCTGTATTTCATAGATTTTGATAACTTGTGTCCCCTTTGTCATTTAGTTCAAGAAATCTTTTGATTTCCATCTTAATTTCCTCCTTGACCCAATAATCTTTTGGCAGTAGGTTGTTTAATTTCTATGACTTTGTGTAGAATTGTGTGTTTCTGTTGGAATTGATTTCTAATTTTATTTCACTGTGGTCTGAGAAGATACATGGTATAATTACTATTTTTTTTTTTAATTTGTCGAGACATGTTTTGTAGCATAAGATGTGATCAATCTTGAAGAATGTTTCATATGTTGAGAAGAATGTATATTCAGTAGTTTTGAAGTAGAAGGTTCTGTAAATTTCTGTTAGGCCCATTTGCTGTAGAGTCCCATTTAAGTCCAGTGTTTCTTTGTTTATTTTCTGCTTGGAGGGTCTGTTCAGTTCAGTCATTGGGGTGCTGAAGTTCCCAGCTATTACGATGCTGTTGTTTATCACTTGGTTTTTAGATCTAGTAGGGTTTGCTTTATGAACCTAGGCACCCCTCGGTTAGGTGTATAAATATTCAGTATTATTATATCTTCTTTTGAATTGCTCCCTTTACCATTATATAATGACCATCTTTTTCTTTACTATTATTGATTTGAAGTCTATTTTATCTAATATGAGAATGGCTACACCTGCTTTCTTCTGATTTCTATTTGCATAGAATATTTTTTTCTATCCCTTCACCTTGAGTCTGAATGAGTCCTTGTGGGTTAGATGTGTTTCCTGGAGAGAGCAGATACTTGGCTTGTATTTTTTTATTCAGACTGCCTATGTCTCTTTAGTGGGGAAATCAAGCTATTCACATTTATTGAAAAAATTGATAAGTTATATGCATTTCTGTTCATTCTCTTTGGCAGAACCTTATTGCTTTGTTTTTCCTCTTAAGCTATTATTTTACATGGGCTATGAGCTTTAGTTCTGGGGTGATTTTACACTGGTGGGTGTCTGTTGTACTGATAGATGTAGAATGCAGATCGAGTACTTCCTGCAGGTCTGGTCTGGTCTTGACAAATTCCCTCAGTCTTTGCTTGTCTGAAAAAGTCTTTAATTCTCCCCCTCATATAAGCAACTTAGTTTTGCAGGATACAAAATTCTAGGCTGACCATTATTCTGTTTAAGAAGACTGAGGATGGGGCCCCAGTCCCTTCTGGCCTGTAAGGTCTCAGCTGAGAAGTCTGCAGTTAGCCTGATGAGTGTTATCTGCTGTTTTTGCCTTACAGTTTGAGGAGGTCCTCCTTCATATTTTCTACTGTTGAACACTTTCTAAAATTTCTCCCATGAACATGTATTACTTATACAATTAGAAAATTTAAGTGTTGTCTTTTTTCTTCTTAACTGTCCAATAATAGAGTCCTAGCTATACATAAGGAGGCTAATAAAATACATGTTTCTATTTCAGACAAGAAAAACATGAGTAACGGAGACTATTTTCCTATGTACTATTAACTTATTTTAGTGGAAAAAAACCTTAATTTCATCTACTTAATAATAATATTCAAGTTAAGTTCAGTGCTTTAAACTGAGTTTAAAGCACTGAACCTGCAATACATTTTTTTCTAACCTGATAACCTACTGACCCACTGACCTACTTTAGAATTTAGGTTTGTTAAATCTGATATCACAGATATTTTGGGGACTGAGGGATCTATTAACATTAATTAAAAGTAGTGCCGAAATTTAATTGATTGGTATAATACAAAAACCCAAGCAACAATCTTTAACAATGTTTATTACCATTTATGAAAAATTCTAACTTGCTTTTGCAGATTACTAAATTTGAATTATAACTGAAAAGAAAATTATTTCTAAAAGAACAAGCATTTTAATTTGCAAAGAAAGGGCCAA
Source organism: Cheirogaleus medius (assembly GCA_008086735.1). Classification (NCBI taxonomy): domain Eukaryota; kingdom Metazoa; phylum Chordata; class Mammalia; order Primates; family Cheirogaleidae; genus Cheirogaleus; species Cheirogaleus medius. Next base: position 6,717,473 of record VBSM01003198.1, read on the forward strand.
ATACTTTTTAAATTGTTTAATACATGAGGAAAAAATGAAATTAAATAGTAATTCTCAATGTATTTGATCCTGAATGGGAACATTAACCTACCTCTATAACTGATGTAAAATATTATCAAAATGAAAGATATCCTTGATTTTATAGCAGTTCCTAAGACCAAATTAAATTGAAAATTGATCTGTAAGAACAAGAATTATATCCCAGACCAAAGTTTTATGAACCAGACTGGCTCAAAACAAATATCATCTGACACTAGAACTCTAGCCTGTCAAATATCAACATGTAACATATTTATGAAACCTCATTAAATAAACAAAAACTAAATGAATAACAGCGCTCTTAGTGGGACACAAGACTATTCCAATGATTCAACTAATGTATTTCTTCAAATAAAGTCTGATCTTCCTATTGATATAATATAATAGACTAATCTTGCCCACAGAATATATGAACACTTTATCCCTTTTTCAGAGATGAGATTGAGGCCTGAGCCTGTCCCCAGTCTCAAATAAGCCTCACATAAAACCGGAGTTGCAGGGAGAGCTCAAGCCTCAGAATGAACCACACACTGAACTAGGTACCATCACCCTGAACCTATGCCACTCTACACCTGCCTCTATATTAATACCAGTAGGTAGAAAGAGGGAGCCCTGTGGTAAGCAGAATAACAGCTTCCCAAGAATGTCCATGCCCTAATCCTTGGAACCTGTGAATATGTTATAATACCTCACATGGTAAAAAAGAAAAAGATTCTGCAGGTGTGATTAAGATTAAGGATCTTGAAATGGGGAGATTATCCTGGATTATCCAGGTGGGTCCAAAGTAATCACATGAGTTCTTAAAAACAAAGGACCTTTCCTGGCTGTGGTCAGAGATACCAGACAGAAAGGTAAAAAGAAGATGCAAAGTTGCTGGCTTTGAAGGTGAAAGAAGCTGGCATCAGGCCAAGAAATGCAGGCAGCTTCTAGAAGCTTGAAAACACAAAGAAACAGATTCTCCCCTGAAGCCTCCAGAGAGGAACACAACCCTTGATTTTAGCCCAGTGAGACGCCCTGTTGGACTTCTGAGCTACAAAAGTAAAACAATAAATTTGTATTGCTTGAATCTATTCAATTTGTGGTAATTTATATGGCAGCAACAGAAAATTCATATACAATCTGACTGCTCTTGACAAATATGCCTCTCACAAACCTCTCCTCCTCCCTCAAACATTTACAATAATATGCCTAGGAGACCATCAACACCAATCCATCCATCATGCCCTATATTCCTTTTATATTGGTCACCAGAAGCCCGACACTCCCAGGTCATCCTCCCTCCTTGTACTCTCATCTGGATATACTCTCTATATCCCCACACTGACCCCTTTTCTCTTCCTTCCCCAATTTCCAAAATTCTTTCACTGTGTCTTCTGGAACTCATGGTATAAATCATCATCAAAATATCCTATTTCCTCAGTATTGTTGCACTCTCTCTCTACCTTTCTTGCATCAACTGAAATGTCACTCTCTCCTAGAATTCTGCTCTAGCTCCAGACCTTTCAAATAACGGCTGTTTTCTCTTCCACATCTCAGATGACCAGGTCCTGGAGGCAGGGTAGGCTTCCTTGTTCCTCATTGACATTTCTGAATTATTCTCCTTTCTCTGCTTCCTAAAACCCCTGGCTTTGAATCCCATGCCACCAGACTATTATCACAGTTATTATACACTGTAGTCATTCACACACCCCAGGACAAGCTCCCTCACTCTACGAGGGGAGCTACCTTCTCCGATACCTCTTTTGCCATAGTTTTGGATTTCAGTATATACAAAGTGATCCCCTCAGTATACTGGCCTGTCAGTTCCTTGATCTCCTCCTCTGCAACAATTCTGTGCTCCACCCTACCTCCCATTCATTCCCCTAGTATTACTCTAGAACTCACCATTACCAGCAATCATACACTCCTCCATATTCTCAATTTTAAATACCTCACCTTTCCCTTTCTCTCTCACAGAGGCTGGGATAGCATGTGATCTACTTGATGCACAAAGACAAAAACATTAGCTTTTTAAAAAAATAAAAACTCACAATATAGCTTTAATTTATTTATGTTTGGCCTTTAAAGGGGAGGGGAAAAAAACCTGTCTCAGCTTCTTAACCCTTGCTGGACCCTCAGTTTCTCATCCCAGTAAAGGTACAAAGGGGCAAAGCACGCTTATGTAAGATGATTAGGAAAACAAAATATAGTGTTAGTCCGTAATTGGTTAGGTTATTCACCATCCTCTATCAGAAATGTTTCATTCTTTTCCATGCTTATTTAAACTCCCGCCTTCCTTTTTGCCACTGAGTCCTTTGGACATTTATCAGACAGATAAGCCATTTCAGGAGCCATTCTATGGCAAAATGGAATGGTTACTTATGACTCTAATTTACCTCAAGCTGTGCTGACCATAGAAACTTCTTGGCCAGGCGTGGGGGCTCACGCCTGTAATCCTAGCACTCTGGGAGGCCAAGGCAAAAGGATCACTTGATGCCAGGAGTTCAAGACTAGCCTGAGCCCTGAGCAAAAGTGAGACCTCGTCTCTACTAAAAATAGAAAAAATTAGCCAGGTGTGGTGGCGCGTGCCTGTAGTGCCAGGTATTTGGGGAGGCTGAGGCAGGAGGATCGCTTGAGCCCAGGAGTTTGAGGTTGCTGTGAGCTAGGCCGACACCACAGCACTCTAGCCCAAGCAACAAAGCAAAACTCTGTCTCAAAACAAAAACAAACAAAAACAACAACAACAACAAAAAAACCTTCTTAAAATTCCAATTTATAGTATTCACTAATACAAGCATGCGTAATGCAAATAATAAAGAACTTTTGGAGGCAAAAATCAATGCTTCTGAAGATTACTTATTTTATCACATCAATTTTCCTTTCTAGCTTTAGTCTACTTCTCTATGCTCATCTCCCCTTCTACCCTCATTGTACATGTATTCCCTATTCTCTACACCAATCATGTCACCATTCCTATGAAGTGGAAAATGAAGCTACCTGGCCAAACAAAGGCCTGCCCATCAGTGCCCAACATATGATCAATATAAACGTCTCTCTCTCTTTTTTTTTAGAGACAGGGTTTGCCTCTGTCACCTAGGCTGAAGTGCAATGGTGTGATCTCAGCTTGCTGCAGCCTTGAATTCTCGAGTTCAAGAGATCCTCCTGCCTCAGCCTCCTGAGTACCTGGGACTACAGACATGCACCATTGTGCATCTGGCTAATTTTTATTCATTATTTTTGTTTTAGAGAGGAGGTCTCACCATGTTGCTGAGGCTGGTGAACTCTTGGGCTCAAGTGATCCTCCCACTTCAGCCTCTCAAGTCGCTGGGATTATAGGCACAAACCACTGTACCCAGCTCATAAATGTCTTCCTAATAAACTGGAATTGACCTTCACAGTAAATCACATTATCATTCACATCAATATTCAACTAATCACTATATAAACTGTTGGTAGTGAAAAACTAAGTTGAAGTACTATGTATTAATTTCCTATGACTGCTATAACAAATTACCACCAATTTAATGCATTAAAACAACACAACTTTGTTGCCTCACAGTTCTGTGGGCCAGAGTACAACACAGGTCTCACTGGGCTGAAACCAAAGTGTTGGCAGGGCTGCACGCTCTTCTGCAAGCTCTCAGAGAGAATCCATTTCCTTGCCTTTTCAAGATTCCAGAGGCAGCCCACATTCCATAGCTCATTACTCCCCCTACTCTATCTTCAAGCCAGCACTAGGTCAAGTTCTTCTCAGGCGGCCATCTATTCTGCCTCCCTCTTCTCTTAGAAAGACCTTCGTAATTATATTGAGCCTACCCAGATAACACAGGCTAATCTCCCCATTTTAAGGTTGATTAACGACATTAATTATTCCTTGTCATGTACTTAACATAGTCACAGGTTCTGAGAATCAGGACATGAACATCTTTGAAGGGTTGTTATTCTGCCTACCATATATCATGTATCAAGAAGTCTCCTTTGGTAAAGATGAAATCAAATATTTTGGGCGGGAGATGAAATATCAAAGAATAATTCGATCTATTAATAGATAAAAGACTACACTCCCACGCCAGTAACTTCTAAACTTCTGATCTGTCTTTTTCCCTTTCATGTTTCTTCAAGGGAATTGAAAAATAAAATGGATAGTTCAGGCTGAATGAGATCAACTTCAATTAAAGTCTAACTTTATTGCTATATGGTAGCAATAGACTCTATGAATGTTCTTTAGGATGGCAAAATATGCTAGCATACTTTTGTTTTCCATTTTTGTTGTTGGGACACTCATCTGTCTAAAATATTTGTTAATGTCCAAATGAATATGAGCATAATTTCCCTTTTGGAAACTGTTTAATTGCTATACTATATACAAAAATGATATGACTTATATGTATCAACAGATGTTCAAACAAGATGAATTAAAAAATCCTAGACTTTGTGGAATAGTCTACTATTTGAAAAAGCTAAATATAAGTAAATTTCTGAGGCAGGTCTCGAGAAAAGAGAGAGAGAAACAATTATATCAACCTAAAAGAATTACAGAATTTCATTAATGTTATAAGTCCTCCAGGGACCTATTAGGAAACATGATTATCAAGCAGTATTATGAAAATATTAAACTAGGCTTAGAGCTAGCTCATGAAATATTTAATAACATGCAACTAATATATATAAATATAATGACAATGTTCTGCCATATATACATCAATGAAGCCACCAGAGCTACTTAAAATACCACCACAAATATACCCATTTTCAAAGCTATAAGTATTCCTCTAACTTTTTACAGTAACCATTTCCTAAAAAAGAGACAGTTGTTTTGAGCTGCAAGATTGCTTTTGTGCAGCCAAGTAGGCCAAACAAGTCCACAACCATCTGAAAGTTAGTTCAAATAAGTTTAGATGCATCCTTAACCACAGATTATTCAGAAAAAACTACCATAAAGCATTTTTCTTCACTAAAATAATCATTACTAAGTATATTTAGGATAAAATTTACTCCCTTACAGTTAATGTAAGATTTTTCAATATATGATTTATACATGTTATCCACTTCCACTTATATCTCTGTCCCTGTTTACTTTCAAAGCTTTCAAATTTAAAAATACATGTAATATATATATTTAGTCCCTTAGCTGATTAATTATTATTAGCTTAACCCACTGACTAAACAGTCCTTATCCTAAAATGACAAGGTCTAGGAAACTGGCAGTCCAAGACCCTATTTGAATCTGTGGAGTGGCAAAGGAGATAGGGCTCAAATTGCACACAGATCACTGCATAGGAGAAATTACAGAGTAAATAAGGATGTTTAGATAGCAAACTAATTCATCAGACAGAAGGCCAGTGACCAGGTTTCACAGAATACAACACTGACAGAGCAGACACATACCCTTGACACAGAAGACACAAGATGTAATGAGATTTCTACTTTTTTATCTTCATGTTCACTAACTCTTTTCTTCTGTCATCTCTATGCTGCTACTGAGCCCGTGCAGTAAATTCGTATTTCATACATTGTATTTTTCAGTTCCAAAATTTCCATTTGATTCTTTTTTATAGTTTCTGTTTTTCAGAAAAGAATTATTTTCCCCACTCATTTCAAGAATATTTGCTTTTGGCCGGGCACGGTGGCTCATGCCTGTAATCCTACCACTCTGGGAGGCCAAGGTGGGAGGATTGCTTGAGGTGAGGAGTTTGAGATCAGCCTGAGTAAGAGTGAGACCCCATCTCTACTAAACATAGAAAAAAAATTAGCCAGTCAACTAAAAATAGAAATAAAAATTTAGCCAGGCATGGTGGCTTACGCCTGTAGTCCCAGCTACTTGGGAGGCTGAGGCAGGAGGATCACTTGTGCCCAGGAGTTTGAGGTTGCTGTGAGCTAGGCTGACACCATGGCACTCACTCTAGCCCGAGCAACAAAGCAAGACTCTATCTCAAAAAAAAAGAAAAAAAAAAGAATATTTGCTTTTAACTCATAAGCATGAGTTACTTTAAGGTGTTTTTATTATAATTCCATCATCTGGATCATCTTCTAAGGATTGGCATCTGCTTTGTCTTTTCCCTTAAACATGTTTAGATTTTCCTGTTTCTTTGTATTGAGTAAGTATGGATTATATTCTGGACATTCTGGATATCAGGTTATGAGACTGTAGGTTCTATAAACATCCTCTGGAGAATTTGATTTTTTTTTGTTTCAGTTTTATACTGCCAGTTTTGTCTTGCCTTCTCTGGGTAGTGCTTTCAACGTCAGTTCAGTTTTCAAAGCCTTGACTATGCTGCTTGAGTTTATCCTTAGGGACATCACTTAGATATAAGTCTGGGATTTGAGCAGTGATTTATATCATAGTTTAGTTCTCTAAGTCTTTGCTATGTTTCTTTGGGTCTGTTCCATGTACGCATAGCACATGGATGAGGTAGGACTTTTGTGGGTTCATACACACAATTAGGGAATCACCTCCCATATTAACTCTCTTCTCTCTGGGATTTCCAAAGCATGCCCTGGCTTCCAGGGGCCTCTTTCCCAACTCCTCTGGCCAGAGAGATGGTTTTCTCTTGGGGTCTTAAGTGCTTGTGCCATTATGACAATGTAACTTTATAAGGGGGCGTGGTTGCAGAGCTGGGAGAGAAAAAACAAAAGAGGGGGACCCTTCTCCTTATCCGATGGCTAGAAATAAGGAGTTTCTCTTAAGAGTTTTTGCTAAGGGCTCTACCCAATATGTAGTTCTACAATCCAGCCTACCATTCAGTTAAAGTTGGGTCACAGAAAGGAAAAAAATGGAAGGCGTACCACTATATAAGCTATTTGCAAGTATTGACTTCCTTTCTCAATTTTCCTTCTACTGTTTACTTTTCAGTCTTCAGATGGTTGCTTTTTGTATTCTACCCAGAGTTTGTAGTTCTAAACAGAGAGACAGGCTTACTCCATTTTGGCCTATTCATTACATTTTATCCAATTCCCAACTAATTTTTGCCTAATAGCTTTAGTAGTCATGACTGATCATTATCTTGATTCATTATTTCATTAGGACTTGCACAGTGTTGAGTTTCTAAGCCTAACATTCTCCAGCGTTTCTTAACTATAATTCTTCTAAAGATAAGCTTTCCCTATTAACTATTTGGTAATCCTGGAATATAATCTGTACAGAAAAAGATAAATAAATGGTTGGCGTTTTTCTTTTCATTTGCAAATTATTTTAAGAATAGTGAATTGGTGTCTATGAGGGTTTTTAAAAAGAATTATGAATTCTTGGATTCTTACATATTTGTATATCTCAATCTACTACAATCATTACACTTTTAAAACCTATTTTTATAGAAAATTATAAAGTAAAAAGAATAATATAATTAATCCTACATATCCATCACTCAGTTTCAACAATTATCAACACATAGCTAATTTTCATCTATTCTGCCCCTTCCCATTCCTCCTCGTCCCTTTGGATTATTAGAAGCAAATCTCAAATACTATATCATGTCATCCGTAAATAGTCTAGTATGTACGCATAAATTACAAGGACTTTTTAAAAACATAACCACAACATCATACCCTAAAAAGTTTTCAAAAGATGTATAAGAATTCTACACACAAAATAAAACATTCTGAGAGAAATTATAAAAATATCTAAGTATCTGGAGGTATACAACCTCATTAATGTATTAGAAGTCTCATATTGAAAGATGTCCAATATATCCAAATTGATCTATAGACTCTACATTAAACTAGTCAAAATCCCAGCAGGTTTGGGCAGGGGGGAAGGGGTTGCTGACAAGCTAAGTGCAAATTTTTACTAAAATTCAAAGGACCAAGAAAAACGAAGGCCATTTTGAAGAAAAAAGTTAGAGGATTTAACTAATTATAAAGTTACAGTAATTAAAAGAGTATAGCACTGGCACAAAACCAATGGAACAGAATAGAGTCCAAAAATAAATTATGAATAAACAGCCACCTGAATTACAACAAAAGCATTATTGCATTATAGTAAAGAAAGAATAGTCTTTTCAATAAATATTAATACTACTATAACTGGATTTCTATATGGAAAATAAAATGAACTCTGAAGCCTACCACATACTATACATAACCCTAAATGCAACAGTTAAAAACAGTCAAGTTTATAGAAGAAAACAGAAGAATATCTTCTTGGCAAAGATTTCTTACACAAAACACAAAAGCACTAACCATAGAAAAATAATTTGATAAAATAGACTTTATTAAAATTAAGAAATTATCTTAATCAAGACACACTTTATTAAAAGAGTGAAGAAGCAAGCCAAACACTAGGAAAGATATCTTTAATACTTAATCCAACAAACAACTGAAATTATCTATTTCTAGGATAATCTAGAGTCCAATAGAAAAATGGGCAAAATTAACAGTCATTTCTCAGAAAAGGAATTCAAATGGTCAACAGGCATTTGAAAATGTGTTGAACTTTTAAGCCATCAGGGAACTATGAATAAAAACGACATTACATTTTCACTCCATATGTACCAAGAGAGCTAAAATTTAATTTAAAACACTAATAATTTCAAGCGTTGGTGAGGACGTGGAGCAATGAGAACTCTTGTACACTACTCATGAAAGTGTAACTGCTTTGGAACTGCTTGTACACTACTGACGCAAGTGTAACTGATTTAACTGCTTTGGAAAATTAGGAGAATCTGCTAAAGCTAAACAGCCAAATACCCTATGACCCAGCAATTTCACTCTGTGTTTACCAAATAGAAATGTGTATTCATATGGACCAAAAGACATGCTCAAAAATGTTCTTGCAGTATTATTCATAAAAGCCAAAAACTGGAAACAACCCAAATGTTCATCACAGTAGAATGGATAAATTGCGATATATCCATACAATGAGGTGTTTCACACCAATGAAAGAAAAGATGAACTACTGCCACATGCATCAACATGGATAACTCATAAGCAAAATCAAAAAAAGCCAGACACAGAATTCAAAAATTAACAATGCTAAATGAATAGTGAATGAAGTCATATCACAATAATAGTTACCTTTGGAAGTGTGTAATAACTGTCAGGGGGCATGAAGGAGGCTCCTGGGTTGATGAAAATGTCCTATATCTTGTTCTTGATAATGGTTAAACAGGTGTTGACTTCATAAAAATTCATCAAAATGACACTCAGGATTTATGTACTTTATAGTATGTGTGTTATAATTCAATAGAAGAGTAAAAAAAAAGTTAGCAATACCATATCAGTCCCTTTTTTTTTATTTTTAATTTAATTCTTTTGTTGTTGTTATATCATTTGTCCATAAAATTTAAAAGTCTAGTAAAGCTAAGTTCCTACACATCAGTCTACCTCTAACTTGGGTGGTAAAGGTCATATTTATTTCCTTTCTCAACACTATTACTAAAGAATTGTCTTGCTATATGGATCCTTTCAACATCATGAGGGCAACAGAAACTCTAGTTTAAAGCTAAAGTTATCCACTACACACAAACTAGAAAATTCTAACAAGGCAGATTTTTGTAATGTAAATATAAATGAAAGATTTTTCTATATTAAGTTCCAGATCACTGATTTCCACAGTATCTATCTGGCAAAAAGAGGTTAAAAAAACTTTTCAGGCTTCTGAAGCTTAGAAACTAAGCCTAGTTTTAGTTAGAACTGAAAACACTCAACAAATCAAGGCAATGTGTCACCATAAGGTTGTTATGAGAATGAAATAAATTATTAAAATGTAAAGTGCTTACAATGTAATGCCTGGAACAAAGGCATTATAAAATTTTTAAATGCTCCAAAAAGGTCTGCAATTATTAATACCATTCTGAGAAACACTATAATAGATTCTTATTCTTGAATTTCCTTTAAAATATGACAAATATATGATACTAAAACCAGACTCACTTTTAAACAAAACATTTTCATGGAGCTAAGGGAATACTTAATAGATTTTTAAAGCAACTAGCTGAAGTGAACATTAAAGTACAGAATAAAGATTTAATAAGTTGTACCTAGAATTTCTAAAGTTCTAAATTATGCTAGTTGGTATTTAACTATCACCTTATGATTGAAATAACTGATGAGACAATCAGGAAAAATACTGCTAATATAAAGACCTTATCTTTGCATAAGATTTCTTACATTTGCAAAGTTGTATTTCATTTTATCACATTATTATAAAATAATTAAACTTATTTTATAAAACTATTCATAAGTCGTAAACTCATTAAATCTAGTAAAGAATCATGTAACAAAGCATCTACACTGTGGCCACATAATCATAAACCACCCAATAAAAAAATTCTGCTCAATAATAGTACCATCACGTAAACAAGAGTGTGTGTGAAAGCAGTTTGAAAAGGAAAATACAAAGACTATAAGTGCATTTTTAATGGAAGTAAATGTTAATTTAAAAGTAACAGTAATTGGACATGATTTCCAGTTTTATATATAGCTGCTAAAAATGTTTCTTTAAACTTTTTACATGGAATCACTGAAACATCCAGAATAAAGAACTCCCGCACATGCTTTATCCAGATTCACCAATTGTCAACATTTTATATTATTTTCTTTTTTTTTTTGAGACACAGTCTCACTCTGTTGCCCTGGCTAGAGTGCCGTGGCGTCAGCCTAGCTCACAGCAACCTCAGACTCCTGGGCTCAAGCGATCCTCCTGCCTCAGCCTCCCAAGTAGCTGGGACTACAGACATGCGCCACCATGCCCGGCTAATTTTTTCTATATTTTAGTTGGCCAATTAATTTCTTTCTATTTTTAGTAGAGATGGGGTCTCGTTCTTGCTCAGGTTGGTCTCGAACTCCTGAGCTCAAACGATCTGCCCACCTCGGCCTCCCAGAGTGCTAGGATTACAGGCGTGAGCCACCGCGCCCGGCCTACATTATTTTATCACATAAAAACATGTTTTCTGAACTATTTGAGAGTAAGATGTATGTATCATGTCCTTTTACCTCTAAACACTTCAATTGTACCTCCTAAGAACAAAGACATTCTCTTAAATAATCACAGTATAATTACTAACTTTAGGAAATTTAACAATTATAAAATATTTTAATGTGATGCCTATTTTCTGATTTTTTTAATTGAGAAAAAATGTCCTCTAGAACTTTTTTCCTCCTCCAGCACAGAATCCAGTCCAGGGTCATGCACCGTATTTAGCTGTCATGTCTACCTAGACTCCTTTAATCTGGGACAGTTTTCCTCCACTAAATATCTTTTGTTTTGCTTTGAAACTGGGTCTCACTATGTTGCCTAAGCTGGGCTAAAGCAATCCTCCCCCCTCAGCCTCCTGAGTAGCTGGGAGTACCTTTTAAACCATCTTATCTTTACATGGTATCATGCAAGATTTTAAAAGTTGAGTTCTTAAACTATATAGGGAAGTTCCATTAAAAAGAAACAAAAAAGAGGTTAAGGAGTTGGGAAAAGTTCAGAAAACTTAGATAAAAATATGTAAATCTTCCTATCAAGAGTGGCTTTTGGTGTACAGTCTATACACTTTGAAGCTTTATAGTGAGGAGGCTTCTAGGTTTCTTTGAGATTAGCAATTCTTAGATTAGTGGTTTATCTTGTCTCTTAAGATTTCAAAAAATAACATATCATCAATTTATACAAATAAATCTGGCCAATGATTTGATGGCTATTTGTAAAGAATGGATCTAGGAAAAGTACTACTTTCACCAAAATTCTCTCCTCCAGTTAACAAAAACACACAATCCCAATAAGCAACCCTTTAAAGAAAACAGAATTACTGTGACCATGCACAGATATAATAGACATTGGAATTAGAACATACTTTGTTCTTTCATTCGACAAACATTTACTATGTGCCAACCATGTGCCAGGCTTATACTAGCTGTGGGGATCCAGGGTGAACCAAGAACGCAGGGTACCCATTCTTACAAAACTTATTATTTAGCAAACCCCCAAGACTCCTCCTTTCAGACAAGAAAGATATTATTTTTCCCTATTTTGCAGATGAAGCAACTGGATTCTGAGTGGTAATATGCCCTGAGTCACATAAGTATACTAAGTGTTCTAGAGCTGAGGTCCCCAATCCCTGGTCCAATAACCAGTCTGTGGCCTAGTAGGGACAGAGTCACAGAGTTCTTCCTCCCCACCCCCCAGCCTGGTCCATGGAAAAACTGTCTTCCATGAAACTGGTCCCTGGTGCCAAAGAGGTCGGGATCTGCTCTTCTAGAAGGACAAGAAAAGTAAACACTAAAATCACAGTCTTATGTCCCCTAATATAATGCTTAACCTGCCTGTGTCTGACTATAGAAGAATTAATTAACAATATCCTCAAAGCCTATCCATTGACTCCAAAGGGACAGTGTACCTTAGTCCCCAATGTACTAGTTTTGTTTCACTGAGTCAGTCATCAACTAGTTCCCAAATAATGTATTCGTGCTTTCAGTTAAAAAATAAAAACACGTAAGAGAAAACCACACATAAGAAAAAAACCAGAAACTGTACACAAGGTATATATAGTCTTTGGGTGCTTAAGATATTATGGTAACATTAAAACCTGGTAAAAACTGACAGTACCATACTAATTTTCTTTCTATATATTCCCATTTGGATTCATTTTAGAAGAAAAGTAATAGGAGACTCCATTTCTCCTCATTTATTTTTCTACTTCAAAACAGGAACACAGGTTAATCTAATTAGTATGAGTTATACTTTCAAGGAAAGAAAAAAGTACACTAAGTCAGTGAGAATTGGCACTGACTCCTACCCCCCTGTAATTTCCCTTCAACCCTAGGACTCAATCTATAAATACTTCTCCAACCATACAGAGCAGGGGTCAGCTAACTTATTCTGTTACATGGCACATGTTTTTTGCTTTCTGGGGCCTAAGGTCTTTGCTGTGACTACAGTCATGCCTCACTTAACAATGGGTATACATATTCTGTGAAATGTGGTGTTCAGCAACTTATCATTGGGTGAATATCACAGAGTGTACTTACACAAGGCTATATGGTATAGCGGACTAAATACCTAGGCTATATGGTATAGACTATTGCTCCTCAGCTACAAAGCTATATAGCATGTTACCATACTGAGTACTACTGGTAACTGTAACACAATGGTTAAGTATTTTTGTATCTAAACATAAAAGAGGTAACATGCTGTGCTACAATGTCATGGTGGCTATGATGTCAGGAGGCGACAGGAATTTTCCAGCTCCATTATAATCTTACAGGACACATATCACATATATCATTGACTGAAACACCATTACGCAGAGCATGACTACACTTAACTACCACTATAGCCTGAAAGCGGTAATAGACAATACATAAAAAACAGGAGTGGCTATATTCTAGCAAAGCTTTGTTCATGAATATTGAATCTAAATTTCATATAACTTTCACATATCATAAATTAGTATTCTTCCTTGAGATTTTTTCCCAACCATTTAAAAATGCAAACATCATTCTTAGTTCAAGGATCATACAAAAGCAGGCATACAACTTTGGTAGCGTGCAAACCCCTGATGCAGCCCTCTCGTAAACCAGAGCTGCAGTGGGTGACTGGTCTTTCCTTACCTCAGTCAACTGACACTTTATCTCTAAACCTAGGACTTGACAGGAAATAAATAATTCTTATTCCACTTTCAGTCATTTGCAAATTACCTTCCTTTTCTCAGAAAAAGACAGGAAGTTATAATTCTTATGTCTGAGCAGTCATTTTGAGAAATTTCAGTAATTGCTAAAAATAAAATACATCTAGATTTCAATTATTTTTCCCAATGAATAACTCTTTCACTCCTCATATTCTAAAGATAAATAAAAGCTGTCAAGGAAAGTAGCAGATCATGCCCCATGATTAAGGAAAAAAACAAAAACAAAACCCAAAACAAAGATGGCATACCTCTGAGTTCAAACTGAAGACTGAAGGTATCTAGTGAAACTCACCAAGTTCTAATGATTCATCTTAAGAGAACTGTAGAATTTTCCAAAGGCGTAATACATGTGACAGAATCAGCTTCTAAGTTTCAGCAGCCTTCAGGAAAAAATAAAATAAAAATTCCATAAAACAAGGGCAGTTGCTGAAATAATGCTAAGCGAATCCTAAGTAACATTACTTCCAGTACTTTTTTTTCATCCATATATAGAACACTGATTGGAAGCCTCCTCTATGTGCCAAGAATTGGGAATATGGCAATAAATGGGGAAGGTCCCATCAACCCCTCTGGGAACTCAATCTGTAGGGCAACTGTAAATGGGATGAAAAGCTTGAAAAATCACGATGGTGTGAAGGAAAAGCATGACAGACATACAAACGAGTCTACTGGGAATTAGAAACACTCTCCTAGAAGAGGAGCACTTGATGCAAGCATGTGTATGATCTAGCCAAATAAAGCAAGAAGGGAGAGGTGAGAAAGAACAAGTTTTGCCCAAAAGTGAACAGTATGTTCAATGAGCCAGACAGACATAGGTGAAAATAAGACATTTGTATAGCAGTAAAAGAAGTCCAGCGTGGCTGCTCAGAATGGAAAAGGGAATGAGAAAACGCATTCTTTGAGATGAGATGGGCAAAGAAAATAACAGGGAACACAATTTGTCCTGAATCGGGGCTAGAAGGCAGAGCCCATTTTAAAACCTCACCACTTGACTGCAATACACTAGCCATTCTGATGCTCCGGGAGGGAAGCTGAGAGAAAGTTCCTGGAGAGGAATTTCAGGGAGGACTGTGCTGGGCCAACAGCCAGTTTCCCTATGGATGGATGAAAGAATCAACTGACCATCAGGGGACCATTGTGCAGAGTAATGAGGAAAAAGTCAGTCTCGGCAAAATTCTTACTTGTTATTTTTTTAAGAGATGGAGTCTCCAGGCTGAAATGCAGTGGCACAATGATAGTTCACTGCAACCTAAAACTCCTGGACTCCTGGGCTCAGGCAATCCTCCCTCCTCAGCCTCCCGAGTAGCTAGAACTACAGGTGCAAGCCACCATACCCAGCTAATTTTTTAAACTTTTTGTAGAGATAAGGTCTTGCTGTGTTGCTCAGGCTGGTCTCAAAGTCCTGGCCTCAAGCAATCCTCCCATCCCGACATCCCAAGTGCACTGGTGCAATCACACCCCACTCCAACCTCCAACTCTCAGGCTAAAGGGATCCTCCTGGCTCAGTCTCCCAAGTAGCTAGGACTACAAGTACATGCCACCACACCCAGCTAATTTCTATTTTATAATCTTTCTTCCACTTTACAAGAGAAAGGTACACTTCTCACACATCTTGCTATAGCAGATTTTCCTGAAATTTTAAAACATCCAGAACATAAATCGAGAGTTTGAGATCAGTCTGAGCAACACAGCAAGGGACTATCTCTACAAAAAACAGAGAAATTAGCCAGGCGTGGTGGCACATGCCTGTAGTCCCAGCTGCTCAGGAGGCTGAGGTAAGAGGATCACTTGAGCTGGGGAGTTTGAGGTTGCAGTGAACTGTGATGCCACTGCACTCTATCTAGCCTGGGCAACAGAGTGAGGAGTGAGCCTGTCTCAAAAAAAAAAAAAAAAAAAAGCAGCACTAGAAAAATGAATTTGAATTTTAAATACAATTACAGTAATTTGTGTTCCTAATTTATGTCATATAAATTCAAATCTTTATATTTCATAGAGCCCACTGTACCAGTTTTAGATTTTTGTTGGTGCTCCCAAAATTCTGACTCTTGACATTGCTACACTGTAGTGATAATGACCCATGAATTATTGGCCCTAATAAGTTTGCAGAGGAAAGAGTATGGGCCTCAGAGTCAGGCAAATTTGAGCAAACAGACTCACCTCATACATTTCAATTTCCTCATCTTTAAATGCTCTCTAAATCTATGAATGACATGCAATTCTTACTAAAATCCTAAACTGATTTGTTTCTATACGGTATATGTGTATGAAAGTGTAAGTAACTACACGAATTGATCTTAACATTTAAATGGAAGAGCAAAAGGCTAAGAATAGCTAAGATAATTTGAAGAAGAAACAAAGAGCAGTCTTACAGATAATTAAGGCTTTTAATACAGATTTTTCAAAATAGGGATAGAAAAACAGATTAGAAATAGACTCATGTATATATTAAAAAGGTAGCATTCTAAACGAAGAGGGAACAAATGGACTATTCAATTAATGGTACAAAGACCACAGCTACCCATACAGCAGAACAGTTAAATTGGCTCTCCATTTTTACCACACATAAAAATAAATCCCAAGTGCCTTAGACCCAAATGTAAAGGCAAAACTTAGAAACTTTTAGAAGAAAACATAAGCAAATAGCTTTACATCTATAGGGTAAAAAATGATTTTTTTAAAAAAACAATCACAAACCTTAAAGGAAAACAAAGCAAGCAAAACCTTAAAGATTATATTGGCTTCATTCTAATTCAAATATGAAATCTAATTTAAATTTTTAATTTTACTAATTATCAAAATATACAAATGAACAGACAACGAATGCAAAGACAAATGAAAAGACAAATCACAGACTGAGAAAATATACTACAGAAGATTAGCATCCAAAATTCATAACAACATCCTACAAATCAATAAGAAAAAAAGATTGACAAAGGATATAAACCGGTAATAAAATAAATTGCTTATTTTTAAAAAACAAATTTAAAAAGCCAATAAACATAAGATACACAACCTCAGTAAAATTAGTGGGAAAAATCGTTAACTCACAGCTTAAAGACTAACAGCCATATAGCCCTCACCCAGATTCATCAATTACTTAGTCTGTCACATCTGCACACTTTCTGCCATATATATGACTTTACATATGTTCAATTTCTCTCATGTTTACATCTCCACATACAACACATATATGTACATATGTGTGTACACAAACACACATGCACACATTTATTTCTGAACCATATAAAATGACTAACTCCAGACTTGAAAGCAAGGAAGCTATCAAAAACTACTATAGTCATATCAAAAAGATTTAGAAGCTCTTGTGAAGGGGCCCCCACTGGCCAAAGATGGGACAAGTTGAACAACAACAAAAAAATAGTGAAGCACAGTAATACATAGTTTGTATTGTTTGTCACGAGACAAATGAACAAACAAATATAAAACTCTCATTGGTAGGCCGGG
>VBSM01003198.1:6736311-6748200 GCA_008086735.1 Cheirogaleus medius
AAAAAAAAAAAACCCTCCTTAAAGGGACAATAAAAAAAAAGGTTGAGAAACATTGCTTCAGATCAAACTTCCAGTCTACATTAATACAAGAGAGGAATAAAATGACATCAAAAGGAAGCAATCAGACAAATCCAAAATGTAAAACATTATACAGAATAACTGACCCAGTTCCTTCAAGATGGAGTGTAGAAAGCAAAGGGGAGGGAAAGCCAATTGTTCTAAATTTTGAAAAGACTTGGGAGTCTTTATTTTTAGAAATATACTTAGAAAGGTTTACAGATGAATGATATGGTATGTGGAATATGCTTCAAAACACTGATATCATTAGAAGGTAAATGGATTAGGGTATAGATGAAAACAAGACAGGTCTTGAGTTAATAGTCATTGAAGCTGGGTGATAAGTAGGTAGAAGTTGTATATGTTTAAAACATTCCAAATTTAAAGAAAGCATGTGTTATTTTGATTTCTGAAGAAATTAGAAAGAACAAACCTGTATAACACACAGCTTGCTCAAATACTTTCTATCAAAGATCATGTACAAACTAATGTCATTCCTCCTCCAAATACATTATACTCTTTTTAAAAAGACTCAAAAAACATAACAACAAACTGGAAGGTATGTACCTCCTTTAAATCCTGACTCAAATAAAACAAACAAAAAAGACATTTTTTAAACAATTAAAAAATCTAAATATGGACCAGGCACTTTATGTTAAGGAATTACTGTTAATTTTGTTAGGTGTGGTAATAATATTGAGGTTATAAAAGAAAATATCCTAACATTTTAAAGAAGCACAGAAGTAGTTAGAAATGAAAAGACAATGTTTTCACTCCTTTTTTTTTTTTTTTAATGAAGCCTGGAGAGTGAAAGAGATGATAAAAACACTCGTGTTTGCCTTCTGTCCCTTCAGAAAGCCTACTGATAAGATAGCACAGAAATATAAAAAAGAATAAATCTATAAAACAATAAAAAGAATGGAGAAGTAAGTTAATAGATAAAATGACACAGTAGATTTCTGGAGAACAGAAAGCAGACCTAAGTGTGTTAACAGGTTAAACAAAACTAAGGTAAACACAGCCCAAAATCTACACATGAAAGGACAACATACAATGGGTGTCTCAGTCAATCTTCCAGAGAATCTAGGCTCAGTGTTAGCAGGTAAAAAGGCTGAATAAAAGAGATATAGGAAAAAGATTTACCTGTCATTTCTCTCTACCTGCTCAATGACTAAACAAGAACCAGTGTCACCCTTAGGTGCAAAAAGTAAAATACTCTTTCCTAAAGACATTTAACAAATTGCACAGAAAGAAACTGGGTCTTCTCATGGGGACGTTAGAATCCATTGAACCTAACAGTGGGTGCCCTGAACTTTTGCCCTAAACATTGGGCAAATGTTCCATCTATATACAGAGTTACCAAACAGACTTCTTATTCTAAGATGGCAATGAGAAAACAAATCCAGGCAGGGTGTGGTGGCTCAGTCTATAATCCCAGAGCTTTGGGAGGCAGGGGCGGGTGGATCACTTGAGCCCAGGAGTTCACAATCAGCTTGGGCAACATAGTGAGACCTCATCTCTGTACCAAAAAAAAAGGCAATTACAAACCATAGGGGGAAAAAAATGAAGAGTCAGAATACGAAGCAGACTAGTGACATGAGATTGAAAAACTGACAACATATAAGAAAAGATAAGCAAATATTTTATTTCTTGAGTTCCACTACCATTATGACTGTGGAGCCACAGAAAAGAAAAAATAACCCTCACACAATGATTAAGTAAAGTTTACTAAATGTTCAGTCAACCCACCGCAAAGCCTGAAAGTCTTAATTCTCATTACAAAACAGAATGTAAATGTTACGTAATCAACCTGGTCAGAAACAAAAGAAAAGGTAGGAAATGGAAGCCGAGGAGGAAAAGAGACAAGATGGAGAAATGGATAAAGGTCCTACTATTCTTATCTTATGTTGTAGGGATTTAAAATGTAATGTCTAAGAAGTTTAAATATTTTATTTATAGTTACAAAGACACTGTTAAAAGAACTAAATAGAATAACGTGACTTTAAACTTTAGAATGAAGAGGGAAGACAGGAGAATAAGGACAGTGTAAATGAGCTAAATCCTCATCTTTCTTAGCAGGGAGTCAATAGACACAATTTGAAGTTAATAAATCAAGAGATAAAAGCAGATCTCAACAACAACAACAACAGCCTAGGACCAGACAGATGGCTTCACTGGAGAATTCTACCAATCATTTAAAAGAAGAATTACACCAATCCTCCTCACTGTTTCGAAGAACTAAAGAAAACATTTCCAAACTCACACTATAAGGCCAGCATTACCGTGATATCAAAATCAGACAAAGATACCACAAGAAAACTACAACAGCAACCCTAATGAACAGTGAGTTTTAAAAATCCTCAAAAAAATACTAGCAAACCAAATTCAACAGGACTTTAAAGTATTATATACCATGACCAAATGGCTTTATATCTGGCATGCAAGGATGGTTCAACATACGAAAATCAATCAGTGCACCACATCACAGAATGAAGTACAAAAACCACATAATAATTTCAACTGATGCAAAAAAGAAAAGCATTTGACAAAATTCAACACTCATGATAAAAAACACTCAACAAATGAGGAATAGAAGGAAACTACATCAACATAATAAAAGCCATATAGGAAAAGCTCATAGCTAATGTCATATTTAACAGTAAAAGATTAAAAGCTTTTCCTCTAATATCAGGAATAAGACAAGGATGCCTACTCTCACCACTTCTATTCACCATAGTACTGGAAGTCCAAGCTAGAGCAATTAGGAAAGAAGAAAAAATAAAAGGTACCCAAATCAGAAAGAAAGAAAGAAAATTATCCCTGTATGCAGATAACATGATCTATATGCAGAAAACCCTGAAGATTACACCACAAAAAAAAGTGTGAGAACTAATAAATGATTTCAGCAGAGTTTCAAGATTCAAAATTAACACATAAAAATCAGTTGCATTTCTATACACTAACACAATGACCCATAGGAAAAGGAAGTTTTTTTTTAAAAAATTTCATTTACTATAACATCAACAAAGGATAAAATACTTCAGGGATAAACTTAACCTAGGAGGTAAAGGAAAGACTTGTACATTTAAAACTATAAAATATTGCTAAAAGATATCAAAGAGGATACAAATATAATAAATGAAAAGACATTCTATGCTTATAGACTGAAAGACTTAATATTGTTAAAATGTCCATACTACCCAAAGTGATAGAGTCAATGCAATCCCTATCAAATTCCCAATGACCTTTTTTGCAGAAATAGGGAAAAAAAAAAAAAAGCTAAAATTCATATGGAATCTTAGGGGATCCCAAATAGCCAAAACAATCTTGAAAAGGAACAACAAAGTTGGAGGCCTCACACTTTCTAATTTCGAAGCATACTACAAAGCAACAGCAATCAAGACAGCATGGTAATGACATAAATTCAAAGCTATAGACCAATGGAGCAGAATACAGAGTGCAAAAATAAACCCTTGCATATATGTTCAAAAGATTTTTGATAAGGGTGACAAGACTGCACAATGAAGGAAAAATAGTGTCTTCAAAAGATGGTGCTGGGAAAACTGGATATCCACATGAATGAAACCAAACCCTTACCTTACACTATATATACAAATTAACTCAAAATGGATTAGACCCAAATGTAAAACTGAAAACTAGAAAACTCCCAGAAGAAAACAGGTGAAAATATTCAGAACACTGGATTTGGCAAACAGATTACAAAAGCAAAAATAGATAAATGGGACTACATCAAACTTAAAAATTTCTGAGCATCAAAGAAAACAATCAGAGCAAAAAGACAACCTAGAGGGTGGGAGAAACTGGGTGGTTAAAACAGCAGATATCTATTCCCTCACAGTTCTGGAGGCTAGAAATATGAAATCAAGGTGTCAGCAAGGCACCAGAAGCTGGTTCCTTCCAGAGACTCTAAGGGAGACTCTATTTCATGCCTCTCTCCTAGCTTCTAATGGCTGTTGGCAATAGTTGGCATTCCTTGGCTTGCAACTGTTATCACTCCAATCTCTGCCTTCCTCAACACATGGCATTTTCCCTGTGTGTCTCTGTGTCCCTGTGCCTTCACATGGCCTTATAAGGACAATAGTCATTGGATTTAGGGCCTACTCTAATTCAAATGTCCTCATCTGAACTTGATTACATCTGCAAAGACTCTATTTCCAAATATGATCACGTTGATAGGTACTAGGGGGTTAGGGCTTCAACAAAGCTTTTGTGGGAACACAATTCAACCCACAACAGAATTGTTCTGAGTCTGCCCTTTGCCCACATATGGTGAAGATGGATTCTTTCTGAAAAATCTCTCTATCTGGCCATTATCCTGAAACCACCTATAAGATACATGCTAGAGAGTTAGGTATTGTAGTTTATATTTCCCAAAAGATCTAAACACATTTTTGGGGGAGGACATAATATTTCAAAAGTCCTTAAGCAGGAGAGCATCAATTTATGCTGAATGGCCATGTGTATTTACATTTCTTTATGAATATAGTATAGAGAATGGTGGGAATATTTTCAGTGATGAAATTTTATATACTGTGATGATAATGTTGCTTATAATTGCTAATATTAAAGATCTTCAGAGAAAAATTAAGTTTTAACATACAGTTTAAATCTCTTCCTATGGCTTAAAGAAAATGTGTTTGATCAACTAAAGTTGCCAGAGCATTAATTTTCTTTAGTTGATTACTAGGCTGGTATGAGTGAGAATTCCCAATTGGTACAAATTAGAGTATTTAAACTTGGGCAACTGGGTTATAATGTGGAACATTTACTCCCATTTACGGTTTAGCATTTCAGTGGAGTAAAAGTTAATTTCAAAATAATTAAAAGCCAGACTATTAATTATTACATGCAGTAATGATAAAATATTTGCTAAATATATGAACAGTATATAAATACATGCATCTATATAAACATGGAGGCATCAATAGTTTTTGCATTTCCTTATTTTTAAAAAATAATTATCTCCTATGGTGCGGTACTATTTTATGAACCAAGATATATCCGTGAGTAAAACCAATTCTCTACTTAAGACTGGCACAATATTTTATTTTTATAATAACTACAGAAAGCACTCACTAGTAACATCTTTAGGGGACTTCAGAATCTCAGGGCTTTTAACAAAAGGGGCAGAGAGGGCCTAAGGATGAAGAGATAGCCTCCTCTAATTACATACAGGCAGATGGCTTGATGAGAGTTGAGGATAGAATAAGCACTTATTTCAGGTTTAGTACTGTTCTAATGATGCTTCATTGGACTCTTGCTGCATATGACAAATCATATTTGTGATATTTTAAGTACTTATTATTAGTGCTGGTAATCACAATGCAGTACAACCTAGATTAAATGGCAAACCAATTTACAAAATATTTTATTACTATTAGATTTTAAAAATATACACACAGGCAAAAAAGAAAACATCAAGGGTTTATTGAAAAGCAAAGTCTGGGGTGTCTCCTGAATTCAATAAACAATTATCTCCAATCTCCTACACCTTCAGCAAGCACTTTGTAATTAAGAATAATCACAAAGATTAGTCAGTAAAATGATTTAAATTACTTTCCAATGAAGAAAAACATTCTAATATATGTATATATATAAATAACATGTTTAATTAAAAAATAGTTGAAAAAATATTTGGAGATCAAAACCTCTGTCATTAAAAAATAAATTAGTAATATCACATTCCCTGAATCGTCCACTTAGAGATTTATTTTTGGTCTTTTTGATGATTTGTTGCGTAATGTTATCCCTATTAGCTATGGCTTCCCCAATTAAACTGTAAGCTCCCCAACAGCAGGGCTTTTTTGCCTACTTCATTCACTAGCAAGTAGAACAGTGCTTGGAACATAGCAGAAGCTAAGTATGTGCTGAATAAAAAGGATAAAGCCCACCATTAAAAGTAAACTAAAAAACTTTCACTGCTGAGAGAACTTAAAGGCCTAAATGAAGGGAGAGGTACACTATGTTCAAGAATCAAAAGACTCGGTATTGTTAAGATGTCAATTTTCTTTAAATTGATCTATAAAATCAATACAATACAATACAACTGCAATATAAATCTCAGCAGCCATTTCTATATAAAGTGACAATTTTAAAATTCATATAAAACAAAAAGAATCTAAAAAAGTTTAAAACAATTTTTAAAAAGGACAAATTTGAGGGACTTATATTACCTAATTTAATCAAGACATTATGATATGGATATATGAACAGACATATAGTTCACTATATAAAATAGTTCAAAAAAAGACCAACGCCTATATGGTTAAATGGTTTTTTAAAAAAGTGGCAAATTCAGTGGAGAAAGAATAGTCTTTTCTCAATAGTGATGAAATAACTGTATACTTATATGAAAAAAATTTTTCTTTTTAAATCTCAAACCTTTCCTCATACCACACATAAAAATTAACTTTAAACAAATCATAGAGTTAAACATAAAAGTTAAATTTTAACACTTCTATAAGAAAACATGAGATAAAATCTTTGGGTAGGCAAATATTCCTTACACAGAACACAAAAATTATGAAGCATAAAAAACAATCGATAAATTGGATCTCATTAAAATTAAAAATTTCTCTCTTCAAAGACAGCATTAAGAAAATAAAAAGGCAAGCCACAGATTGGGAGGTAATTTTCACAATTTGCCTTTGATATATAACAAAGGCCTTGTGTATCAGAATATATACTATTTAAAGAGAAGAACCCTCTTACATCTCAATAAATGACCCAATTTTTAAATTGGGCAAAAGATTCGAGCAGACACCTCACAGAAGAAAATATACCAATGACCAATAAGCACATGAAAAGATGCTCCATATCATTAGATATTAGAGGAATGCAAATTAAAACCACAATGAGATATATAATTACACACCCCCTACAATGGCTGGAATTCAAAACCACTGACAATACCAAGTGTTGACAAGAATGTGGAGCAACTCAGACTTCAATACATTGCTGAAGGGACTGTAAAGTGGTACGGCCACACTTCGGAAAACAGTTTGTCGTGTTAAACTGTATGTTAAACATACAATTACCACGCAACCTAGTGATTCTATTCCTAGATGTTTGCCCAAGTAAAATAAAAATACATGTCTGCAAATGTTTATTGGCAGTCTTGTTCATAATTGCCAAAAACCAGACGTAATCCAAATGTCCATTAACGGATGGCTGGATAAACAAATTGTGCCATACTCCGCACAATGGAATAGTACTCAACAGTAGAAAGAGACAAACTGCTAAAGTGAGTATGGTAAGTGAAAGCCAGACCCAGACCACATATTGTATGATCTCATGGTAACGTAAATTATATTACATAGTAGAAAAGGCAAAACTCTATTAACAGAAAATAGATTAGTGGTTTCTAGGGGAGAGAGAAATTTTCAAGGTGATAAGAATTTTCTGTTTCTTGACTGGTCTGTGGTGGTGGTTACAAGAATGTATTATGTTTGTCAAAACTCAATCTGCATACTTAAACTGGGTTTTAACATGTATAAATTTTAACTCAATAAAACAGATTTAAAAAAAAATATATTATGTCAAAAACTAAAATCCAACAACATAATACCTAAAGAATATTACATAAACACATTAGCTCATAAAAACTGAGTATTCTGTGCACCTTTAAAAATATAATAGAAAGTTGCCTGCCTCTAGGTAGAATGGAATACTTTGTAGCAGGCCAATATTCTTGCTAAGAACAACTGAAGAAGCTGACTGAATTATAAAAATTATATTCTTAAAGGAAGCAGAGAGAAAAACAATGTCTAAAATTCCAGATGGGGGGAATCTTTTAAAGATGTTCAGATGATCAGCATCTGCCTTTCCTCTGGGGCAATTTTCTAATTATGGCTTGGGCTAGAGGCTGAATATTGAGGCTTGGCCTGTGTAAAACATTGTTGCTCTGAAACAGAAGTCAAGACAGCTTCTAGTGTTCATGCAGGGCTGGAGTAACAAAATTAGGAGACTAATTCTCCTAATAAGGTTCACACAGGGACCTCAAGCTCATGGCTAGTATTAATATCTCCCTCAGGACATTTGCTGAATTTTAAAACTCTGCAGGGTAAGAAGCTAAACTGAAAAGCAAAGTACAAAATTTTCCACCTTTAGCAATGCTAAAGGGACAAGGAAAAGAAGGCTCTGAATTCAAAGTCCTGAAAGATAACACATGAGAAATAAGGACAAATAAGAGGTAGAGTACCACCAAACTATTAACATAGCAACCCAGTATCCACCTTAATTTAAGATGATGGACTGTCTGGTCTAAATGCCTAGAAGAAAAGGGGAACCCCTCTGACAGAAAGTACCACTATCTAGTAATGCTTGCTTTGTTTTGTTTTTTAATATACAATTTCTGGCACTCAATCAAAAATTATGAGACATAAACAAAACAATCAACGAACTTGACCTAATTGACATTTATAGAGTACTCCACCCAACAACAGAATACACATTCTTTTCAAGTGCACAGAAAACATTTACCAAGATAGATCATACTATGAGCCATAAAACAAATCTCAATAAATTTAAAAGATCTCATCACAACGAAATTAAATTTAAAATGACAGAAAGATCACTGGAAAATCCTCAAATACTTGGAAACTATATAACACAATTCTAAATAATCCATCGATCAAAGAAGACATCAAAAGATAAATAAAGTACTCTGAACTGAATGAAAATGAAAACATAATATATAAAAAAAATTATAAGCAATTAGAGGCAAGTTCATAGCATGTTTATATTAGAAAAGAAAAAAGGTCACAAATCAATGACTCAGCTTCTATCTTAGGAAACTAGAATAAGAAAACAAATGAAACCCAAAATAAGATAGGAAATAATAAAGATCAGAAGAGAACTAAGAAAAACCAGAGGAAACCAGTGAAACTAAAAGCTAATTCTTTAAGAACCTCAATAAAATTAATAAACCTCTAGCCAGACCGATCAGGGAAAAAGAAGATACAAATTACCAACATCAGAAATTATATTATATCTCTACAGATTATGCAGATACTCGACTCATCACATTTTCTATAGATATTAAAAGAATAACAGTATCATAAACAACTTCATGCTGATAAATTCAACAACTTAGATGAAACGCACAAGCACCCTGAAAAAAAAATTTATTTTATTTTTTTTGAGATAGAGTCTCACTCTGTTGTCCAGGCTAGAGTGCCGTGGTATCAGCCTAGCACACAGCCACCTCAAACTCCTGGGCTCAAGCAATCCTTCTGCCTCAGCCTCCTGAGTAGCTGGGACTACAGACATGCGCCACCATGCCCAGCTAATTTTTTATATATATTTTTTTAGTTGGCCAATTAATTTCTTTCTATTTTTAGTAGAGACGGAGTCTCGCTCTTGCTCAGGCTGGACTCGAACTCCTGACCTTGAGCGATCCACCCACCTCGGCCTCCCAGAGTGCTAGGATTACAGGTGTGAGCCACCATGCCCGGCCTTAACTCCCTGAAAAATTTAGCAGACATGTGAAGAGACAGAACCGTACAACCATGACCAATAACCAACAAAAAACCAAGCAAGATAAACAGACCAATGGATGATGCAGATACAGGAATTAATTGATAAGCACTTAAATTACTATAATATGCTCAAAAGAACTGGTGTCTATTAAAAATCTATAAATTAATTTCAAATAGATATTCTAGAACTCAAAATCACAAAGTAAAATGAAAAATACAATAGATTAGTTTGGACAAAAGAGAAGATAGATGGTGTACTGGAAGACAGGTCAATAGAAAATAGCAAAACTTAAGTATAGAAAGAACAAAAATTTTTGCAACATGTGATACATAATCATTAGGTGTGTCATATGTGTACTTATAATCCAAAAAGAAGAGAGGAGCATAGCAGTATCTGAAGAGGTAACGACAGAGAACTTTCCAAAGCTAAAAGACATCAAGCCACAGGTTCAAAAAGCTCTATAAACAAAGCAACATGCTTACAAAGAAAACTACACTTCAGCACATCACAAAGTGCTGTAAAATTCAAACAGAGAAAATCTTCAAAGTAGCCAAAGAAAAATAAAAGACACATTATTCTCAGCAAGAATACAGCTGATACATTACCTTCAATAAGAGTGGTAGCTGACTTTAACAGAAACAAAGGAAGCCAGAAAGCAATGAAACATTTTTAAAATGTTGAGAGAAATAACCACCAACTTAGAATTTTATGTCCAGTGAAAATATCCTTCAAAAAAGGTGAAATTAAGATATTTTCAGACAACACAAATGGAAAAATTCCCTATTAGTAGATAGGCTATCACCAAAATATACACTAAAGAAGAGCTATTCATTCAGACAGAAGTAAAATGATCCCAGATAGAACAGAAATGCAGGAATGAAGAGCCCTAGGAAAGATAAACATGAATAAAAATTGCCCCAAATCATATTAATAATGACTTTGGGAGTTTACCCTATGTAGGGAAAAAATGCAAAACAATGCAAAAAAAGTTGAAAAAGAAGTTAAAATGTTATAAGTAATTGTCATTATTAGGGAACTGGTAAGCCTGGTAATTTGTATTAAACTATTAAGTCGAGAATTCTTGACTTAATCTCTGAATAATCACTAAAGATATAGTAAAAGAATAAACAACGATAAAGGGAAAATGATATAAAATAATTTGATTAACACAAAAGGATGCAAAATGAGGAATAAAAAGAATGCAAAACAGATGACTCAAAAGAGAAAAACTATTTTCAAGAGAAAATAGATAGGATCTTAAAGGTGACGGTAGTTACAAACTCAACTATTATTAGTGAATATGTAAATGAACTAATACTTGAAGACTAAAACTAAATTAATAAAATGAAAATTTGTATTGCATTTATTCACAAAGACATTTAGAAAAACATGAGAAAAAAAGTATATTTACAAATCAGCAAATATTCCACTTGCTATTAAATTGTAACATGTACATACATACATACATAAACACAAATGCCTTAGAAAATGCTGGAAAAAATATTAACAGAGTTTATCCCTGAGATTTGAGGTTATTTCTGCATCATAGATTTTCTTTAAAGTTTTTGGTACTTTAACTCTTTTCCAATGAGCATGACTCACTTCTACAAAAACCACAAAACTATTTTCAAAAGAAAAGAGTCAGTATTATAAATTTTAATAATGATCAACTCCAACAGATTTACAGAAAAATAGAAGAATATGATCAAGTCTAAAAGAAAGCTAAACAGTATAAACTTATTTCACACAATAAACTCTACTGGTGAAATTAAGGCAGCTTTATAATTACAAAGGTATCATTTCTAATAGAGACAAAAATTCTCAGGTAAGAGAAACAGCTTTTTCACTAATATTTCTTTCATTTCTCTTCTTGTTTCTAATAAAAGTGTGTGACATTTCTATTGAACTATATGATCAGTTAAAGTGGCAAAATAAAATGTGTTCTAACTTTCTTTTTTCCCTAAATAATTTCTAATACTTCTTCAACTAAAGTTTAAATATTAAACATAGAAGAAAACCAGTCATCAGTTTTGTAGCTCAAAACTTTACTTGGCAAAGGTATTTCAAAGAAATATATAATACCACACACCTTGGAAACATGTTCTTCCCCAAATAATTCCTAATATTTCTTCAACTAAAATTTAAATATTAAACATAGAAGAAAACCAGTCATCAGTTTCTTAACTCAAAACATTACTTGGCAAAGGGATTTCAAAGAAATACGGAGCATATTGGAAACATGTTCTAATCTAGTAACTTTTTTATTATTCTAAGTTACACAAAAAGGTCAAGTTCTCCCAAGCTCTTATATAAATATAAAACTAAGCAAGT
>VBSM01003198.1:6754353-6773557 GCA_008086735.1 Cheirogaleus medius
CGACGTGCCCGTTAGGCAGCGCCGGGCCGCGCCGGGGATCCCGGGCGCCCGGGACTCCCGCGCCCTCGGGCCGCGCGTCTGCGCGCTCCGCCGCCGCCGGGCGCCGAGGGAAGCCGGGCTCAGCCGGGCCCAGCCGGGCCCCCTTCCCCGCGCCGGCCGGGAGGGCGCCGGTTACTAGAAAGCCGGAGGCGGGGCCTGGCCGGGTGCGGGGTGCGGCCGGTCCGGGGAGCGTTAGCGCTAGATCCGGGCGGCTCTTGGGCTCTCACCCTGGAGGCCGGGGGCGAGGAGGAGGAGGAGGAAGAGCTTCCTACCGGGCGAGGAATCCGGAGGCTGCAAGGGGACCCTTTCCTCCTTGCAAAGTAAAACACTTTGCCGGCGCCAGGTTAGGCTTTTCGTGGGTTGGTGCTGGAAGGCTGACTTCTCTTTCCCCCGGTGGTATCACTCACGTCTCCGCTCCTGCGGCTGGGAGAGCGGGGCTGCGAAGGTGCGTGGACTGCCAGCGACATGCCACCCCATCTCCTGGGCGAGCGCGGCTGGGGTCGCTTACGGTGGGCCTAGGTAGACGGGACGTGCGCCCTCGGCTGGAGGAGGGAGGCGAAAGGAGGTCAGGAGGTGTGTGCTCTTTCGGAGTTTTCCCCCCTGTCCTTTTCTGATGTGAAAATGGAAGGTGGGGAATGAAGCAACCAGTACCGTGATTTGCACGGGTTCCCTCTTTAAGACAACGTGTGAATACTAATTGCTTGTCCCAGGGAGAAAATTACTTCCCAAGCCACACTTGGTCCACATGAGAAAGCAGATTTCAGTGCTTCTAAGTTACTGGAAAATGAGGCTTTTACAGTTCTGATTTCTATGTTTCTATAAAACATATAAATCACAGAAATAGATATGCTTTCTATGAAATCATAGAAATCACTGTGATTTCTATGTTTAATGATTGTTGTTTGGATGTGAAATAGAAGTCATCTTCTTGTGTCAAAAAATACATTTTACTGTTTTGGCTATAAACCCCTCCCTTCAAGGTAACATTCACGTCAGTAAACATTTTAAATTCTTACTGTATACTCAGAAAAAAGTCAGACTGGAGGAACGTATTCAGATCCCTGATCCTTCATTTGAGGATTTTTTCTGTCGGGAGTGGGAAAGCACGATTTGTTAATTGACTTCCTCATATAGCAGAAGGGATTTTAGTAGATATTTTTCCTTTTCAACATTCATTTCCTATTCTGATAATTTCCTTTGAAGAATCGTTCCTTTCTCCACTCAGTCTATATGGTCTGGGCGGGACACCAGGGGGAAGGCATATTTGAGTGAATCCTCCGTCTTAAGCTGCAGTTACCAAGAAAGGTACTACGTCTTTTCCAATGGATTTAAACCTGGAAGAATGGAAGCCTGGGGCCATATTTCCAGGCGTGAATTCTAAGAAAGAAGGCAACATGAAGAAAAGCAGATTGGAAGATGGAGATTTGGCCTAGAGATATGTTTGATACCCTGAAACCAATGTGGACTAGATTCCTCTGGAACTTTCAGTTAAACCAGTCAATAAATTCTTGTGTGTGTTTCTTTTATTGCTTAAACCAGTGAGAGGTTTTCTGTCACAGGCAATCAAGAGTCCTAGCTGACACTGGTAAGTAGCAAGAGAGGAGGCAAGATTGATAATACTGATTGTATTAGGTAGATTGTAGCCAGATAAGAGGGTTTCAGTGCTTTTCCTAGGATGGCTGTTTGGGTTTTATTCTAGAGACATGATCCCTCTTCCTATTACCCATCATCTAGAACATATATCTTCAAAAATACCTTTGCCCTTTTTAATGGCAAAGGTGTTTTAATGGTTTCATTTTCCTCTTAGTCACCAAGATCAAGCCATGTTCATCTTTGAGTCCTCCCTCTCGCACTTTCTGTAATTATTTACCAAGACATGTTAATCCCCTGTTTTTCTGCTCTGTCCTTTGCCACTGCTTGATCATTTCCCATGGTTCAGTTCACAACTTCTTTCTTCCATATCCTCTCCAAGAAAAAAACCGTATTGCGTATTTCCTATATCTTTTCCAACTTCTGAGATTCCACATTCCCATAAAACAAAAATCCTGCCTCATGGTTTCATAGATCCTACATTTATGTCCCCCAGCCTTAAACACAGTTTCAGATACTCTGTTCATTTCTTCGGTGCCTTGATCTCATTTAAATTGAGTATTTCCAACTCCCTTCTCAACTTATTTCCCTCAGTTGGTATCTTGATACAGTCCATGTAGCATAGTGGTTAAGAGCACAGAATCAGGAACTAAACTGCCTGGATTTAAATCACAGCTCCACCACTAATTTTGCATGACCTTGAGTAGGTTATTTCTCTGTTCTTTAATTTCCTTGTCTGTAAAATGGAGGTAATTACAATTCCATCTCATAGGAGAATTGAGACCATGTGTATAATGTTAATGATATCTGGTACATAAGAAATCCCAGATAAGTGTTGTCAATTTTTATCAGTGATATTCCTTTTTGGGTAATTCTCACATCTCTTTTGCTCTAACTCTTCCCCTAACACTATGTCCCATCAGTCACAAAGCCATGTCTTTTTCATAATACCTCTTTCATCCACCTGTTTATTGCCATTCCCAGTTTTGCCACCATAGTTCAGGGGGAAGTGGAAAATAAGCTTAAGATATACTTAACTGGAAATATAAGTTATGTTTTTGGGTTGTTGTTTTTTTTAAGCCTACATGGTTTAGTTAATTACTCATAGTCTTTCTAGTCCCTTTAAAACAGAGGGAAGTACAAAAGTATTGACTTCATAGTCGAAAGTCTAGGCTTAAATCCTGACTAAAAGTTACTAAACTGAGAGACACTGAGCAAGTCAAGTAATTCCTCTGAGTTTCAGGGAATTTATAACTTACGTAAAGTTATAAGAGTAAGCATTTCAGAGAACTATGATGATCAAATGTAAGTTAAACTGTTACATAAAGGTTAGGTGGTAGGGATGGTGGTTGTAGATCTTTATAACTTTTTGTTGGAATGACTCACAAATGCTTAATTCCAGACCACACCTTTCATTTGGGTTCCATACATATATGTCCAATTGCTTATTTAATACTTGATGTCTCTTCTTCAGTATTTCAAATATAATGAATGCCCCCTTCAATCTGTTCTCCACAAAGCAGCAAGATTCTCTTTTTTTGTTTGTTTCTGAGACAGAGTCTCACTTTGTTGCCCAGGCTAGAGTGCCATGGCGTCAGCCTAGCTCACAGCAACATCAAACTCCTGGGCTCAAGCGATCCTCCTGCCTCAGCCTCCCGAGTAGCTGGGACTACAGGCATGCGCCACCATGCCCAGCTAATTTTTTCTATATATTTTTAGTTGTCCAGCTAATTTCTTTCTATCTTTAGTAGAGACGGGGTCTCTTTCTCTTGCTGAGGCTGATCTTGAACTCCTGAGCTCAAATGATCTGCCCGCCTTGGCCTCCCAGAATGCTAGGATTACAGGTGTGAGCCACTGTGCCCAGCCTGCAAGATTCTTTTGAAAATATAAATGAAATCATTTTATGTGCCCTCTAAAAGCCCTTTTATAATTTCTTATTACATCCAAATTCCTAATTCCCTTCTTTAAAAGATCTGCTTACTGCTTCTCAAATTTTAATGTGCATATCAATCACCTGGGAAACTCATTAAAAAGAAAATTCTGGTTCAGTTAGTCTGGGATGGGGCCCAGAAATTCTGCATTTCTGGGAATGCTGCTGATTCTAGGACCACATTTTGACAAGGCAGTATAAAGTAGGGATGGGAGTTTCAATAGAGCACAGGTGGCAGGGAACAGACAAACAGGATGAATTATCCGTTTTGTAGGTCAAAATGGTTGAAATATTGGCAATTTTTTAAACAACCTTTAAGTTTGTACCCCATTGAATAAAAAATTCATTCAGCAAAATGGAGAACAATATTACATATTAAATAATTTTCCCACATTCTGACTAATGTTTATACCCTACTTAAATGAAAATGTATAATGAAGCAAGTATATGGAAGTAGTAGGGGCCTGTGTTGGTAGGCCTGAGTCCTTGCTAGAAGAGTGTGTGTGTGCACTTTGCAAGAGTGGGGATGGAATCACAACCAGCCAGTTCTAATATGGTACAATTTTATGATTTTTACAAATATTAAAGTCTTCGGAATTGTGTTTGTGGATAAACCCACTTACTGCCACCTGGTGGATCTGAGTTAAGATTTAAAAGGGAAATATGTACCTTTTTTTAGCTCTCCTAAATACTACTAGTACTTCCTCTGTTAATTTTTCGTTTTAATTTTTTAATTTTAAATGTACTTGTATAATTATGGGTACATAATAGTTGTATATGTTTATAGGGTACATGTGATGTTTTGATACAGGCATACAATGTGTATTAATAGTATTTCCTCTGTTTAACTTTAAAAAATAGCTAAATATATTTTTTAAAAGATTACATTTAGGGGTACATTTTGCATTTGGTTTCAATTGGAGGGGAAAATAATGTTCATATTTATATGCATTAGATGGCATTAGAGTTACATGGTAATTTTATGATAATAAGGTTCTTCCTTCATTTCCACAACTGATTTATCCTGAATAGGAATTTATCCATCCATTTCTTAATGGGTTCAGGAGTTGCTCATAATTGCCATAAGTAGGGAATTACTTCTCAGCCATGTGTGCATAATGCTATAATAAAGACGACTGTATGTGACCTCTCTTAACTTTCCTTCCCTCCAGTCCCAAGATGTATATTTTCATAATCCCTTTCTATCTATCTCAGAAGAAAGGGGTTTTCTTAATCTTTTCCAAAATTAGATCACTTGATTTTACCTTATCTGGTGCAATAAATTCTCATTACCTTACTCAAATCTGTATTTAACTTTCCTTCCACTTCATGGTTCTCTGCAGCCTCTAAGACCCCTAACCTCCCACTAATAGCAACAAAGAGTTCCTTCTTGACTCCATGTTAAACTGCCTCAATTCTCAACAATTTATTTTTATAATCTGGGCATTTAAACTTAGTCTAGATTCACTCACAAACAGCAGTGAACATCCATAATCGGAATTATGGGACATCAATACATACAAAGTAGAAGAATAAAATTTGTTATTGAACTATTATGTAATGGATCTACCAACCTTTTCTCTAAAAGTGATGTTCATTATCATGCCAAGATAAAACATCCTGCAGGTCTTTTGCAGTGTCCTGATATTGTATGTTTTCTCTTGTTGAATTCTTTTGTGATTACTATTAAAACATAGGTAGTCCCACAATATATTTTTCTCACCTCTTTCTCAGGATTTAGAAACTTATATGTCATACTGTCCTAATGATTCTATAGTTTAACTATTACTGAGAATACATAGTAATTTTCTACCCTTAATAACAGAACGATTCAAAACAATAATAATGAATGGGGATGTTTCTTATGTACTTTTTAGAATCTATAAATTATGCTATTAAATGGTTAATATTTTTAGTAGATAACAGATTTCAAAGAAAAAGTATATGGTCATAAATTTTAAAGTTTTCACTGAAGGCTCTGAATAATAGACATTAAAATGTGTTGACTTAAATGAAACTTCATGGTTCTCTTTCATTATTTTCATGCATTGGCCTCTTTGAAAGTGAGTGGGTGACAGAGAGGATTTGTAATATTTGTGTTTTGTCCAACATGGGTCAGAAAAAGGATAAGCCAGAGAAAAATAATAAGAGTTTAACACAAATTCTGGCTTTCTCAGAGGCAATGAATATTCTGAAATACCTGAAAATTTTTGAAATGATATATAAGCTATAATTCTAATATAAAAATAGAAATAAAATAAATCTATTTGGAAATTTTCTGATCTCTGATTATAAAGGCAGTAGTAAATAAAAGATTCAGTATACATATACTTTAAAAGCTATTTATTAAATATTTCTCTCTATTTGGTATCATTATCACTGTTGGAACTATTACTGTCATCATAAATAGAAGTGTTTCTAATTGAGGATACCATCATATCTACAATGTCTTTTTTGGGGTTTTCTTCTAAATCAGTCTGTATTGCTCCAACTTCTGCTAGCTTCCATTCAAGTTCTGTAATAAATAACCCATCATTAAGTCAGATATAAATCTTGGAAAAATGAAAAGAAGAATTTCTCATCTATATGAAACAGAAGTTGACAGTAATAAAATTAACATGGAAATGATATATTTAGAACTGGATGACAATGAAAGTACTACAGTGTCAGAATACACAATGGATACAGCAAAGTTATACTTAAAGGGAGAAATTACTATTACAATGTGACTTAATTAGTTTGTTTTGTGCTGCTAAAATAGAATACCCGAGACTGGGTAATTTATGAAGAATAGAGATTTATTTCTTACAGTTCTGGAGGCTGGAAAGTCCAAGGTTGAGGGGCCTGCATCTGGTGAGGACATTCTTGCTGTGTCATTCCATGGTGGGATTTGAGAAGGTGAGAGAAGATGAGCAAGAAAGAGCAAGAGAAGGCTGAACTTGCTTTTAAAACAAACTCGCTCTCAAGAGAATGAACCCACTTCTGCCATAACGACAATCCATTCAGAGGGCCAAACCCTCAGGACCTAATCACCATTGCATTGGGGATTAAGTTTCCAACACATGAACTTTGGGGGACACATTTAAACCACAGCATTCTGCCCTGGCCCCCAAAATTCATGTCCTTCTCACATGCAAAATACTTTCATTCCATCCCAGTAGTCCCAAAAGTCTTGTTCCAGCATCAACTCAAAAGTCCAAAATCCAGAGTATTATCTAAATCAGATATTGGTGAGACTCAAAGCAGGATTCATACTGAGGCAAATTTCCCTCCAGCTATGAGCCCATGAAATGAAACAAGTTATCTAATTCCAAAATAAAATGATGAGATACTCATAGGATAGACACTCCCATTCCAAAAGGGAGAAATAGGCGAGAAGAAAAGGGTAACTGGTCCCAAGTAAGTCCAAAACCAAATGGGGAAAACAACATTAAGTCCTAAATCTGGAGAAGAATCTCCTTTGATTCTATCTCCTGCATCATGGGTACACTGGGGTAAAGGTGGTCCCCAGCCTTGCTCCTATGGCTTTTCTGGGCCCAGTCTACACAGCAGCTCTCACAGGTTGGAATTTTGTGCATACAGTTTTCCCAGGCTGGAGGTGCATACTGGTAAGCCCAACAGTTCTGGAGTCTCAGGGACTCCTGTGGTTCCACTAGGCATTGCCCTAGGGGGGACTCTCTGCAGTGGTTCCACGCTTGTGACAAGTCTCTGCCTGGGCCTCT
The DNA here is from genome assembly GCA_008086735.1 of Cheirogaleus medius. Lineage (NCBI taxonomy): Eukaryota > Metazoa > Chordata > Mammalia > Primates > Cheirogaleidae > Cheirogaleus > Cheirogaleus medius. Next base: position 6,761,635 of record VBSM01003198.1, read on the forward strand.
ACGCTATTGGTGACATCCTTTGAAATCGAGGTGGAGGCCACTATGGACTCACAGCTCTTGCATTCTTCCCACCTACAGAATTAGCACCATGTGGACACTGTCGAAGTTTATTGCTTCTACCTTCCAAAGTGGCAGAGCAAGCTGTACCTGGGCCTACCTGAGCCATGGCTGGAGTGTCCAAAGGGTGCTGTGCTAAAATGTGGGGAGCAGAGTCCCAAGGTGGCACAGGGCAGCAAATGCTGAAGTCCCATAGGCACCTCTCCTGAAACCTCATCCTCAAGGTCCTAGTTTGCCTCAAGTATCTCTGAAATGCCTTTGGGGTCATTCTCCTGTTGGCTTTATGAACAGAACCTGCCTTTCTTCTATCCATATCAATCTCTTTGGCAAACAGTCACTTGGCCACACCTTTAGTATTCTCTCCTGAACATGCCTTTTCATTCCTTACATGGCCATGTTGAAATTTTTCAAAATTTTTACTTTCTGCTTCCCCTTTAATTATAAATTATGTCTTGAAATCACTTCTCTTTTCTCTCATTTTGCTATAAGCAGCCAAAAGAAGCCATGCAGCACCATGAAGGGGGCTTACTGGACCCAGTTCCAATGATTAGATATTTCTTCTGCCAGGTATCCTAGAACATTGCTCTTAAAGTCTGCTTTCCATAAAATCCTAGGAGATGAACACTATTCTGCCAAGTTCTTTGCAACTATAAACAAGAATGGTCTTTAGTCCAATCCCCAATACCTTGTTCCTCAGTTCCATCTGAGACCTCATCAGATGGCCTTTACTGTCTGTATTCCTACCAGCATTCTGATCACAACCTAAACAATCTCTGAGAAGTTCCAGACTTTCCCTACAGGTCTTCTCTTCTTCTGAATCCTCACCAGAATCACCTTTAATGTTCCATTTGCAGAAATCTAGGCTGCTTCTAGCCTGCTCCTCCAAATTCTTCCAGCTTCTACCCACAGCAGTAGTCCCCCATTATCCAAGGTTTCACTTTCTGTGGCTTCAGTTACACACAGTGCAGTATAATAAGATAATTTGAGAGAGAAGGAGAGACCATATTCATATAATTTTTATTATAGTATGTAGTTATAATCATTCTATTTTATTAGTAGTAATTATTGTTAATCTCTTATTGTGCCCGATTTATAAATGAAACTTTATCATGGGCTTGTATGTATAGGAAAAAATACAGTATGTATAAGGATTGGTACTATCTGCAGTTTCAGGCATCCACTGGGAGTCTTGGAACATATGCCCCATAGATGAAATGGGATTACTGGACCCAGTTCCAAAGCCACTTCCACATTTTTAGCTATTTGTTATAGTAACAGCCTCACTGGTTTGTACCAATTGTCTGTCTTAGTTTCTCTTGTGCTGCTATAATGAATTACTACAGATTGGATAATTTACAAAGAAAAGAAATTTCCTTCTCACAGTTCTAAAGGCTGGAAAGTCAAGGTGTCAGCATCTGGACAGGGCCTTCTTGTTGCAGCATCCCATGGCGGAATTTGAGAGGGTGAGAGAGAGAACAAGAAAGAACCAAATTCGTTTTTTACAACAAACCCACTTTAGCAATAACAAACCCACTTCTGCGATAATTAACCTATTTCCATGATAATGATATTAATGGCCTCATGACCTAATCTCCTCTTCAGGGTCCCAGCTCTCAACACTGTTGTACTGGGGATTAAGTTTCTAACACATGCCCTTTGGGGATACATTCAAATCATAGTAAAGTGTTTATTTTTTAAAATGACTGAAAGTAAATAGTTTAAAAGTTCAGATCAAGAAGCTAGGCAAAGAACAACAAAGTAAACCCAAGAAAAGAAGAAAAAGGGATATAATGAAGAAAATACTTTAGAGAAAAAGAAAAGTAAAAACAATAGGGACAACCAGCAAAATCAAAAGCTAGTTCTTCGAAGAGACTAATAGCACAACTCAGGCAAAAATGATCACAAGTAAAGGAAAGAAACCAATTAGCATAAAGAATTTACATGGGACACAACAAAACAATAGCAAGATATCATTTCATGTCCATCAGATTGACATACATACAAAAAAACAACAGGTTAGTAAGACCAAGATCTGGTGAAAATGTGGGTAAATGGGAACCCTCATAAAAACTAAAACTCTCAAAAGATTTTAAAAGTCATGGGACTACTATGAAAAACCATATGTCAATACATTTGAAAACTTTAATGAGAAAATGTCAATAAAAATATGAATTACCAAAACATGCCTAAGACAGAAAGCCTGAATATGCCAATAACCAAAAAATAGAATTGATAACCAAATATCCCCCATCCTTGCAAATTGATCATTTTGTTAAATTTATTACTAAGTACTTTAAAGATGAACAAAAACATTTATAAGGAAAATTATAAAATATATTTGAAAATCATAAAAGAAAGCCAAAATAAATGATAAGCTGTATCTCATTCATGGATGCCAACATTTATTCTTATTAGGGGACTTGAACAGATTATTTGTATACCCATGTTCATAGCAGCATTATTCAAAACTATTTAGGCGAAAGGTAAAAACAACCTAAGTGTTCATCAATAGATGAAGGGATAAACAAAATGTGCTTAAAAAGGAAAGAAATTTTGATAACATCCTACAACATGGATGAGGACATTATGCTGAGTGAGATGTCAGTCACCAAAGGACAAATAACATGACTACACTTATATGAGGTACCTAGAGCAGTCAAATTCATAGAGACAGAATGTAGAAGGGTGGTTGCCAGGGACTGAAGGCATTGAAGAATGAGGAGTTATTGTTTAATGGGTACAAAGTTTCAGTTACGCAAGAGGAAAAGAATTCTGGAAGTAGATGATGGTGATGGTAGTACAACAATGTGAATGTCCTTAATGCCACAGAGCTGTACACTTAAAAATGATTAATGTTATTTTATGCTACGTTACACAATTTTTAAATACACCAATGAATTTCATTGCTATCTCCCTCTCAAAAAACAAAAAGTATTAGATACACACTAAATTTGCGTTAGCTTTTGCCTTTAAGGAAGCAGGGAAGGAAACAGCACTAGGAATGGAAATACAGGTAACTTCAACTGTATCTGTAATGTGTTTTTAAAAAATACGTGAACAGATAGCTGAAGCAAACATGAATAACTATTCACATTTGTTATTTTTGATAATTGCTATGATCTTGAATGTTTGTGTTCCCCCAAACTCCTACGTTGAAATCCTAACACCCAAGGTTATGTTATCATTAATAAGAGGTGGGGCCTATGGGAGGTGATTAGATCATGAGGGCAGAGCCTTCATGAATGAAATTAGTGCAAAGAGGCCCAAGGGAGCCTGTTTGACTCTTCCACCATGTGAGGACAGCAAAGTCACTGTCTATGAAGAACAGGCCCTCACCAAACACTAAATCTGCTGGCACCTTGACCTTAGACTTCTCAGCCTCCAGAACTGTGAGATATAAAGTTTCTTATTTATTAGCCACCCAGTTTATGCTATTTTTGTTATAGCAACCTGAACAGACTAAGACAATAATGATTTCATGAATGCTTACTATAATATTCTTTGTACTCTTATGTATTAATTTTTTAAATTAAAAAGATAAGCTCCAAGCTAGCAAAACAATGCAGTGAACCAAGGAGGGGCCTTAGAGAATAGAAGGAAAAGGGTGAAATTCTGGAACAATTGAAGCATTGGAGGTCTCAATAAGGCCTACAACAGTTTTTAGAGAGTGACAGAGTGAAAGAATACCTGTTGAAAACAGCCATTCGCAACGGCTTTAACACGATGGTGAGAGGAAAAGATTTTTAGTTTCATAAAATGGAGTTAAAGCAGTTCCAAAAAATGAATAGACCAAATAAATGGCTTTAGGAAATAAAAATAATTAAAGAAGATAAAAATATAAAATCTTGTGCTGTGTGCCATGAAAAAGAAATTAATAGGAGATATGGTCTCTGCATCTCTTTTTAGGGAGATGAAACTCAAAGAGAATTGATTAATCAACAAAATCAGGTAGCATGTGAATAAGTGAAAAATGAGTTATATAGAGAATATATACTACAGAAATTCAGTAGAGAAGAGGGGGGCAGAATACAAATTGGTCCAGGGTTACAAAATGAGGTAAATGAAAATTGAGGAGACCCATGAAGGTGTAAGTTTGGACAAGAAGAATAAAGAAAGGTAGGGTATTTTAGGTACAAGCAAAGAGTGTGTAACAAAGTGTGATGGCACAAATGAGTAAGGTATGACTGGGGGTAGTGAATGAAGACCAGTCCAGCTGAAGCAGAAACTAGCAAGCACTGAGAAATAGGGTTGGAAAGCTCAGCTGAGATTCTAAAGCAGAAGATTCTAAATTTTTAATTTATTTGAGACAAGGGACTGTAAACGATTTTAAGCAGGGGGTGTTATAAGAGTATTATTGTAGGAAGATTAATCTGGAGGCATACAAGAAGAGAGTAGAAGCAAGATAAAAAAAGTAATGTATTAAGGAAATAAAACCTTCATGTTACTTGTTAATTTATGGAATAATTCACCCATTATTTTTATAAGCAACATTTGAAAATAACATCATTACCTTCTAGCTTGAGATTTATCCCTCCACATTCTATAATTCCAATGAACTTGCCTTCTATCTGACCATTTTTATAAACAAAAATTGTTGGCAAACAATTGTCATGGTAGTGTTGAATACAGCTATTCACGATGGCTTTAACAAATTTAGTTTCTGGAAACTTTCTTGCTAGACGACTAAGATGCTGGTTAACCAACAAACACATTGGAATGCTGAAAAGAGAAATAGTACACACAATATCTTTAGGAAACAGCCTGCTCATCTCAGTCTATTTAAGTGAAACATTCCCATGACAAATATATATTTTAAATAGTGTTTGATGTAAAAGTGTATCATTTTCATCCTCTGTTGTTACCTTTAGCAATGATGACGATATGCAGAGTCCTCTGACTTTTGTTGCAAACACCATCATAGCCTGGGAATGAAGCTAGCTACGATGGGAATCTGATGCCTAATTTAGGCAGACTACATCCAATTAGCATCAGTTTAGTTCAAGCCAGTTCCCAGTTTGTAGGTAACAAGAAAAAAACAACAAAACAAAAATAGGACATTTCTAGGGAATCCTTGGCAGATCTGAGTTGAAACAAAGCAATCCCAACTCTTGTCACCATCATGAGCTTATTTCTACATAATGAGATTACCACGTCTAACATTTCTTGTTTCAGACTTTCTGATTTTCCTGACTCCAGCAAACTTCATCTGCGATCTTTGGCATCCCATTCCATGCCACATCCTTGTCCATTATCCAGAACTATTCTTTTTTTTTTTTTTTTTGAGACAGAGTCTCACTCTGTTGCCCAGGCTAGAGTGCCATGGCGTCAGCCTAGCTCACAGCAACCTCCAACTCCTGGGCTCAAGCAATCCTCCTGCCTCAGCCTCCCGAGTAGCTGGGACTACAGGCATGCATCACCACGACCGGTTAATTTTTTCTATATATTTTTAGTTGGCCAATTAATTTCTTTCTTTTTTTTAGTAGAGATGGGGTCTCACTCTTGCTCAGGCTGGTCTCAAACTCCTGACCTTGAGCGATCCTCCTGCCTCGGCCTCCCAGAGTGCTAGGATTACAGGCGTGAGCCACCGTGCCCGGCCCAGAACTATTATTCATCAGAAATTTAAAATCACTTGGAAATATGATCCAAACCTCTATTCTTCCTGCTCTGTCATTTAACTCCCATTACACCCATACTTCCATCAGTCCCTTGTCTCTCAGTCTGTCATTCACAGCTTTAGTAAAGTGTTTCAAGGCTAATCCCTTCACTTCTACTTTATTCCACGCTCCTTCCATTTTCTGTGGAACCTTTCTCTGTGGGTTATTCTGCCTCCTTCTTTTCCTATTTTCTTATCTTTCCTTCTCTAAAGACTCTTTCTCCTCCATTTTACATAAACATATTCAAGTTACTAAATCTTAAAAAACAAAAATCCCTTACCACTCTGTGTCTCCTTCTATTAATAACTACTTTCTCTCCTTCTAGTCACAGCCCAGAGGAAAAATAAAAAAAGTCTCTATGTTTTGCTCACCTTCTTTCTTGAACCACTCTCCCCTTTTGGCTTCTGTGATAACACTTATTTATCAATTTCCTTTTTATCTTTCTGACTTCCTTCTTCTGTCTTTGCCTCAAATGTAGATGATCCTTATGGTTATATCCTGACCCTCGTCTCATTCTAGACACATTCACTGAGCAATCTTAGCCGTTCCACTGTCAATTTCGGATGAATTTCATTTTCCCTCCTTCCCCACCCAAAAAATCTGATCTTTCTCCTATATTTTCTTAGGTTGGCACTCAGTACAAAAATCTCCCTTTCTTCTACAACATCTAATCAGTAATCAAGACATACTGATCCTACCTCCTTATTTCATATCTCTCCTCTCCTCTCTTTGTCCATTGCCTAACTCCTGTGCTTTCTTATCTGAGGTTGCCCTAAATGGTCCCTGTGTCCAGTCCTGGCTCCCCACATTCATCCTTGACCCTGCTTACAAAGAGAGCTCAGCATGAAAATCTCACTGGGTAACCCTATGACTCTGTCCCTCCCCCAAACTTAAAACCCCTTCAATGGCTCCTCATTGCTTTTAGCATAATGTCTGGGTTCCTCAGGTGGCCTTCAAAGATCTCCATGGTCTGGGCCCTGCCTACCTCTTCAGCATTATTCTCTCTCTGTCACCATATTGCACCACATGCTTTAGCCAGATCAAATTGCTTAAAGCCCCACAGAGCACCATGCTGGCTCTTACTTCCATATCTTTACTCAAGCTGCATACTCTATCTAAAATACCCCATTCATCTAATATACTTCCTTTAACCCTATATACCTAGGGAAACTTTTCTTGTTTTTTGATGCCAAGACCAAGAATGATTTACCCTATAGAACTTTCCATACTTCCCTCCTCCAAAAGCAGAACTCGCCACTCCTGTCTTCAGTGCCTTTCCTCTACTCTGTGTAGACTTCAACCACAGAACCTAAAAGACTTTATTATTATATTTAATTGTCTCCTTCTACTATATTGAAATGTACAAAATGTCAGAGACAGCCTTTGCATCCACAGCATCTACAAAATTCTCAGAGATCCTCTTAATCCTAGCTGATGTTGTATATCAGTTTATGGAGGAAGAAGCTAAGAAAAGCAAACTAAATGCAGTACTTGTTTAATTTACATTTCAGAATAGATGTATATCATTTCTCTGGACAATTATAACTTGCTACCCATCCAGATACTGCTTTATTTTAGTTGGTGGCCTGCTGAAAGTAATACTAGAGAAACATACACTGCCCAATTTAAGTACCAGTTTTCCACACAAAGCAAAGACATAAATTGACTTCTTGAGTTTAAATTTCCCACAGATAGGTTAAATGAATCCCCTAATAGCTAATTCAGAGAAACGTTATCATTACTGTCAGGATGAAAGCTCAGTCAGTGGTATGACGGATATTTATGAGGTGGGTCAGCAGTGCACATGGCAGAAGGCAGGTGGGCGCTGGTGGTAGCAGTGAAAAGCATGCAACTGAGAGAGTTGGCGTAACAAACTATGGTCCAGGGGGAAAGGGCTTGCCTCAAGACAGTTCTGACCACAAGGGATAGGGGAACACATTTGGTGTTGGAGTTCAAGGGTCAGAATTTTTAACCCCAGAAGAGCTATAAAATATAAGGCAGACCTCTGACATCACAAAACAAGTTAAGGGCATATTTATGGTGTTCAGGGTTCAAAATATGCACTTAGGTATACGAATAATATAAAAGCCCCAAACTAGAATTCAGGTACAAGCGTAAGATTTGATAAAACCAGAAACAAGACTGACTCTAATCTGAGCCACTAGACTCGGTGGCCTAGGTTGAGTTAGATCTCTCTGAGGCTGTGGTCCCCAACCCACGGGCCACCAACCAGCACCGGTCCATGGCCTGTTAGGAACCGGGCCACTGAGCAGGAGGTGAGTGGTGGGTGAGTGATAGAAGCTTCATCTTTATTTACAGCCACTCCCCCATGCCCCTACCCATGGTCCGTGGAAGAACTGTCTTCCATGAAACTGGTCTCTAGTGCCAAAAGTTTGGGGACCACTGCTCTAAGGCACCTTAAGAGGACTGAGCTTTCATTTGCATGAAAAGTAGGCCCAATCCTATATAATGGCAAAGAGCCTATAATGGCAAAGAGCCATTAAAATTATAAAACTTAAGAGCCTAGTAAAAAAACTGTCACTCTCCTATAAAATGTATAGAAGGTAGCTAAAAACACAAATTTGTTTAACAGTTATACTTTATGATATTAAAAACTTATGAGAGAGCTGGGTGCATCACATATGCCTATAAACCCAGCTACTAGGGAGGCTGAGGCAGGAGGATTGCTTGGGCCCAGGAGTTTGAGTCCAGCCGGGGCAACTTAGTGAGACCCCATCTCTGAAAAACTGTTTTTAAAAAGTTATGAGTAAATCTATTGTTAAAAACTAGATTTTTCTAAAGAATATTTACAACACAAATAATTATTTCCTATTACGTTTTACAAATTTGGATTATGATAGATTAATTTTCTTAAAATATATGTTTTATACCAACACATGAATTTTTTTAATGTCCAAAAAACTAATATTTTATGTAACTATCTTAGATTGGCCCCCAAAAAACCTTCTGAGGTCACAAATACTTAAAATATTATGAAACCACATTCTTACTCTTTGAGTCTATCAAAGCATATGATGATCTGAAGCAGACTAAAACACATTCGACCTCTATGAATTTTTGAAAATCATTTGTCAAAACTAGTAACTTATCTAGAAGTAACCATTAAAGTAAATAATTTTATTTAGCAGCAACTTTATTCTGCTACTTATAAAGGGTCAGAAAGGACATTCAGTGAACTACTTCAGTAAATAACATTTGCTTCAAACAAAAGTCAGGTTTGTAAATGTCAATATTTCTCATCCTTCTCTGTGAGACCTACGACCAACAACATTGGCAACTTGGTTTAACCAAGGAAGTGGTACCAGTAAAATGAGAATGTGATTCTTTTTAAGACTTTAAAACAACTTAAAAATTAATCTACTAAGAGTTTTAGTTACAATAAAAGTTAACTTTTATGGGGCGTTTTCTTTCATGGGCATGTTGTCCTGTCAAAATTTGACTGAGGAATTGGTGAGCTGATAAACAATAGGACTGTAATTTGCATAAATTGCTCTGTATGAATTTCTCCAAGGACCTAAAGAGAGAATAAATCTATTATTTATTCAGAGATTAAGATGAGAACAGTAAGGGCTGCTGTCATGGCCTCTGTCCCTGGAATAGTTTACAGCTCTGCGGCAGAGGAGTTGGGACCTATAGCTAGAGGAGGGGCTGTTTCAATGAGAGAAACAGTTGGGGAAAAGTCTACTCTCTCCAATTATTATACCAGGCTTCTGAGGCCTAGGGACCTTGGGTTATACTTAGTACAACCAGGCATTTTAAAATTAATTGTCTTGGAGGAATGGGGAGTACGGGAGAACTGCTCTATTCAAAGAGACTTAAGAGACATGCTACATCTCAATGTGCTGCATAATCCTTGATTGGCTCTTTGTTAAAAACTGTATGTATTTATTAAAGATATTCTGAAGTCAGTTGGGAAAATTTTAGTAAGGATTAGGTATTAGATGCTATTAGAAATTATTGTTAATTTTGTTAGGTGAGAAGATGGTATTGTGGTTATGTAGAAGAATGCTCTTGAAGAGGTTCATAGTATGCCGCTCCAAAATATGCCACTCTGGCGTAAGGGTTATTTTGAACTAAGGGCAACTGAGAAGAAACAGACACAAAACTCCCTGCCCTCTCCCTCTCTACCAGGAAGAGCAGGGCATTCTTCATCATTAGAGACAACTCTAGACTCTTACCAGCCCAGAGAGGCACCAGAGGAATCTATATAACAAACCTTGCTAAAAACGACCTTCCTCTCCAATCAATTTCACCCATGTGTCTTCCTTTCCGCAATTTGCCACCACTAGAAGCTCAAAGTCACTTTCTTTTTTGTTGTCACTTCTCTATAAATTTATAGTTCTTTTGTTAAGATGCTATATAAGCCCAAGTTCTAACCACCCCTTTGAGTTACTTCTTGAATTCTTCAGTTGTATATATTTTTTTCTTATTAATCTGTCTTTTGTCAGTCTAATTTGCAGGGCATCAGCCAATGAACCTAAGATGGGTAAGAATTTTTTTTTTTCTCTCCGGCATCCTTATGTTTTAAAGATACATGCTGAAACACACAGGAATAAATCATCATGCTATGTGTAATTTACTTTGAAATGGTTCTGTGGATGAAAATACACACACACAATGGTATAATAGGCAAAAGGGTCATTATTAAATATATGTAGTAGGTATTTAGAGTGCTCATTTTATCATTCATTCTACTTTTCTGTATTTTTGAGATTTTTCCATAATAAAAAGTTTTAAACTAACTAGCAGAGTACTTATTTTTCTAAGAAGTGTGATTAATTCTTTAAATTAAAAATAAAATATTTTAAAATACCTAATTTAATCCCTAAAGCCAATGACCATCAAAAACTCTATAGATGTATGTATAATATATACACATTTCTTTTTCCTGAGTATTCTTTGTTATATGGTTTATAGAATCTTAAAACCAGAAATATGTCTTTTAAAACATTAGTACATTTACATTTTGAAATGCTAATGTAATTACCTTGATCTGTATAGATGAATTATAACCCATACATCTTTTTCTGCGTTTGTGACTTCATTCACATACTGATTTCCAGAAATTTCTCTTAATTCCCCAAATTTTTGTTTTTTTGTAAGACATTTCCATTCCTGTAACCGCTTTTCTCTAATTAAAAAATGAAATTAGGTTACGTGAGAATTGTCATATTCTTAAAGTCATTCTCATATGCAGTAACTATTTAGAGCAATGAATATAATACTCATATATATCAAACACTTTAAATGATAAGGTAACCATTAATAATATTAGAAAGCCAATTTTTATATAGGAATTTGTGTTTCCATGGATATTGAAAAGTATGAGATTTTTGCTATTGACTTTTAAATTTATTTATATTTAGTACTAGGTTGTAATCATAGCTATAGAGAGTTTATTTAGACATTAGGCCAACAAATTCTCATGTACAGGTTAAATACTTTTTAGAGGAGAATATCCATAATAATATCTGACATTTATCAAGTGCTTACCATGTTGCCAGACACTATTTTAAGTATATCACATTAACTTAATCCTTGCAAAAATGTTACCAAGTCAGTGCTATTATTATCCCCATTGATACACTTGTAACTATCATGCTAAGCTGACCTTCAGTCCAAACCCTTTGTGAATATTTGCAATTAGTTGTTGTAAACATAAATTTATTCAAGGTAGAGAGGTAGAAGAGGAGAGTGATTATGAGCTCTAAGGTCAGACTAAACTGGTTTTAAATGCCAGATCCAATACTTATTAACAGCATGAACTTTGACAAGTTATTTAAATTCTCTAAACTTCAGTTTCCCTGACTGTACATGGGAACAATACTAATAACTACTTACGTGGGATTGTTGAGTATTAAATGAGATAATACATGTAAATTTCTTAGCATGGTGCCTAGCACACAGTGAATATTCAATAAATGTCACGTATTTGTTCATCCATAGAAAACCTTAAAACTTTGTTTAAAAAAAAACTCTCTCAAAATTTATATACTTTGATAATTTAGCTATTGAATGCCTGATTCACCAAGCAAACCCAAATGGTTTCTGACATGTCTGTAAGTTTCTTAATATTTAGTGATTTTATACCTCTAAATTTGCTGGGGGTACTTACTCCCTTTCTTTCTCTGTATATAAATTATATTTTCTTATTTTGTGTATTTTTTTTTTTTGAGACAGAGTCTCACTCT
>VBSM01003198.1:6779044-6803768 GCA_008086735.1 Cheirogaleus medius
AAATACAACTCTTTTAAATCCCCTGATAGCTGCCTGAGTCAGCAGAAGCTGACATAACAGCAGCAGCCTCTGTTCCTGTACCTTCATGTTCAAAAGCAGCAATCTGTAACCAGAACAAAGAATCCCGATATTTGGAAGAAAAGACCCTTATTGCCCACCCTGGTTCCAGCAGGCTGTGTCAGAAATCCAGGTTGCTGTCCACACCGCTGCCTGCCATGGGGCTTGGGGGTGAGGAGTGGGTAGCTCCTACTGCACTGAGGGCTAAAACCAATTGGTACTAACTCCAATTTACCAGCCAAGCTTTCCCCTGGAAACTGTAAGCGTTGAATAGACTCCAGAGTTCTAAAACAGCCACTTCAGACAGTTTCTGCCACCTTTTTGATTAGGTGGAGAGACGAATTCCTGGAGCTTCCTACTCTGCTGTCTGCCTTGACATCTCCTTATTAGTTATTTTTTTCACATTCCTTAATTTGGGTTTCTTTGATGTTTTCTTATGATTAAAATTATGCATTATTGAGAAAGATACCACAGAGGTGATATGTGTCCTCCTCAATAAAACATATGAGGGGTTTCTCGATGTCCACATGTATTACTGGTGATAGGAACCTTGATCACTTGCTGTTTTAGTCCATTCTGTGTTGCTATAAAGGAATAACTGAGGATGGGTAATTTATAGAGAAAAGAGGCGTATTTGGCTCATGGTTCTGCAGGATATACAAAAGCATGGCGCTGGCATCTGCTTCTGGTGAGGGCCTCAGGAAGCTTTCATTCATAGCAATAAGTGAAGGGAGAACAGGTGTCACATGGCGAGAGGAAGGAAGCGAGAGAGAGGAGGAAGTACCAGTCTCTTTTAAACAACCAGGTCTCATGTAAACTAACAGAGTGAGAACTCACTTATTAACACACTGAGAACACCAAGCCATTCAAGAGAGATCTGCCTCCATGACCCAAACACCTCCAAGTAGACCCACCTCTAACACTTGGGATCCAATGTTGACTTAAGATTTGGAGGGGACAAACATCAAAACTATATCACTTGCCTAAGATAGCATCTACCAAAACTCTCCACTGTAAACTTACTATTTCCTCCTCTATAATTACTAAATATTCAGAGCAGAATTCTTTGAAATTATACAAATATCCTATTTCTATTTACAGTTTAAACCAATAATTTTAGCATCCGTCAGTGGATCTTGCCCATAAGGAATTATCACTGTTCTGATGGTGATTTTTCTATTTTTCTCATTTCATCTTTATTAGTTAAAATTCTTCAGTAAGGAAGGGGCTGTCACTTCTGAAATTGTTCATATTATTATTATTTATGTATATCCCTATGGACTTATATATATTTAGCCTATTATTTGCTTTATGATCCAATATTATAATTATTTATTTTGTTTTTGAAGTTGTTCCAACTTTGACCATTGGGAAAATTTTTCCATTTGACTCCTGGACACATGTCCACCTCCTGCCCGCCAGCCACTGCCTTTTTTATTCGTACTTCCTTACCTTCTAGCACCACAAGATCCTTCAGATTCATATTGTACTTTCTCAACCAACACCATGGAATCAAGCAGCTCTCCAAGGAGCACTGCTTCCTTTCATTAGAGAATGGTATTTATAAACCAAGATCTGAGTGTTCGATGTGTTCAGTGCTACTGGAGTATTGCTGCTTCTAACCCCAATTCATGGTTTCTCAATGTTAAAACAACCTTACATTCCTGGAACCAATACCACCTGATCAGGATGTATTATTTTTTTCTTAAATTGCTGGACTTGGCCAGGTGTGGTGGCTCATGCCTGTAATCCTAGCACTCTGGGAGGCCGAGGCAGGAGGATTGCTTGAGCTCAGGAGTTCAAGACCAGGCTGAGCAAGAGCAAGACCCTATCGCTACAAAAAAAAAAAATAGAAAAATTAGCCAAGTGTGGTGGTGTGTGCCTTTAGTTTAAAGGCTGGGGAGGGAGGATTGCTGAGCCCAAAAGTTTGAGGTTGCAATGAGCTATAATGATGCCACTGCACTCCCAGGGTGACAGAGCCAGACCCTGTCTCAAAAAAAAAATAATGCTGGACTTAATTTGCTCACATTTTCTTAAAGATTTTTGTGTCTACATTCATGAGGGAGACCTGTCTGTAGTGTTCTCTTTTTGCAATGTCTTTGTCTGGTTTTAGTATCAGGATAATGCTGGCTCTGTAAAATAAGTTGGGAAATGTATGAACTTGTTCTAATTTCTAAAAGAATTGTTTAACAGTGGTAATCAATTTTTACTTAAATGATAAAAACCCTTGATAAACATCATGCTAGAAGTAAAATCATGACCATCTTTATATTGGCTTTTTATTGATATTTTCTGCTTTACTTATATATAGCTTGATGAAGTTCTACTGTACATTACTGGATAGTTTTCTATTTAAGGTGGGTGCAATGGTGTGTGCCTGTAATTCCAGCTACTCAGGAGGTGAGGTGGGAGGAACACACTTAAGCCTAGAAGTTCCAAGCCAGCTTGGGCAACATATTAAAATTCCATCTTTCTATATAAAATTTTTTTTCAACTTCTATTTAAGCAAAGGCAAAAAATCAAGAAAAAAATGATGTAATACCATCTTATATAAAAGAGAGTTTTTAAATGTTACTTAAAAATTAGTTTTGTTCTTTTCAAAAGCTATTCCATACCACAAAAACTCTTAATTTTACTCTTATAATACTTCTTCATTCAAAAATTCATAAGCAACCCAAATGAATCATGGTACCTGTATGTTTCAATAGCTCGCATATCTTCTTCATCAAATTCATCTTCAGCTTCCTTCAATTGTGCAAGAGTCATCTTTTCATATGGTTTAACTAAGACAACATAAATCATAGATAATCAAATTGTTTAAAAACTATTCTTACTTTACGGCCAATGTCTAGAAAAAACAGTATCTTAGATAAATGGAGATCAAGAGTATCTATAAACAATCTTAAAGCAACCAGCCACAAAATAGCTTTTTATAATATTTTATATTATATTTTATATTATAATAGCTTTATATTTATATTAAAATGTTATTACTCCCTCAAAGTTCACAGAACTGACAAGCTACTTTTAAAAGTAGATGTGAAAATCAATTAGACCACTTAAGTTTAGATTTCCCCCAAGTACCTGGAAATCCTGACAAATAATCCATACTATATAGAATGATCAAAATAGAAGGTAAGCACAAGGTAGAGGGATATGCTGGAAGAAGATAGCTCACTAAGTTACATACCTCGTGCTATTTTAGTGCTTGTATTAACTAGTACCTGATTTTCAACATGTGAATTAGCCATTTTAGGTCAGTATCCTAATTTTGAAAGTAGGTGGGGTTTATATTAAATTATTTCTAATGTTCTCTCTCCCTCTATGTTCGTGAAATACAGTATTACTACCTTAATTGTATTACCCCTTACATCCAGCCCACCAAATGCACCACTGTACCCATTGCTTCTTTTTGTAAACGTAAAACCATTTCTTCAATTTCATCTTTTGGCTCTTCTTTTGGAGGAAGAATACCAAAATCTCTTAAAATTTCATTCCATTCTGTATCTTCGTTGGGATCCTACACAAAAGAAAAGAAAATCTAGTAACATAGTTGTGCATTTTAATATGTATTTGTAAAATTGACTTATACGTAGCACTTCCAAGTATGCAATTGTTTGTGAACTCTACAGAAGAGAAGTTTTAAAGAATAAAGCAAAATGGCCCACTTTTTCCTACGTCTCAGTACTAACGGTATTACATGTTACACTGAAAACTTTAACAAAAAATCAATTTAGAACACATATATCAAATATTAAGGAAATAAACCCGTAAGTCATAGAAAATTCACTGATGACTATAGAGGGCAAAACCAATTCACATCATGCAAAAATACAGTTTGGTTTCTGTTTCTACATAAGTATTCAATCATTCAGATGAACTTACTTCTATTTTCAGCTACACCATTTCATTAATACATTCCCTCTATCAATGCACAGGGTTCTAATTTCTCTATAACCTTATCAACACTTTTGTTATTTTCTGGTTTTCTATTATAACCACTCTAGTGAGTGTGAAGTGGTTTGTCATCATAGTTTTGATTTGCATTTCCCTAATGATTAGTGATGTTGAGCATTTTTTCATGTGCTTATTGGCCATTTGTATATCTTCTTTTGAGAAATGTATATTCAAGTTTGTCTTAGGCCATTTTGTGCTGATATAACAAAATACCTGAGGACTGGGTAATTTATAAAGAACAGAAATTTAGTTCTCAGAGTTCTGGAAGCTGGGAAGTGCAAGATCAAGGCACTGTCGTGTTCCACTGTCTGGTGAGGCTCTGGTCTCTGCTTCCAAGATGGCACCTTGAATACTGTCCTCCAGAGGGAAGTGATGCTGTTTCCTCACATGGCAGAGGCAGAATAGCAAAAAAGGGACAACTACCTCCATCAAGCCCTTTTAGAAGGGCAGCTAATTCCATTCATAAGGTAGGAGCCCTCATGTCTCAGTCACCTCTTAACAGCCCCACCTCCCAATACTCTCAGATTGGAAGCACCTGAATTTTGAAAAGAACACATTCAAACCATGGTAAAGTCCTTTGCCCATTTTTAAATTGGGTTGTCTTTTTGTTGTTGAGTTTTAGGACTTCTTCATGTAGTCTAGATATTATCCCCTTATCAAATACATGATTTGCAAAAATTTTCTCCCATTCTGTGGGTTGTTCTTTTCACTCTCTTGATAGCATCTTCTGATGCATAAAAGTTTTAAAGGGTAAAAATTTGGGTAAAGCCCAATTTATCTATTTATTCTTTTGTTGTTTGTGCTTTTGGTGTCACGTCTAAGAAATCAGTGCCAAATCCACTGTTATGAATCTTCCCCTTGCATTTTCCTTTAAGAGTTTCATAGCTTTAGTTATAGATCTTTGATCTATTTTGAGTTAATTTTTGTATATAGTCTAAAGTAAGAATTGAACTTCATTCTTTTGCATGTGGATATCTGGTTTTCTCAGCATCATTTGTTGGAAAAAAAAATTGGCCTTTTCCCATTGAATGGTCTTGGCAGCCTTCTTAAACATCATTTGAAAATATGTGTGGGTTTATTTTGAGATCTCTCTTCTATTCCATTGGTCTATATACGTGTCTTCATGTCTTCATCAAAACCACACTATTTTGATTACTGTAGCTTTGTAGCAAGTTTTAAAATCAGGAAGCATATGTCCTCCAACTTTGTTTCTCTTTGTCGAGTTTTGGCTATTTGGGGTCCCCTGAGATTCCCTATGAACTTTGGGATTGGTTTTTCTGTTTCTGCAAAAAAAAACTTTGCATTTTGACAGGATTGCACTGAATCTATAGATCAATTTGGGTAGTACTGGCCTCTTGACAATATTAAGTCTTCTAGACCACAAACATGGGATATCTTTTCACCTACTTGTGTATTTTTAAATTCCTCTCAGCAATGTTTTGTAGTTTTCAGCATCAAAGTCTTTTGCCTTCTTGGTCAAGTCTATTCCTAAGTATTTTATTCTTTTTGATGTTATTGTAACTGGAACTGTTTTCTTCATTTCATTTCAGAGTGTTCATTGTTACTGCATAGAAATGTCTTTATCAAAATAAAATTTTAAGGTCATTTTTTATTGTTTCCTTCTCCTTGCAGATATTTTGAAACAGGTCGTTTATTTTTATTTTCACACTAAGCAGTTCACACCTCCCCCTCCCTGTTGACATGTCCACGGAAATAAATCCTTTCTTCGTGACGATCCTCTCTGTCTCAGTAATTGGCTTTCTTTGCGGCGGGCAACATTGAACCCCCTTGTGGGTTTGGTAACAGTGGGGGAGGACAATTAAATTGAATTACACGCGGGCTGACATTACGAGTCTATTTTCTCAAGTCAAAACAAGTGCAACAGTTAAGATTGCCAGGATTCAGGTGTGAAACGCAATACTCAGCGACTCTGAACGTTTCCTCCAGCAACAAACCCACGTCTTGAAGATTGAAAAAAATGGCATTCTCCTAGAGTTAATCTGAATTTCTCTCAAAACTAGACAGGGACGCACGCAAACTTTAGCACCTGCCAAGAACAAATGTTAGAACATAATTTCTGTGGCTACCTTCTTCCCCATTTGTGTCCCTCAGCCTCCGGCCCAGCAGGAGACCCCACGGGGCGCTCCAGTGTCACCCAGTGGCCTGCGACCCTCACCTGCATGATGTTCTGCTCTGCCCCTCACGCGACAGAACCGTCCTGTCGCTCTTGAGGCGCTCCGGGCTGAGCCTCCAGGCGGGAAGAGAGCCAGCTGCAGGCCTAGCGGTTTCCAACGCCCATCTGGAGCAGGAGGGGAGATCAAAGGCTTCGGCACACCTGTGCCACGTGCCGCTCTGTTGCCAGGCAACCCAGAGGCGCAACCTAGGAGACGGCTGGGAGTACCGATGCCCCAGGTCCTGGAGCTTCTATGCCAAGCAGTGCCTTCCCTGTTCCCTGCGAGCCGTCGCTGCCGGTATTCCTCTCGCCTTCCCGCTGCCACCACCGCCAATCAACCAGCTGTTTCCCAGCTTCTGGGTGCCTTCCAGCCCTGAGTCCTGTCTCCATGGTGAAATAACAGACTCCGGGGATGGAGAACCCTTCAGAGGAGGAGTTCTTAACCTGGGACCATACATTATATTTGGGTAGATTTTAGGGGACGCCTAGCTCCCAGCCCCCAAAGGTACACATAATTCTGTTGTACCTATACATTTTTTTTCTGGACTTAAGGACTTTTGCTTTCATCAGATTCTCGAATGGGACTCTAGGCTCCCCACCTCCATCTTAAAAACCCAATGGCCCAATCCCCTTAACTAATGTGGTTTCAGTGGGGATTCACACTCTAAGACTGGTACCTACTGGACATTCTGGTATTTATAAGAGCTGGTGATTTTGTCACTGCAAATCCAAATAGGATAGCTAAAATAACTCATTAATACTCAACTGTCTGTGAGGTGTCTTTAATGAAAATATAAGAAAAGCATGTGTGCCAGTGCTGTCAAAAGCTACAGGGATCTAAGGAACATCATTATTTACAAGTTTATTGCACACCATTTATCATTAAAACACAAACAAACAATATTTTAAGATGCTTTTTTAATTTTCAACAAATTACACATTTAAAATCCCAACCAAATTTTACTAAGAATGTTTATAACACAGGGATTTTCAACACAGTAAATTTAACAAGGATGGTTTTTGAGAAGAAAACAAAATGTCAGTACATTTTATAATCCATAGCATTGTTTCTGTGGAAAATTAGTTGCCAACCTGTAAAAAAAGAAAATTGAATTAAATTCAAGTGTAAATGACTGTGAATGTGTGCATATAATGTTTGTATATAGACATTTCTATAAATATTTTGTCACAGAATAACAATTGCATCTGAGATATTTCCCAGCTGTTCTTAAGTCTGTATATTTTAACCTATATATCATTTAATCTCTCTTTAATGGAACATTTATTCTGTGTGTCTGTGTCTTCCAAAACTTTGTAGTTAACGATATAAAAGTGGCTTCCTAAAGCTCATTTATACCAATAAGATTTATGATTAAGACATTTCAAAACTTGCATTTATTCCTTGTGTATCTATTTCCTCATATATTTTCAGTTAAATCATCCTATTTTATGTTTAACCACTTTATAAATAAATATAGGTCATCAGGATGGAGAAAGACCTTAAATAATTAGATGAGAAAAACAAAGAGAAATGATTATCAAAGTGTTGTTCTATTGGCAAAATAAAATGAAATCTTGAGTAAATTAGTCTGTGTATATCCTAACCTTTGAAATAACCCAAATAAAGCAATTTTTCTCAACTTCAGAGAGAATTTTTTATTAAATTGATTTCAAATTGTGCATACGCTAACACTTACTTTGGTGTTACAGCCACAAGTATTTTTTTCCATGTAGTATTAAACTTTAATTTTTTTACATTTTGTAAATGCCAATGTACATTTGTAATATTATAAAAGATAGAGTTTTCCATTAAGTCTCTGTTCATAGGTTCCTTAAAAAAATAAAAATATTAAGAATATATCTTCTCATATTCCTCATGTGAACATAATTTATCAGGCCTCTTCTGAAAGAGGAGTTAATACCAAACACAGTTTGCAAACTCAAGTTTCTAATTCTGTCCCATGAGCACAATTTCTGAGGTCAATTTTCCTTCGCTTTTCCAATATTTGTATCTTTTTATTTCTTTCTTATCTAATGGAATTGGCTACTGCATTAAGAACTACATCAAATAAGTGAGAGTGTATCCTTATTTTGTTTCTGACATTAATAGAAATGCTCCAAAGTGTTTCACTATCAAGCCTGCTACTGTACTAACTTTGTTTGAGACCATTGTATAAATGTCAAGAAAGGATTCACCTCTTTTTATAAGATCTTTTAATAGATCAGAAATTGATGTGGAATTTTACCAAAAGAATCTATAGAGATCATCATATAATTTTTCTTTTAATGGTGAAATATTTTAATGCACTTCCTGATGTCGAACCATCCTTGAATTGCTGAAACAAATCTCACTTAGTGGGGTCATATAATTCTTTAAATATACTGATGAATACTATTTACTAACATTTCTTTTAAATTTTTGCATTGATATTTATAAATAGGATTGATTTGCAGTTTCTTTTGTATACTATTTTTGTAGTATTAGTGTTATTTTGGCTTTATAAATATATTTTAAGATATTTTTTCTTTTTCCAAGATAAAAAATGTCAAAATTGTTGGCTTAGTACTTTTTAGGAGATGGTTTCTAGATCACATTTTCAATATTTTCCCATAGCTATTAGTCTGTTTAGTTTTTTTCTTTCTTCTAAGGTCAATTTTGGTAGCACTTACTTTACTAGAAAATCCTCCATATTATCTAGGTTTCCAAATGGATATGCACAGAGATGTATAAAATGCTCTTTTATGATTTTTCTTTCTTTTATATGTTTTAATTTATCTTTTCATTTGTGTATTTATGATATTTCCCTTTTTTATTACAATAGGCTAATTAGGCAACTTTATTTTATTTTTTGCAAAGAATTAGATTTTTGCCTTCTTTACCAATTCTTCTATTTTACTATTTTTTATTATTTTGTTTTTATAACTTTCTTCCCTCTGCTTTCCTGAAATTCACCTTGTTCTTTTTTGACTTAATGAGTTAATTTTTTTTTTTTTTGAGACAGAGTCTTGCTCTGTTGCCCTGGTGCCCTGGGTAGAGAGTACAATGGTGTACTCTTGCCTCTTGCCTCAGAGTACTTGGGACTACAGGTGAGTGCCACGACGCCTAGCTAATTTTTCTGTTTTTAGTAGAGATGGGTCTCCCCCTTGCTCAGGTTGGTCTCTAACTCCTGAGCTCAAGCAATCCTCCTGTCTTGGTTTCCCAGAGTGCTAGTATTACAGGCGTGAGCCACCATTATGCCCAGCCAGAGTTAAATTATTGATTCATTAATTCTTTCTTGCTTAGTTTAAGGCCTTGAATTTTCCAATGAATATGACTTTGACAGAATCCTCTAAATTTTAATATGCAGTGTTTAATCTTTTTTTCTAGATATTGTGTAATTTTGGTATTGATATCTTCTTTAGTTAGAAATGGTACATTTTGGTTTTTCTTTCAGAAAATATTAAGACTTTTAACATTCCTAAGCTAAACATATTTAAGGGTTGAGATAAATGAAATGAATGATGTATCTGCAAAAATATGTTCAGCATAGAATCTGGATTTAGGATTACACAAAGTTAGTAGAATATACTTTTCATTCTGTGCTGCAAATTTATCCATCTGCATTTGGGTTGGATTTCAAAATTTATAATCTAATAAGACATTAGGATTAATATATTTATTAAAGATGTGGGGCCAGGTAACAGCTATTAATTTTCCACTGTACACCCAACACTGAGGTGGAAACTCTGGGAGTACCAAATAAGGCATGCTGTCATGTCTTTCCACATTTTCTTAATTCTCTAGAAGCAGGTAAATCACAGGCTTTTATAAAGAATCTCTGAGTATGAGTAATTTGGAAGACACATGTACATTCGGTCTGTACATCCTGGCCCATTATGGTAGACACTGATTGCCACAATAAGAATTCAATCTCTGATACTTGCACAATAAATGATGAGATCAATGTCTATAAAATCAATTATGATGATTACTATTGTGGCATAGCCTGAGCAATCCACGACATGGGCAGAGCAAATCTAGCCCTAAAATATTGGTATTTTCCATCACATATAGCCCTCACAGCCCCTATAATTATAGTATTTATATAGAATATTAGTGCACATATGCAATCAAATAATAGAAATATATTGAGCATAGTTTAATTTGTGAATATTTGAAAATAACAGAAATTTTCAATCTGGGTTGAATTATGAAACACGTACCATTTCATTTTTATTCATTTATTCAACACATACCATTATTTATTTATTTATTTATTTTTCTCTCCAACACATACCATTTTAAATGAAACCTGCTGACCTTCTTCCATTGCGTGGCTGAAAAATATTAAATAATAAATTAGAAATAATCAGTGTAACTAAGGATAGAAGTTAATATTCAGAGAAACAGACTAATGGTCTAAAGGAGTGTTTCCAAATGTGTATCAGAATCACAGACTCACCTGGAGGGATTTTTACAACACAGACTGCTGGACCCCATAGCTGGAGTTTCTGATTTAGTAAGTCTGAACTAAAATTGGTTATTTCTAACAAATTCTGAGGTACTGCTAAAGTTTCTGAGAACCACGATGAATTAGATAGTATTTGATATTGCTTATTTCCTTGATGGTACCCAAATTTTAAAACAAATGTTCTCAATTTTAATTTGCTATGAACCAAAATTAACTTACTGAAGTCAGAGTTAATGAGTTTGTTAAATAAATGTACAAAGTATTTTTCAATTTTGATATTGATTGATTTTAAAACAAATACAGTACGTTCATACCCTGAATAAAAAGTATCCTCGACTTCGACTTGCAAAAGGAGTTTGGAATTCTTCCTGGAAGAGAAAAGGAGGGAATAACAAATCAAATAGCACTAAAAATAAATGCAAATTCTCCTTGAGAGTATAGTGAAGGTCAAAGTTACTTTCAACTATCATAACTAAACAAAGAGTGAATCAAGGACTTGCTTGAGTAGAGAATCTTTGTATATATATATCCCCAAATTTTCAACAACTAGCAATATCATCAGAATACTATATTTAAAAATAATTTCCTTATCGATGTTACAGATTCTCCTTTCAGATATTTTGTGAGTTGTATGTGTATTCATTGTTGAAAGAGAAATGACAGACACTTCATAATTAACTGTATTTAAAATCTCCTTGAGGCATTTTGTTAGAATGAAATAATTTCTTTAAAATACATATTGTATGTCCTAACACATGAATAGGGAAAAACATAAAATAGAATTGTGTCAATGCTAAAAAATATACAGTATTTCTATAGAAGTGTAGATTGAAATTGAGGGATAATTTTGGTAAACTATGTTTATTCAATACAACTTTAGAAGAGATTTTCCTAATATATGTACAGAATGGTAATTTAAAAAATGCCGAATACAAACAAACTAGTTATTCATAATGGATATCCTGTAGTGTTTCTTTTCGTAAGCATTTCATTTTAAACTTCATGAAAAAATATTGAACAATTTGTGGTTTCCATAAAACTGGCTTGTAGTTTCCTATTTTCATTAACAATTACCCATATCATAAAAGTATTATCAGGATGGCAACCACCATGAAATTTATCAGCAAGACTTTTTCTCAACTATCCCATAATATAAATACAATTGTATTCATAAACTCTAAGAAATGGCTCTGATATTTATTTAAATTCTGAAATGCTTAATTTACAATGAATATATCTTAAATTTTCAATATTTGCACTTAATTCTCATCTTTAACCCCCAAATTACTTAAGATTGAAAAATTAGAATTAAAAATGTATACATATTGTATACATATATCAAAATATCACATGTACCTCCAAAATATGTACAACTATATCAGTAAAAATATCCAAAAAAAGCTTTTCAAAAATTTAAAAAATAAAAAGGTACACATATAAACTGTATGCTTACATGTCTATAAGTTCTCATTTATATTATATTAAAGAGAAAAAAAGAAACAAGCAAAATATAAATTAAAATGTACAGAAAATTCAAAACTTTCAAATGCAAACTCCAAACGTACAGGTAGCTGTCGAGTCTTATCACTGGACACAGAGCAGTGTATAAAAGAATTTGGGAGGCAGAGATAAGCCAAAGATGTGGGGATGG
The DNA here is from genome assembly GCA_008086735.1 of Cheirogaleus medius. Lineage (NCBI taxonomy): Eukaryota > Metazoa > Chordata > Mammalia > Primates > Cheirogaleidae > Cheirogaleus > Cheirogaleus medius. The sequence goes on from VBSM01003198.1 coordinate 6,791,334, forward strand.
AAGTAGAAGATGTCTAGCAAGCAAGATTCAAGAAAAGTGTCTGAATGCACTAAGACCCAAAAACTCATTTTCTTCAAGAATTCAGAATATTTTACTAACAAAAATACATTTTAAAATTAGGTGATTTAGGCCCAGCAAAGCTAACACGGTAATGTTTTTCTATTCATCTCTTGCATTCTTTTCTTTCATAGGTTCCTAGGAAACTTGACTTGCTGCAAAATACTTTTAAGATCTATAATTCATCTGACAGGATATACTACTAAGAGTTTCAGCTAGTTGTCTGGAAATAGAGATGGTGTCACTCAAGGTAGAAAATTCAGACAAAGTGCTGGCTACAATACTGAATGTTGAGCTTTGGTTGTGTAAATAATGGCACTGAAATAATGTAGTCAAACTAATATTTGTTTTTGTATTAATACTTTAAGAAACTTGGATCTTTAAGTTGACATTGTATATACTATTCATAAGTCAAGGAAACACTTTAGGAAGTAAAAGTTAACTCAGCAAAGCATATATTACTTCCAGGAAATTTGATGACAACTGACTTTTTTTTTTCATTCTGGAAATTCTAAAATTTTAAGGGGCTACTACATTTGCTTTTACATTTCTCTTTAAAGTTGGCAGCAGACACTGTCTTCTTTGATTGAAGCTTAGTTTAAAAATGTGAAGAATTTAGGGAGGAAATAATGGCCATAAAAATAAGTTTTGAGGAATTTATTCACCTTAACTGTATGCATTTTAAAAATATTTGAGGACTCCAGGTAGCACTTTAAGAAGAATAAAATAAATATGGTATTGATATTAAGTAAAAATTTGACCTGAATTCAACTTTTAATAATAAAATATATAATTTAGCTATAACATAATAAAAGTATCCAAGATTAATCTATAAAGGGAACAGCATAGTGAAAAAAAAAATGTGCCTAGACTAGAAGTCAGAAGACACTGTTGTAATCTCTCTTACTAGTTTGGTCTTGGGGAACTCCTTCAACTATTCTGGGTTAATTTCCCTTTTGTAAAATGGGAATAGCGATACTTGTATAAGTATTAATAATAACAGAATTCCCAAAAGAATAAAATGAGATAATATAAGACTGAAAGTTATAATGTATTACAACAATGTAAGGTATAACTTAAAAATAATACCTAGAAACTTTCAGCATTAAAAGAGTTAGGATTCACCTTAAATGACAATAAAAACTACACAATTCCTACTTAAGAATGTGTTAACTCCGTTATACTCATCTTATACCTAGACACTGGGTTTAGGTCCTAGTTTTGTTAATTGTGGAAAAAACAAAAGATCTATATTTAGTGTCTGATATATCTACTCCATGAGTCTTACTCTTATTAACATTTTAAGACTTGGCGAGAACTGTTGCCATCCTATAATAGCTATTTACCCAAATGGATACAGAGGGGCAATAAATTGTCCTTTATTTGTTCTCCTACCTAACGGCTAGATACACTGTAGTGTCCTTCCTTAAACCAGAGAATAGGTTTTCTCGCTGGGAGGGTCGTGGCTTTTGCAAAAGAGTATAATCCCAGCTGGAGTTATAACGGACATCATGGGGCTGGGGGGAGTTTGAACAATTCTTTCCTTTCTGAGCGCGCAGACAGCTCTGCAAACAGATGTCCTTACGTTGGCTCACTGGGTGTTCGTGTGGGCTTATCCTGCGGAAGAGTATTTTATCAACCACCCCAGCTAGGAACCAACAGAAGGGCTGTCCCACACAGTGCAGCAAAGCCAGCGCGCAGCTGGTGTTACGTACGTTCGCTTTGGATCTCTTCATTCTTCTCTCGTTCAGTCGGGGGACGAGCTGCAGCAGCGGATGCACGACAGACGACTGGGAGGACATGAACACACACAGGTGAGCACAACGGCTCCTCGGCACTGGGCATAAAGACGGTTTCCTATTTGCTTTTACCCACTCTACTTGTCCCAGAGAAAAAAGAAAATTAAAGATGTTATCTGGTTTCGAGGGCATTATTTGAAACCCTAAAATTTGTACCCCCATAATTTGCTGAAATAAAAAAAATAAAATAAAAAAAAAGATGTTATCTGTGCACTAAAAATAAACTCCTAAGTCCCAGCTCCCCCCACCCACCCCCTGACCAAATGGACCCCATAAAGGGTTTTATAAAGCACGACTGCATGGGCACATGCTTCTCTTTCCATAAGTATTCGTGACTCCTCCTATAGCCGGTAAATATGTGTATTTGACCATCTCGCTCGGTATAAATTCCTGTTCCCATTGTCCCTGCCTCAAAGCACCTGTTCCTGTCCTGTGGCCGGAGGCTCTGCTTTCCAGTCCACCAGAACAGCCACCCGTGGGCTGCAACCCTTTATGAGAAACGAAGCTCTCCTTTCCAAATTATGAACATTGTGAACATTTTTTTCGGTTAACATATCAAAGACAGCCCTTTGTTAGCAGTTCAAAGGACTATGGAGAATAAACCAAGAAATGGAATAAAATCTGGTCGCTTTACACGAGAATTTTTGTCATTATATTGAAGCACTTTCTTGAGGGCCTCCGCCCTCTTGTCAGCTGCAAAAATCAAACCCCTCATTGCATCTTTGAGAGGCAGAAAGCAGTTGCTTCTAGACTCACTCAAAATGATTTGAGTCAGATGAAACCAATGCTGTGAGTAGCAATTTTCCATCATAAACATATTTATTTGGAAGATTATACTATACACACATCTAGCAATCTCCTCCTATAAATTATATATTTAAAATAGAAACACAAGGAGCAAGACAACAGGGAACACAAATGACCATGTGCTGTTGACAGTGAAAAATGTGGCTAAGATACATTTTCTCAATAGATAAAGATGGCAAGCAGAAGAAAAGGAAAGCACACCTGAGACATGTAGCTGGCTACCTGATATGGTTGCATTTTTTTAAAGGTATGGATTGAATTGAGCCTTGTCCCTAATATTAAATCTATTTGTCAAATGGATTATGTTGAGCCCTATATAATGCTTATCTGTTAATCAATTCAACTTGTATTTGGTGTAAGACAGTATAATCTAACTTCCAACTTCTCATATGCATGAATATTCCGTGTGATAAATATTTAAAACTGAGTTTAAGATTACAATGACCTTTCCACAGGTATGCACATGTTTAAAATACACTATGTTCCTCATTCCCTAAATTTGTTCATGGTAGTGAATCACAAGCTTACAAATATTATAGTCAAATAAATAATTACTAAATATTCTAGATTGAAACACCAAAGAAGGTTGGTTAGCATTTTTTAAATCCATGCATACAAAATGAAAAACTACCACCAAAACCACATGATTTTGAAGTGAACTGAATTGAAGTTACTGGTTTATGGCTAATCTTAGAGAGTAAATTCTCACATTAAGTGCCTAATTACTAACAAGGAGATATTAGGAACAGAAAAGGATATTTCTGGTCATTAATTACATTTTTGACAAACATCTTTTAAAATAATCTTTGAAATGCCTTAGGATAAAACTATTTTTTTTGCAACAATTGTCATCTAAAACAATATGTTTTGCTGATTTATTTGCTTTAATCACACCTTTAAAATGTAAGTTCCATGAGAGCAGAGATTTCTTTTTTTAATTTTCTGTGATATTTATTGCTATATTTCTAGTACCTAGAATTGTGCCTGGCACATAGCACATAGTAGATACTCAGTAAATAATTGTTGAATGAATGAATTTAATGTACATGCAGTTATTGATATATAAAATAAATTAAATGTATAACAAATATTGGATTCTATTTGTTCATCTACATATAAACTTTTAAAGTAAAAAACCTGAATTTTGATGTAGCTTTATTAGGTAAACTGCAAAAACAGGGTTTTTGTTTTTAAACAAATATTAGTGATTCCTAAGAAGTAGTTCTACAACTTACCACAACATTTGAATTGCCCAACTTCTGTGTCTTCGAATAATGAAATAAGAACTGTTTAAAAAAAAGCAGTGAGTTTTACTATAAAACATTAGTTGTTTCCTTTACTATTTTTAAATGTATATATTTATGAAAATTGTCTTACCCTTTTGGTATTATCTTTTTCATCTTGTTCCTATTGAAAAGATATATATCATTATACTGTATGTAATATGCTATTAAATTATACTACATATTATATAGCATACACAAAGTACTATAAAATTTTATACTACATATTATATGCTATGTATGCTATAATGTAAAATTTTATAATATAGTCTAAAATTATGTCATATTTTTAAAAATACATGACACATATGCTATGTATAAAATATAACACTGAAATAGGGTAAATATCTGTTGCTCTAAAAATAAATGGGAAATGAATTAAATACTGTTTATAAATAAAGAAGTAAACAAAGATCTTTACTGCAACATTATTCATAAGAGTAAAAAATTGGAAACATCCTAAATATTCAACAGCGGTGGAATGGGAAATTATGATATAATCACCTGATGGAATATTCAGAGAAAAACACTAAAAGAATTACATCAAAATATTTGTAGTGGTTATCACTAGATAGTAAGATTATGAGTTGTTTTTGGCTTCTTCCACAAACCTTTCTTTATTTTCTTTTCTCCTGCCAAAAAATGTATGTTTTTTAAAAAACTATTTTTTAATTTAAAAAAATCATCCCTTTTTGTAGTTGTTCTTTTTGTTCCCATTTGCTTTTAATCCAAAAGGAAGATGATGTATAAATAGCATTGTCGCTTCTTTTATCTTAATTAGGAAAAAAGTCAATCAAGTTTTTTGGAAAATGTCACCATTAAGAACCATGATAAATATATAATTATAAACACGGATCATTTAGTTTCAGGAAACATTTATGCTTTCAAACTATCAAGGTTTCTTTCTTTGAACTATTGCATGTGAAAGGTATGGAAGTCAGAGTGCCAGTGATCACAGGCTAAATTAGAATTGCAAATGAAAAATTTAATTCTAAACCTGAGGCTCTTATCTTTAATAGGGTAATTTAAAAATAAGTTCACATAAGATACAGAATATAAAATTAGGTATTATGCTTATGCTATTTTTCAAGTTCCCACCTCCCCTCACTTCAGGATAAAACATTCTCCCAAAAGAATCAAATAATTTTAGTAAGAAACCAAGACACAAAAGTTAGAATATCATTTTCAAACTGACATTGATAATAGTTTACTTTTTTTGCACTCTTAATGTCCTACTCTCTAACAAAGTACAATGTCCTAACCTCTGAACCATAAGATACGGTTAGCAGCTTAGAAAAATGCATCTGTTCTCCAATGTAGTATGAGTCAGGGTGAAAAAGAGCCAACATGACCTCAAATTTCTCCATCAGACTGGAACACATTTTATAGGTTTCCCATATGTCCCTCTCAATTAGATTACTGTAAATTCCATTAATATGACCCTAAATTCTCAGACATCAGAGAAACTGAAATATTTGTTTCTTATCCAAAATCAATTTATTCTCTTCTAGCACCTCTTGGCATGCTTCCTAAATTGGGCATGTTTTCTTCCAGGAGGAATTCCAAAAATTTGGGGGCAGTTTTTTTTTTGCCCACAAACAAAACACTATTTCAACCTTACCCGAGGCTTTAGCAGAATCCCCGTAAGCACAAAGCAAAGCTCCTCCAGTACTTTGGATGCCTAATGGAAATGAGAAGATATATAGGCTATGCTTCGGCTTTAACAATATTTGCACAACAGATATAACTGTAAAATGTTAGGAGGACAAGGAAATGCCAACTACCTAGAAAAGAATCCTTCTGTGGACCATTAAAACTGTTGGAATCCCTTGATTTCTCTTACAACAAAAACTTGGCAGCTACAAGTAAAACTATCCTTCCAACCAGAAAAAAAAAAAAGTTAGGTACAGTATATATGCACTGATGAAAGCTCCCACTGTGGTCTAGATACATAGTTCTCAGCACTTGCTAAGATGTTATGAAATTCTATGACTGAGAGTAACCAAGGGTTGTGCCAAAAGAGGGGATTATTCTTGCTAGCTTGTAGCAAAATGTGCATCTACATGCCAAAGCTGTGAGCCTTGGTGAATATTACTCATTACTGGCTAATTTGAACACCCTGCAACTGCTTGCAAACAATGGGGATTGGAGGAGAAAGAAGCCATGCATGGTGCACCTAATCTGAGTACCACCCTTCCAGGGTGCTGACTGCGCACCCCAGGATCAGGTTTTTCAAAGCATTCGACCACAGAAGTGGGGCAGGGCTCCTTGTGGTTAGCAGCCAGCTGGGTGTGGTAAGGAGTAGCACAAATAGACAAGTAGGGGCGAAACCTGCTTTGCACAGAATTTAGCGCAGTTACTACCATGAACAATTGATTACTTAATAAATGCATTTAGGAAGGAATTAAGAGCTGAATAGTGTGTGGGGGGTGCAATGTAATTAGTGGTTAAAAGCATGGGCTATGGAGTTGGGCAGCCTGCCACATAGCAGTGTCGACTGCATCTCTACTCTTCATTAGCTGTGTTACGTTGGGCTGCTTACCTAACCTCTCTACATTTCAGTTTCTTCAGCCATATATCAGGGATGTGACATCACTGCAGAGAGCTCTTGGAAGGACTAAATGTAAGTAAAGTCCTTGGGGTTTGATTTACAGCGGCAATTACTCTTCGTTTAGAAGATACGTGGAAAGAATTATTCAGGGCCACCAATATTCTCACCCTTTGAACAAAAGTACATGCTCAACATGGTTGGTTGTGGTTGGGGACCCAGCTGGCGCCGTGGCAGTTTCTCTGGCCATCCTTGCCAGCATCAGCGGCCTGCTTTGCTCTCTTCATTCCATCTGTTTGTTTGCCATGCACATTGTTGGGATATTTGTCAATAATGTCTCATACTTACACAGTGCTTCGATAAATGACAAAACATTTTCACACATAGTCGCGCACCACATAATGGTGTTACAGTCGATGACGGACTTCCTATAGGACAGTGGTTCCCATAAGATTATAATGGAGTTGAAAAATTCTTATCACGTAGCGACATCTAGATGATCCTGACCTTGTGTTGGCCTAGGCTGATGTGTGTGTTTGTATCTTAGTTTTTAACAAGAAAGTTTAACAGGTAAAAAAATAAAATAAAATATTTTTAAAACTTAAGAAGTTCATATAGGAAAGAAAATATTTTTGTGCAGCCGTACAATGATTGTGTTATAAAGTAAGTGTTATTAAAAAACAGTCAAAAAGTTTTTAAAACTTAAAAAGTATATAAAGTAAAATAGTTATAGTATGCTAAAGTTAATTTATTATTTAAGAAAGAAAAAGTTTTAAAATAAATTTGGGGTAGCCTAAGTGTACTGTGTTTATGAAGTCTACAGTAGGGTACAGTAATGTCGTAGGCCTTCACATTCACTCACCACTCACTGACTCACCCAGAGCAACTTCCAGTCTTGCAAGCTCCCTTCATGGTAAGTGCCCTTATAGGTTACCATTTTTTATTTTTTTATACTGCCTTTTACTGTACCTTTTCTATATTTAGCTACACAAATATTTACCATTATGTTACAATTGCCTACAGTATTCAGTACAGTAACATGCTGTACAGGTTTGTAGCCTGGGAGCCATAGGCTACGCCATATAAACTGGGTGTGTAGTAGGCTAGACTATCTAGGTTTGTCTAATTACACTCTATGATGTTAGCACATCAACGAAATCACCTATCTACACATTTCTCAGAACATGTGTGACTGTGCATAATTTGTATTCTGTCCTTAAAATACAACTATGAGATATACAGGACAGGGATTGTTCTCATGTACAGAGGAAGTGAGTTTCTAAGAGATTGTCACTTGCCCAGTACATGGCTAGGGGTTGGTAAGAGTGTGGCCTAGGAGGTAGGACTTCTGACCTGGAGATATTACTGTAACACACTGGTATTGCCTGTCAAGCCTGTAGTTGGGAGTTGGATAAAAGAAAGAGTAGAGTGTGAACACTCATACATCCTTTCTCACTTGTACTTAAGGGCTGGTCACCCCATAAAATTCTGGGACTAAAAATCCCTAAATCTCCCTTTATGGCCCATTTTGAAATGCTACAAAATACAAAACAATAAAAAGAAAATATCTAGTGATATCCTATGTCAAAGATGTATCTCAACTCAAAGAAGAATAAACACATATATGAGTTGTTTCTCTTTAGAAAATAATTTCAAAGCCAGATGAGGTTCAGGAAGATTGAACTTTGACCAAAAAAGTTTCAAAACAAATGCATTTTCTCCAGGTCCTCTTTACAAGAAGCCAATTCTCAACAATTCTTTAAGGATTTTTCATATACAAAATTTTGAGTATTTTGTTTTTTAACTTATAGACCCGAAAGATCCTTTGTTTCCTATTTAGTAAAAATGTTTTGAAGCACTCTTCAGATAATCACATAAATAATAAAATGATAGTTAATGTGAAAATTAATGATGTTTTAAAAATGTACCAAATTTTTTACAGTTTACATTATAAATGTAAAGGACTCAAACAGTAAATTTATCAAGCTCTTCTTAAAAGATGCATGGTACTGAAATCCAATAAAACATTTGTTTATCTTGAAGGGGTTTAAATGAGTGCTTTAAAATTCATCCTCCTAAGTAGTGAAGAAATAAAAGTGATTCTGAGGATGTTCCTGAATTTTAAATATAACACGAAAGCTTATATGCTGATTAATATCCATCTCATGTTATGTATCTGTCAGTGCTCTTTCAGTAATTTGAAATATTGTTCAAAAATGTCATCTATTGTGATCATGGTCTTGCTTTACCAACTAATGCCTCTAACTTTTCTGCAGCTGATCCTTTGCAGCCTGGAGAATGGGTCGAGGCAGGAGAAATGCAGCACTACCCACGGCTGCTTCTCCACATCAGCCAGGAAAACATTCTAGAAGGACTGTGTGAAGGACAGCCTGGGCATCTCGGCCACATTATGTAGGAGGTGTGCCCCAGGCACACAGCTGATGGCTCTGAAAGACAGAGCAGGAAGTCTCTGCTGAGCCCTCTTCTCTGTCCAGGAGACTAGTGTACGGATTAAGAAAGCCAAGACAAGAAGACTAACGGCTCTATCTGCATGCATAGGTAGAGCTGCAGACAGAAGCAGCGTCGTCCAAAAAATACAATGTAAGAAGATCACGCTTACTTCCCACTCCTTGTGTTTCCATGTAGAGAAGATAGACTAGCACTCCTGGCCTCTCCCCCAAACCCTCTCTTAACTCTTTCCTATCAGAGGAGGCGTGAACTGTCTAATTAATGGGCGAATTGGGAGGAGGAAATTGGGCATGCTCAGTTCAGCTCTTTGCTTTGAAGGAGCCACTGTTCTGGCCAGCTGTTCTTCTCTGGTCTCTGCCTGGTGGCTGAGAGCCTGACTGCAGGAGGCCTGGAGTTAGCGTCTGAGTCTTGCCTGGAGGCAATTTTAACATACACACTTGGCATCATATCTAAAGCCACATTTGCAAATTGATTTTTCAGTTATAATGATGATACTTGGACCTCTGTAAGTCTCACTCATAAGTTCATCTCTCAGTGGGTTTCAAACTCAACTGGGGGACAGGATATTAGCAGCCCTCAAATACAGCACTAGATACTGTATTTTTAATTTAACACAGAATTTGATTTTGAAATTAGCATTTCAATTTGACATTCTATAATTTCCAAAATACATGAATATTATCTGCAAATCTATTTTATTTAGAGATGAAAGCCGTAGCACTCTACAACACAAGCCCACAGTATTACTACTTGTAGATGATATAATAATATCTAATATGCTGACATGTTTTCATGAGTATGTAAAGGGTCCAAAGGAGAAATGAAGAATATCAATACTACACAAATGCCTATATTATTACAAAACGCCCCCCAAATGGAATTACCTGAGGCTGGGAATCAACAGACAGAAAAGACGAACAAGCATCATCTATCTGTAGAAAACAAAAATGTCAATTACATCCTGGAAATGGACAGAAAAATAGCAGAAAATAGAAGGTAGATTTTACAAAGACAAGTTACCTACGTAACATTAATCGAAGTTCCATGACAGTTTAGGACTCTGGATTTGGAAGAGAAGAGCCTCTAAAACTTGATAAAGTCCTGGCATTGAAATTTCCCCAAGATATACCCCCAGCTACAGGAGTATACTTCCCAGTGATAGTTGACAGGGATCATCCAAGATATAAAGATGCCTCACACATTGGGTATTATTCAGCCTGAGAAATGTGATAGCTAACTACAGAATGATCTTGAAATTGAGGAGTACCTTCGGTTATCATGCAGTTCTTTATGACACAAGAATCTAATATCACCTAAATGAACAGAATGATAGTATGATGAACAGCATACAGAAAAAACTCTTCATACAACATAGGCAATCCGCTGGTTCTCCATGGAACCAGTGTGTGAAAAGAGTTCCATTTTATAATGAAGGTTTACTGAACAGCAGTCACAAGCAGCTAGCTGTACTCAGACTTTATCCTAGAAAGAAAACTTGAGAGACTTTAAACTGTAGAATAAGAGATTTATGTTAACCATAAAAAACTGTGCCGAGAATTCAAGCACTAAGCTGCAGGTCTGGAGTTATTTATGGCATTTATTTCTTTATTGGCCTTTTAAAATGGAACTGGAAAAAACTGACACTGATTCTTGTCTGTCTGGAACGATTTAGGGTGAATCCTGTTTATGGCAGAACATCCCAGAAGCCCCTTCTCGGAGTCCCAGGATTCTTTGTTGATGAGTTTAATTTAATTTGTATTCTCACACCCAACTGAAAAGGGGGGATTATTATACTTTTCAGTCATAATTTCTCAAGCTCCTTATTGCTTCCAGGTTGAACATGTCCTAAAATATATGATTCTCTAATTTAGAGAATAACAAAGGTATAAAATATTATGGAAAAGCATAAGCTTGTATTTCCCTCTTTTTTATCCTCACAGAACTTGTCATCTTCTCTATATATCACAACTATTTGGGGAATTGTTTTATTCCACTAATTCCTCATGCCCACGCACATGGCCCTTCTTCCGCACCATACAAATCCTGAATCATGAACACACACACACACACACACAGTGAGGGCAGGGGCCATGTCATATCTAACTTGCTCAGAGTAAGTGTTCGATAACAATTGTTTAATTAAGTTAACTTGAACTTGTAGGAAAAAATACAAGGAGAAGTAATTTGAGAGGGGAAAGCTGAAAAGATACCCTTTGAAAGCTCTGACTTTTGAGCAATGCTTACTACAACACCTCCAAATGTTATCTTCTGTACTTTAGTACGGTAGGGGGAAGTAGCTCCTCCTGAAACTTGTGTGGTGGGTAGGTATCTAAGAACATTATACACTCGAGGGGAAAGCTGTCCACCCATAGACCAGGCTGCCCAGCTAGGTGAGGGGCCCATACCCCAGAACAGAGAACCCTTAAATCTCAGGACATCAACATCACCTGAATAAAGACATCAGAATTTTAAAAAAACAGTTAATCAAATTAGGAGATAATTGCAAAGCTTTTTAGTCTTTCTTCTCATTTCTTTGATGGGCACAGCAACACTGCTTGCCCACTTTCCATCTGGGTAAGCATTTGTTCATTTTACTCAGCTAATGACTCTAGGTTTTCAATGCTACTTTTTATTTATTTATTTATTTATTTTTGAGACAGAGTCTTGCTCTGTTGCTTAGGCTAGAGTGCAGTGGTGTCATCATAGCTCACAGCAACCTCAAACTCCTGGGCTCAAGGGATGCTCCTGCCTCAGCCTCCCAAGTAGCTGGGACTACAGGTGTGAGCCACCATGCCCGGCTAATTTTTTCCATTTTGTTTAGTTTCTCAGCTAATTTCTTTCTATTTTTAGTAGAGACAGGAGTCTCACTTTTACTGAGGCTGGTCTCGAACTCCTGAGCTCAAGCGATCCTCCTGCCTCAGCCTCTCTGAATGCTTGGATTACAGGTGTGAGCCACCACGCCCAGCCTTTGAGTACTAATAACTGCTTTTGAGAACTCTGTTGAGTCCACTGGTGAATCAATTTAAAAATGGTTAGGTCTCCATATATGATTAGACAGGGATGTGTTTCTAGCATCTGGATGGCTCTGTAATTTTTAAAACCTCCAGTGGAAAAATTACCTATATGTTCTTAGCATCTTAACTTCTTTAAATATCTTTTTCTGTAAAAGCATTTATAGTACTTTTACAGCTCTATTGATTTTTTTGCCAGCATTATCATCTAAAATATTTCCCCAAAGATTTTCCATAGATATATTTTGGCTTGAAATCATCCATATTGATTATTTCAACCTAAAATAAATGTTTCTGTATTATACATTAATATCTGTTGTCTAAGTCACTCTTCATCTTGTTTATATTTCTAGCATGTACTCTTAACATTCTACCAAGGCGCAGACCCTTATAATAGACTTCATGAATTTCTGTACTATGAAAGACTGCTTCATACTGGGCATTTATCATCTATCTTATCT
>VBSM01003198.1:6807293-6850156 GCA_008086735.1 Cheirogaleus medius
AAACTTGTCCATGTGTCCATGTGTTTTATGGACAAGGGGGGAAAGTACATTTAAATATATAAGCAAAAAAAATTAATTAGTCTAATAAAAATTCTGTCCCTAAATTTAATTTGGTGGATTAAGCTCTTTGTACAGTAAAATGATACGTGCTTGATTCGTCATTAAACATTTTTAAGGTTTATTTGAGAATCCCCTCTCATTGGACAACTATTCAAGGTAGATAAACAATCTTCACTTCTCAATTATATATTTCTCTCTCTACCACAAACATATGCCAAAGTCACAGTTGCCAGGTGGATCATACTCTGAGCTCATTCTATTTTCAGGAAGGGATAAAGCTGTGCTTCTCAAATTTTCATATAAAGTACCTGGTGATCTTACTAAATGAGATTCTATTTAACAGGGCATTCCTGTTTAAAAATGCAATTTTATATTTGTATACTCTTGACCAGCCCCCACCCCTCAAGAAAACGTGGAAACTTCCACAAGTACACTGCATGCAGCCACACTGCATTACCAAGACCACTATGAGCTTGTCTCTTGCCACATCCCAAGCTTGCAAGAGGTTCTTAGAAATTGTCGTTATGCCTAACTTAGCCCCAGGCACTTGTATGAAATTAAAAAGGGGTACTCTGTGGCCATTCCACAAAACATGTAAACACAGTCTCAGGGTAAAGAGGTCAGAGAAGCCAAAATGAAAACTATTTTTCTATAATTTATAGAAAACCACTAATATCTTATGTCTGAACCCAAAGGTTAGGAGGGAATTTTTTTTTCTTTTGTCTATTTGTTAACTAGAGTTGATGTGATTTTCCTCCCAAGATACCTTGGATGTGCACTTTATACTATCAAAGACCAATACTGTACTTAGATTACTTTCCATGTTTTCAGAGTCAGTGCCACCATTGTCTACATCATAAAAACTGTACTATTTTTGATGTTTCATTGAGATATTATACTTCAGTACTATCTAGTAAAGTGAAACCACCAGTCTTTTTTTTTTTAATCATCAGTCTTATACAATACACTTTGATGCAAATAATATAGACAGACAACTTGTACATCTGTAAATACACTATGTGTAAGATAAAGAAAGACCTGATTATTCTAAAAGTGGTGTCAATTTTCTTTTTCTCATTGCTAGTACGTACTCATTATAGGGTTGGGACTTGAGAAATCATTACATTACTAGTGACTGGATGTTAAGAATTATTCTATGAGCAAGGGGCCAGTTGAGCACTTATTGTCACATGCAAAATCAAGTGACAGATTGTTGCAGATATCCAAAATGTGTTCCTCTTATAGGAAATTTCTTTCTTTATTTTGATAATGTTCTCTGAATAGTAAACTGTTTCCAACCACTGCATCTGTGGGTGACCCTTTATCTTCTCATTGCTATGGTACGCTCTGCTAATTCACTTTTTGCCAAAGATGCTGCACTTGTTGACACTTTTATTTTCCTCTGGCGTTGTGACATTTGTTTTGTTTTTAGATACATCCAGTTGCATCTTGTATAATGATTGATGTTGGTAGATTTATCTCCAAGTTTGGCTTACATATGTCATGCTTTCCCCCAGTGCCATCTTTAGGGACTCATGACTAGGGCAGATCACACTGTATATTCACACTCTTCCCTTTCCACCACATTTTTAAAGAGCTAAAATTAGTTTTTTAGTATTAAAAGCAAGTCTGAAGGGGGATGAAAACACAAAAGGGCAGTCTAGGGGGTTTCTGGGTAGTGAAGGAGGCGTCTTATCCTTTTGCTTGAAAAACATTGGGGATATTTATGAAACGATTGGCCAGCCAGCAAAAATGCTCCTTTGGAAATAAAACCCAAGACTCATCTTTTTCAGGAACCAGCTACTGCCTTCCATAATTATTGCTCAACCACCAGCAGCCTGAAAATCTGCTCCCCTACCCCTAAAGGCAGTTGTTATCTCACATTGATGCAAAAATCACTGCTAGCATATCATGTTACATGCATGGAAAGTGTATTTTCTTTATATAGCAAAGTGACTTTTCAAACTGTGCTATTCTACTTCCTTAAGAAGGTAAAGATTACCATCCTAATTTTACCAATAACAAATTTAAAATTGAAAAGGATAAACATTTACCTTGCATAAGTCCACACAGCGCTACTGGCTATGGGGAAAAGGTTTAGGTCTGTTAGCTTCTGATTGCTTAGATTTCAAAGCCAAATGACCTTGCTTTTCAAGTAAAGAACATCCCACCCCCCCCACCCCCCCACACGCACACACATCTCCAATGCTTCAGGAAAGGAGAAAATCAAAACAATGAAAGGAGACCAATAAAAATAAATAGATTAGGAAAAGAATAATAGCCTCCATTTCTCCACCTCTAATTGAAGGCTAGGCTACAGGCTCTAAAAGATCCCTGCAGTTGTTATTTTAAGTCACCAGGTCCTGACACAGTCTGCCCACCTTTACCTCACTGACTGGGGAGCAGAGGGAAGCTAAGAGAACCGGCTGCCAAACTAGAGAATTCACGGGTGTAGCAGGGCAGTGGCTGGCACTGGAGGGCTCCCTGGCTCAGAGCTTGGGGGATGGACGATGGTCCCCCAAGATACCGGGACAGGTAACCTGTAACCTTTAGCGAACATAAGGGAAGTGATCTCCTGGCTGGAATGTTTGCGCTCTGTTCTGCCATGTCTCCAAAGCTACAGACCTGTCTCCCCGACCTTGCTTTTCCTATTTCAATCCTCTAGACCAAACTCAGTAAGTCCCTCTTGTTACCAAATCACAACTGCCTTCACTGGCTTTAGCTGTAGCACTGCCTGAAAGCCGGGCTTGCCCACTTGCCTCTCCAACTTTGTGTGATGAGAAAGAAGGTCTCTATTCCTTTTCCTGATTTGGTGCCTGAAAACCTAAAAGACACAGGGCGCACTCTTTCCCCTTCTAAGGGGCGAGCATGGGGCCCGTTTCACTGCTCAGGATTATCTGAACCGAACACAGAACACACGCTCTCTCACTGAAGAGGCTGAGCGCTCTCCAAGTTTACATGGCACCAGCAGATGAAGTATCAAACTCACTCGTTTTGTTGCACCAACAAGCCCTCCAATAACTGCAATCCAAGGGAAAGCACTTTCATGTTCACTATTTTAATTCCCGTTACCCATGGGCCACGGAGGCTAGAAATCCCGAGTATAAGGGAGCCCCGCAAATCTTCACCAACCGCAGCGTCCCCAGTGCAGAGTCTCCGCCACCGCGTGGGGCCTGGGGAACGCGCTCCAGCGGGGCCACCCGCAACCGCCGCGCCGCTGGCTTTCCTGGGTCGGCGACCCGTGCCTGCTGTCAAGGGCAAGAACCACGGAACCCGCGGCACGAGGGGAAGGAAGGTAAGTCCCAGAAGCCAAGTAAAGGTGAGGGAAAGGGGACGAAGAGAGAGCGGTGAGTGGGGCAGGGAGGAGGCGCGACAAGCGCGCGCGGCTGGACGGCGGCTGGGGCGCCAGGGAGGCGCGGGGCCGTCTTACCTGTGCCCGCGCCCGCGCAGCAGGTGAGCAGCAGCAGCAGCAGGAGCGGGGACGCCGCGGCCACCTGTCCTGGGGGCGGCCGGGCGCGGCGGCTCGCTGCTGGCGGCATCTCGGCGCCTGCTGGCGGCTGGCTGCCGGGGACCCTACGCTGCTCCGCCCCGAGCCCTGGCTGTGCCTCGGCGTCTGGGGTCCGGCCACCGAACTGACCGCCCCGAGCGCTGCCAACTTTTTAAATCTCCAGCACACGTGGGCTGTTGCGGCACGGTCCCAGCGCGCGTCACCTCCCGCCAGCCGCCCCCGGCCTACCTCCAGTCACCCGGCCCCACGCCCGCCCACCCCAGCGACCTGAGCCCCGGGGCCTGAGGTTCCGACTCAGGTCCCACGCATTTTCACTCCAGTATAGAGGAGAATGGCCCTGACACGATGCACGTCCCTTCCCGCCTTTGGAAGGACTTGGGTGGGAATGGGAGTGGAATGGCAAACCAGGCCGTCGGAAGAGACTGGGATCCGGGTTTTTAAACTTGGTAGTGGCTACGCTTTCTCCTTTCTTGTTTCTGCCCAGGATGCCCCTTCTTCTTCACCCTCCCTGGGCAGCCTTTTCTGCTCCACTAGACTGTGCCATGTCTCTCTCCGAGAGTTCCAGTGGCCCCCAGTACGCACCTGGGTCGAAGCACCTCTGTTTTGTTCCTTCGTTTCTTCCCAGCTCCGAGCACAACGCCTGGTGCATATTAGAGCAGAGCTGGTGCAACGGCGATGTTTAATGCTGTTGACCATCCCTCAAATTCCTGCTCAGTCTGAGACCATTTAGGGCTGCGGTCCCCAACTCTGGGGCCGATACCCGTGGCTTCGTAGGGACAGGTCACAGGGCTGCACTGCCCCCTCTTTTCATGAAACTCAGGAAGGGGGGGGCCCACAGCAAGAGGTGATTAGTGGGCGAGCAGGTGACGCTTCATCTGTATTTACAGCCGCTCCCATCACTTGCATCACCGCCTGAGTTTCACCCCCTCCCTCTCCCCTCCATGGAAAAACTGTCTTCCATGAAACCGGTCCCTGGTGCCAAAAGGTTGGGGACCACTGATTTAGGGAAATGCAGTTAATGAAGGATCGAGAAGAAAGGACTGCTGGGAGCTTGACCACACACATTTCTAGCAGATCTAGAAGGTCTCTGCTTGTCCTGTGGATTTGGAAGCCTAAGGTGACTCCTTTTTCCATGCATTTCTGCTGCTACAGCATTCTGATTTCTAGCCTGACCTGACTTCCCCTAGCCCTCTATGTACTTTCCTTTACTTTCTTAGCGGAAATGAGCAGGAAGCAGCCTCTTCCCAGGACACCAGCTGATACAGTTCTAATTTCCTTCTACAGAAAGAGGGAAAGCTGATGTAATTTCCCTCCTCTTGAAAGGTGAGGAACGCTGAGGAAAAGGCAGGAAGGAACTATATTAACATTTTGAAAGGGGCATTTTCTTGCATCAGGCACTTTCTCATGCTACTTCATTTAATATTCATAACATCTTTGGGATGTCAAAGTATTGCAATTCTCATTTGATGATGTTCAGGGAGATTGAACAATCTGCTCAAGGATATCAGCGTGTGAAGGAGCCACTGGCCATCCTGTTCCACCAAGATGTTCTCTGTAAATCAGGAGTTTTAATGTATCAGGCGTGTTCCATGGAACCTGATATACCAAGGCAAGTCTTCTGGAAATACAGCATGTAGTTACTTACAGTAGCACCTTTCCTAAAGGAAATTACAGTTTGGCAAAGGACCCCAAACCAATACTCAAATAGCTTTATTACAAGCCAGATTGGGATAGTATTTTGTCAGAAATATATAGAGAGGCAGGAGCAAAACCCTAACAGATCAGGTAAAGAAAATAAATAATAGCTACCATTTTTAATTTCTTTCTATACAAGGAAGCATTTGCAAAGGGCTAGGTTGAAGGGTCTGGTCCAGGTTCAAGGATGAATGAAAATAGATTTGATTCAAGATTGCTGTGATTTATTCCCAAAGTGGTAAAAATAAAATAAAATAAAATAAATCGTGCAGAGGATGTTAGTCATCTAAGGATGTAGGTGAGGGAACAAGGCTCTGTTTCCCCATGACCTTCTTCCTAGTGTCTCCCAGAGGTGCCCTGGAAGATCACTAGTTTCAGCAGCCTGAAACAGTGGGCTCAAAGCTTTTTATATCCCCAGTAGATCAGCAAAGAAACAACTTGTGCATTATGAGTTTTTTCTGCATGAACCAGGCTGCTCGGAATGTTCTTTTACGTGTCCCCTGGTGTATGTGTGCAAGAGTTTTCTGCGGAACATACAAAAGAGTAGCGTCATTAGGTCATAGGGGATGATCTAAGCAAGCTCTCCTTTAAATTGTTTTCCAAAGTGTCATACCAATTTACACACCCACCAACAGTGAATGAAGTTTCCATATCCATGCATATCCATGAAAAAAATCTTTGCTAGTTTGGTGAGTGTGAAAGCTCATTTGGATTTAATTTGCAATTCCCAGTTTACTAATGAGATTGACTGTCTTTTCATAAGTGTGTTGGCCATTATTGCTCTCTCTTCAGTGAAATGTCTCAGTGAAAAGTTTATCTCTTTTGCTCATTTATTCCCCATGGAGTTGTTAGTTTTTCTTACTGATTATAAGAATGTTTTATGTATTCTGGAACCTTTGTTGGTTAAATATGTAGCAAATATTTCCTCCCTGTTTATGGCTTCTGTACTGTCTTTAATATGAGTTGCTATTTTTGAAGAAGTATTTAAGAAAAGACCGGCAGACTTCCAGGTCATGCCATTATGTGGCTTGGATGATAAGAGAAGATGGATGGTGGAGTGAGGAAATTGGGGTGGATAGGCTTTTTATTTCCCCAAGAACAAATATTGGGAACAAATGACTACATAGAAGCTGATTCGGCAGATCCCCTTTTGTCCAAGCATTCCAAAGAAGCTAAATCCCAGACCCTTGTAGTGGAGCCTTGATAATTTAGCTACAAGCATTCCAATCTGTGCCTAGAAGGTCACGTTCATTTAAATTGAGCTGGTGTATCTGTATATGCCACCACCAGTGAAAGCATTTCCATTTACTCGGTTTCAGACTGAAAGTTTGATTCCTAATACCATGCTCATTCCTCTCACCTATTATCTTCTGCATTCTTGACCACAAATTGGCAGCTGGGCTTTGCTTTCTGTTGACATCCTGTAAGAATGGAGGCTCCATAGGTCATGGGCCTGCAGAGTAGCAAGACCTGCTATCTTGCGATGGGGATACCTAGAAAAGTCATCATGGAAGGGGTTAAGAAGGGAGGAGAATGGAGTGTCAGGAGAAAGTGAGAGTCGGCAATGGAAAGAAATACAGTCAGGCTGTAGTTGGCAATAGGGAAGGCTACTAATAGGCAAAGACCCCCAGCTTCATGAACTGAAAGTAGAGGCAAGATCTGAAAGATTTAGGGGTTCTAGGTGAGATAGTCATGCAGTCCTTCAAATATTAATTGAGCACCTACTGGACTCCATTCTAGAAGCTTGGGATACAGCAGTAACCAAGTCAGTTGAAGCGTCTGCTTGATGGAGTTGGCAAATTTTCAAGAGAGTCAGATAATACACAAGTAAATAAAAACAATAGCAATAGCAGATAGTAATAAATGCTATAAAGAAATTAAACCAGGGTAATGAAATAATAGAAGGTGGCTGGGAGTTCAGGGAAAGATACCTGAGACAGGGTCATCGAAGGCATGCCTCTCTGAGGAGGTGATATGGGAGACCTGAACTGTAAGAAGGAACCAATCATGGGAAGAACTGTGAAAAAAGAGCCACAGGCAGAGAGACCACAACGTGCAAAGGCCCTGTGGCAGAAACAAGCCTGAAAAGTGGGAGGAGCAGAAGGAAGCCAGTGTAGCTGGCATAGAGTGAATGAGTAGAGCGTGGAGAGCTGAGGTCAGAGAAGTAGGCAGGGTAGGGTCCTCATCATTGAAGGATCTTATAGGCCATGATAAGGAGCTTGACTTTTTCTCTAAGTAAAATGGGAAGCCTTTGGAGGATTTTAAATAGAGGAGTGAGATGATCTTATTTACATTTGAAAAAGATCTCTCTGGCTTCAGTGGAGAGCAGGCTCTGGGGGACACCCTTAGAAGCAGGAAGACCAGGTGAGAGGACACTGCAGAAGGCCATACAGATAGTGTATGATTCCATTTATATGCAATGTCCAGAACAAGCAACTCCATAGAAACAGAAAACAGATTTGTGGTTTCCAGAGGCTGGAGAGAGTGACTGCTTCTGAGTATGGGAGTTTCCTTTTGGGATGATGAAAATGTTCTTGGATTAGACAGTAGTGGTGGTTGCATAGTCTTGTGAATAGACTAATAACCACTGAATTCTACACTCTAAGAGGATGAATTTTATGGTATGTGAATATCTCAACTTAAAAAAAAAAGAAGTCCAGGCCAGATATGATAGTGACACGTTGAATTGGATGGTGGCAATCTTTGCATGTCAGCACAAGCAACGTTTGTCTATTTTTGGCATGAAATATCCAAATTTTGCTACATACTCCCTGGATGTTCTTGGTAACTATGAAACCCTCCTCCCACTTTGTGAACGCATTCACCTAATTACATGTCTATATAAATGACTACGCTATAATCACTAGCTTTAATTTTGTTTGTTTCGTTTTTTGAGACAGGGTCTCCCTCTGTTGCCTGGGCTAGAATGCAGTGACATCATCATAGCTCCCTGCAGCCTCCAACTCCTAGGCTCAAGCGATCCTCCTGCCTCAGCCTCCAGAACTGCTGGGACTACAGGCACACGCCACCACATATGGCTAATTTTTAAAAAATTTTTGTAGAGACAGAGCCTCACTATTGCCAGGCTCGTCTCGAACTCCTGGGCTCAAGCAATCCTCCTGCATCTGCCTCCCAAGGTACTAGGATTATGGCATGAGCCATGTCGCCTGGCCGCTTTAATTTTTTAAGGAAAGAAAATACTTTATAAAAGCTGAGTGTAGAACATTGGTCTTCATAGTCACTTTGGCATAGTTATAGCTAGCTATAACTATGAACAGTGTCGTTATCTAAAAAATGTAGAGTGTATACTATGTGAAATAGTGATAACCTGTAATGTGTGAATGCTTGCTAGGGTGCTCATGCGCTCATTCAATGAGCTTTCATTAAGCCAAGTGTCAGCTGTATTTAGACTTTCAAAATGCTGAGAATTTTGTTCTGTGTTCTGTTTTATCTTCTCTAAGACCACTTGCACCCTTTCATACATGTTATTGACTGAATGTTTGTGTCCCCAGGAAATTCAGTGTTGAAATCTTAACCCCACAATGTGAAGGTAGTTGCAGGTAGGGCCTTTGGGCAGTGATTAGGGAGAACAGGATGAGTGTTCTCATAAAAGAGGACCCAGAGAGCTTCCTTGCGATTCTACACATGAGGACACAACAAAAAGACAGCCATCTATGAACCAGGAAACGGGTCCCCACCAGACACGGCATCTGCCAGTGCCTTGACCTTAGACCTCCTAGTCTCCAGCACTGTCAGAAATAAATTTTTGTTGTTTATAAGCCACCTGGTTATGGTATTTTTTAATAGCAGCCCAATGGACTAAGATAATTTATCTTCCCAGTTTCCTGCTATTTACTGCCTATGCTGATGCACGATGAGCCATTTAGAAATATCACCCTAATTTCAAATTTGAAATGTAGAGAAAAGATTTTGCTTAAGGATGTGTAATACGAAAAAGTAAAAGTTCTACTGAGGTTATGGAAGTTGAAAGCAAACTACTCCAAAAACCCAAATTAGCCTATGATCTCTAGACTTCATGATAGAAGCCACTTGTGGAGCTACAGAGCTGTCTCAAGAGGAGACAGTCATTTGTGACAATTACAGAAACTGACCAAGTGATTGGGGATCTATTTAGCTCAAAAGATGAGTAACTATTATTTAGTGACAGGATAACTTTCAGCTCTCTCCACAAATGCCTTTGGCTTCCAGATGAAATTCCTATTTTATAACTGTTCTCTCTGAACACTAATAGTTCATATACTATGTAGTAACCCCAATAATCCTAATTATTCCTTTTCCCATCCATCTTTTCAAATTACGTAGATATCAACTTCTCTGCTTCCAAGAAAATATCTTGACTTGGAAGGACTTTTGGATGAATTACACTGTACTGAGAAATCACTCCAGATTTTGTTGTCTTCTAAAAGACAACAAAAGTACAATAACTACAAGAAATGGAGGACTATAAACCAAATAGATCAACATTTCTTAAGACTTCCTGTTCTAGGGTAATTAACTTTGCCCTGATAATGACAGAGGAGCATCATAATTGTAAGAAATACAACATCCTTTACAGGAAAGGGAAGCTTTTCTTATTTTCTCTAATTACTTGATAAAATTAATTTTAAACAGTTTACAGAAATAATAAGCAACATGATTAAAAGTCCTTACCTTTGATGTTGTTTTCAGGTTCATCCAATGCATATAGTGTGGACTGATGACAAAGAAAAGATTTCTGTGAAAGTCCAAGAGCCATTCTTCCTATTGTTTTTTGCAAAAGGAGCTAGGTTTCATCTCTTCAGTCTCTTGAGGTCAGGAGACAATGTGGGTGGGGATCCTTTTGGAGAATTAAGGGCAGAAAATACTTATCTCAGAGACAGCCTTGAGAGATAAATTTCTCTCGAGAAAAGTAATAAGAGAATTTTTTAAGAAGTAAATTCAATAGCTTTTTGCAATTACATCAGTGCCCACAGGCTAGATTTTCACATGGTAGATGTTCTCAGAGTAAAGCCATTATGGAAAAACAGCAATTTATTGCTAATTTAAAATCTGACATTAATAATATTTCCAATTCATTGACTGCAGAATCTTTTCTCTATTCCTTAAACTGCAATTACAATATTAATACATACTAGTGAAAGATTTATTAGATTTTCTTGACACATTTATGAATTACATCCAGACAAAGCTGGCAGAAAAATAGATACTTCTAGACGGATGAGATTTTATAAAAATGGAACCTAAATTTAATGATAGCTATAAAAATACTCGGACAGATAAAGTGATTTTTATTTCTACACAATAAATCGTATAACCTTTTTTATTGGTAGACTGCTTTTCAATCTATGTAAAAATGAATCAAAACATTATTATTTTCTAAAGGCATCTGTTATTATAGTTATGAAAAATACATACATTCCTTATATAGACATGTTCAGATCAAACTTTTATTGCATTTGGCCAAAGGTAATTGAAAAAAATGAAGCGAAAAAAGTTGTTCTAATTTGACATTTTTGAAAAAAGTTAAAATAATCAAAAGAGACTTGAAATGAATTTCTGAATATAAAAATAAGTGACAATTTAGTTAATGTTATAAGAAGAGTAATCACTACTCATTTTATCTCTAGTGTCTCTAATAATTTTAGCTCTGATTTTTTTTTATTTCAGGATATTATGAGGGTACAAACACTTTCGTTACATTTTATGTCTTTGCCTCGCCCAAGCGAGTACTAGAGGCATGCCCTTACAGATATGAAGTGCTGAAAGTTATATATATGTGTATGCCATGTTGCTCTAAATTAAATACTAGTAGATATTATTTGAAGACGTTTCTGAGAATAAAATTAGCCAAGATTGAGCAATTTATTCTCTTTGTTCATCTGTAAAGTATTCAAATTCTTTTTTCTCAAAAATTAATCACAAGTTCTTTTTCTATGTTTCTGCTCACTAGGGTGAATTCAGATATAAGCTACTTTCAATCTTCCTGAGTTTCTACCCTAATTTAAAAGTTTTTAAACAGCTTGCAAGGAAAAAGCAGAAATAGACAAAACAATATATTTACTTCTCAGAGAAGGCTGAAAAATAAAGTTAAGGCAATCATTGGTTTCCAATGCACATCACCTCTGGTATTTATTCTCCATCATGACATCTATATGTTTGATGTCTATCAGTTCAGCTGCCAACAGTTGACTTATGGCAATGGTGATCAATTAAAATTGCCTTGAACTTCTTTGCTCTCATCCTTCTTTCCTCTTATGTTTTTTATTCCCTTTTAAAACAGTCTCAAGGAATTGCCTTTAACTCCTATTCTATCCCACTGCATTGTTTTTACTCTGTCTTGTAACAGAGATCTTCAGGAGTAGTGAAGTTCTCTATACTGGGAAAAGCTTTCAATGTAGGTAGTATGTTACCTGACTGATGACATCTTTCTTCCCTGGTCACCTGATAGTCAATAGCGCCCTCATTCCTCGAAGCATTTCCTACCTTCTTTGTATACTTTTATTTCTTCTCCTGAGCACTAATAACCTCCCGATATACCATACTATATATCTATATCTATATAGTTGTTGGTTTCTTTATTATCTGTCTCCCTTTGCTAGAATGAGAACTCTTAAGTCAGGTTTTTAAATCTCTTTTATCATTTTAAAAATACTTTATATTTGCTTTCCTATTATTCTGATATCTCGAATTCTTGCTGGTGTTAAGAGAACTTGACACAGTGGGCACTAAAGAACAAATGTAAATGAATAAAGGAAGTAATTTGATTTACAAAACTTTTATTTATAACATTATACAACCTTTAAGCATATCTCAACTGCATAAATGGTGATATATACCCTTAAGCTATATGGGAACAATAAGCAACATTTCACTGTATAAACCATTGCTTAGAATCTTCCTGGGTTCTATTTCCTATTTTGTTCTAGTCAATTTGGGAAACTTGAGAGCCCAGAGTGATAAAGAAAAGAGTCTAAGCATATGGTAGAAAATAAAAATAAATATAGAAGTGTTATTAGGAACTGGGATTATCTAACTAGGAGAGCAATGATTCTTGGAGGCAGTGTGACCGCGTGGTTGAGAGCATTAGCAGTAGAGCTGGACAACCTGCCTTTGAGTCATGGCAACACCACGGAAGACCTTGGGATGATAATTGACCTCTGAAAGCTTCAGTTTTTATTATTTATAAAATGTGAGTGTATAATTTTTTTTTGCCTACACCACATCCCTTCTCTGGAAAACCAGGCCTTCCCCATTCTGTAATAATCTCATGCAATTCAGGGATCAGTCTGAGATCTGTGCAGGGACTATAGCGAAGGTGTTCTCATTCTCTGTGACTATGACATGTAAGGACCATGTAGGTTACATGGAGAGAAGCTGTTTTAGAGTGACGCAAGTAGCAATGAGAGATGAAGAGAGAAAGAGAGAGATTAAGATTGTTATACACGCTGACATGCAGCCATGCCTGAAGCCAGGTCCATCCTTTGGAGTTTGCAGTTAGGTAAATCAAAAATCTCCATTTTTCTTTTAAGTTCGGTTTTGGAAATTTGCAACAGTAACAGACACAAAATACTTGCCTAATAAATTTTAGTATGTTGGTGATGATGCTAAACAAATGGAGGAGGAAGAGAAGTCTTCAAAGAGAAGAGAGGATTTTGAAAACTTGAAGATTCCTCACTGTAATTCTCATGAACCAACAATTCTTATTTCTCAGTAGAAGCAGTTTCTTTGGTAGGCAAAATCTTTCAAAACATGGAATCTATGTGGAGGAAGGAAGAATACAACAGTAAAAGGCTTCCTTGATCTAAATTAGAGAACCCCCCAGTATAAACACACCCAATAAAATAGATAAATAGCACGACCAATGGTATTAATAGATAGTCTTCTCCCATTGTTTTAAAGAAACCATAAAATGGCACAGCAATTCCTTGTTAATGTGAAACTCCTCTAGACTCAAGTTCATCAGGTTTTCTTGAGAAAGTTGAGTTCCACCTCAGGATGGAAGAGATAAATTAAAAAGACAAAAATCAGGAAAGGTATGTGGAAGCAAGCAGCTTGGTCATGAAATGCTTTACTGAAAAATTTACAAATTAGTTCAAACCTTGAATCTAAAAGTTAAGTCACAATACCAGTGCAGCTTTCTCTTTCAAGACCTCACCTGCTTCCAAAAGATTGAAGGTCGAGTTCTAATCTGAAATTGTCATGAGAGCTTAGAGCCCATATTTATAATTATGAATCTGCAATTTTATAAGATGTCTAGATAAAAAGTGTTATACCTTCTCACTCCACACAGATCTTCATTGTTCCTAAAGATATCACAGCTGATTCAGTTGGGACATTCAGAACCAGAACTTGAAGCTTCAGGTGTAAGGTTCTTCCAGAAGGAGTCTCAGCAACCCTTTTCACAATCAAAACAATGTGAATCTTCTCCCTGGGTACTGGAGGTCTCCAAAGACAGCTCGATAGAGTAGAACCTACTTAGAGTCAGACAGATGAGAGGGAATTTGCTGCTTGAAATCCTAGTGCTGGAACTCACTGCTAGCTTTCTGCTTCTTTTTTCTCCTAGATTCTAGTACCTAGAACACTGCTTAGGTGCCTTGGCTGCTCAACACTTATCCTAACTCCTTCAGCACTTCCACTAAGGGACAGCTCTCCGTAGCTTCCAGTCTAGATGGCACATAGCTTTTCCAGTGGACTCAAATTTCTTAGAACCGTGTGAGGGAGATCAAGCTATGCAATATTGCACTATATTAGCCCTCCCTTCAACGGTCACTTGCAGTGTTTACTTGGGTGCAGGTGCCTGCCATGGATGCCATTCAGCAATGTCTGAACTCAGGTGTAGGGAAACTTAGGTGCAGCCATCAATTTCCCTTTATGTGAGCTCTTCTAAAAGCAGAAGGGCACATGTAATAATAGCAGTAGCATTTACTGAGTATCTGCTATGCACCAGGAATTTTTATAAGAAATTCATACATGTTAACTCATTTATGGAACTACTCTGTGAGGTAGCTACATAAAATAGTTCTAAAATAATATTTTACTAACATAAAATAATGTTATCTCCACTGTACAGATGAGAAATCTGAAGGACAAAAGATTTAATGAATAGTCCAAGTTAAGCACTTCCAACAGTCCAGGCAAACAGGTTCAGTAAATGCTAGTTCTGATTATTACACAATTAGGGAGTGGCAGGGCTGTGGTTCAAATAAAGGCATTCTGTGTGCATAACCACCACCTTCTCCTGCCCCACCTATGGAAACTGAGCCCCAAGAATAGTCTTATGTACCCCCATGGCTGCACCAGATATATCAGGAAATGAGATTTTTCCAATACATGTTACTCCTTTGCTTAAAAACCTTTGATGTCTCCCTGTTACCTGCAGTGTGAGGTCAAATTTCCTTAGCAAGGCACTGAGGCTCTCACCATCTCATGCCGGCTCCTGCTCCAGCACGGTAGTTCTCCTCGCCATGTCAGGACTCCCAGCTGTTTACCTCTCTCTCTCTCTCTCTTTCCCTTTATTCGTGCTCTTTTTTGAAATGCTCTTTTCCAGCTTCCCTATCTAATGTCACCCCATCAATAAAACTTTCCCTGAAGCCCTTCCTTCATCCCATCTTGAAGAACTGTTGGTTCACCTCTGTGCTCCCACAGGAAGTTTCTCACCCCTCCTTACAACACCAACTACACTATATTAAAGCCTCATGGTTTCTATGGCAACCCCTTCCACCAGATCAGTCACTTGTTGAGAGGAGGACCATAAGCTTCATTGCTCAAGTTTTCATTAACTTGAACAACAATCATAAAACAATTATTTTTATGTGCCAGGCACTATGTCCATTATAGTTTATCAGGTATAATCTCTGGATAGATTTGACTGGTGCTATGGCTAGGGAGTCCCCTCTACCCCATTACATCACACACCTTAGTTTGGGTGCCCCAGAAGGAGACCTTGAAATAGGATTCAAGTGCAAGTAGTTTGGGAGGTGCAGGCCGCATTAGTAGCGGAGTGGAGAAGTGAGACAGTGGGACAGGGGAAGAGAAGGAAGCAGTAAAGATGTGCTTTTAAGCCAGCTATCCCTGCCAGAGTGGGAGCTTAATGCTGCTGGGAACTTGGGGAAATGGAAGTTTTTCACCCGAGAGGAAGGGTGGTTGGGTGTTTGTACACCAGTTCCCATCAGTCCTTGGTTGAAGGCTCTAAGGGATATTAATTGCTCCATTCCTTCCTTCCAGCCTGCCACTTTGTGTCTGCACAGAGCACAGGGCTCGGAGGCCCAGGTACCAACAACTGGAAGTGGGCTGGGGCAAGCCCAAGGCGGGCAGGAGGAACCCGGGAGAGGCACCACAGCCTCTGCAGCAGCGCCCCTCCCAAATCCCCCAGGGCTGTGGAGGAGGAACGTGAGCGAGAATTTGGGAATGTTACAAGTCATTCTCACTTGACAGGAGCATTTCTTAACTCCTGGAACACAACACATGTTCCATCTTTGGAGCTCAAGAACATAGTTGGTTGGAAGCTGAAAATATTATAATATGAGGGTG
Source organism: Cheirogaleus medius (assembly GCA_008086735.1). Taxonomy (NCBI): domain Eukaryota; kingdom Metazoa; phylum Chordata; class Mammalia; order Primates; family Cheirogaleidae; genus Cheirogaleus; species Cheirogaleus medius. The sequence continues at coordinate 6,823,087 of VBSM01003198.1, forward strand.
AACCAGTGGATAAACCCTAACGTAAATTGGTACCAGTGTTATGTTTGTATTATAGATGAGGTTATAACTTCAAGGAATAGGTGAATATCCGCTATAAATCAACAATTATTTTTTGAAGGTTTAGTTAAAACGAGCCCACACTGCACATGGAGAGTGTGGCCTTTGCTCATGGATAAAAGCCAAGATCAAGTTAATAAGAGAATCAGCAGATAGGATCTGGAATAGTTCACCCCAGAGGAAAAAAATGTATTAAGAACCTGAATAGACGTGACTGTGCTTATTGTCTGAAGATCTCTTCTGGGGTTTTGTAAAGGAGGTTTTATAGAGAACAAAGCAATAGAGGGGCAAAATATAGATGGCTGGAGTCTATGATAATAGCTTATGGGAGATAGTGCTATGGTATTTCTTTAATTTTCTCCAGTAGTGTTTTTACAGCTATCTTAGTGAGTAAAATGCAAGTTTCAAAAATAACTTCTTGCATGGAGCTCTTTGATTTACTCCAATCAGAGAAAGCTACATCTGTGAAGGCAGCAGAACATAGCTCTGAGGAAAGCGGGCAAAGGACTGACTTGATTGAAAAAATCAACATACATGCAAAAAAAGGTAGCCAGCATTTTTAAAAAGGGTTCAAAGGGCTCTGGCCCCAAAACAGGAATAGAAAAACTATCTGAGTGATATTAACATCTCTTAATAAAGAATGTTGCAATGCAAGAGGGTAGTCTACGTGGAAATATAGAAATGAGGATCAGAAAATCTCAAGTCAGCAGAGTCTATCCAGCCAACATTGACCAGGGGGGAAGACACGGGCTCCAAGGAAAATAAATACACTCACCAAAGGGCTGTGCTCCACTCTGAGTTAGAAATGACTCATTTAAGCTTCCAGAGATATCCTGCCATTTCTATCAACCTCCCTTTGCTCTGATGTGCGCTCACAGCAATCTACTAATTTGTTTCCACACAGGCTTTATGATATCCTGAAACCAGGAGCAGCTTGCTGGATGGCAGGTGTAACCACGTCTGTCATTGCAAAAGAAGAGCTCCCATCATAAATTGGTAATTTGGAAAGTGGTGTTAGCTTAAGCCAGATGACTTTTTTGGTAGGCTGAGAAACTCGGGTTCTTGAGTCGCAAAGCAAAGAATCAGACTTGGGAGTGTGCTGATTTAACCAAGTTAAAGCCAATCTGTGACACCTTGCCTGGAAAACTAGCCAAGCAACCCCCACCCAGTTGACCTATGCACCTTCAAACAGGACAGTACTATGCACATTATAGTACACGTGTAATATTACGCAGTGCACACAGGGAAAAAGGGCTAGTACAGTGCGAAGAGCTGGACTCTGAAGGGAGGATAACAAGGATGCTCCTTGTATCTACTTGAATCTATAAAAAAGGGAATAATTATAATATCTGGTCCTGTCAAGGTACCAGAACTTATATATACAAATAAACATTGTTCTCCAAATTTATTCTGAGAAGCTACATGTTCTTTCAAAACAACAACAACAAAAAGGTTACTGTTCAAATGGTTTTTGAAACTTTATTTTGGAAATTTCCCTTTGAGCCACTTATGTGAGAAATAAATGTTTGTTATTTGAGTCACCCAGCCTATGGTATATTTGTTACAGCAGCCCAAACCGAGACACGCCCCCACTACATTGCCGTCTCCCAGAGAGCAGGAGCTGGGCCATTCTTCTCTAGAGCCCCCAACACTCGGACTTGTGCAAAGTAGGTGCTCCATGGAGGTTTGTTAGGCTAAAGAGTGTGATATCCACACCGCTACATAGGAAACTTTGTGCAAACAGACTCAAAAATACTCTTGGGATCTTTATGACCTATACTAGAAAACAACAACCACTTAGTGCCTGAATTGGGATCTGGACCCTATACTCTAGTAGGAGGACTCATTATCCTGTCCCTTAAATCATTCAGACATTCCTTTCACAAAGAGACAAAATGACTAAAAGACAAAGGTCATGCCATAACAGGGTCTTTTTACTCACAGTAATATTTCTGGTTGCAGACAAGCTCCAATACTCTGGGTGTTGTCCATGTCAGGGCCTGTTAGAGGTTCCCCAAAGAGCCTTTCCTTGCCTTTTGCATGGCAAATGCCAACCACAGTCTCACTGCATAGTGGATGCTCAACAGTTGAATGAATGAATGGATGCCCTATCACATAAGAAATGCCATGCTACATAGGCATGATATGTAAAATTTTTATCATTTTCATTGGGATAAAATATTATAAAACATTATTTTCTATTATGAGGTCTTCATAAACCAGATGATATATCCTTCAATTTTCTGTTCTTCAATTTTCTAATTGTTTTCTTTGGCCATTTTTATTCAAGATCCTTAAAATATTTTCCTTTATGCTTATTCTTTGTCAAAGTGGCCAAAATGCAAATTGACAGCAACATAAAACAGAAATTTCAAAACTGGCAGCCATGTGATGGATGCTGTTTCTAATTATTATTATTATTATTATTATTTTTGAGACAGAGTCTCACTCTGTTGCCCGGACTAGAGTGCCATGGCATCAGCCTAGCTCACAGCAACCTCAAACTCTTGGACTCAAGTGATCCTCCTGCCTCAGCCTCCCGAGTAACTGGGACTACAGGCATGCTCCACCATGCCCAGCTAATTTTTTCTATGTATTTTTAGTTGTCTAGCTAATTTCTTTCTATTTTTAGTAGAGACAGAGTCTTGCTCTTACTCAGGCTGGTCTCAAACTCCTGAACTCAAATGATCTGCCCACCTTGGCCTCTCAGAGTGCTAGGATTACAGGTGTGAGCCACCGTACCCGGCCTGTTTCCAATTATTAATATGATCATTGGAAGAACTGAGATTAGGGAAAGGTATTTTATGTGTGTCCTATAAGCAGTTGAACTCATTAAGACTTTCAGAAGGTACTTCTGAATGGCTACTTCTGCCTGCTCTGCTTTATTTAAATTGATTCAGCTCCATCATGTCTCAATATTTGATCTTGACATTTTTATGCATCATTTATGTTCCAGAAACAAGGTTGTCCCTGTCTTGACAGAGCTCATTTCTTAGGTTGGAATATAGAGAAGCAAACAAAAATAACCACAATAATAAGTTATGTGTTATAGTAAGTTGCAATGTTTTGTGTTAGATCAAAGTACGAAGGTACTGAGATATTTCTGCTGTAGAACGGGGGCAGCTCAGGCTAGCAAAGCGAAAAGAGGAATTCCAGGCAGAGGGGAGAGCAGGAGAGAAGGCTTGAAGGTAGGCATGTGCACAGGATGTTTAGGTCAACAGCAATGAGTGATCTCGGGGGGAGAACGGTTGGAGGCAGGTCTGGAGAGGGGCCTCAGGTGAGGTTGTGAAGGGGCTTTGTTTACTGTGCTAAGTTGTGCGGACTCTGTGTGGAGGGGCGGTGAGAAGCCATCAAGAGTTTCAAGTGGGTAGATGTCGTGGTAAGTTGTGGGTTTTAGAAGGATCACCCTAATGCAATGTGGGAGGCTGGATGGAAGGGGATTGAGGCAGGAGCGTGCACTTTCAGGACTGATTAAGGCCGTTGGGTGGTGAGGCAGAGAGGGATGTGAGGAACAGGTCAACAGATCTTCGCAGCCTCACTCTTCAGAGAGATGACAGTGATATGATGGGAGAGAGACAGAGGAACACCAGGCTAAGTGTGCACATTTACCCACCCATGACCTCAAACTCAGTTTGTTACTCATTCCTTAAGCACAGAAACTGCAGACTGAATTTTATTCTACTTGTCCATGTTTTATGACTTCTCATTATTTTAGCCTAGTTCAGAATTTGTAAGCAAGGAGATAGTTGCGGGGCACAATTTGCCTTGGCCCCATCTATTAAAAAAGAAAGAAAGATTGACATAAACATAGCAGTTTTGAGCCTTTAAAAAGCACTGAAGGGCTGGGCATGGTGGCTCACGCCTATAATCCCAGCAACTGGGGAGGCTGAGGCAAGAGGATCACTTGAGGCCAAGAGTTCAAGACCATCCTGGGCAACAGGTACCACCTTACATGGCACTTGTGAGAACAAAGAAGACAACATCAAATTAAGAAAATGCCAATGGTACCCTAACTAATAATTTGGTATCCTAAATGTCGAACCTGCTTAGAAATATGAAGATCATATGGATTATATCTTTCATGAACCACTAAAATTAAGTGTGCACACACACATACATACACACCCCAATCCACGGATTTCTGTACCCTTATAAATTTCTTTTAATTTTATACTGACAGACATACAGGATTATCACCAGCTATTTTGTAATAGTTATTTAACTTAAAGGAACAAACTATAAATTATTTTTTGGTGCAACGATGTAGCTAGTTCTATAAAAATAGTTCCAGATTAGAGCTCTGACCAATAATACAGTCACACAGATATAGCAAAAATAGTACCTGTGTGTTGACTTTAATTTCAGTTAGAATTACTATGGATTTTATATAAGATAAATAAATTATCCCCATCATCATTCTCATTCTCACTACTGCTAATATTTATCAAGTATACTCAGTGTACTAGGAACTGTATATCATTTATATTGCAACCCCCTATCCCAGATACTGCATGTTCTGAGATATGATTCCAGCACATTCTGGGTGCATGGTTCCACGAGTGTTGCCAGCATCCCACATCAATTCTGGGCCTCAGCTGTCTCTCTGCTTTGCTGTCTCAGAACCATGAAGGCTTGAGGAGCTGCTCAGCCACTTAGCCATCGGGAGTTTGGGGAGCTGACAGCCCCGGGGTCACTGGCCACCAGTGAGGGCAGGAGTCAGGTGACAAGACCACTTCTGAGGTGCATTCTACACATGGCTCCTCAGAAGGTCCCCAGCACAACCTGTTGTTGCCCACAGTGGTAACCAAACCATAACACGCTCTATATGGGCTTCTCTCCCTTCCACGTCTCGCTTCGCTCACTCCCACCTCCTGGGATCCCCTTTGAACTAAACTATCTTTACCCAAGTTCTGGTCTTAGGCTCTGCTTTCAGGAGAACCCAAAATAAGACACATATAGAAGTAGCTTGCCTTAAGACAGCAATTGGCAGAGCCAAGATTTGAACCCAAAGAGTCTATTTCCAACATCTGTGGTCTTAGGCCCCTAAGAGGCCTGTCCTGAGAAGCCTGGGATTTAAGGCAGACAACAGGCACCGTGTTATAGACACCGAGAATCACATGAAGAGGTTACTTACCAGGAGCACTGAGTCCAGTGAGGCATGTGTGTGATGTTCACGCCTGCATCAGGTCGTGAGTGGATCCCATTCAGGGTGAAGCTCATATACAATTGGAGGGGCTGTCAAGTCAAGAGGCAAACTTTAGGCAGTCTTTGCAGGCCTGTGTTCTGCTTCTGACTCTACCACTAAACACACTGGGTGATTTTGAACCTGTTATTGAACTCCTCTGAGTCTGTTTCCTCATTTGTAAAATGAAGACAACACTTCCCACCCTGCCTGTTGCCCGGGGCTTCTGGGAATCCCAGTTGACATACCTGAAATTTCCTTGATTCACATAAAGCACTTGGCAAATATAAATTACCCTCATTAACACTTTGACTCATCACCATTATCAGTTTGTATGATTGCTTCTGCTTATGTTACATAACAGGCACCATGGAAAAACTTTTCAAGGGATATGCTAAATAGAGTACCGTAGGACCTTGCTGTGACTAGGTACAAGAGAGTGGAATTGAATACAGAACAGATCCGATTTTCAGCCTCTCTTAGAAATGGCATTTTACTCCTGGGGACTTCCATATAATTGTTAATATGGCATTGGGAATAATGCCATGGCAACATTCCAGCATACTGCATTCTTTCTCTGGGATGGATTCCAGGGCCAAAGTCACTTCCTTGGAGTTAGCTAATTGGTTAAGGATGTGAGTTAACTCCCCCAGACCATTATCTTTAGTACCAATTAGGGCTAATTTGGCTGTAATGAAGAATGGGCTGAAACCAACCTAAGGACATTTAATGGGATAAATGTAAAGTCATAGTCCTAGGGACAAGAAATTTTAGCAAATGAACATTGGTCATCTCCTCATTGTTTGGGAGGACCCAACAAATATAACTGTATGCTAAGCCAATTAAGAAATGAGACAATGAAGTAAGGCAATTGGGGACAAAACTATCACTTTATTACTGATGAAGCTGATAATGAAGGAACTGGATTAAGTCTTCCGGGAAGTGACCTCCCAATACGCACCCACACTGGACCACTGCAGGCCTCCCGAGAGCACAAACCCCTTGCAACACTTACAGCAAGAACATGTGCTTCCTGAGGGCCGGCTTGCTCCCAAAGGGAGAGGAGTTTGTGTAGCAAGTTGGTGGCAGAACCAGGGCTGAAACCCAATGCAGTTCTATTTATGTTAAGAAAACCAATGGAGCAAAAACAGAATGAAAGAGACTTCCTGATTTATTAGCATTGCATCTGAAAAACTTGGAGGTGAGGGTTGTTTAGTCAACTACCAACTTAATATGAAACAGTCAGTGATGGGTGTGGATCTTGTATGGTGTCCAGATCCCAGAAAATAGCTATTCTGGTGTTCCCAAAACTGAGTTGATTGTACTCGACTCCAGAAGCCACATTTTATTAGGAAGAGTGATAATATGGAAGGTATAGAAGGGTATGATCAGGATAGTGAGAAGCTGAGACAGAACTGGAGTTTGAAAGCCCTCACAGAAAAGAAGGAGAATATTTGTTTCTGCAGAGCTCCAGAAGGAAGGCTGAACTGAGATCGGTGGCAGAAAGTTGTATGAAGGCAGTTTTAAGTTAACAGAAGGAAGGGCTTTCTGATTCACATGCACAGAGACACACACAAACGTGTAAGCAGGGAGTGGGATGCAAATTCGATCATGTCACCCCCTTGTCTAAAAGTACTGAATGGCTCCTCAGTGCTCTTGGGGTAAAGGCCAAGTTCCCTAGCGGGGCCCCTTGTGAACAGGCCCCTCCCTTGTGTCTGGCCCCAGCCTGCGTCTTCTCCCCTCTGCTCTGCCAGCTGCAACCATGCTGACCTCCTCTCAGGCCCTGGTGCCCAACAGGCTCCTTGCCACCTCCTGAAGGTGCCAGTCCTCCTGCCTGGACGCTCTTCCTTCATGCCTACATCAGGCCAGCTCCCGTTCCTTCCCGAACTCTCAGTTTCCCCATCCCTGGGAAAGCATCCGGACCCACAGGAGGAGGTCATTTTGCCTCTGGGTTCTCTGTGCGCTCTCCTTGTTAGCATTTATCAGAGTTGTGCCTTTGTCTTTTTATAGTTTTGTTTTGTTTGTTTTCATTGTAGTAAAATAGACATAACATGTATGTTACCGTTTTTGCCATTTTTAAGTGTACAGTTCGATGGCGTTACATTCACATTGTTGTGCGACAATGCTACTATCCATCCCCAGAACTTTTCCATCATCCTGTACTGACACGTTACACCCACTGAACAGCAAATCCCCTTTCCCCTGCTCCCAGCCCCTGACAACCACCATTCTACTTTTGGTCTCTATCATTTGACTTTTCTAGGTACTACCATCTGGTTTGACCCTTTGATTAATGTTTGCCTCCCCTATTAATCTATGATCTCCATGAGGGCAGGAAATGTGTTTTAGCTCACAATATCCCAGAGCCTAGCACAGTGCCTGGCATGTAGTAAGAATTCAACATAGATCTATTGAAAAAAGGAGGGGAGGGGAGGAGGAAAGGAATGTAGAAGGAAAGGGGTTCCCTGGAACTGGAAAGGTTAAAGCCAAAGATGTATAAGTCCATCTTAGAGGAGAATGGTTGAAAATATTTCTGCACTGGATGGGAAGATCAAACTAAATGAAGTTATAGAGCAAATATTAATATTTACGAGGCACATACTTTGTTCTAGGTGCTAGGCACAGGGAATACAGTATTGAACCAACCTCTGCACTGATGTATAAGGTTCCTCTCCATTCTAAGAACTGGTGATTAAACGGACCAAATCCATTTACTACCATAAGACAAAAATGCAAGAAAAAAATAAGAAGGTGTAGCATTCTGGACCAGGTTTCCATCCCAAACTGAAATCATATCTAACTTCATTAAATACATATTATTGACCTTAAATGTTAGAATTACTTATTTTTGGTGAGCCATAGCTATACTTTACAGAGAATGGGGGAGAGAGAATTAAATTATTATCTTGTGGAAAGCAATTGTGAGAACTAAAATAAGGAACCATTCCAGTGACTCAGAGCAACACTTCTTAGTAACCACCAAGTACACAATTAAAGAAGACCCAGCTGAGTTTGTTTTCACTGAGTTTTTGCAAAGAGTTCAAATATGTAAGCACAGAGATGAGGAAAATTCTAATTCTCTTTTCCAAGGATGTTGTCAGCAGTAAAAGGCTCCATTTAGAATCAATTGCTTAAAATTTTTAAATTTTAATGTTCTAAAACTGTGTTCTTATGATGAAACAATGAAGTCAGACTTGCAGCTCTTTCTGCCAAGAAAGGCAGGCAAAGTGGATCACGAAGGAACAGAAGGATCATGGGAAAATAGCCCAGAGCTGATTCTGGGCTTCAGGAAGACAAAATGAACCCTTTGCTGATATTTAATTTCTCTGCGCAATTTGTTATTTGATTATTTTCTTGCTGGCCTATTCACAGAAAATGATCTGTTGTTATTAAATACATTTCTGCCATCATTTACCTTGGAGCATGCTACCCTGAGATAACCACGTGAGAAGCAGCTTGGAGGCAAATTAATGCCACAGTTCATGGCCTCTGCTTTTGGGACATTCGGTTTGAGGTCCACATTTGCAATCACTGATCTCCTAATCCACATTGCCTTAATGCCTAGAGCATGTGCTCTTGTCCTTTTTGTGCACCTGCAAGAGTTATGTTTGTATATGAGGATAAGGACTATCAGATCAGACTAGTCCACAAAAAACAGAAAAAGTAAGAACATGGAGAGAGACCGATGATACAATTGGAAGAGGAGGTAATTAATGGAGCAAGATTTTGGAGGAGGCAGAGGGGTGGAAAAATGCCCATTCCTCTGAAAACTCACTTTATGACAGAGTTACAGAGAGCTGCTAAACATTCTCAGGGTTCTCTAACTTGGAAACTATTCAACTTTACAACTGTATTGTTTATATTTGTTTCTTCAAACCGAAGTAATATAGTAAAATAATAATTCAAGAAAAATGTACCATTAAGTTCTCCGAATACAGCCACCCAGAATGCCAATTTAAACTATCCTGGCTTCGTTGCACTGAAAATGTTTGGGTTCCCATTCATTTTTACCTGAGTTGATTAATGTATTTAAGAACCACATTATGTAAATATAGGTTTATGGATGCTTGTGTAATAGTATAAACATGATATAAATAAACCATTTATGATTCAGGCATATAAATGGTAATATATCAGACACAATTTTATGTCAAGGCTCAATACTAAAAAAATGTGGAAAAGTAGCTTTCAAATTAATGGAGAAGGTACAGGAAGCTGACTCCTGCGACTGTCAGAGTCTTAGGATTCACTGACTCATTCTACTGATTTTCAAACCGATTACATGACCAAAATCTGAAGAGATGTGACATTAACCAGGCATTTGAGAGTGGCGGATTTTGTGTGTGTGTCTTTGTACTTTTTTAAAAAAACTTCAAACATATACAAATAAGACGATAGTCTATATTAATACCACCATGGATCCATCAACCAGCTTCAACAAACTTCTTTCAGCTACACCTCTACCCATTCCTCCTGCAAATTATTTTGAAGCAAAGCACAGCTATCATTTTATTTCATCTGTGTCTATGAATTACAGTTTTAACTATTATTACCAGTGCTTCCTTTCCATTGACCTTGGAACTGCCATCTGTAAATCACACAGCTCCTTGTTGTTTGATCCACAGCATTCAGAAGGAATTGTCCAAGTACCAATAGGTTCCAGCAGCTCCTCAGGTGGTTCCAAAGTTGGTCCCAGAGGAAAAGAGGGTTCTTGCTTCTAAATACAGTGGGTGCCTCCTTGCATTACTCTGGCCACATGCTGCTGTATGAACCATTTCCATCTGTTATGTAGCTTTTCCACATGCTGCCTTCTCTATTAGAGTGTTTCTCTGATGTCACCCAAGAAGATATCATGGATATCTCAGTTTTCATGATTCTTTTCTGTCTTTCAGTCACTGAGGCAGTTTCCATTAATGCTCAGTAGCAAGCTGGTAATTTTTGCTCAGATGATGTGTACCCATTGCAGCATCTGGATATTTTCTGGTCCAAAATCCAAACAGTTGCCACTGGGAGACGCTCATGGATTTGCCACAAGCTCTAGTCTGCATGAGTGCGAGTGGCACAAATTTCCAAAATTCATCTCTGAGGGGCATGATGAGAACCCACTTTTTGTAGTGCAGACATGGCCTGTTTGTGTTCAGGTCCCCACTCAAAAACAGCTTTCTTTCAGGTAGTCTTATAGACAGGAGGTAGACTATTCCTACATTTGGCATTTGTGTTCTCCAAAATCCAAATAAACCAACCAAATGTTCGGCTTCTTGGTCTTAAGGGTGAGGAATGACAGAAGCTTATTTTTAGTCTCTTGGAATGTCCCAGGTGGCTCCTTCCCAGTTTATTCCTAAGAATTTCACTGTTTAGGCAGCCCCTTGGGCCTCAGCTCAGTTTATTAACCAGCATCAGTTGGTCATGTGGGTCACCAATGCATTCAAATCAGTCCTTGCTTGATCTTCAGTTTCTGATATTATCATAATGTCATTAATCTAGTGTATTATCACCTTTGAAACCTGCATCTGACCAAAATTACGACAGTAAGCTGATGAGTCCAAGAGAACAAGGTGACGGCACTGTAAACGTCTATTGGAATCCTTCCCATGTGAAAGTGAACTGAGGTTGGCTCTTTTCTGAGATTGAGATAGAGAAGAAAGGGTTTGCAAGATCAGTCACTGAGTACCAGTCTCCCTTAGCTTGTTGGGGTTTTTGTATTATCAAAACCACGTCTGAAACTGCTGAGGCCATGGCTGGCACAACTTTATATAAGCTTCAATAGTCTGCTGTTAGTCTCCATGAGCCATCTGCTTTTGTCATGGGTCATACTGGGCTACTGTACAGAGAATTCATTGGTACCAGCACTCCAGATTCTAGCAGGTCATTAATTAAAGTGGTAATTTCTTTAACCACTAGTATTCTATATCATTTTAAATTAATGACCTGTGTGGGCTCAGACAGTTCTGGTGGTTCCCATTCAGCCCATCCAATTAAAACTGGCTTGAGGGCTCACTTATGTGCTTTCTGTTTTACAATGTTAGCCAGGGGACACAATCCCAGGTGGATATAATATCCATCCCAATAATGCATTCAGATACAGGAGATACACATAAATCTGTTCAAAAATCCCAATTGTCATGTAAACTTTCACTTTATCCCATTAACCATTGCATCTCCATATCCTCCCAATCTAACTTTAGCTCCAGTTAAGACATCATCAACAGGTTTCAAAATCACAGCACATTGGGGTCCTGTGTCAAGGAGTCCCAGAACTGGACAGTTCATTGGCAAACATCTGTTCAACATTGACTTTTCCCTTCCATACAGGAAAGTGAAACCTCAATTAAGCAGGAAGCTGCAAGCCAGTTTGAGCAGCCAGCACCCAGAAGCGAGGTGCCCCTGATATCACTGAGTCAAATGTTTGTTGAGGGAAAAATAGAACTTTTCAAAGTGTGCATGTAAGTGATTATCTAACAAACAGTTTGGCTAATCTTATATAGCTATTATTAATTAAAATATTTTGACCTTTGTCAACAATTTAAAACTTATTTTAAAATTATTTTTCTGAGAGAGGGCGTGGTGGCTTTTGCCTATAATCCTAGCTAGCACTTTAAGAAGCTGAGGCAGGAGGATCACTTGAGCCCAGGAGTCTGAGGTTGCAGTGAGCTATGATCATGCCACTGCACTTCAGCCTGGGTGACAGAGCGAAACACTATCTAAAAAAAAAAAAAAAAAAAATTATTTTTCTGAGCAAATATAGGTCCTGCCCAAAAGAAAATTTTATAATAATTATCTCTCTTCCACATAAAATATTTCAATTTTCTGGTGATGTGTATGTATACCTGAATTTGTTGTGATGTTTTATAGTACCTGTGCCTGTGGTGGGCCTTGTTCTTATTTAAATGTATGCACATCATTCCAGCTTATTTGTTTCCATATTCTCATCTTTTGTGTCTTTATTGGAAAATATTAATATTGTTATAAGATTATAAATTTTGTAATCAGATCCTGGTTTTGCAAAGTACTATGTAACGGATGCTAGTCCAAATCCTTAACTTTATGGAGCCCAGGGCTTTTTTTTTAATTTGTAAAATGAGGAAATAACTTACAGGGTTGTTGTAAAGATCCAATGAGAGAACATAACATAAAACCCCTGATGTGGTTTCCCTATAGTAGCTACTCAATTAATAAGACTTTTCCTTTATGTATGAGGTAGCACAGACATCCTTGATCTAAAATTTAATAGTTGTCTGGGCTATGAGAACACATGTAAATATCCATTTAAAAATAATTGTTTTACTCACATATATGCAAACTAAAAATTAAATACAGCATATGTTAGACTTCTAATAGCAGGCTCTGAGAAGACTGTGTAATGTAATCTCAAGTCTCATTCCTCCAGAGCTCATCAGGAATGGAGTCAGTCTAAAAGCCAGATAATATGAAGCCAAATGAGCTTTGTTTCTGATTCTCTGCCTGAGCTGCATCCATAGCATGGTGACAACATGCAGAGGCCATGAGCAGTCCTCTTACTTCCTTGGTGACCACCTTGAAGTTCTAGGAAAAGGCACTTCTTCATTTGAAATTTACAGTGAACAATAATCCACAAACATGACTGAAAAGTATTTTATAAATATATAATCCTGATAAAAATGATTAGCAATCAGGGAACATTTATTGCGAATATGCGAGACTGTGGGAAAGATGAATGAGATGTGATCTTTGCCTTCAAGAAACCTCAGTCTGCTTTGGAAGATAAGATTTGTTCTTTGAATTGATCTAATTGCATTCTGAAAAATACAAGGATCATTTTTTTTTATGAGTTGAATTCATGTAAGGAGGGAATTGACATGTTTTTCATACCTAATAAGTGCCCGGCACTGCATATATTATCTCACTTAATGCTCACAGCAATGCTGGATATAATTACTCTCATTTTGTAGATGACGATACAGTTTAGGTGACTCGGAAAAGGTCACACATAATGAGGGTGTGACAATTCCAAGAAGGCAATACAGGCCAATGTTTCCGGATCCATGCTATTTTCACTACCCCATATGGTAATAGGGAGAACGGAAGGGAAGAAATTATTGTGAAATATACTTTGAATAAAAAATTGAAAATTTTTGTAATTACTTGGATACAGATGATATTAATATCAATATTTTATTAACAAAACCATATAGAACCTGACTGAATTTTAATGAAATCTTTCATAAATGAGACAAAGGGGAACATAAGGAAAAAAACCCAATTAAGTGTGTGGAAGGAATCCGATTAGTTTTATCTGCCTATTTTAAAAGACTCAGCTTAATAATTTAAATAAATATATCACTGTACTTTTACATAATGTTTTTAACATTGGCATTATAAGTTTATAAGGCAATACTGCAGAAAGGAAAAAACATTAGGTTAGAAGATCTGGGTTTGAGTTTTAGCCCCCAAATTACTGTGGCTTGATCTTGGGAAGCTCACATAGTCACTTTTAACCTTGTAGGAATATTATTACCTATTCTACCTGATCCAGCCATCCACTCACCCACCCACCCATCCATCCATCTATTCCATATTCATTTTTTGAGCAACCACTAAGCGCCAGTCTTTGAGACACAGCAAAGTTAAACTAGACTCAGACTCTGCCCTCGAAGAGCACACATTCTAGAAATAGAGACAGACATGAATATAAAACCAAGCAGTAAAACATGGTGGCACCAAAAAGAAACCTTGTCCTGATCACAGTGGGCAGAATGGAGAGGTCATGTCTACCTGGTGGGAGGTGGAGCGGAAGGACATCTCACTGACACATGGGGGAGAGGTAGGACAGGCATCATGGAAAAGGTGACACTTGAGCTGAGTCTTGGTAAAACATAAGTAATTTTTCCCAGTGAATCTGGGGTGTGGTGCTGGGAAGGGTGTTGTAGCCAGAGAGAAACACATGAATAAATACTCGCAGGTATGATATGGTGTGGTAGTCGGCAACGTGCAGTGTGATTTGTCCGAAATGTAGGCTGGGAGGAAGATGTTACTAGAAATGGGGCTGAAGAGGATGGTTTGCTAGGCTGAGAAAGTTTACTTTTATCCTCTAGGTTTTGGGAAGTCAGTAAAAACCCCTAAGTTAAGGCCGGGCGTGGTGGCTCACGCCTGTAATCCTAGCACTCTGGGAGGCCAAGACTAGCAGATTGCTCAAGGTCAGGAGTTCGAGACCAGCCTGAGCATGAGCGAGACCCCATCTCTACTAAAAATAGAAAGAAATTAATTGGCCAACTAAAAATATATAGAAAAAATTAGCCGGGCATGGTGGCACATGTCTGTAATCCCAGCTACTCGGGAGGCTGAGGCAGAAGGATCGCTTGAGCCCAGGACTTTGAGGTTGCTGTGAACCAGGCTGACTCCACGGCACTCTAGCCCAGGCAACAGAGTAAGACTCTGTCTCAAAAAAACCCCAAAAAACCCCTAAGTTAAAGTGAAATGATCAGATTTGCACTGGAAAAAGACTGCTGGCTGTAGAGTGGAGAATTGATGTGAGAATCAGGAGAGACCCATTGTAAACTGCAGATCACTATATAGATCATTATATAAATGTTTGCTCTTATTCTTAATTTAAGTCATGATTTGCTAGATTATAGTCCATGTGTGATTGATTAAACATGAATTCTATTTTACTCTCTATATTTATTTAAATAAACCCATGGAACAAAATATTTTTCTTCAATCAGAAATGAATTGTAATAATAAACTAAAGAAACTGACAAAAATTCCACCTTGTTCCAGAACTCTTATCTCAACAAAACATGTTGCTGGTGAAGATCCCTAATAAATAAAAAACATTGATGATCTTTGAAATTAACAAATTGACAAAGATTTGGGGAAATTGGAACATTTGTGCTCATCGGTGTCCTCTGAATCGTAACCAAAGGAGGTAGAGAAAAGGCAAAGCTGTCAACGAAGGTCAATGTCTGGAATTTCAGAGCTAGAAGTTGATGCTTGTGGCTCTAACCCTATAAATTTACAGATAAGGAAATAGGCAGCAAAAATAAATAAAACCTTAAGCAATTTACTGAAAACCACATAAGTGGGGTTTCCCTGGACTCTACTTGAGATGATGGTCTCACTCCTACTTTCTCCTGTAAGGGATTGCTGTCCTTCCCTACACCAGGGTAAACCAGACTAACTAGACATGTCTTCTCTGTCACCTGAATGGCAAAAGGGATTCTTGCAGGGAGACAGCAGGCGATTTGGGATCTGGCGATCTTCCTTATAATTATGTCATTTTTAATTTTTAATCTGACCTCACTTTTTACATGTCCTCATTGGTCATGAATAATGAAAGAGATGCAAATTTACTAACTAAAATTTCACATTTTATGGAATTCTTGGCTCTCAAAGTTGAAGAAAACTTATTGATCTTTTTGAGGATAAAGTACATAATTTTTTTTAGTTGCTCCTAGATTTTTATATTGTATCTACCAGCACCAAAAAAAAACCAACAAAAAACAGAAACAGTTAGTTCCTGATTTGATAAATAATTAGCAATTATAGCAATAGGTTAATAACAGCATGACAGACCAGAAGAAAAGAAGCATCTATTTTATATGGTCTGTGAAGACCAGAAAGTGAATTCTATGCCCTTTACTGCAACTGAATAAGTAGATCACAATGAAAATGGCATAAGTATCATAATTAATACCTAGATTCGAGGCCAGGTGCTTCTTGTAAGCCACCTCAAATCCTTCTGGGAAACAAATCAGGGCATGAATAAATGCATACACACATTGCACATTCATAGACACACATAAAACTATTTTTCTCTCTCACTTCACTGTCATTCATTCAATTCATTCAACAAATATTTATTGAGTGCCTGTCAAGCGCCAGGTACTAGTGTGAATAGCAGCAGCAAACCAGATATATGAAGTCCCTGGGCTTCCAGAGCTGATAACCTAGAGGGAGGCAGATAGCCAATAAGCAAGAAGGCATTAAGGTATACGAGGTAATTTTAGAAAGTAACAAGAGCAGTTTGACAAAAACACAAGGGAGGGACTTGATGGGAAGGCCCCACTGAGAAGGTGGCATGTGAGCACGAGATGGAAACCTGCCAGCATAAAGCACCATGGAAAGGGCATTCTGAGAAGGCCAGACAGCAAGGACAGCGGCCAGTCGGCAGGCAGGAACAAGTGTGGCCAGTGAGCATCGTGAGCAGTGACGTGGGTGAGAAGGAAACGACCTGAGCTGAAGTTGGCAAGGGAGGCAGCTGTCAGATCACACTGGGCTTTAGGGATTATTGCAACATTGCACAGGCAGAAAGGGGCAGAACTTGGATCTTCTGATATATAGCTCGAAGTCCCTGTTTCCCCGCTTGCCACTCTGTTCAGGGAAAACACCGAATGGAATAGCCAGCCATTCATCCAAACGAAACAAAGGCCTGCCAAGCTCTGGAAGGAAGAGGTGGTTATAACTGCATCCCTCATTCTGCCTTCTTGGATGTGGCTTCCCCCTGGGGTTCTCTTGCTTTGATTTCCATCGCTTCCATCCCACCCAAGTCCCTGAAGTATGCTGGTCCATACATGGACAGAGAAATACTCCCATGTTGTTTCTCCTTGGCATGTATGAGATAAGCAAACATTTTTAAAGGAGAAATTTAGTAAATATGAATGGAAAAGTAGATTTCCAAAGTACAGGTTTCTGAGCATAAGATTCATCCATCCCCATATTATCCTGCACAAGTCCTGGGGCAGATCCCTAAATACTTTGTCCAGCTTTATTCTGACCCAAATACCACCTGCCATTTGGCATTGGATCTTAGGGACCCATCCTGTTTCCTTACTGTGGGAGATGATCTTCCTGTCCTGTCTGTCATTCTGAGACAAGTTTCCAAATGCATCAAATTAAAATTGAATTGAATTTAAACATGCCCTCCCTGTGAATGAAAAAATATTTACTTTCCCTAGAAGCTCTCTCTTTCTTCCCTGTCTATCCAAACCATTTCCATTCATTAAGATCCAGCTCAGCGGAGAGAAAGGAATGCTTATATACTGTTTGTGGGACTGCCAATTAGTGCAACCTCTATGGAAAACAGTATGGAGATTCCTCAAAGAAATAAATGTAGACTTACCATTTAACCCAGCAAGCCTACTATTGGGTATCTACCCAAAGGAAAATAAGTCAGTTTATCAAAAAGGCACAGCACTGGAATGTTTATTGCAGCACAATTCATGATCACAAAGATAGGGAATAACCTAAGTGATTCATCACCTCAGTTCATGGTTGGATAAAGAAAATGTGATACACACACACACACACACACAGACATACACATATACATATATATGTACACACGCATAACATAGAGTACTACTCAGCCACAAAAAGGAATGAAATAATGTCTTTTGCAGCAACTTGGATGGAATTGGAGACCATTATCCTAAGTGAAGTATCTCAGGAATGGAAAAACAAACACCATGTGTACTCTCTAATAATTGGGAGCTAATTGGTGGGCACAAATAGGCACAAAGAGATGTAAAGGTCATAGGATTGGGAGGTGGGAGGTGGGAGAGGTAAAAACCTACCTATCAGGTACAATGAACACTATTCAGGTGATGGACACACTAAAAGCCCTGACTTAAGCATTATAAAAGGTGTCCATATAACAAAAACATTTGTACCCCCTTAATATTTTGAAATTAAAAAAAAAGATCCAACTTACATTCTGTCTCTGGGTCATATCACTATCTTTCTCTAAACGGCTACCTACCTACCATTTATAGAAGACAACAGAGCACTTATTTACATACGGTTTTATTCTCAAATTGTGGCAGCAAAGCTGTAAACTCCTCAAGGGTAGAGACAATGTCATAATCTTTTTTTATTATTATTATTCCTGTCCATTATAGTTTGAAACTTAAATGTATATTTATTGGATTGAATTATTTTCCACAGTTTTTTTTAAAAAAACCACTAACTCCGTTTTCATCTTAAACAAATTAAACAAAAAGATGTATTTTCTTCATTAGACAGTCTAGCATAACTTTGGGTACAGTAGTATGTAACTAACATCTTTGTTAAATTTAATTATGAAGTACAGGGTTGCACTAATATGCTAACATCTTTTCTTTGTGCCAGGCAATGTTCTCAGTGTTTTGCATAAATAATTTTATTTAATTAAGTGGAATAAATTGTGAGTCACGTGTAAACATTATTATACATTTAGGATGTGCAAATTAGGTATATTTTTTAATCAACTCAAAAATGTTGGTTCATCTAATTTAGCTACTCAAGAGATCATTCCTCAGAACTCCAAATTTCTGTCATGACTCACCCCATCACAATGAAATTTTCAAACTTAGAATATTCAACACATTTTATAACATTGCTAAGGATATTCTCTAATAATTTATAGTGATAATCATGTTTTTAAAATATGATTATAAAAATTATTAGAATTATTCTAAAAATCTTTTCATTTCAAGCATTTGAATTATGCCATGAAGTTAATAATAGTTCCCTCCAAAATAATTACTTTATCCCACTCTCTTTGGTGTCTTCCCTTAGTACCCAAGAGTATGCTTTATCTATATGAAAGTTGCATGACTGTCAAAATATGTAACTGTGCATAACAGAAATATTTTCCAGATCAGGGCAAACAGTTCCTGTAAAAATTTTAGTATTTTTCTTTGTTTTGTTTTGTTTTTGAGACAGGATCTCACTCTGTCGCCTGGGCTAAAGTGCAGTGGTATCATCATAGCTCACTGCAACCTCACACTCTTGGGCTCAAGCAATCCTTCTGCCTCAGCCTCCTGAGTAGCTGGGACTATAGGCACACATCACACTCAGCTAATTTTTCTATTAATATTTTTTGTAGACATGGGGTTTCACTATGTTGCTCAGGCTGGTCTCAAACTCCTGACCTCAAGTGATCCTCCCACCTGGGCTTCCCAAACTGCTGGGATTACAGCATGAGGTACCATGCCCAGCTTAAATGTTACTGTTTTTCTACTAAAATGCTTACTGGAAATTTTTTCTAAAAATACTCAATGTGAAATGTAGTAGAATTATTTAATATTGGAACCACACCTTTAACTCAAATATCAACAATATCACTGATGTCAGTGAGTACCTGAGTCACTATGTGAAATAAAAAGGTATAGTCCTTATCATTATTGAAATAGTAAAAATATTTCAGAAATATTTCAGAAAGATATAAATTTAAATGAGGTAGCTTATAATATATTTAGTCTCACAATGTTTGGCACATAGAAACACTCAATAAACGGAACCTTTTATATCACATGACATTTCCAATGGTGAGATTTAATGAGTGATAGTGAGAAGTTACTTGTATGTTTGTCTTTTGTAACACTCACAATCATCACATATTTTAAATATTTACTCATGCATATGCTCATTCCTAAACCATTTTCATCTACTAATATGTGGTAAGCCCTAAGAATCACATGTTTTCTATAATGTATAGAGGATGCATATATGCATTAGCACCTAATGTAATAAATTGTAAGATTTAAATACTATCTAATGTTTTCAACTGGGAGTAATTGTTAAATAATGCTTCTATTTACACTTCTAATGTTAAGTAACAAATAGAGACAGATTTATCATGAAATAATGAATCTCAAGCTTTGTTTCACACTTGCACAGTCCCCTTCCAAGGTCTAAGAGGGGCTCCAGCAACATATTCACATGGACATATATTTTTGTGAAATTTGAAAAAGTGAGACATACTAACTACAATTGTTTAAGAGCTTTCTCTCCCCACTACTACTTTTCCTCCATCATATTTTCCATCTTGTTGAGTGGCACTGGAGTGGCTGGAGGGATTTTGAGGATCCAGCTTTAGGGGAAGTTGAGTTGGAGACATTTAGCTTGGATTTAGTGGGATACACTGACGTAGTTATCAGTCAGTTCTTTGTAAAGTTAGGTTACTGCTGGCTTCCCAGTGTAAAATTCCTTCCACGAACAGGTCAAGTGCCCACTCTGGGACTGTTTTGTCAGAGACACACTTTATATTGCAATGTACACAAATATAAACACGTCATATGTTTTTTTAAAATAGGAATTCTAAAATAGAAATTTTCAGAATTCCCATGAATGTAGGGCACAAATTTACAGCAACGTGAGCAAACTTGCATGTCCGTGCATCCCAACAGGTTAGATCACATCTTGGCATATCTGACACATCTTGCAGTATGGCAATTCCAGATGAAATGGCTGGAAAAAATCTTTTTCTTAAAAAGACATCACTAAATAATATAAGCTATAGGTCTCACAAAACCTGGATCTGTCCCTAAAAAGCAATTCTGCCTAGATTATCCTCACCCAGTGAATCATAAAATCATAACATCTTAGAGATGATAAAGACTTTAAATACCATGTAGTCTGGGGCATGTTTTTTCACATATTTTCTTTGAAGTTTCAAGATCCTTTTTTCAAATAAAATTTCACATAAAGAAATGCAGTAGATTTGAGCATCTTTATGATGGGGAAAAAAAGAAATGCAGTAGAAATTCTTAGTGGTTGATGTTATGAGAAAAGTAGAGAACAATTAGCTAAGTAATAGATAAACATGGAATAAATAAGAAACAACAATAAGGTAAATGGAAAGAATCAGTGTGAACTCAGAACTTGAAAAAGATACATCCTCTCCTGTGTTTCTGTTAAGAATATCCCATATCCAAAACACTGAGGTAGGCAAAGATTTCTTAGGACACAAAAGACATGAATCACAAAATAATCCAAATTAAAAGCATCTATTCATCAAAAGACATCACTTTTTAGTGAAAATACAAGCCACAGTCAACTGGACTGTTTCACAGGATGCCCAGATATTTGGTTAAACATTTCTGGATATTTCTTTGGCGGTGTTTCTGAATGAGATTAGCATTTGAATCTGTGAACTGAGTAAAGCATATCATCCTCCCCAATGTGAGTGGGCATCACCTAATCCATTTAGAGTCTGAATAGAACAAAAAAGGAAAGGGGCCTGACACCGTGGCTCATGCCTATAACCCTGGCACTTTGGGAAGCCAAAGCAGGAGGATCACTTGAGGCTAGGAGTTTGAGACCAGCCTGAGCAACATAGTGAAACCCCATCTCTACAAAAAGTACAAAATTAGCTGAGCATGGTGGCACGTGCCTGTAGTCCCAGCTACTTGGGAGGCTGAGGCAGGAGGATCACTTGAGCCCAGGAGTTTGAGGTTGTAGTAAGCTATGATGACACCACTCTACTCTAGCCCAGATGATAGAGTGAGACCCTGTCTCAAAGAAAAAAAGAAAAGAAAAGAAAGCAAAGGGAGGAAGAATTCTCTCTCTCTCTCTCTCTCTCCTCCTGACTTTTGAGTTGGAATATCAGTCTTTTCCTGCATTTGGACTAAAATTTACACCATCAACTCTCCAGTATCAGGCCTTTGGACTTGGACTAGAACTTATACCATTGGTTCTCCTGGTTCTCAGACCTTCATACTTGGACTGGAGTACACCACCAGCTTTCCTGGGCTTCAGTGCGCAGATACCAGATTGTGGGACTTCTCAGCTTCCATAATCATATGAGCCAATTCCTTAAAATAAATCTGTATGTGGGCATTACTGGAGGATAAATCTTCATACACACTGTGGGGTTGCAGAAAGAGCTGTGGGCTGGGGGTCAGGAAATATGGACCTGAGTCTTAATTCTGACACTCACTAACTGTGGGACCATTTACCATCTGGATTGTCACTGCCTCTTCTCATGGAGAAGTTGATATGACCTCTAGATTCCAGAGTGAGTCTCTGATTCCTATTCTATGTGGTGATTCTCTGTTTTGTGCTATTCTTTTCTATGCCCACAAGCAAATATGGGCAACAGAGAGACAATGACATAAATAGACAAGTGTATTTATAACACCTATTCACAGACTCATAGATTCTTAGAAATAGAAGGCTTTCATCTACTGCCCTCATTTAACAAAGACATGAAAGCCTAGGGGGCTTAGGCAACTAGTCCTAAAACACATACATCATTCCTTGGTTGAATAACTTCAAATAGGCAAGGGGTCTTTAATTATACCTGCTAAGAGTTAGTATACAAAAACTGGTGTGAATGTGCATGTATACATTTTAATTCTTTCTGTTAGAATGAGTCCATAGCTTTTGTCAAGTTCTCAAAGGGGATCTATTTTTGTTCAGATAAATCCTTAGCTCCCAGCACAATGCCTGGCATATAAGAGATACTCAGAAAACATTAGTTGACTTATATGTGTCAGGTTATCAACAAGAAATTAATAACCACTGAAATTGAATAAAATAGAATACAGTCATGTTCTGTAAAATAATCCTCACTATTTCCTGCCCCCAGAATGCTCTACCTGGAGCATGGAGTCTTTCATCATCCTGTTGTTAAAAGTCCCGGATGAATTACACAATGCTGTGCTTGTCTATTAAACCAATTAAGAAAGATGTTTAAAATCACAATTTCATCTCCTTTAGGAAATCATCCATCTTTTTAATTTAACTTTACTATCCTATTTAATTAATAAGGGTTTAATGACAGTTAATAAATGATAATTAATTTAGGAAATGACTGTTTTTATCTTTATTAAAATAATTCAAAATTTTAAATGCTTGTAATTTTCATTAGTTCAATCAAGTAAGACACTCCAAATCCAATTAAACCTAAGTTATCTTACTTTACTGTTAGTCCAAGTACCAGGAAAAATTTCTACTACATCCAGAACATATGCTGGAACAATTATTAAAACTGTGACTTTGAAAAGAGCAAGGAAATGCCTTGGGCCTAAGACATGTGGTATCATAAGCAGAGAACAGCAGCACCATAGAGTAAGTAGGTGCTCAATAAATACTCGATGAACCAATGAATTAAGAAGAGGTAGCACATGCTGGTAGGGGAGCAGAAAATCCTCTTCCAGCAGGGATCCATCAACCTTAAGAACCTTAAGATCCTTGTCTGAAAGAGTATGTGTTTTTGTAGGCCATTAAGGAATGGCCCTGCTGATAATTATCAATGTAGATAGCAAATACAACTGTCTATCTGTAGTTATTACACATTTCCTTTTGGTAATTTGTTATTAAGGACTTTCCAATAATGGAAGAAGCTGGGAGGTCCAGGGATGGGGTCTCAAGACAGAAGAAGTATAATACCTGCCAAGAAACAGGCCAGGCCATAGATATGTATGATAAAAAATTACATTTTTTTTAAAAAACACACAAATGTTATTTGGAAATAATTTATACTCTTCAGAAGCATTTACAGATAATGATTCACTTTGCTAATGGAAATTAAAAGCTCTCTTCCTTACAGGACTGGCTCTTAGCTCATGTTTGTCCCTCAAATCCCAGCAAAGAGTAGCTGCTTAACAAATAACTGTGGATATAAATTAAGTACAATCAAGAACATTATTAAGTACAAAGAAGATTCTACTTATTCACAAGAGCCAAATGCGTCCTCAAGTCTCCTGGCTCCTTCTCACTTCTGGGACATTAGATCAGGTTTTTCACACTTCTAGGTTATAACAATATTCCTTGTCTCCAATAAATTTGACAGCAATGCATCCTCTCTCAGCAGACACTAGAATAATCCTTAAACACAACCATGTCATGTATAATATATAGATAAATGGTAGTTTTCTCCTAATGTTTTTTTGAGGCTGAGAGCCTAAAGTATTAAAAGCTTCCATCTACTTCTTTTCTCCTGAGTTAATTTCTTCATCTTTCTGTACTACCCTCCTCTCCATTCCAACCCAGAACCATAGCATGGAGTCCTCTGCCAAAGCCTGCCGTCACACTGTCTGTGCTACTTAATTATCTGGACTCTCCATCCATCAGTGTCACTCAGAAGCTGGCTTCATACTCGTTATTCTAGGAAACTTCTAATTTCCCACCCTAACTTAACTTTTCACATTTGGAGTCAACCTTCTCTAACTTGTATTAACATTGATTTGCCTGTTAACTTGCTTGTTTTGATTTATTTACTCTAAATGTGTTATTTTGTCGTCTCCCATGTTACATACTAACTTCCTAAGGAGCTTTCAGCCTCCCTGAAATCAGAAATCATATCCTTCAGTTGCGTCGTTTTTGTTTTTGTACTCTCTTTATCCCATCTCCCCAATCTCTAAGACAGTACATTTTGAGCTATGAATTTCCATCAATTAGCAGATCACAAAATCAGCTCAGTAAATCTCCCACCAACATCTTTAAATGAAATAGAATTGAACCTAAGAGAACGGAAAATATCAGAGTGCCTCACCCATGGTAAGGGCAAGTTCTGAAACTCTGTCAAAGGGGTATGTGTCAGGGTATGATATAAAATATATTTCTTACTATGAGTTGTGGTCAAAAAAGCTTGGGAAACATGGCCCGGGACTTACTGAACATCTGCCTGAAGCAAGAAAATTACCTTTTGCAAATTTATTTGGATCCCCTAACATTTTGCTCCCAGATTCTTGGATCATTTCCCTTAGGCTTTTGATGTCAGCCAGTTGGCTCCAAGCATCACCGAGTGACCTCCCAGATTGGCCCCTGCCTGTCCCTTGGATTGTAGGCTGGCCCTGCATGCAGCTGTCCACATTGATCCTATACCCCTGGTCTTAAACCTGTCTGCCCCATGTTGTACCAGGTGCAACCTTGCCCCAAGAAAAAGCCCAGAGATGACGATGGCAAAAGTCCCGATACACATAAATGCATACACCTGGATCTTTCTGGGAGCAGAGTCCAATATCCTTTTTCCATGTTAATGTATTCAATTCCAGATAACTGATTTTATTATATAATGGGGAAAAAAGACTCAGAAAATTAACATTTCTTAGAGCTTCCCGAGAGTAAAACTTTAATTCATGGAGGGATCCTTAAACTCATGATGGTCAATTAGTAACCGGGTAGATTTTGAGAAAAGAGCAGCAAAAATTTAGCCTTTTTGAAGAAATAAGTCCAGTGAGAAAATAATCTAGTTACTAGTTATTATCTGAGATGATATAATTTCTTAAAATTTCCTAATGCAAATGCTTTGCTTTAAAAATGGCCTAAAAGGGAATTTCCTCTACAATTATTTGGGTTAAAATGTAAAAATTAGGTAGTGATTTGGGACAATGTGTAGCTTTTCTTGTTGTGGTGGTAATAATCTCCATTTCTACATATTTGTACAGTCATAACATTCTACCCATAGTTTTCCCTGGAGCCATAAATGACCATGCTGGTACCATCAAATGCTCTCACAACATGTGGTCAAGGATGATCATGTCCTTATCTTATTTGCTGCCATTTAGCCAATGCAGAGAAAACAACATATAAATGAGGTTTCTTTTACAGAGGCAGCTGTAACTTGATGAAAAACCTGCCAGTAATTCATTTTACTAGATATTATGTATTAAGTGCACACAAACTGGAACGGAAATTCCCTGAAAAAAATTGAAGGATATCCTCTCTCTCCAGCATAATTATATAAATGGCCTCACAATCTTGGCATAGAAGCCCTTAAAACTTGAAAAAGGCTCAGAGAAGAGCTACCAACATGTCTATGGAGTTAGAAAGAAAGCCCTTGGATGAAAAACAGTAGCACAAACAAGAATACGCTGTTGCCTAATTTCTAGGACAAACAATAGTAAGAAGTGGATGATTTGGTGAGAAGAAGGGTAGGTCAGGGCTGAATTATTAATACCAAAACTCTGGTGATGGTTTGAAGCTGGTCTCTGAGTGCTTCCTAGGGTTGAACTGGTCCACAAACCACAGCTTTGCCCTGACTCTGGTCTGCATTCCAGGAGAGCAGGCACTGCCTAGCATGTGGGATGTGGCTAGTACCCAATAAATACGTATAGCACTTGGTTTCATCTTAATGCCTGTATTTATTTTCGTTTCATTAGCATTTTCTCATTTATTTTATATTTTTTTCTATAGATTTCCTTCACGGAACAAGGAGTGTTATAAATAAATACTGCACACAGGTAAATTAAATGTTGAAGAGTAAAAGGAAGAATGCAAAAGGTGAAGGCCAGAAGGGACTTACAAACAAAGGAGTATGGGGTTTGAAGGGTTGGGAAATCACATATAGCTGGAGGAGCCAGAAGAGGTTTCACAGAGGAGGTGACTTTTGACATAGTTACAATCAGTAGTAGGAGTGTGACTGGCACAGAGCATTCTGAAAGGTGAAGAGAGCCAAGTCTTCTATTAATAATTCATTAAAAAATTTTACTCAAATACATATTGATTGATTCTAAAAGAGAACCTTAAAGTACAAAATCTAACAATATGACCTGTAGTATCGGCATAAGGAACAGAAGGTCTATCTTTTCTTTCGGCCGCTAAGAGAATAATGGGAGATTCCTATTGAGAGAGGAAAACAAATTGATCAGAATTTCGAAGTATACTCAAGGCTATGATTTTAATTCTTTTAAAGAGGCTATAATTTCTATTGTTCATTCTATGATCAAAGTCAAAATACATCACTTTCCAATCCATCAATCCCTACTCTTGGCCCAACAGAACACATTAATCATTTCCTTATGTCTCACACCCACCTGCTTGCTCTAGCCTCACCTGACAGTAATGACCACTCTAGCCTTACCTGAGAGTAATGACCACCACCAGGGCATACCCAAGGCTGCAGGGGACTAAGGGTGTTTTGTGGAAAGGGTCTCCTGAGCTTAATAGCATGATTCTGGTCTTCCAATAGTCTCCTTCCCCTTGGGGAGATCTAGCAAGTGATCACCCCCACTATGACTCTGCAAGACTCAAGAAAGTGAAGCTTCCAGGACACCCAGATCCTTTTACACCTGGACCCAAAGGACTGAAGCCTTTTTTTTTATTTCAGCATATCATGGGGGTACAAATATTATGGTTATGTATATT
>VBSM01003198.1:6850256-6887565 GCA_008086735.1 Cheirogaleus medius
TCTGATGATTAGAGATGTTGAGCATTTTTTCATATGTTTCTTGGCCATTATTCTAGGACTGAAGCCTTGAGACAAGCTGGAGTACCTTCACTGCCCGTCTAGCCTCCTTGGTGAAGTCTAGTGTCCCAAGGACCTTCCATTACCCTAATGGCCGCCATTCAGTAACAAGATCCTTCTCAAGAGAGACACCACCTGCTTCCTGCTTCTTATCCATAAGGGTGCGGACTTACCCCATGGCTTCCCAAGGCCATCAAGACAAGAACACTGTGCATGCCTAAATCTTCTGATTGCATTGAGATCGCTGGAGGAGTTTTACTACCACACCCTTCCATGGCCAAGTGTTTGACTGATACTGTGTTTTCCAGAATCTTCTCTGGTTTCCCACAAGTGCTAGAGCCCTAACTTAAACAGTTTCAGTTCACTGGACCCCTAATTCCCACATCCAGAAGATGACAGTCCCAATTCTCAAGGCTGTATGGTGCTTACAGGATCCCTTCCTGATATACAATTGACACACCCCTCTGAATCCAAAAAGTCCTTGCTTCCCAGCCTTGCCCTGCCTCCTGGGCAACTTGAATTTTGATGCCAGACTAGGTTGGACTAAGGCAGTGTTTTCCAAATTTACCTAGTCATTAAAAGTCAGGGCCAGTGCTTGTGGCTCGTGCCTGTAATCCTGGCACTTTGGGAGGCTGAGGTGGGAGGATTGGTTGAGGCCAGAAGTTCAAGACCAGCCTGAGTAAGAGTGAGACCCTGTCTCTACAAAAAAATAGAAAAATTAGCCAGGCATGGTGGTGTGTACCTGTAATCCCAGCTACCCGAGAGGCCAATGCAGGAAGATCACTTGAGCCCAGTAGTTCGAGGCTACCATGAGCTATGATAATACCACTGCACTCTAGCTGAGGCAACAGAGTGAGATTCTGCCTCAAAAAAAAATTAAACTAGCTAGGAGTGGTGGCACACACTTGTAGTCCTAGCCACTTGGGAGTCTGAGGTGGGAGGATCACTTGAGCCCAGGAGTGTGAGGCTACAGTGAGCTATGATGGTGCCAATGCACTCTAGCCTGGGCAACAGAGCAAGACCTTGTCTCTAAAAGGAGAAAAAGTCCTCAGTAGCACTCAGTAAAAACAGACTCCTACACCCTCTCCTGAAGATCTGCTATTGCAGGAGATGCAGGGCAGGGCCTGGAGAAGTACTTCTAGTAATGTCCTAGATCCCTAGCACTTTTTGACATTGAGGGAAATACTAGATTTGAGTTTGCTATGCCTTCTTAGACCTGGTGATTTGGACTTCTAGCCCCTCTCTGGAAGGGGTCAACCCTTTTGTCCCAATTAATTTCCTCTTGCTCCAACCCCAGCCTCTTCAATCTCACTCCTCTTCCTTCCACTTCCCAGAATGTCTTACAGCCAAGGTCACCCTCACCATGACACTTCTTTTACACAGAAGGACTTCCCTAAGATTCTATTACTGGCCTTGCAGAGAACCATGCCTACCTTCCAGCCCCTTGGATCAGTCCCCTTGGACAGTACTGCAGGCCCATATCAGAATGAAGTTTTCCATACTCCATGGACATGATGATTTTAATCTCTGGGCCTTCCTGAGAAGAATCCTGCTTTTAATATTCATTAGTTTCTTTTGAGCCTTATTGGCAACTTCCTCTTTGCTGGACAGCTTATGATGTAATCAGTCTATTTATGATAATTCTAGCACTTTAAAACAATATATAAATAGAGTCTCTACCATACTGCCATGCATATGCCTTTATTCCCTAATAATTTTTCCCAGTTATGTTGTATATATGAGACCTGTCTCTCTAGTTTAACAAGCCTAGTAATTATAATAAAAACTACTTATTTAGTACCTTTATGTACACTATTTTATAAACACATAATACAGTAAGTATATTTTTTATTTCTTTATATTTCTTTTCTCTTTGAGAATAACTTCTTTCTTATCCTTACTTATCCCTGACAGCACTAAAATGCACAGATACAAAGTAGGCAACAAATAGCTGATTATAACATTAATTAAAAAAATGAATGAAGGATTTAAGATACACCACAACAACTGAGTGATAGTGAAAACTCATAATCAACATCAAGGACTAGAATGCTTGGAAATCACTTGTTAGAGAATTTAATATGTCAGCCATTAAAGGTCAAAAAAGAAGGAAGGTCTGCATTGGTAACCCCCTGGGTCATCCTAGACATTAAAGAGGACCATGTATCAATCTACTTGACAAGTGGAAAATACAAACACAACTAAACCAAAACTTCCTCTCTTGCCTGAAAATATTGAATGTGAAGGTTGGTAGAAATCTGAAAAATGGTGTTTTCCATGTTTACATTGTTATAGATCCTATGGGAAGTGATTGGCTGATTGAGGGTTTGTAAAACTAAGAAATACAAGGAAATTTTCATTCCTTTCCCTAGGAATTCTGCTCCTAGAGACTCCTCTTAGAAATCATGATAGCCTTCTCTGAAAATGCTTTCTTTTGAATCAATTGCATTCAGAAAAACAGAAAGTTCTAACAGGAAAAGGATGGGGTGGATATAATTAATAAGGAAACGGTCATTGACTAACATTAACTAACATTTAACATCCAGGACACTCAAGCTCTGTGTTCAGTGCTTTGTGCACACTATCGCAGTTAGTCCAATGGCACCTTACACATGACAAAACTGAAGCTCTGGGAAGTGAACTGACTTGTCCCAGGTCTCCCAGTGACAGAGTCAAGACTCTGAACAAGGAACGTCCGACTCCCAACATCAACAAAAGCGTATTGAGCACTTACGTCAGGCACTGTTCTAGCACTGAGGACAGGGCAGTGAACACAGACAAAATCCTTGCCTTTGAGGAGTCTACATTCTAGGGATTCCCAGAGCATCATTTGGGAAATTTGAAATAGTTAGGATCATTTAAGATATCTTTAAAACATCTAGAGAGACACTGAGAAAGGAATGATGATGCTATCGGAGTCCTAAATCAACAAGAAACCCCATCCCAAAGATATTTTTACACCCATTTTTCTAAGGTTCACTAAAACTAAGACAATTTTTTTCTTTATTTTGAAATTATTGAAAGGTAGAGATGACATGTAGAGAATGACATTAGAGAGGACCTGATTAATGTCTTATAAATGTTAACTTTGTGATTCATCTGCTGCTGCTACGACT
Source organism: Cheirogaleus medius (assembly GCA_008086735.1). Taxonomy (NCBI): domain Eukaryota; kingdom Metazoa; phylum Chordata; class Mammalia; order Primates; family Cheirogaleidae; genus Cheirogaleus; species Cheirogaleus medius. The sequence continues at coordinate 6,853,430 of VBSM01003198.1, forward strand.
ACTCCACATCACCAAAACTGCATTATATACCACTAGATACCAGGGTCCACTTTGGTATTTATTTCTTATGTCATATTTAATAAAAGAAGTCATAGTCTCCATTCCACACAGACACTCCATGTAGCTGAAATTGCAATTTTTATTCTGGCCTTTCTTTGACCCCAAAACTTCCAAAGGCTTTGGAGAAGAATTTAGAGTGGCCCAAACTACAAAGGAAATTGAATTTAGCAAACCATTTCCAAGATTCTCCAATGTTCATTTATATAATTGAGCAATATAGAATCATTCTTGAATATCAAACAGAAACTTTCTTTTGCACTCACAATTTGTTTCCTTTTAAGTATAGAATAAAAATCAGCTGGAGATAATTGTCTTGAGATTTGGTATCATAATTGACCTAGAGATTCAGGTAAGCGTCAACTCCAAAACAACTTTGGGAAGATCTGCTTTGACCCCTATAGTACCAGGAGGCCTTGCACTGGGATGAGAACGTTAACAATTTTGACTATACCCTTATACTGTCAACATTTTGACCAAGGCCAGTGTTATAAAAAACATTACCAACCTGAATGTGCCTTTATTCATTTGTAGTTGCTGGATTTTTTTGTAACTAGACACATTCTTGCCATGCAAAGGAATGATTCAGACATTTAGATGCTGAGACTCTTGCCCTTAGTATTAAAGTATATATAAAAAGCACTTCTCTGCTCTGTTCTCCTCATCTACCTCTGTTAGAGTTCCCCTAACACCCCATTCTCTCTTCAGAAATACACATGAGCACACACGAGTGGAGACCAGATTTAAAACTATAAATGGAAGTTACTGACCTGGATTTGGGTTTTATGGGGATAAAAAGGAGATTGCATTCTGCACAAGGAATAGAAGACAGTGGGAAAGAAAGAGAGAGGCAGGGAGCTTTCACATTTCAGGAAGGAGCACAGGAGAGTCACAGAAACTGGACTAACAGGAGGGAAAGAAACTAACACTGAAAGGAAACATTATCAAGGAAACTGTTATCAGAAAATTGCTATGGATTATTGTAAATCTTTTTTTCCCAAATCATTTAGTGTCACTGCCTTATAGAAGTACTCAAAGAAACCACATTCTGGCATTTAAAAAAAGAAACCCTCACATGCCTAATTACTTCTTTCCATTGATTTTTTTTGGAAAATAAAAGTTTTATTTTTGAAATTGTTTCTCACAAGAAATTGGAAAAAGAGTACAGAGAGTTCCCACATACCCTACACCCAGCTTCCCCAACTGACAGTATCTTACATAAACCCAGAGCACATCGTCAAAACCAGGAAATTGATGCTGCTCAGTGTTATTAACTCAGGTACAGACCTTACTCAGATTTCACAGTTTTATTTACTCTTTTTCTTCTTCTTTTTTTCTTGGTCTATAGTTATATGAAGTTTTACCATATGTGTATATTGGAGTATCCAACACCACAGTCAGGATATAGAAGGGTTCCATCACCACAGAGAAACTGCCCCCCTTAATAGTAACACCCTTCCCCAATGCTAGCCCCGGGCGACCTCTGATGTGTTCTCCATTACTGTAATTTTGTCACTTGGAGATTGTTAAATAGCGATATATTAGTAGTATATAACCCTTTGATTCTGGCTTTTTTTCTTTTTTAGAGATGGGGCTCTCACTATGATGCCCAAGCTGGACTTGGAACCCCTGGGCTCAAGTGATCCTGCCTCAGCCTTCCAAGTAGCTGGGACTGCAGGTGTGTGTCACCATGCCCGGCTGAGACTGCCTTTTTATTTTTATTTTTTTTCCTCTTTAAGATATTATTTTTATTTTAATTATTGTAAAATCACAAAAATTACAATCTTAATTACTTTTAATTATTCACATCAGTCACGTTAACTATATTTACATCATTATGCATATATGTCTAGAATGTATGTATTTTGTAAAATTAAAATTCAGTACACATGAGAAAACTATCCATTTTCCCCATTGCCTAACTGCTGACAAAGACCATTATGTTTTCTGTTTCTAGGAGTGTAACGGCTTAGAAATATCGTATAAATATAATCAAAATATGATTGTGACTGACATTTCATTAAGCATAATGTCGTCAAGGTTTATCTCTACTCTGGACGTTATTAGATAATCTGTTTTTTTAAAGGTGAGAAATAATCCTTTATTTCTAAATTTCAAATTGTATTTATCCTTTCATTTAGTAAGGGCAGTTTAGGTTGCTTTCATCTATTGGCTTTTGTGAATAATGGTGAAATAAATGTTGGTGTGGAAATATCTCTTTATTTTACAATATATGCAAGAGTTTATATATGTGTTTCTTTCCAATTCATTGGTCCAGTTGTCTGTCTTTCTGCCAGTAGAAAACTTCATTGACTACTGTAGCGTTTTTAATGTTTTACGCTTGCCCTTAAGATCTACCCTTTACTTGATTTTTAAAGTTCCAAGTAAGTAAAATTTAAAATAAGACAATAAAATAAGATAACACCTTGTTATCTTCAAAACTGATCTAATTGTTTTCCATGTGCACTATTCAGGAAGAAAAAAGTGTTCTGAATAGCTTTTTCTTTTTAAGTTAAAAATAAATGAAAGAGAGAGAATGGTGACATATAATTTGGAATGAACTGCAGAGCTGTTGATGGTTTTACTTTTTGGAGGTGATTAAGTAGAAAGCTTTGGCAAGTTGAAGCATATTATTTTAACCTCTCTACACACTATGACATTAGGATCACTGGGACCATAAGCATTTGAGTCCACTGCTCAAATAGCAGTTGGGAGGTAAATGAAAAAATGTTCAACATCATTAGTCATCAGAGAAATCAAAACTATAAGATATCATCTCACCTGAGTTAAAATGGTTTTTATCAAAAAGACAAGCAATAACAAATGCTGGTGAGGATGTGGAAAAAGAGGAACTCTCATACACTGTTGGTAGGAATGTAAATTGGTGCAACCACTATGGAGAACTGTATGGAGGTTCCTCAAAATTCTAAAAATAGAACTACCATATGGCCCAGCAATCCCACTGCTGGGTAAGTATACAAAGGAGGGGAATTCAGTATATAGAAAGGATACCTGCACTCCCAGGTTTATTGCAGCACTATTCACAATAGCTAAGATGTGGAATCAACCTAAAAGTCCATGATTGGATGACAGGATAAAGAAATTGTGGTACATACACACAATGGAATATTATATAGCCACAAAAAGAATGAAATCCTGTCATTTGCAACAACTTGGATGGAACTGGAGAACATTATGTTAAGTAAATAAGCCAAGCACAGAAAGACAAATCTCACATGATCTCACTCAAATGTGAGAGCTAAATATTAAAAACTGATCTCATGGAGACAGAGAGAGAGAGTAGGACAGTTACCAAGGCTGGAAAGGGTAGCAGGGAGGGGGATAAAGTAAGGATGCTTAATGGATACAAAAATATAGTTAGATAGATAGAATGAACAATATTTGATAGCACAATGAAGTGACTGTAATCAACAAGTTCGGCTATACTTTAAAATAACTAAAAGAGTGGAATTGGAAGGATCTTAACACAAAGAAATGATAAATGCCTGAGGTGATAGATACCCCAATTACCCTGATTTAATTAATTCACATTGTATGCCTATATCAAAACATCACATGTACCCTATAAAGATAGACTATTATGTACCTATAATAATTTTTTTAAATAGCTGTTGTTATTTTTGGAGAGCAGACTAAAATTTTGGAGATAAAATTTGCATTAACAACCAGTTTCATAGGATCCTGAACTTGATCAAATGCTAATTACTATAATATTTCTGTATCTGTGACATAGGAATACTATGAAAAGCAGCAGATATTTCCACAACCATTTCTATCACTAACGAAGTGGTATGTTTGCATTAAAATATATTTATTACTTCTCTCAGAAATTTAAAGACTTAGATTTTAATTTAATGTAAAACCTACAGGAAGCTAAATTTTAACAAAACAGAGTCAATTCTTTACAACAGAAAAAGCATTTGTGGCTATACAAGTTTGGAGAATAAAAAATAATTCAGATAAATGGACTTTCTAAAGGGCTTTTTTGGAGGCATAAAAACAATTTCAGAAATATGACAAAGTTAAACCCAGAAACTATAGAGTTGGCTTTTAAATAAATGTAAGTAGGAATGTCCTGCTAAGCCACTGCAGTAACAGTAACATGTATCCTAACTGGTATTCCCAGCTGGCAGCTTTCTAGATGGGCAGACTACTGTTAACTCACTCTGTCCAGATACTAGGCCTTTGGATGCACACAAATGTGGAGCCCTTTACTTGGTCTCCTCTGCATCACCTCACTTCACTTTCCAGACTTCCTGTTACAATCTTGGCAGTGCTACCTGGGCTCCCCTAGGTGGACCCTTGCCTAGAAAGGACCAGGCGCAGCAGCCCAGGTGACATTCTTGCTGATCCTGAAGCTGTACGAACAGAAGCAGCAGTCTCCATCAGGAGAGAAAGAACATCTCCCAGTTCCAATTTAAATAAAAATCAAAGCCTTTCTGCACAGGAGGCAGAGATAATATACACAGTGCAGCTGGACAGCTCTTTTCTAAGGCATCAGACCCAGCGATTTTGAAGAGGTATTCAGGGTAGGGCGATTATTTGGGGAATGTGGGGTGGCTAACCCAGCAGCTGGAACAGGGATCTCGCTGGGACAAGGAGAGTGACCTAGATGGCATGCTGTCAGGGATAGCAGTCATTCAGGAAGGGAGGCAGGCAACTGGCCATAGAGAGGCACAAGAAAATCACATCAGGTGGTTGTCCTAGCAGCACAGAGCACAGGACAAGGAACCGAAAGCAGCAAGATGGTAGAGATGCAGGCAGTAGTCAGCATCAGGAAGATTCGGAAGCAGATGACCAAGCTAGGAGTTAGGTTCAGGGGAGCACAGCATTATATAGAAGAGAAAACCGAGGTTCAAAGAGGTTATCTAGTTTTGCCAAAATCACACACATAACATGTGGGGCAGTCAGAATTTGAACTCAGGACAGTCTGCCTCCAAAGATACCATTGCTGTATTCACACTGTCATTTGCCACAATTAGTATTTATTCAATGCCAAATCTTTGAGAACATAGCTCCCAATGCTTATTTCTACTTACATCATTTATTTTTTTCTCCTTTAAATTATATTGTGTCATATATTAGAGACTTTTAAAAATTAGTCTAAATTTGCTTCCAGTGGCCATGGGAGGGGCAGCCAAGAGGAAAGCGGGGTGCTGGATGAACCTCAGCTCCTGAGGGGTCCCTAAGGGAGAATATGAACCAAAAGCAGAGACCAAAACTTGGATAATGGGGCCAGAGTATGTTTGGTGAGCCCAGGCTGTAGGCAGAAAACTAGACTCCTCCAGTGAAGTTTTTGCAGCATTTCACAGTATTTCACAGACACACAGTCGGGGCAGATGGCTGGCTCTAACGAGGTCCGGCTTCAGCCCTAAGGAACTGCGAGGAGCATATGTAAATATGTAGGGGGGTTTTTTTTATTGCAATTCTCTTGATTTTTAAAAATATATACTTTATGTTCAAGAAAACTGAAAATAATTTAAATGGCAGTTTCCAATTTTCCTCCTAAATGCCATCTTTCTAATAAAAATATTTTATGTATTTATATAACGTAAATATTTTAAACTAAGGGGGTGGTCAACCTTGTATCCTTTCTACCTTTGATAACAGCCAACACTGGAAGGTCCAGGCAATGTAATTTCTTTAAGACTAAAGTTTATTTGGTATTTCAGAGCACCACCTGGTGGATTAATTAACAATAACAGTACAGAGTGAAAGTGAATCTTAGAACTGGCTCCAAAATAGTGGGTATTGGGACCCTATGATATTCATTCCTTCTCTTTTCTTTTCCCTGTCCTTTAGGTTTTGTTCTTTCTCCACCCAAACCCCTTCTCTCCCTCTTTTCATTTCCTTCCACTCCTCTCTCCTGTTCTGTTTATGCCTTAAGCTTGTCCATGCCATCTATCAGCATTGCTGAGTCCTCAGAGTGGCTAAGGAAGGGACTTGCTTACTAATGCCTGATTTAGTAAACACCTAAGAGGTCTCTAAATTTCAAGTAGAAAAGCAAATATATTTGAAGTTGCAAAATTCAGTTATCTTCCAGAGACTGAATCTTTCTACACAGGGATGGGCTTGTGTTTCCCCAGGGTGGAGCTTTTATTTGTATGTCTGTTTTACACGTAAACATTCATTCTAATAGAATCCCTCTTTCTTATTTTATTTGTAAATAATGGCTAAAGTTGACTAATTTTCAGTCTGTTAGCTTATTGTTCTGATTCCACTATCCAATGGCTTTTGAGAGAGAGGAAAGTTGGCTTAGAATAAATTTAAAGGTCTCTGTTCTCAAATGACCCACAGGTAATATGGATGGGTGGGATGGGAAGGTACAAGCCATCAGAGTGGAGAGCCAGAGGACCTGGAGACCTCATGATTTGTCCACAGGGGTGTACATTATTCTGATCCAGCTGGTTCTTCCAATTTTTTAAGGGAAGCCAAGAACTTTAAGTATTTAAACGTTGTCAAACTTTCAAAAAATGCCTACAGGCCATAAATGGCCCAGGGGCCAACCTCTGATTTAAAAGTGATGGGATTCTGTAATATGAGTAAAAAAGCACCCTGAGCAAATGACTTTCACTATTCATACGGACCTCTACCACCTCTTAATCTGTGAGTCTGCATTATATACCCCCATTCCTGCCATCATCACATCACAGTATGGCGAATTGAGATGTGCTGGCAGCGGCTTTTTATCCCGATGAATGACCATTTGCCTTGAAATAATCCAAGGTTCAGATTTTGGCTCCAGTGAGAAGCAGTTGAACAGAGCTAAGAAAAGCTGCCATGGGGTTTATAGGCTTGAGGTTTGTACTACATTTCCAAACAGATAAATCCATATTTAAGTTTAAAAATATATTTTAGTTAAAAATATCTTAACTCTAATTTTGGCTATCATACCCTACAATGAAACCTATTCATCTATACACCTTACTGGGGCAACTGGAAGTACTTTACTGCTGATTTAGGAAAGGTGTTGACCAAATTAACACATTTTTAAGAGAAAAAATTAACTTCCTTACTCAGACAGGATTCTCTGGGAAACAGTGCAAGTTTTTTTATTGTTTGCTTGCTTTTACTTTTTGTTTAGTTTTTGGCATGGAAAAAAACTCACAGAGTACATAACAGTGATATTTTAATAAGAAATTTTATGGCAAAGATGATTTGAAGGAGAGAAGGGAATTAGGAAAATTTTGTTATCACAAAGTATTTTCAGCCAGGCGCGGTGGCTCACGCCGGTAATCCTAGCACTGTAGGAGGCTGAGGCAGGAGGATCACTTGCGGTCAGGAGTTCGAGGCCAGCCTGAGCAAGAGGGAGACCTCGCTTCTGCTAAAAATAGAAAAATTAGCAGGGCATGGTGGAGCATGCCTGTAATCCCAGCTACTTGGGAAGCTAAGGCAGGAGGATAGCTTGAGCGCAGGAGTTTGAGGCTGCTGCGAGCTAGGCTGACACCATGGTACTCTAGCCCAGGTGACAAAGACTCCATCTCAAAAAAAATAAAATAAAAAATAAAGTAATTACACTCCCCATGAAGTGATATAGTATTAGGTTATGATATAGTATTAGTTATAGTTATGTTATATTTTTGCTGCTCAGTTATGTTGTATTTTTGTATGTACATTTTGATGCTCAGTTATGTTGTATTTTAAAAAATACAACATAAAAAGATATTGGAGTACAGATGTACAAAATGAGTTTTTAAAGGCAATAGCCAGTCTCACCATATCCCCTAACACCAATGTAAAACAAAATTCGTGCACTAAAGGTAAAGAAAACATGAAAATAAATACACTATTGCATTTTATACACCCTGAGATATGTATATGCCAGTTAAAGACCAAACTTCGGCTAAAGACCAAAGCACAAGATGTAGAGAAAAAGAAAAGATACAACAATGGGTTAAAAAGTCATCTTTTTCTTCTGTTCAAAGAGATACCAAGGATTTTGCCTTGCTTTTTTCTAAGTGTTTTAATCCTGGGTACTTGATAGTAGCATTTATATTTATAACTGAGCATGAATTTTCAAAATCTTCCTAAGATTTATAGGGTCTAGCTGTGTATCAGTGGGGATGGGCTAGGTTATCCTGCAACATCAAACAACCTGAAAAGTCTGAGTGCCTTAAACCAACAACGTTTATTTCTCACTTGTGTGCATATCCACGATGGGTCAGCAATGAGCTTTGCTAGCTCATGGAAGTCACCGACAGAGGCTCCATCCTGACAAACACAGGGGCAAGGAAGAGAGAACATGGAGAACCCTGTGCTGGCTCTTAAAGCTTCTTTCCCAGAAATGACACACATCCCTGCCACTTGCATGGTTTTTTGTTTTGTTTTAAAATTTTGATTTATTTTAATTGACAAATAAAACTTGAATATGTTTATCATGTACAACATGATGTTCTGAAATATGTATACATTGTAGAATGGCCCTGGCTTACAAGTTATTGGCTAAAGCAAGTCACATGACCATGCCTGCCATCCACACAGGGGTGGGGTGGGAGTCAGAGTGGGGTGGGGAACAATTTTTCCCCAGGAAGAGGTACTGAATGTTGATAAGTGATGGTCTTCCACAAGCCTTAAAATTACCTTACACCCAGGACTGTAGTTTACTAAATAGGCTCACGTGCACATTCTCATTAGATCCTGATAACACCCAGTGTGATGCCACGTGCAGGAAGGGTGGTGGTGGGCAGCAACAGCTGGGCAATGTGGAATATTTAAGTAGAACTAACTCATCAGTGTTAACTGCATCTGCTATTTCTGGTCTTCCACATCAGCCAATTGGTCTGGCAGCAAAGGGTAGGACAAAGCCAGACCAGTTTTAGAAGGAAAATCACAGCTGCTTCCAAACTGCTCTCATGTCCACCAGTTTCACACACCCTAGTTTCTGCCTTTCGAATGCTCCGAAGTCCTCATACTCTCTCATAGCCCCAGGAATGGAGTGGGAGGGGCCAGAGGGGAGATGACTGACAGGTCAGGGCTACAGTAAGACATGCTGAGACCCACTGGAGGATGAGAAGTCATCTACTCTGAGGTCATTGAAGTATGCTACAGTGTAGCTACATCCCTGGCTAGTGACAGAATGTATAATAAGAACACAAGGTGCCTGCTCCCAGTGAACACTTGTTGGATAAATGCTAATAGTAACATGATGTAACGGGTAACAGTTGAGCATATGCTTCTTAGCTGATAAAACTCAGCCAGTGCTTTCAGTGGCATTGGGCCTTTGGACAGAGACCCAGGGTGGCTTATATATCATTCCTGACCCAGCTGTCAACTGGCTCTCTGCTTCTGCCACAGTTGTAGGTAAATTCCTCTCACCATAGTCACCATAGTCACAGCACCTTTCCCTCCTAGAGTGGCTGAAATGCAGACAGTAGCAGTTTGTAGACTGAGCCCCTCTCTTCCTTCCTGGGTTACTGCCTCCATCCTGGAGCTCCAGGTGCTGTGCTGCACTCCCTGGGGGTGTAGTAAGTGGGGTCCCCTTGCCTCTCACTGGGACCCCTCTGCTCTAAGCAGTGGAGCACAGTGTGTAAGCACACAGGTGCTGCCCTCAGACAGGCCTGAGCTCAAATCTACCCCCATGGCTTGCCTTCATGACTATGCTTCAACAATTCTCTCTTCCATTAACTCATTTTTAAAGTGGAAATGATAATAATAGCACCTACTGCCCAGGGTTGTTGCAAGGGTCAAACGAGTTCTGGTGGTAAAGCATTTATCATACTGTCTGACCTGCAGAAAGCCGTCAGTTATGCTAGCTGCCACTGTAATTTTAATCATGATGATTACGATGTGCTGCTGAGCTGTGCAGACCATATCTCATTGGGCCTGGCTCTCCGGGGCCCTGCTGTAAAACCCTGCTTTTATTCCACCAGGAAAATGGCTCCTGCACTTTCTCCACCTAACCTAGCAGAGTAAGGAAGCCATGTGTTGGCCGGGCGCGGTGGCTCACGCCTGTAATCCTAGCACTCTGGGAGGCCGAGGTGGGCGGATCATTTGAGCTCAGGAGTTCGAAACCAGCCTGAGCAAGAGCGAGACCCCATCTCTACTAAAAAAAATAGAAAGAAATTAATTGGCCAACTAAAATATAAAAAAAATTAGCCGGGCATGGTGGCGCATGCCTGTAGTCCCAGCTACTTGGGAGGCTGAGGCAGAAGGATCGCCTGAGCCCAGGAGTTTGAGGTTGCTGTGAGCGAGGCTGACGCCACGGCACTCTAGCCAGGGCAACAGAGTGAGACTCTGTCTCAAAAAAAAAAAAAAAAAGGAAGCCATGTGCTGCCCCCCGTCCAGACTCCTCTCATTTTCTTCTCTCAGAAGCAAAAGTACAATGACTTGAACTCCCCCGTCTACCCTCTTCCATCCATGAACCTGGGGCTGAAGTGCCTCCTGGGCCAACCCCCTAGCCCAGACCTGCACTTTCTATTTGGTCCTTCTGTCTTTGCAAACCTTGTTCTTCCAAAGTTACATACAGAACACTCCACAAGATGCCTGCTACGCACCAGGCAAATTAATACTCTGTGGACCACCAAATGTGTTACAATGTGAATAAAGAAAATAAAAATTAGCTTTAAATTGCTGAGGAAATTACATCTATTCAATTCAGATGCTCAGAAAATTCAAGTCATCTTAACTCTCAAATTCTAAAATTTCATTACTTTTTTTTTTCCTTCCTCATCGTGTTCTGCCTACTGCCCATTATTCCTATTGAGCAAATGTAGAGCAAATTAATTTGTTTTTCATCTTTTGGCAGGTTTCACAGTATTAAAGGAAAATAAAAGTGTTTTATTGATTCGATGGTGAATCTGAAAGGCTTTCAGATCTATCCTCAAGTCAATGAGTGCTCTAAGCATATAGATCATCTAAAATAAAATAACATAAGGGCTTAAAAATGAAGAAAGAAAAGGAATAGCTGTCATGTCACTGGAGTCCTCTGGAAAGTAAACTTTAGTGCTAAATCTACCAATAAATTGCTAGCATAGAGTAATGTGATACAAATAGCCCCTGGGTGGGAAGGCATTTGCTATGTGCAAGGAGCAGAAAGAAGGCCCTAGACATCTACAGCATGGTAGGTGAGAAGGTAACCAGTGTAAGATGTCAGAATGGTGTGGTAAAGTGAGTTCTTAGCCCCAATCTGTCTCCCTCACACACACACATATCCATGTCTTTTGACATGGAACTTTCCAGTACCTCCCACAAAAGAGAAAGTATATTTCCCACTCTTAGACTTTAGGTATGCCATGAAATTTTCTTCGGTCAATGGGATATTGCAGATGTGACAAAAATTTTGTTCAAATGCTTAGGTACAGCCTCTTGTGCTCTGTCATTGCCTGTCGGTGCCTGGTCCCAAGAGGAGACTAAGAGACATGGACAGAACCTCCCCAAGCCAACCTGTTGCGTGAAGCAAAGCTGCCCAATCCCTAGAGCCTAGATCTCCACATGACCTGCAGGCATGTGAGCAACCAGCTTAAACTGGCAGAGCTGCCTTGGCTGACTAGCAGATCCATGAGAAAAAGACTTGTTTTAAGCCAGGGTTTTTAGGGTGCTTTTTCACTCAGTATCATTGTGGCAATATCTAACCAACACCAATAGTAATACCTTACATTTTTTACTTGAGCAGGATTATGGTGTCATTTACTGAAATGAGGAAGTTCTAGAAGAGGAGCAGGTTGCAGAAAAAAACTAGAGTTCTGTTTTGGTTGTGTTGAATTTGAGGGGCCCATCTAATAGACTGCTGGGGAAGGTTCTCTTATTGTTTTGGAATCACCAATAAGGCTTGCACTGAAAAGAAAATGTCCTCAGGACCCCCACATTCTAAAGACAGCCACCAGTGAACCACCAGCATCTGCGACCAGAGACAACCCACACAGGGCTTACTCAGAGGAGGCAGAACTGACTCTACCACTTTCCAACTCCCTTCCTCCTTCCTGTAGTCATAAGAGGATGACTAGAGGAAAAAGAGGTCAGCCCTGGGGACAGAGCAGTGACTGTGGAGAGAAGTTGCTCTTTCTGGGAGGAGGTACTTTTCCTAGCTTCAAGCAAGTGATGGGAGGCTCCAAGAGAAACTCACTATGGAGCAGCATCACTTTGAGCTGCCTTTGCGAAGAAAGTAACCTCTTGTTCCCTGGCTTAATGCTTGCTACAGGCCCACCAGGAGATGTTGGGCAAGAAGAGTGTGGTGAATGAGTTCTTAGGAGAGCTTGACATCTGCCCCTGAAGTTTGGGGTCTTTCAGAGAGTGGTGCCTACTTTTGGTCTAGAGTTTTCCTAAGCTAAGTGGTCTTCTGGTATAGTCCACATCAGAGGGGGTAAAGGGACTGTGCTGAAGACCATGGGGCCCCTGAGCAACAGACCTCTCCTGCTGACCTCAGAGTGTGGTGCCCTAAGTAGGAAGCCCGGGCGTGAGGGCCTCCTGTCTCTGTCTGTTGACAGGAGGGGCGGGCCATGCGGGCATAACAGCAGGGAGAGGAAGAATTAGAAAATTAATTCATCTCAAGTAAGACAGTGATTAAAGGTGTTATTAGAAAGATTCGAATTGGTCTGGTTCTTGCTGTGAACTGTAAAATTGCAAAATTCCAAGCATGCTTTTAAAATGAACTTATGCCCTCAACTACACTTGAACACTAATGACTTGAATGAATCCAGAATTAAAACACACAAATGATTTACTTAGAATAAGCACAAACAAGACCCTTCCTGAGGGTTCTTTCCTGCTGTGAACATTGATTAGAGTCCTCAGGACAGAAAGTGTTCAGACTTGATTCTGCCGAAAATTGCAAGGTGACATTGGTAGCCATTCAGCTGTTATTTAGAACAGATAATCTTCTGATGAATTGCTCTGTTTCTAGATAAATACCGTATGATATATTAAATAGCTGTTTTTAAATGGCATATATCTATATTTATAAATGAGGTATTAAGTAAAGAGAGAGAGTGTGGAAGCACACACTAGAAGGAGATATATACCTATATATATAAAAGATTATATACCTATATATATAAGATTATTTTTTTAGGGGTTACTTCTCAAGGGTCAAAATATTTAATGTTCTATTTTTGAGTTTCTTCAATCTTTATATCTTTTTTACAGTGTTCAGTTGTAGCAAAGAGGAATAAGGGATAAATAAATAAGGTTTTTATTTATCATGGCCAGTAGAGAATCTCAAAACTTAATCAAAAAGTCTTATTGTTCTTTGGATGAGGGTTGTCATTTAAGCGTGTCTTAAAACTCACTATTGCACTGATTTGTGTATTTCCATAGTGCCTTACATTTCTCGTTCTTCAAGTAAAACTACATTTGCAGCAGGGTATCCTAAATTCGACTGTCATTTGCAGAATTGGTGACCTAGTGATCTTTGTAGAAATAAATCAGAGTGAGTTGATCATCAAGGTGGCTCATGTTTGCCTTGAGAAGGAGATGCATTTCCTTTCTGGGTGAGCAGGGATGCCCAGAAGAGGGACAACAAGGAGATGAATGGGATCAGATGGAGTCCAAGGCTCTGGTTTTGAATCATGATAGAGAGAATGTTTAACCACAAAACTGAAGGGCATGGAGAAGAAACCCACCCCGTCCCACAACAGACAAAAGGCCACAGTGTAGAATTGACACTGTGCCCAGAGGCATTCTTGGGGTAGCCAAAGGAACTCAGTGAGGAGGCAAGAGCAGAAAAGATTGGGTGGACAAGTTTCTAAACACAAGCAAATACCACTTTGGGGATGCCTGAAATAAGGAGGGAGATTGCAGGGAAGGAATTAGCTGGTGGCCAAGTGCTACCATGGCTTGGGCATCGATGTTAACAGAGCCACATTTATAGCCCAGGCCTGGAGGAGGCTATATGGGGCTCATGTGTACACTATCAAACAAGGTATCAGGAGTTAGTCAGCCTATCCAAGAGTATGGCCTGGGGGTTCCATTGCATATTCCTTATTTCCATATTTCTGTCCCTTATAAAAACTATGAGTTACTATAAGACTATATTTGAATTTAGGCCATAACTTCTTTAGCCTATTGCTGAAGACTGTCAAAGTACTTGGTTTCTCTTTTTAAACTCAAATTACTCCATGCTAATATCATAAAAACTCATGGAATCTTCAATTCACCTTTGAATTTTGATCTAATTTTCTATCACCCATTTCTACTTGAAATTGAGATGAAAACCATCCTCTTTGAGCATTTGATCAACACTGATCACATAAGGGTTCATTTTTCAGAGAATAGACCCATGAACTGAGAATTCTTGAAAATATACTTGAGTTTTAAATTAAAATGCTGATTGTTCCTAAATAACAATAGTGGGGTTTTAAAAATGGAGGCTCAATGATATTTGCCACAAGTCTGCATTCAGGTACTGGGCTGTACTTTTAGTAAAACTAAGTCTTTAAGAATGTGCCATAGGCTCTATTGGAAAGGACATAAATAATGGAAACTGGAGCCTGGAAAATGGTAAGCTGGCTCAGCTTCTTGGAGCATCATTCATTAGATCCAGCTGCAAAAGCTAGAAGTTATAAAAAATGCATGCAGGATTTCTTTTTAAGCATTAACACACCACTGCTTTAAATGTTGGTTCTGACTGAGAAATTCCTCTCTGCAGGTGCTTTTTACCCCTGTAACCTCAGTAAGCTGCCAGGAGACTAAACAAATTGCTAGCTTAAAAATTCATTATAGTATCTGTTCCCTTTCCAAGACATAAAATGTACTCTATAATATTTGCTCTTCTGAATCCCAAGACTTTAATCTTCAAGGCCCTGTGTGCTTATATGACACCATCTCTTTTCCATTGTTAATCTACTGGATAGAGTTTTTAAAAACACATCATACCCACAAGTCCTAAAAAGGGAAGTGAAAATGCCACTAGCCAACACATTAATTTCCCTGAAATAAGCAATATCAATAGAGATGACAAAGGTGATATCAAAGCGCTAGACTCTTGGGAAGGAAGCGTGAAGTGCTGAACTACATAGTTTGCGTTTACGAACAGATGTTGGCAAATGAATGATAAGATTCAGGGGCATGAATTTACTGTTAGAAGTCTATGAACAAGAGAAATTCGACTTCATGCAGCTATGAAGATAATATAAAATTATCAAGGATATAATAAAAAAGCATGATGTTCAGGATTATTTTGTAAATATAAAAACTAGCCACCTGAGCAAAGGCTCAGACTTAGTATAGATGAAGCAGGTGGCTGCTTACCTTAACACATTTCAAAGACTCATAAAAAGGGCCCTGAACTCAAGTTGGCTATAACTTAAATAGGCCCAGTCAAGCATTTTGCTCTCTAGAATGAGCACATAAGAAAAGGAAGGAAACCAGCCTCTGGAACCAGGGAAACTGACCCAGTCAAAGGGCAAAGAAGGATTCCTGAGAAAGTGATAAAAGAGTGAAAATGGGGGTTATTGATATTATTTTTAAATAAATTCTTGAAGTTTAGGTCATGATTAAGAACCAGATTTTCTTTCTCTGAGAGCCTGGGGCTGAATTCAGTTCAAAGAACTTGTCTAAAATGTAGTCCTTGGGCAAATATAGTAGAAATTGATTAAATGGTTAAAGGAATTAAAAGGCCTAACCAAAGAAAAAATTCATGGATTATTTGTAGATAATGTTCCTGTTATAAAGAAATACAGCACTTTTTTGGAATGCAGTGATAGGTGAAGGCAAGGAGAACAATTTGATTAGATAAAGGTACAAGGAAAGCCCTAGTCATAACTCTTTCTGAGTTAAATTAGAAATAAGCAAAGTCACTTCAAAGAGACAGAATGGCTAAGAGCCTGATCTGACTATAACTTAACCTTGATGATGCTAGCATATCTGATGAGAGAATGTGTCAGTCAGAAGAGTAATCAGCCTAGAAACACAGGAAATAGGGACTTAGACTGAGCAGTAAGTACCTAGCACTGGTGAGACGCAGAATCTGGGGATATGATGGGTTCCCTCTACAGGTGCTCCTGGCTATGGGGCTTGGATTTACACCAGGTATCCCCTTGACCTGGAAGAAAGATTCCTTGAAACCACTTACATAACTTTACTTCAGTTCTGTATTCACTTAGCAACTCTCTGACTGTTAATTCAGCCTTTCAGTCTTCCTGACACTGAAAGGATTCATTAGATGATAAAAATGAATATTTGAGTGACTGGAAAAAGATTCCCCATCAAACCTAATAAATCCACAATTGGATTTGTACGTCATTCTCCCGTAAGTTAATATGAACCTGTCCTCTCCTCTTGTCTCAGGAGGCATCCTCAAGGCACTGACTGGCACAGAAACTTCCAGAACAGCAGATCTAAAATCAGACCTGGATGATGGGAATTCCAGGACCCGTGAGTCAGCTTGGTGGCCAGCTGGCTAGCCCCCTTAAGTGGCTCTATCATCTCATGTTACAAAAAAAGAAACATGTAAGAATACATAATCCACTTAATATCCTGTGAATTTAGCAGTGATGATGTGAATCAGAAATCAACTATATAAGGCTGGGTATGGTGGCTCACGCCTGTAATCCTAGCACTCAGAAACCAACTATATAAATCGATAACTAATTTATTTATTTATTTATTTTGAGACAGAGTCTCACTCTGTTGTCCAGGCTAGAGTGCCATGGCGTCAGCCTCGCTCACAGCAGCATTAAACTCCTGGGTTCAAGCAATCCTTCTGCCTCAGCCTCCCGAGTAGCTGGGACTTCAGGCATGTGCCACCATGCCCAGCTAGTTTTCTATATATTTTTAGTTGGTCAATTAATTTCTTTCTATTTTTTAGAAGAGACGAGGCCTCACTCTTGCTCAGGCTGGTTTCGAACTCCTGACCTTGAGCGATCCGCCCGCCTCGGCCTCCCAGAGTGCTAGGATTACAGGCTGAGCCACCACGCTCAGCCTATAAGTAATATTTAATTCATTAAATTGTGCAAGGATAGACACCTTATCTATCTTTTTTTGTTGTGGACTCTAACATAGTGTCTAACATTTTAGGAACTCATGAACTATATTTTGAATAAATAAAATGTTTAAGAAAAGAAAGGAAATAAAGAAGAAAGAAAGAATTCAGTTTCTTCCCAGAAGATTAAGTTACTGATGAGATGTGATGACTTTACATATGACTATTATACCAAGTGGTTTCCATCCTTTATGAGGAGCCATTTATAAACATTTTTGGATGATAGAACTATAAAAACAGATCAGTCGTGTAATTTAACTGTTCCTTATGGTACAAAGCTGTGAAGATGCAAGTCGTTTCTGCTTTAATATAAACATAAACTGAGGTTACCTTTAAATCATTTCCTATTTATATTTACTATCCTGCCTGCAGAAAAGAGACAATTGAAAGTCCATTGTGTTTATATGACTCAGGTATACAGTAGTCCACAGAGCTAAGTCTCAACAACAACAACAAAAAATGATGGAGAGAAAATAAAGTGAGAATAATGACACCAAAAAGGTGATAAACAGCTACCTTTCGGTTATCTTTATGTTATGAAGGAACATAAACCATAGTAGATAATTCAGGATGCTCAAACCTTTGTCACAGAGACTCAGCAAGCTTTTAATACACTGTATAGACAGTGCTGTGTCATTTTGTATTATGCTGTGTTGAAACATTATGAACTCCCGGCCATCTAAGCTATTCCTATGTTGTTATAAGCTTAGGGTTCAGGGTCCAAGATAAAGACCTATTAAAATATAGTGAGGACATATGCTAAGAGAAATAGGCCATCACAAAAGGACAAATACCGCATGATTCCACTTGTAGGAGGTACTTAGAGTAGTCATATTCAAAGAGATGGAGAGCAGAATAGAAGTTACCATAGGCCGGGGGGAAGGGGAAATAGGGAGTTAGTGTTTAATGGGTGCAGAGTATCATTTTGGAATGATGAAGTTCTGGAGATGGACGGTAATGATGGCTGCACCAACAAAGTAAATGTACTTAATGCCACTGAACCATAGATTTAAAAAATGATTAAAATGGTCAATTTTATATATATTTTACCATGATAAAAAAAAAATCTAGTGAGTATCTAGTCACTCACTAGACTGTGAAGGCACAATTTGAATGGGGTGAAACCAGCCACCCAGATGCAGCAACCTCTTCTTCCTACTCAGATGGCTGGCAGATTAAATGTTCTGAGAATTAGTCTTCCACTGTGACCCTTAAGCAGACATATTAGAATGCCCCTTCCTTCCTGGGAGTAAAGGATTCTAAGAACTCAAGCATCTACTGCTAACAGCCATTGCTATCATTTTCTGAGGGCCTGCTGTGGGCCAGCACTGACCCTTATACATAAGCCATTTCTTTGAGATTCCAGAACCTTGTGTCTGGCCCTGGCTTGACTCTCCTACCTCACTCTTCTCCAGCTCTTTGTCTGACTCACATCCCTAATCACAGCCTAAACCAGTGTTTCTCAAACCTGGGTCCACATTAGAATCACCTGGGGAGGAGCTTAAACTGTACTGATCCCAGGCTATACCTCCAGAAATTCTGATTTAACTGTTCTGCAGTGTGACCAAGGCATTGGTATTTTTTTTAAAACCCTCCCTATCTTATTTTATTATAATCACTTGATAGCTTGGCTCTCCCCTTTGAAGCTCAAGTTTACCACGGTATCCATAAGGCCTAGAACGGTGCCTGGCACATAGTAAGGACTCAGTAACTACCTTGAGTTGCTTTCTTAATTTTGTCCCCTGTGCATGACAGGCATTATCATCCCCATTTACAGATGAGCCAGATGAGGCTCAGAGAGGCTAAGTCATTTACCCAAAGTCACATAGCAAGTGAATAGCAGAGGCAGGATTAGAATTTAGCCCTCTGACTGAAAAATTCTCTTCATTATACTACACTGCTTTCTGACTTCTGGAATAAGTTGCTCAGAAAGAGATAAGTTATTCCTACTGAACAAGTCTGAAATAAAGACAAGACTAGAAATGATAAGTGCACTGTGAATAACTGGGTAACACATATCCAAAGATCACTCAATTTCCTACGTACTTGTTGGGAACAAGCTTTCATAAAATCTGGACCTCAAATGAACAATCAGCAACATGCTGCCAAAGAGGATTAATCACCATTCCCAGAGGGCCATTTATTTCTCAGTGCTTAGAACTCTTTTCTAGTACTCCAGATCCAATAAAAATTGAAAATGGTTTTGATGTATCAAGTGTCTTAGCAAACAACAACTAAACAAAATCAGGAAGAGAAAATTGTGAACTATACTGGCCAACTCTGACTTTCTTAGGCAACCACACCAGTACTACTGATAGCCACCCACTCAATTTTAGATACAACCTGTAATGCATGTGTTCAAAATACAAACCAAGGACTTCAATTTTCCTGTGGCTACTCAGTCCCTGCCACAGTATTTGTTTTTCCCCAAAGGCAAACACTGCTGAGACTGCTCCACTGCCTGGCTGGAGCAGAGAACTCACCATCATTCTAGATGCACCAGCACAAAACTGCTTTCCAAAATACAAGGCAGTTGTTGATTTCTGAGGTTTGCTAATGTCCTGAGATGAATTCCTACCGCTGAGGTTTCCCTTACTGCTCAGGAGAGGAGCTTGACTGCCAAGTGCCAGGTGGTATAGGAGTGTCAGCTGCTTATTTCTCAGTATCCAACCCCAGCTTTGTTAGGGAAAATTTATAGGCACATACAACAATAAGTAAACACTTCTACCCACGATTGAACCACATAGTATGCACAGCATGCACAAGTCTATGATTAAGATGGTGAGTCAGGCAAAAAAGCTAGGTCTGCACAAGTGTTCTGGTGCTATATTATAGATGTGTCACTATACAGCAAGTCTTGGCACAAATGAATAGAGAGACCATTTTTATTATCCTGGAAGTTAGGAAGTTACACAACCATCTTTCCAAGCCTACCAGTGCAATCTTTTGGAACTCTACAAGGAGGCCTGTATCTTTCATTGTGTCACTCACTGGAAATAACTTAACATAGGGAAACCACTGTAGTTAGGAGTAGACTGAGTGTAAGGTCCCAGTTCCACTGCTTGTTAGTGTTGGAATCTTGAAAAACTTGTTTAACATCTCTTAGCTTTCTTTCCTTAATCTATGAAAGGGAAAAGGAATAATAGCTAATAGGGTTATTGTGAGAATTAAATGAGATAATACAAGTAAAATACTTAATATAGACCCAGTTTTTTGTCTCATTTTGTTTCTGTAGAGATGGGGTCTCACTAAGTTTTCCAGGCTGGCCTTCAACTCCTGGTCTCAAAGGATCCTCCCATTTCAGCTTTCTAAGCAGTTTTGTTTTTGTTTTGTTTTGTTTTTAAGTGTTCAATAAATGGTAGTGTTTGACACAGTAAGTTACAACTTCGATAGTTCCCGTAATCTTCTCCCACTTGGTCTTGGTTCTGTGGAAGGCCTCTTCCGTGGCAGCCAGTTCCCTGAGTCCCATGGTGCCTCATGACCATAGTCACCTCTCTTATATTTCTGTTCTAATATTCTAAGAGTCTATAGATGGCTAAATGAGTTGTATAATCAAAACAGCTTTGAAGTCAGAGAATGGTGAAGTCACTCTGGCCTGAAATCATACAAGAAGGCTTGGAGCAGGAGATGGAATTTTTAAAGTTAATTATTCAATTTATTTATATCTTACCCCAATCCCAAATATTTATGGGATTTGTTAAAAATACACATAATACACTCATGAAAATAAATAGGTGAGGGAGTCAGAGGGAGGAAAGAAGACACAGGGAAATAGAAAGCTGGCTATATTTCATCAAATCACATCTCAGGCAATCTTTGGCTAGATGTGGGCAAATCTGGTTATAAATATCCTGTTATCAAAGCAAAGAAGGATAACATGATCAGTTGCAAAATTCATGTATGCCAATATATATCATATATGCCAGGCACTCTTCTAAGTATTTTATCTGTATTAACTCACTTAATGGTCACTGTTAACACCTCTACCAATTAGTATTGTTGTTGCTGTTTACACAGATGGGAAACTGAGGCTCAGAAAGGTTAAATAAGTGGCCCAGCGTTCACTGTGGCAGCACTGAAATTTGAACCCTGGTAACCTGGGTTCACAGCCCATACTTTTAAGGGCTAAATAAGACTGTTTTGATGGAGAATGTCACACAGATAATAGCAAACCAGCAGTAGAGAAGAAGCATTTCCTAACGCTGAGATCGACATCTTCACAAAGACAAAACAGTTTGACAAAATATACTAGTTTCCACACTGGGGTATTTCCCAGATCAGTTAATTTCTTTTTAATGGTGGGGTGGAGGAATATGATAAACAACTGGCAACCTCTTCTTTGTTTGTGTATGCCAGGTAAAAACATTAAAACAACTACC
The DNA here is from genome assembly GCA_008086735.1 of Cheirogaleus medius. Classification (NCBI taxonomy): domain Eukaryota; kingdom Metazoa; phylum Chordata; class Mammalia; order Primates; family Cheirogaleidae; genus Cheirogaleus; species Cheirogaleus medius. Next base: position 6,874,802 of record VBSM01003198.1, read on the forward strand.
AGGGAGTCTCAACATAGTTTCTCATAAAATAAATGACCTTAAGCACCAAAAAAAAGTGTGTGGGGGGAGGGGCATAAACTAAAAAGCAGAAGACCTTGGTTTTAAAATGTGAATAAATTCAGCTTTGTGAAAGAGGTACACTGTCCATGTCATTCTCATTCAGACCAGTCAGAGAATTTCAGTGGTGCATGAACTACGATAGTATTTGAGAGCCCACTGACAACCTACCCTTGGATTCTCTCTGTGGCCTCAGAACACCAAGGACCTAAGAGCAGAACTGAGGCCTCCATCCTTCTGCTGGTGGGATCCCAGGAAGGTCTCAAAATTAGTCTCTTAAGAACCAGACAATGTGATCAGATCAGAAAACCCAGAAGGTGTGTGAAAGGTAGTCTGAGTGGGGGCTCTCAGTTCATGATCTCCCACAAGGTGCACACAACACTCACAAACACCAGCACGTCCCTGCAGTGGCTGAGATATGCCACAGTGACGCTTAGTATAAGGCTACAATTTCAGTCTTGCATGAAACTGATGACTGTTACTTTAAAAAGAACATGAAATGCATAAAGAAAATATGACATTAACGTCAGGAATATTATTAAATTTTCCTGATGCTAACAGGTTGGCAGCATTTCTCTATTTTGTTTGGTAAAGAATTTGAGTTGCTTATAAATTTATGCTGAAACCCTCTGGATGCTTTCAAAGGCAGCCTCGCGTGTTCAGGGAGTTGTATTTACAATACCTACTGTTCCTATTTTCCATTTAGAATGCAATTATCCTGCTTTGGAAAAAATAAAGGTCACTGGGTTAATGGAACTCACCTTTTTTAGTCCATAAATAATACATCAAATATAATATTTAAAAAGAAAACCACATCCTATATATCATTGTGTTTCTGATGCATTTTTTCATAGGAATTTGAGTATATGGCACTTACTAGGCCATAATAGTTGCTGTCTATCAAGTTCCTGTAGCACTGGTCAGTAAAGAAGCACTTAGCACCCATCTATTAAGTTGATATTCATCAATACTAAAATGTTCCAGAATTTTCAAATCAGATTACTGTATATTCTACTCTGAATTTGAGGAGGCGATCACAGAATGATTTATACACAGAAAATCTCATGAGCTTTTACTGATAAGTATTGACAAAGATATCCATTTAGAAAATTCTAATCAAACGCAGACTCAAGCACATTCCTTTACTTCTTACAATGGCCTATGGTGAATAGACAGTAGACAGTACTTATGACCATACTAATAATAATAAATATCTCTAAGCAGGCGAGATTCTGCTGCCACTAGGTTGCCTTATAAAAAAACAAAGACTTTCCTGCTAGCTAAAGAGCTGAACAGGGCTCTCAGCCCAAAAGAGTCTAATCAATGCTTTCACTTCAACCTTCCCAAGGGATCAACTAAGCAATCGTTCCAGTCTCTGTCACATCAAGATTTATACGGCAGAGTAGGAATGCATGGTTTCAGAAAGCCATTTGTTATGAGTAATAAAAAACCAACTTAGAGTAGCTGCTGTTAGATCACTATTATCCTCACACTAAGGTTGTGTGTCTCATGAGATGTAGCTGATAAATATTTTTAAATAAAGAGAGGATTATAGTACACCCCTGAGCTTGCTATGGAAATTGTTAATTACTCCCCAAAAATAATGAAATGAAAAACTTTGCTTTCCACTCGATTTAGGCTCGTGTAACAAAACACACTGTGATTGCCAAACAGCAGAACCACACGCAGCTCCTGCCTCATCATTAAGGGTTTCAGCAGCATCACAGCATGTCCCTGAGAACATATGTTTTAACTTCAAATTATAAACCTAGCAATGAACCGGTGAATTGCTTTCCTAAACAATACAACATTTATAGTCACTTGACAATTTTATTTTATTTTATTTTTGTTTTGAGCTAGGGTCTGGCTCTCTTGCCAAGGCTAGAGTGCAGTGACATGATCATAGCTCACTGGAACCTCAAACTCCTGGGATCCAGCGATCTTTCTCCTGCCGCAGCCTCCACGAGTAGCGGGGACTACAGGTGCACACCACGACACCCAGCTAATTTTTATATTTTTTGTAGAGATGGGGGTCTTGTTATGTTGCTCAGGCTTGAACTCCTGGCCTCAAGCGATCCTCCTGCCTCAGCCTCCCAAAGTGCTAGGATTACAGGCATGAGCCATGGTTCCCAGTCCAACAATTTTTTTTTTTAATTTGGTAGATATGTTTGCCACCAACAGCAAGTAATTACTTGTTTTTATTGTAATTAAAAACTACTACCATTTATTCAGTTTTTTTCTGCCAGATACTAATTTAACACATTTACACAGATTATCTAATGTAATCCTTGAAACATCTTATATTCTGTGGCAATTTGTTATCTAATTAAGGCTATTGATCTATCAGCACAAAACATCAAAATCTAACATTATTTACTCCATTAGCAAAATTTTTGTTAGTATCTGTTCTTGATGTAAATCTTTTTGGCTTTGAAATTTATCTAGGCTTCCCAAAAAGGTTTCCTTAAAATATTAGATTTTTAAATGAATATCATCAGATACTTACTTCTATACTTATTGCCAGAAGTTTTACATCTGTTTCAGATAAAATTGAAGTAGGCCGATTGGTATTAGTTAAAAGGCTGATTTCCTGAAAAATAAAAACAAATGCACCTAATTCTAGAATTATTTCAGCTCAGACATTATTCTTATAATAAAACTCTGGGACACTGTAGAATTATAAGTATGCATTATTTTAAGCAAATAATTTTTTAAAAATAAATCTTGAGTTTACAGAATTAATAAAAAAGGACTGACCTAGATTTTACTTTCACATAATCCATCAGCCCCAGCAGCATTAGTTTGTACAAAATATTGTACAAAAACAGAACCCCAGGTTGAATCATTCCTTCCTCTGGAATACTTCATGTGTTAAAATAGAATCATGATTTGCAAACATGCACAATGCTATGTCCTACCTACACTCAACACTTTCTTACTGAGAAAAAGAGGAGCTTAGTTCTTGAAGAGAAGCTGACATAGAGCCATGATGCTCAATGAAGGGGGATGGTGTTAGTGTGACCATATGTAAAATTATAACATGTTTTGTGATAAAATTTAAAAAGATGTGGCAATAAAGACTCAAGGTAGGGGTAAGCATAGAGAAGGGAACATGGCATGACTTCAACATTAAAGTTGAGAAACATCAGTCCAGATGATCTCCAAGTTGCTTTCTTTTAGTTGAAAAACCAATGACTTTGATGTGTCCTCACACAATTAAGGCAGCACAGAATTTAGTATTCTACTATTATTTCTGCCACTAACTAGCTGTGTAAACAGAAGCAATTCAGTTAACTGCCCTGGTTCTTCATTTTCTAATGTGTAAAGGGAAAGGGTTTCTGTTAGCTGACGACTGTGGCTCCATCTATACTAATAATCACTGACCTTGGACAAGATCTTGGAGTCGCAAAGGATTATAAGATTCTAAGTGTGCCTCCAAAGCAACTCTAATCATAGGCTGGCCAACCGTTTAACCAATGCCTTATCAAGAAAAATTTGGACTACCTATGATAACACATAATTAATTTAACAATAGGAATGCCATGGAAAAATAACCATACAGGCTAACAAGTTAGCCTACCCCAATAGCATGGATACTGACAGAAGGTGCTAGACTCCTGAGCTAGAGACAAAGGATTTTATTAGCCACAGAAGAAGCAGTAACGAGAGTATCAGCATGGTTTCACTGGTTCCCCTAAATCCCCAATCCCACAGAACAATATGGAGGGCCCAGGGGAAACCGCGGATGCAGCAAGGTGAGCCACAGGAGAGGAATCTGAGCTCAGGCATCCATTGCTTTTATAACAAGCAGTAAGCAAGCCTATTCTTTGTCTGGAAGGAGCCCAGGTGCCATGTAAGAACTTCAGGGCACTATCATTTCAGGATTATCAGGTATGCGAACAATCCTGAGAAGCGGCCCAGGTAAAACAGTCAAAGTCCTAGGACTTTGACACATGCAGAAGTCCCATCCCAGACTGTGTCTCAACACACAGGGCATAATGATACAAATGAATAGAATTTTAAGATAAAGTTACATGGTTACTTAAAGAATTATGATTTTAGTTCCAAAAGAAAAAGATGCAAGGAGGACATTTTACAAGGCTATTTTCACTGCCTTTGGAAAGAGGATCACAAGATTAACATAGGAAGACTTCTGACTTTCCATTGTTTATGTTAACAGATTCCAGTTTTTAAAAATCACTACTTGGGCCTCACGCCTGTAATCCTAGCACTCTGGGAGGCCGAGGCAGGAGGATCGTTTGAGCTCAGGGATTCGAGACCAGCCTGAGCAAGAGAGAGACCCCATCTCTACTAAAAAAAATAGAAAGAAATTAGCTGGACAACTAAAATATATATATATATATATATATATTTATAAATAAATTAGCCAGGCATGGTGGTGCATGCCTGTAGCCCCAGCTACTCAGAAGGCTGAGGCAGGAGGATCGCTTGAGCCCAGGAGTTGGAGGTTGCTGTGAGCTAGGCTGACACCACAGCACTCTAGCACAGGCAACAGAGTGAGACTCTGTCTCAAAAAAAAAAAAAAAAAAAAAATCACTACTTGAACTCCCTATGCTTGAAAAATTATTAAAAGTTGCTGCAGTAACTGTCACAGCACAGAAATATCCTCAAGATAATGGTTGGTTTCTCTGAACTAAAAGAATAGCCTAATGGACCACTGTGGAATCATGACAATGAGGCCAATAATAAGCACATGATGGAAAAGGAAGGAGGAGAGGGTATGTAGGGAGAAGTGACAGAGGGAAAGAGCTAATACATGGATGACAAGTGCTCCAATGCAAAAAAGTCTGGTTTTCAAGATCCAATTGGATTTAAAGCATCACAGAAAAAGCAGGAGGATTCCACATCCTGCTCTCTCTCCTGTATATTCTGAAAGTGTGGATGAGGGCCAGTCATTCTCAGCCAGGTTTTCAAGTGCATCATTTGGCTGCCAGATGCCCATTACACTAATTGGGTCACCAGCCTCTTCAATATCTCACTGACACAAGGATTCCAGGGATGCTCATTTCTTCTGCAGCATTAAATTGACATACAATAAACCATAAAATATTCATATGGACCTGTACTCTACGTTTGTATTATACTATAGTTCCACAATGATTTCTCAACAGCCTATTTGAGGGATGTGAAGGAATGCCAATACTAAACACATTTCTCAGGCTTAAAAATTAATTTTACACTTCTGGAGCATTTGAAGCACTTGGGAATGGAATTACCATCTTCTTTAAGAATTTTTTTCTTGTTAAGTCTAGAGATGCAACTGCTCCAACCTAACAAACACAGAAATCAGAGCACTTTTAAGAACAGAAAAAGATTTTTCTCATATTCAGAAATTAAAATGTTTACATAAAAATACATAAGGCTATGTACAGTCACACACCACATAATGAAATTTTGGTCAACTGACCACATATATAATGGTAGCCCCATAAGATTATAATGGAGCTGAAAAATTCCTATTGCCTAGTATTTACTATACTATACTTTTAATCATTATTTTAGAGTATACTCTTTCTACTTATATAAAAAAGAGTTAACTATAAAACAGCCTCCGGCAGATCTGCAGGAGGTATTCCAGAAGAAGGCATTATTATCATAGGAGATGACAGCTCTATGCATGTAATTGCTCCGGAAGACCTTCCAGTGGGACAAGACGTGGGGTGAAAGACAATGATATTAATGATCCTGACCTGTGGAGGCCTAAGCTAATATGTGTGTTTGTGCCTTCATTTTGAATAAAAAAGTAAAATTTTAAAAAATAGAAAAAAGCTTACAGAATAAGGATAGAAAGAAAGAAAATATTTTTGTGCAGCTGTACAATGTGTTTGTGCTTTAAGCTAACTGCTATGACAAAAGATTTCAAAAGTTAGAAAAAATTAATAGTTTATAAAGTAAAAAGGTTACAGTAAGCTAAGGTTAATTTATTATTAAAGAAATAAAAATATTTTCTATAAATTTAGTGTAGCCTAAGTGTACAATGTTTATAAAGTCTACAGTAATGTTCTAGGCCTTCACATTCACTCATCACTCAGTCACTGACTCACCCGGGGCAACTTCCAGTCTTGTAAGCTCCATTTATGGTGAGTTCCCTACATAGGTATGCCATTTTTTATCTTTTATATTGCATTTTTACTGTACCTGTTCTATGTTTAGATATGTTTAGTTACACAAATACTCACCATTGTGTTACAATTGCCTACAGTATTCAGTACAGTAATGTGCTATACAGGTTTGTAGCCTAGGAGCAGTAGGCTATACCATATAGCCTAGCTATGTAGTTAGCTATATGACCTAGTTTTGTGTCATACATCCTATGATGTTTACACCACAACAAAATCAGCTAAAGAGGCATTTCTCAAAAGGTATCCCCCTTGTTAAGCAAAGCATGGCTGTTAGTAAGTTTTATACTGAACTCTAAGAAGAGCTATGAACAGTATTAGTTACAGATACATTGACTAATTTTTGGTTTTTATTCTCCATTTAAAACAGCAAATTGAATAACTATTAGTGTTAATTTTTATTGAATGAACTGGTGCTTAATGAAAGTTACTCTCCACTAAAATTTCTAACTATGCACTATTTTTAAAGTAAGACTTCATATTAATGCTACACTATTAAACTTTTTCCAAGAAAGAATCACACAGGAGATTTTACATTAGCTCTGGGTCGCAGACAACAGAATCAAGTCTGATTGGTTTAAGAAAGAAAAGATTTACTATAGGTATTAGATAGTATATAGGATAAAAAATAGTTTATAGTCCAAACTACAGCAAAACTCTGGGGAAGACACTGGCCAGACCGCAGAACCACAATGTCTCCACCACAGTTAGGAAGCAGGGGCCACCACTTCCAAAGAATAGCGTGATCTTTGCCAATGCCTGCACCAGAAAAATTGATGCCCATGTCCTACCTTTTCCCCCACATATATTAATTTCAAATCAAAATATCATGAAGATATATGTGTCAGAACCTAAGTCATTATCTATACCCTAAAAGAAAAGGTAGGCTGGGAAAGGTAGCTTCTTGGTTTGTTTTTTCTTGTCTTGTTTTGTTTGTATTGTACACTGAGATGGTGGGGTTTATACTATGAAGAACTATAAAAATGTTATAGTATGTTCAAAGGATCTGGGACAACCCCAAATTACAAATGTCAACTGCATTTTATTTATCATAAAATTTCAGGTACTTTACCTAATACATTTTGCATGTTTTTCTTCATTCTGGATAAATAAGTGGATGGTTATAGCAGTCCAGTCATTTTTTGTTATTTATTGTACATGACTTTTTTTTACTTTAATCTTTATTTACAGGACACTGCAAGATATGAAATTTCACATAGAAATAAGAACCCCCCTCAGAGGACAGTCTTCATACAGTATGTACAGTTTGGAACTGTTCAAGTATAGTTTCATCATAAAAAGTGCTACAATAATAAACCACATTTAAAAAGAGTTCTTAGTAGAGAAATAGTAAGACAAACTTATACCAAACAGTACACGACAACTTTATGCCTCAACTGTACAATCTAAAAGTTAAAGGTCCCAGGATTCCATCCTGAACTTGGAAGGTATAGCCTTCAGAGGTAGTTTCTGGCACTACATTTTGATCTTCCTCTTCCTCTACAGAGAAATATTTCTCAATCAAGTTTAATGAAGCCTTGTACACAGACTCATTTTCATGGTTTCGTAAAGCTTCAATTTTGTCCAAGACTCTACATTCTTCAACCATTATACTAAGGTTCTCAGTTTTACCTAGTTTCTCAGCAGCCTGAAAGATATTTGAAATAGCCAGAATAATTTTGATATCTTTCGCAGTTAAGAGGTTCATCAAGTATGCCACAATGAACAAGGTATACAATCTGTTCAACTGTTCCACCACTTGTATAGTTTGGTCACAGCCCATACAGCTTCCTTTTGTGTCTTAAAATCTGCCTTAGAGAGAACACCAATGAGGAATGGGACTAATCCATGATTCACAACTTGCTGTATCTGGTCCTGATGGCCAGCTGTGATATTTGACATTGTCCATGTAGCTTCCTTCTGAATATTGGTTTTGGGGTTGCTCAGCAGGCTGGGAAAGACGGCAAGTGCTCCTGCATTAATCACAACCTGAGTCCGTTCATCTGTCCTAGTGACAATATTCCCTATGGCTCTGAGTGCAGGAGTCACAATTGGCAATTCAGTAGCTCCTAGAAGCTTCACGAGTTGGGGCACAATTCCTATTTTCACAACCATTTCAATCCTTTCATTTGGACCATCAGTAAGGTAGAAATAGCCCAGCAGGTATCTGCTAATACCTCTGGGTCATCATGATGCAGGAGACGCACTAATATAGGAAGAATCTGTTCAACAGCATCTAACGGTGGTGCAGGATTCTTGTTGTGACAAAGGTTTGAAAGTGTCCAGGTAAGATTACGTAAGTAACCACATGCTAAAGATGACATATCAGGAACAGCCAGAAGAGCCAACATGGGGTCAACTGCACCATACTTGATAACCAAGTCTCGGAAAACTGAACCATCACCTGCAATGTTTCCTAGAGCCCATATAGCTTGTTCACTGATGTGAGGACGGGGAGATGCCAACAGAGAAATGAATGCTGGGACAGCACCTCCATCTACCACAGCCTTGGTCTGTTCTGATGTCCTAGAAGCAATGTTAGCGAGCGCCCAAGCAGATTCAAACTGAATGGGACTACAATCAGTTCTGCCCAAGAAGGACACAAATTTTGGAATCATACCAGCCCGAATTATATTGTCTAGAGGGAGCTGTTTTTCTCTGGAAAGTAGTTTCCCGGCAGCTTGAGTAGCTTGGAGCTGGCTTTCCACATTGGTGCTATTTATGCCTTTGACAATGTCATCAACGGACCAATTTACAGTGCCCTGGTTGTTTTCCTGCGGTTTTCCTGCAGTGGAGAAGTAGCATCATCAGGAAACAAGCTTACATTTCTTCTTTTCAGGATCTGGTCATCCTTCTTAGCTTTTCTCAACTTCATATTAACTTCTATTCGGCGCCGCCTCATTTCTGTACTGTCTTTTCCCTTGTTCGTGAATCTGTTAAGTCGGGCAGCTGGTGAATTAGCATTCTCGTTGGTGGACACGGTTATGAGACAAAAGGAGAAAGCTGCACAGCGAGCACAAGCTTCCACAGGAGGCGGTGCAGGAACTCAAGAGGCTGTGGGTCGGCTGCCCTAGAAATGTCCACAGGAGCTGAGCCTGAAGACCGTGTTGTACGTGATTTATAATAAGTTTTGGTCTTCATTCTGTTTTCACTTCTAGTTTCCTTCAGGTTGTTTGAAAACTCACTATTATATTACAGAGTTCAAGGCACAAACCCCAAATTATTACATATGTCTTTTAGTCGATATTCAATTTGTAACGTGTCTTTTGTCTTTAAGCTTTGTTAAACTCTATTCACCATCTACCACTGCCTTTCCTAGGGGACTGCCAACACCCAAATGGAATATTTTTGTATCACTTACTCTTGATAGATTGCAGTCTGGCACAGTTGGAATTGTGCTTCATTTGGAAAACTGTGAAATGACCAATTCCTCTTTAGACATAGTTGAATCTTTAAAAGAAGCAAGGAAATAAATAAATAAATAGCTTAGAGAAGGGCTAAAGGAAAATGATTATGAAGCTCTTCTGTTATCTCAGAGCCCTTTGATGTTTCTGATAACCAGAACAGGAGCAGGTTTTATGTGTTCTCCAAAGAACACATGGTAGATGCTGGTAGGTAAAATCTTCTATATACAGATTCATGAGAATTTAGTATGATCCTAATAGAGCAAAACTTCTCCTGTGGAGAGAAGGAGACATCGGATACAGTGAGGAGATAGTTCTCCCCAGCATTAATGAACTTCCAGCATGTTAGGCCATGTACCTCCTGGCTGCTTTTTGTTTGTTGGTTGGTTGGGATTTTCTTATTTTGTTTTAGAGATAGGGGTATCTTGTTCTGTTGCCCAAGCTGGAGTGCCGTGGTGTAATCGTAGCTCACTATAACCTCAAACTCCTGGGCTCAAGGGATCCTCCTGCCTCAGCCTTCCCAGTAGCTAGAACTACAGGTATGTGCCACCACACCAAGCTACTTTTTAAAATTTTTTTGCAGAGATGGGGGTCGCACTATGTTGCTGGTCTTGAAATGCTGGCCTCTAGGGATCCTCCCACCTTGGTCTCTGGAAGCACTGGGATTACAGGCATGAGTCACTGCACCCAGCCTCTCCTGGTTGTTTAATATGCCTATGAATGTCACACAGACAATATTCTGACTTAATTCTTCTGGGTTTTAGTAGCTATTTTTTAAAAAAGGAATGAATGACAACAGTACCATAGTCTACCCAAGAAATATAGCAAGGATACAACACAGGATCCTTAAGCCAAGGAATTTTGCTCCACCATACCGTTGCCTACCATGCAGTGTGAAGCAATTAACCATCCCATCATAGCTAGAACTGTTCTAATGGGATCTGGTAATGGTTATTCACATGAGCTCATGAAAAATGAACTTTTACTCAGTCTAAATCTAGTAAGTCTAATCTACTCGAATGAATGCAAACAACCAAAAGAAAATTATTGTTGACATGATTAATAACAATTTAATTGTATCAAATAAAAATAATAGAAAAAAGTAAATTATTTTATTTGATATAATATATTCCCCAAATATATGAATTTAACTCTATAAAGCATAAACTATAATTTTCAGAATTTTAAAAATCCGTGATAGATAATATATATAAATAAGCTCAAATTATTTTTAATATTAAATATATTAAAATCTCAAACTAGTTTACAAAACATGTATCACTAAGAAAACAGCTAATACATTCATATACCTAGAAAGAATGGAGAGAAATACACCAACATGTTAAAATTGATCATCTGCTATTTGGGAATAGAATTTTTTTAGTCATTTTTATTTTCTTCTTTTATAATCTCTCTATAATTTCCAAATTTCCTACACTCAATTTGTATTGCTTTTATTTAAAATTTTAAAAAATAATTCCAATAATTTGTTATGATTATAAAATAAAACTACATCTCAAAAGTGAAAATCTATTGAAATTCTACAGAGCAAAATTGCCATTATATTTTGATACATTATAGATCTGTTTCTGATTCTCTTTGTTTCTCTGTGTCTATATATAGACAGATGGAGAGAAAGAGATGATTATATGTTGATATGTATGTTTGCATGTATAAATATATATTCAAGCACACATATAGACATATGCACATGAATACAGAAACATATAATTTTACAAAAACAAAATTACACTATTCTATTTGGTTATTTTTTTCCCTCAGTGGCATATTGACTTTTTTCCACATGTATGTACATCATCATTTTTAATAGCTGCATCATATTCCATTACACGATACATAGTAATATATTTAACCCAGTCACTGCTCAGTACCCAGTTTAAATATCATTTCCTCCAAGAAGGCTTCACTAACTCCCCAAGTCAGGATTCAGCACCATCTTATGTGCTGCAACTAGCGTCTATACCCTAGTGACGGGCTAGACTGCTTGGGTTTGCATTTGGTTCCACAATTTGTTGTTAGCCATGTGCTATGGTTTGGATATGGTTAATTTGTCCCCACCAAACTCATGTTGAAATTTGACGCCCGATGTGGCAGCGTTGAGAGATGGGGCCTAGTGGGAGGTGTTTGGATCATGGGGGTGGAACCCTAGTGAATGGCTTGGTGTCATCCTCACTCTGGTGAGACTGGGTTAGTTCTCACAGGAATGGATTAGTTGTTGAGAGTGGGTTGTTATAAAGCCAGGATGTCCATGGTGTTTTGTCTCTCTTCACGTGTGTCTGCTTCCCCTTTGACCTTCTCTGCTACTCTGTCATGCAGGATGAAAGCCCTCCCCAGGAGCCAGGGCCATGCCCTTGAACTTTCCAGCCTGCAGAAGGATGAGCTACATAAACTTATTTACAAATAACCCAGTCTCAGATATTCTGTTATGGCAACACAAGATGGACGAGATACCACCTAACCTTAGGAAAGTTACTTAACTCTGTAAAATGGGTCTTATGAGAGCAGCTACTTCGAATGCTTGTCTTAACTAAATACTGAATTAAAATACTCAGAATAGCACTTCATATTGAATCGTATATGTAATTCACCTAGAATCAAGCGTAGCCCATAATACTCAATAAATGTTATAAATTCTCTTGTTGTTGCTGTTATTGTGCCCACAGAGACACCAGGCGTCATCGCCCGAGTGCCATCCAGCTGCCCTACACAGTGACACCCACGGAGCAGTGACAGGAGCGAGATTTTTGAGTGAGACTTTTTTCCCCAACGTTGAATTTAAAGGTGATCTAAAGATTCCACAGTTAGGCGACTGCCTAAATAGATACAGATGCACGTCCATTTCATCTGACATTTCCCCAAGTTCAAAATCAAACAAGAGTAACCTTTGCGTGTTTCTCTTGAAAGGGTAGGGACGAGTCCCGTCTCTACATCGGCCACTTTTTCCTTCTGGAGAAACCCTCAGTGGGTAGGTTCTTCTTCTGGTCCTGACAGGAAAAACAAACAAAATTAAAACCCGTTCCTCACCACCTACACTGTCTGATCCCAGTCATGAACCCACACTTTTCCTCAGGCGACAGTGCTCCCACAAAGTGACACCCCGCGCAACCAGACTTTTCCTCAGGCGACAGTGCTCCCACAGAGT
>VBSM01003198.1:6887665-6927788 GCA_008086735.1 Cheirogaleus medius
GCAACCAGACTTCTCCTCAGGCGACAGTGCTCCCACAGAGTGACACCCCGCGCGTAGAGCAACACGTAAAGTCCAAGTCCCGGGTCTGGGTCTCGCACTCCCCCCAGAGCAAACATGGAGAACTCGAGACGCTTCCTTCGGTTCCGTCTCCGAGTTCTGGGAGCCAAACCGGGACCTGCGACTCACACCTACTGGAGAAGGCGGGAAGGGTCTGTGGGGACTAACTATGGTCTCAGGGGACGGAAGGCGGCTATTCTCCTCCTCTTGGGACGCCAGCAAATTGGAGGACGCGGCGGGTTTCAGGCCGTCGCGCCGCCATTCGGAACCGGCCCCTGAGGGAGGGGAGGAGACGGCCCTGGCCGCTGCAGGCCGACACCTGGGCTGCGGTTACCTTTTCACGCACAGGCTCAGGCCACACACGTGAGCCACCGTCCTGGCGGCCCACGCGGCCCGCAGGAGCCCGCCGGGCTTGGGGCGAGGGCCACGGCCGCCCCGCGCCCTCCGGACCGCGGGCCCCAGGGACGCCCGGGCGCCGCCCCTCGCCGGAGGCAGCAGGGGGCGGGGCCTGCGGAGGACACGCCCACGGCCCCGCCTCTCGGACTGCAAGACCCTGTGCGTCTCTCTCCTCCCGGCTCCTCGAGGCGGGACCCCGGCACAGAGCCGGGATGGGGAGAGTGGGGGCGCAGGCTGCGGCGCTGCAGCTGGACCTGACCATGCATGCGTGGAGGTGGGGGGATTTGCACTTTTATTTTTATATGAAACTCATAAGGACATGCTGCGGAGGTAGGATGTAACATTCTCGTGCATTCTTAAAATAATGCATGACTTTGAAATAAATGTAGCGGGCTGAGAGAGACCCTTGGGGTAGCGTTCTGCGGGGAGGTGCCTTGGGGTGCAAGTTTGAGAAGCGCCGTTGGGTACACAGATGCTCCCCGCAGCTCGCTCTGCGTCTGGATCTAGCAAACGCCCTGGGCTGCGACCAGCGTTGAGCAGCCCCTCACTAGCCGAGGTGGGAGGCAGGACGCTTGCAACCTGCATCTGGCCCCTCCTGGAGAAAACTGAAGCGAGGCATAAAAAGCCGCACGCAGAACTTTCGAGAACTGAGAGGTGACAGCGAAAGTCTCTACTTTTAGGCTCTAGGATAAACAGCGCTGTGGGCACTGACGGTTCAAGGGTCCCTGGAAGTTCCTTGTATTCAGTTGATTCATCAGTCACTGCCATGTTGATGATGGGTCAACTTGACAGAATAGCCCCGGTTGCTTTAAGTTTCCTGGGAAACGAAGTTACATATACTTTAGTCATTTGCAAGTATTTACAGTGCCATTAAGCGACAGCCACGTAATGAACTGGTCATTACAGAATGTAACGTCCTCAGTGATTTTCGCCTTTTCGTTCCATTAGAAAGGCCTCAGAATGGAATTATGCCAGAAATATGTGGACATATATGCGGTTTTATAAGGAAACTCATCTAAATCAGTAGATCTATGAATGCCACTGTTGCTTGTATAATTCGGTTTAATTTTTTTAAAGTCATGCACAAAATCAACACTTTTTTTTTAAACTGAGAAAGGATACAGAAATGAGTATTAGGATTGCCAAATCTCTTAAAATTTAAGCTGATTCTGAATCTGATACAGATTATGATAGTTCTAAACATACATTGATTTTTCTTGTGCAAAATCAGCTCTACTCAATCAGCTCACTCCCCTTAGTACTGTAATAGACTCCCTCCCCCCACCCCACCCAGGCTATTCCTTGTGAAACTGTGAATGGCACCACCTTGTCCACTTGTCCAAGACAGAGACCTGGGAATCATTTTTTATTCCTCCCCCATTCTGGCACCTCCCAAATTCATTCTCTCTGCAGCTACCAGAATGATCTTTATAAAATGCACTTCCTTGCTAAAAGCCCTTAAATAATTCCCCATATTCCTCAGTTAGGGCTGAGGATAGTCGCAACTCCCTCATTAGATTTTAAAGGCTCTTTGTAGTCCACTTCCCCACCCCAACCCTTTCCACTTGCCCCTTTTTACTCTCTCTGCCTCCTGCCATCCCTCCTTCCCAATGGCACTCATTGTTAAATTGCTCTGATTTCCCCAAGGCACAGGAATGTCCATTTGATCACTTGGCCTGAAACACTCTTCAGGCCCTTCTTCCCTGGCAAGCTCCTACTGTTCCATCAGGTCTCTGATTAGATGATTTCCTACAGTTGCTCCCCAGATTTCCCTCCTATAGGTTCTCATAACCCCACACTGTAACCCCACCAGCCCAGAGCTTCCAAACAGCTCAGTGTTCCTATATATGAGCAAATGGCCAGGGATCACCAAATATCCAAGGGAAAGCTGTAACATAAAAGAGGCTAAAACAAAGGAATAGGAGGGAAAAGGCAAATTGAAGAAGTAGACACCATTGTGGGCAGAATACGGCCTTAAATAACTATAATTAATGTATTCAGACAGGAAAAGTTATTTTATCCATAAAAAAAGAATAAGATGTTCTCTTAAAAAGGAAATATTCAGGAAACCAACAGTTCTTGGAAATGACATGCATGCTAGCAAAAATAAAAACTTAATAGAAGATAAATTAAGGAAATCTTCCAGAAAGTAGAAAGCAAAAATACATAGTGTGCTCACTTTGGCAGCACATATATTAAATTGGAATGATACAGAGAACATTAGTATGGCCACTTGCAAGAATAACACACAAATACATAAATCGTTCCGTATTTTAAAAAAGCAAAACAGAAAATAACAAGTGTTGGAGAGAATGTGGGGAAATTGGAACCCTTGTGCACTGTTGGTAGGAATATAAAATAGTGCAGACACTATGGAAAACAGTATGGCAGTTCCTCAAAAAATTAAACACAGTTACCATATGATCCAGCAATTCCACTTCTGGGTATATATCCAAAAGAATTGAAAGCAGAGACTCAAATGATATTTGTGCATCCATGTCCATAGTAGCTTTATTTGCAATAGCCAAAATATGGAAGTAACCCAAATGTCTGCTGACAGATGAATGGATAAACAAAATGTGATATATGTATACAATGGAATATTATTAAGCCTTAAAAAGGAAAGAAACTCTGGCACATACTGCAACATGGATGAACCTGAAAGACATTATGCTAAGTGAAATAAGCCAGTCACAAAGGGACACATATTGTATGATTCCACCTATATGAGGTACTTAGTGTAAACACACAGAGACAGGAAGTAGAACAGTGGCTTCCAGGGCTGAGGGCAGGGAGTAATGGGGAGTTATTGTTTAATGGGTAGAGAGTTTCAGTTTGGGATGATGAAAAACCCGGATGATAGTCGTGATGGTTGCATGACAATGTGAAAAGTACTTAATTCCACTGAACTGTAAACTTAAAAAGGTCTTATGTATATTTTACCACAATTTTTTTAAAAACTAGCACTTTAAGCCTATAACTTAAGAGATACAGAGGCAAATATTAAAAGAAATAACTCTGAGGATGGGAAAATGTTGGGGGAAGGGTTGCTGCTTTTCAAAGAAGTTTTATAAAACTACTTATCTCTTTAAATTATGTGCATGTAAAATTTGATAACACTATAAATAAATGACACGTAACAAATTTGAAATAATTGTAAGGCCCTCAATTTTATAGGTAACCAAATCATGGAGAGCTTCCTTATGAATGATCTGTAAAATGAAAAGGAAAAAAAATTCGAATCATGGTGAGGGTAGGACCTTTGGCCAAAGTAAAAACAGTAATTGACAGATTAAGGACTTGAAGCAACATGCTCCAAATTCAAGTTCAGCATCCTTACCACCACAACACATTGTAGCCTATAACAGAATCTTCCTAAATACCCTAAAATAAACTTTTCTAAGAGTCCTGCCTTAAACCTTCTTAAATTACTTTTCTACATGTTTTATTAAATGCCTAATAAACTGCAGATTTTTCCATTTTGCCCAGGATTACTCATTGATCCATGATTTTTTTCCTAATCCAAACATAATTCTGAAATAATATACTTTTCATGATTTTTTCTCTGTCTTCATAATTAAAATTGAGTGGGGTTTTCCAGTCCTGCATTTAGTTTTGCTCCCTAAATGGTTAGAGAAACTTTGCTATTGATGAGTAATAAGACGTTTTCCCATATTTCTTGCATGGAGTATTTTGTACTAACTGAATCCAAAAAGCTACCCATGGTCACTGTTACGGCAACAGAAAGCATTTCCATTTCAATTCAACTCAAGTCACCAATCTAATATTAATTTTAATGTTAATTTTTTCCATTAGAAATATGATATCATTATAAAGAACAGTTAGACAAAGCAATAATATATAATTTACCATGCTTCTGACTTTAGAAGAAAACTCTTATATGAACAGTGCTTCCAATAATACTCCATTAGTTATCGGTTGAACATATACTAATGGGCATTTATAAAATAATTTTTTAAAGAACTGTAAGGACCTGCCATAATTATATTCTCCAACACTGACAAAGTGCCTTTTCCCAGAATAATGTGCTTGATAAGTCATCAATGTTAGAACTCTAAATAAGATTTATTGTGCTTTTAAGATACCATCCCTTATCATAATTGTATAGATTACTGTGTATGGTTTCTCATCTTACGTGACTGCCTCAAGCAGGTTGTGTGCTTCTTGAGGGCAAGGTAGTACAGGACTAAACACCTATTAATAATAAGTGCTCTCTGAGCATTTGTAATAATTAAGTAATGAATCAGGGTAGGAATCATGGAACGTTAATGCTGAAATGGGTCTTAGGGATCTATGGTTCTACCTACCGCTTTTTACAAAAAAGGAAATATGAATAAACATTTGGGTGCATGTTCATGTGAGACATTTCGTATGCATTTGCTCACAGCAGCCCCTCTAAATGGGTATTATACTATTCTTACCTCATATTAAAGACAAGGAAAAGAAGATCAGGGAGGTCAAGTTGCATAGGTCAGGTCAAGGTCACACAGCTTGTCAGTGCTTACGTTTGGACTGTAGTCAACATGGTTGGAGCCTAGAGCTTGGGTTTTGCTAAAACCCAGAGATAGATGTTAGTTGATTTCCATGTAATAAGATGGCTGGCTGCTGACAGGCCTAGAATTCAGATTGGCTGGCTTCCCAGAGCAGTAGCTCATCGTGGGACCCACTTAGTGCATATTTTAAGATAAAAATAAGTTTCTGTCTGGGGATACTCTTGACTATAATTTCTCATTTTTTATATAGCAAAATTTGAAAAGACTCTGCATGCAAATTACTGCTGCAAAACTGTCTCTCTGAAACATATATCTTAGGCCTGAAAAAAAAGTTAGCTTTGATTCATTCTCTCCCACTTCTTAAATAAGTAAACAAAGGCTCAAAGAGATGAAAAGACTAATCGAAGGCCATCCCACAGATAAGGGAAGAGAGAGAACTGGGACCAGGCCTCCTGCTTCCTGGAACAGGGCTGCCTGCCCCATGTTCTGGTTTCATGTGTTAACAGAGGCCTCTGTCTCCCATGCTCTATAAATCCATATTCCAGATACATCCTTCTTCTAGAACTTTCCACTTCCCCAATTGCTTTCATTTATATTTCTAAATATTTCCAATCTCTAATTTACTCCTTATCTGTTACTGTCTATATCAGATCAAATTTACGCACATCCCCAGATTAGCTCTTGCCATCTGCCCCCTGCCACTTGCTCAGTAGAAAGCTCTGGCTGCTGCCACCATTGCTGCTCTTCCTAACAGTGCCGAAGTTCTCTTCCTTCCAAGGGGAAGGCCAGAAGCTGTGAGACCTCCAATGTACCCCACATGGTAGCAGCCATACCAGCTCCGGCACCAAATCCAGCCTTACAGACCCACTGAGGCTCTGTGCTGTGCAGCATGGGATATGGATTTCCTGTCAGCTACCCAAAGTAGTCAAATAAAGCACAAAAATGAGGCAAACTTTGACCAATGAGAGCCATAAGGCAGGAAGGAACCAACAGATAAATTCGTTTCATTTCATTTCTTTCTCATGACTTTTCCATGGACTGCATCGTGGCACAATGGTTTCATATAGCCTATCTGGAGACATCCTTGTGAGCAAAATATCAAAAATATATTTTCTCATCCTTGTGAGAAAATATTTTCTTTTGAAGCTGTGTCCATTCTCACTCCACCCTCCCTCCCTGCAGGGCACCTCACTCTTGCTGCCCTGGGGTTGCACCCCCAACAAAACGTCAGCATAAATGCTTTGCTTCAAACTCTGCTCCCTACCCAACTCATATCACAAAAGCTTCATAGCAGTGGGTGAGTTTTGGAGGAATAAAATTCAAACATTAAAAATACCCTTCCACAAACTCAGCTGGCAATTGTTATGGGTGAGCATTCTTTTCTGAGATCTCCTGAGTCCTGGCAAGGAACGGAGGGAGTATGTGCAGGAAGCAGCACAGAGTTGGTCAAAGGGACTATAATGCTCATGAGAGATCTCCATTTTCCCCTCTACTTTAAAAAGCAGTTTAATGGGACTGTAAACTAGTATAACCTCTGTCGAAAATAATATGGAGATACCTCAAAGAGCTACAAGTAGAACTAGTATTTGATCCAGCAATCCCATTACTGGGCATCTACTCAAAGGAAAAAAAGACAGTATATAAAAAAAGACATCTGCACCAGAATGTTTATAGCAGCACAATTCACAACTGCAAAGATGTGGAAACAACCCAAGTGCCCATCAATATATGAGTAGATTAATAAAATGTGGTATATGTATACCATGGAGTTCTACTGAGCCACAAAAAACGATGGTGATCTAGCACCTTTGTATTGTCCTGGATACAGCTGGAGCCCATTCTACTAAGTGAAGTATGCCAAGAATGGAAAAACAAGCACCACATGTACTCACCATCAAATTGTTATTAACTGATCAACACTTAAATGCACATATAGTAGTAACATTCATCAGGTGTCAGACAGATGGGAGGGAGGAGGAGAGGATGGGTATATTCACACTTAAAGGTTGTGGTGCTCACTGTCTGGGGGATGGACATGCTTGAAACTCTGACTCAGGTGGGGCAAAGGCAATATATGTACCCTAAACATTTGTGCCCCTGTAATACGCTGAAATAAAAAAAATTAAAAAAGAAAGAAAGAAAAAAAACCTATCCCAACACATTAGAACACATTAGAAGTTAAAAGGACACTTATTAATAAGGACACATAGATTTCTAATAAATACAAAAATACTATGAGAAAAATATAACTTTACCTGAATGAAATAAGTGAAGATAACTTGAAGGAAAGTTGTAGAAGATAGGATTACTGCAGCCAAGTAATAGAAATAAAAGCACAAAAAAAAAAGGAAAAGGAAAAAAAAAAGCAGTTTAACACTTCGGCTCTCAGCAGATATGTGATGAACCTAGGAGAGAAGGTCCTCGAGTGAGGAGAGGCAGTGGATGTGTATATTCTTCTTGGATATCTAGAATATCTACACAATCACTTAGAGTAGAGGATCTTTGAATTGCTGTTAAGTTCACTGCTGAGGACCAGGAATTCTCTGCCCTTTGAAAGCTAGGTGTTTGGCTACCTACTCTGACCCTGGAGGAGGGAGGAGGTCTAACTGATGGGAAGGAAGTTCCAGAAAGGAGCTGGCAGGCCTGGAGTTTGAGCCAGCAGCACATGGCTCTGGGTGTCTAGCTATGTGGGGCACCTGGACAGGACTCAGGTGGCATCAGGGCACTTCTGGTGAGGTTATAATTGCTAATATTTACTGAACACTTTCTATCCAGTAAGCACTATTTTAACTTCTTTAAAGGGTTAACTTATGAAATCCTTACCACAAACTATAAGGTAAGTAATATTATTCTCCACATTTTATAGATAAGGAAGCACAGAGAGGTTTGGAGACTTGCTCAGACTCACTCAGCTTGAAAGGGGCAAAGGCCAGGATTCAAGTCCAGTCAAACTGACTCCAGAATCTACTCTCTTAGCCGGTGTGACACTGTGCTAGCCAACCCCAGACCAGCGGCAGAAACCCCAGGCTGTGGCGGGGACAGAGCAAAATATTCATCTGTAGCCATTATTAAGCCATTGTCTCTCAGCTTCAAACGCATCCTTCTGTCTATGCCTGGCTTTTGGCGCTGGCACTAGGACTCTGCAAACCACATTTCTGCCTTTTGCCAAAGGGCTCATTTTTAGCCTTGCCAACAGGGGGCTGCATGGGAGACTTGTAAGACAGGAAGAGGAAGAAGGGGCCTGTCTGCTTCCTGTGGGCTTCTTGTTGCTCTCTGGCTTCCTGCTCCAGGGAGCAATAGCCCGGCAATACTTGTCCCTCCCGCCTGGCAAGGGCAGTGCCTTCCTGTAGCAACGGGGGAATTTAATTTGCAGTTTTTGTAGCACTTGTAGAACCGCCTTCATGACATTCTCATCAGATACGTCCAGCACTAACTGGGGGAAGGTCCCTCCACAGAGGTTAGGGTCCCAGGCCCCAGGGCCCCTCCTCTGAACTTGATGACACCAGCCCAACTGAAGGCACCTCCTCCTCAGAGACCTGAGTTTCAGCTCCCTGGGGGAGGGGGAGGGTCCTTCCTCTACATTTTTAAGTTTTAACCATTTCAACCTCTCTTGTTTCCCCAGTGCTAGGAGTAGTTTTTGCTTCCTGCAGTTGCGACATCCATAACAGAGAGTTCTTTTGCCTTTGCAGGTAAAGGTTCTTTACACCTAGTCAATAATTCTTCATATTAAATTTTCTCTGTTGAAATAACTGTTATGTTTTCTGCCCCTTGAGTAGATCCTAACGAATACACAATCTTATGGTTAATCCTGGCACTTGGATTTGCATTAGAGTTTAATAATTTATCAATAGCTCATAAGATATTGCCAAGGTTGGGGGGAGGTGTTTTGGAAATAAACTCAGCCAGTAGAAATTCTGGGAAAACAAATAGATTCAGATCAACTTGCGATGTGACAGTCTCAAGAAAATAATGCTAAGTTCCTTACACCTGCCAAGTCCTCATTTTATACAGCAGTGATATTCTGTCCTCACCTTTTATTAAATCAATACTGGAGACATATCCAAGTATCTGTTGTCAATAAAGGTCATGATACTTTTCTAATCTTATGAAAATTGGGAGGGTTTCAAAAATACATATAATGGAGAGCAAGATCTTACGCTGTGAGAGACTTCTCAGTGACATCTTTATCCTCCTATCACATGAGGATCACTCAGGCTAGCTAGTTTTGTGATGGTGGGTAGTGGGAAACACTCTGGAGTAGGTAGCAAAGTACTTGGGTTCTAATCCCAGCTATGCTACTTCATACTAACTGGGTGACCTTTGGAAAAGCATTAACTTCTCCGAACCTCAGTTTCTTTATCTGTCAAATGGGGTTATTAATACTACTTATTCTGCCTACCTTACAGGCTTACTCAATCCACTATTTGTTGATCATCTGCAGGCAAGATCTGCAGTAGGTATCCAAGGATATAGAGAAGTGAAACACAGTCCTTGCCATAAAGAGGTTTATAATCCAGTATTTTTCTATGCATTCAACCAACAGTTGTGGAATGCTACCTACTAGGCACTGTGCTAGGGAATAAGAATATGGTGATGTCTAAAATATGATCCCTTTCTTCAAGGGAATTGCAATCTAGTAGAGAGATAAGACAGGGGCACAGATAATAAGAACAAGTGACAAACGTACAATAATGGGCTGAAACAAATCAGTTAAAGAAATAGGAGGCTTATACCGTGCTGTGAGGGTCGGGAGAGGCTTTGTAGCTCTAGCGTCATTGGGACTAACCATGAACATAAAACAAAGGAAAGATGAAAGGAGTGACCAAAAATATGAGCCTGGATAGCTGTCATCAGACCCTGAAGTGGAATTGGTAGAAATCAGAAAGAAGAAATGAATACAAACGATATTAGATGATCAATGCTTGACAATCCATGGGAGGCAATAATAGTCAATGAGTTACCGATGAGGGTACAGTAGTGAATGAGGCAGGCATGGCCTGTTTTCAAGGAGCTGTAGATTAGTTGGGACTAGGAAAAAAATGTTTAAATTCCCCAGTATGGTCCATTTTAAAATATAGCGTATTGATAGAAAATTTGAGGTTTAGTAAGGGCAACGGATCAGGAGACTATTGCCATTGGAAAAAAAATGGTTTGTTTTACCCACAGATCTCAAGAGAAGGGGGCACATCATGCAACACAGTGGGGAGGGGACCACACAGAGAAGCACTGGGGCTGGTGAGCAGGCAGAGGGAGATGGAAAATTGCCTAGTGTCCATAGGCAGGAACAGTTGAGGCAAGGGAACGAGTTTAGCATTGGCTGGTTCAAACAATTTCAGTGGGCCCTAGAGCTTAGGGACTGCCCCCAGTTGTCTGGCACTTGGCCCTGGGGTGATGAGGGCAGGTGGCCTAGTGTGAGATAAAGAAGGTGGTGGGCATGGGCTCTGGATTGGTTGGTTTGCAGTTGAGTTAGTGAACAACTCATCTGTGCCGATAACTCTCTCTGGAAATTAGCTAACTCTGGGAAGGGACATCCCTCTAGGATCAGCAAGACCCCAGATGTCAAAGCATAGATTATAGAAGATGAAAGACATGGTTAACACAGTCTCCTTAAAAGTAGGGGCGTTTATTCAGCTTTGTGTTCCTAGTGTCCACCACAGCACCTTGTACATGCTAAGTAGGGAACACAGGCAGTGCTTGTTGGATGATCAGATTAATATGTCCCCTCTTTACTCTTTAGCTTTGTTAGGGTTGGACAATGCTAGCACATCCTTCAGTCATCAGCTGGGTGATCACTTTCCCAGAAAGGCCCTCTCTGATTCCTCAGACTAGGCGAGGTACCCCTGTGTGGACATCTTGATGCACCTCTCCAAACCCCCTTCGCTGGAGGAGGGCTGGCAGCAGGCAGCTTCCGTAGATTGTACACAAAAGTTAAATAAATAATTCTTTTAAACATTAAAGGTACCGTAAAGACCAAATACGAAAGGTGAGTAAATGGTTATGTCTTTTGTGGCAAAGCTCTTTTTATCATAATTAGTATTCTTAAAATGTTATGAGACAGAAATCCAACTCAAACTTGCTTAAGAAGAATTGATTGGTCTGTACGACTGGAGAGCTATCTTCAGGCATGGCTAGAACCAAGGGATCCAATGATATCATCAGAATTCTCTCCATCTTCATTTGTCTTGCATCTATTTATCTCTCTGTGCATGACCTCATCTGTTTTTTGTTGTTTTTTTTTTTAACTGAAAATAGCCTTTGTGTCATTGGGGACAATGGCCTCAAGCAGCTCCAGCTTACCTTACTCTTACAGATCTCGATCCAGTAAGAAAAAAAAAATCACCTTTTCCCCCCCAGAATCTATATAAAATTTCAGGGAGGAAACCGATGCACACTTATATCAGTCTGGACATAGAAACCACACTCGTTAATTTGAATAGGAGAAATTTAACCAACAATTTTTAACCAGAACAGTAGAAGGTAGTTTAGTAAGTTAACCTCATTTTTTGGCAAATAAAAGTGACTAAAACAAAACAAGAACTTTCATGGGTCCAGAAATAGCGGGTACAAAAGAGCAGCTACTAACTTTAGGTTGAGGATAAGTGAACAATAAGGGAACTGAGGACTAAAGGGTGGGACCTAGACCTCTTTGAAAAGGGTGTGACTAATGCAGGAACCAGAAAGAAGCCTGCTGGTGGTAAGGAAATTTGCCATAGGGCACGAGCCAGAGCCAGTCTATAGAAGCAGCGCGCCATTGTGGGAGGGTGTGGACAGGCTGCCACTGGTCGGTAGAAGCAGCCCACTGTCGTCTGAGGGTTTGGCTGCTCAAAGCTGCCAGGAAGTAGCTGCTGATTGGGAGAACGTGGCCTGAGGATACAGCCAGAGCTACCCTGTGCAGCCCCGGGGCTCCCACTGTCACTAAAAGTTTGGTACTTGTCCCCAAGGCTGTGAAAATGAAGAACGAGGAAGAGTGGCTTGAAGAAAAGGAAAGAGAAGTTTATTAATTTTCTGACAAATGAGGAGGGCAGTGGACTAGCGTCTCAAAGACTGCCATTCTGCAGTTAAGCAGAAACACGGGGCTTTTTAAAGGGGGGAGTTTCTACAGTCAGGCATGTCCTGGCTTTGGGCGACTATTGTTTAACTATAATTAGTGGTTTCCATAGACCTTATCTCCTGATGAGGAAAATCTCAGACATCTCCTGTGGTGGAAGATACTGGAAAACAAACAGCAAAGAACATTTTTCTGCTCCTTCGATTGGCCTCAGGGAAGGAATGCAGGTTTTAATTCCCAAAAAAACGGTGGGGGTTTTAGAGAGACAACCCATAGAACATTTTGTTGCTGTTTTTCCAGCCTTTACCTCTGTTACACCACCCTAAATAAATAGTAATAATATAGGACCAGAACCTGAAAAAGAAGTATCTTCCTGCTGGTCACTGCCCTGCACTCCGTTGATGAAATTTAACATTCTGCTGACAGGTATGGGAGAAATATTTACAGGGCTCAGCTCCAAGATCACAAAACAAGGCAAAAGAAGGGTGGATTTGAAGCTGGGAGATAATAAGTTAGGCACAGTCCTGCTTGGGTCATGTCAACCTTAAATAATGAAATTCAGAAAATATGATTCAGTATAGAGTTCATTTGAGCCCAAAGCTTGAGGATGGCCACAGAAAGCATAGATTCAAGTTGCCCTAAACATACACTCCACTTAACAACAGTTAAAAAACAACAGTTTAAAAACTCTTACAATAGGTGTTTAATAAATATCTTTACTTGTTATATTAAATATTGCATATATCACTTGAAAACAAGTGAGTTTTTAAGGAAAAAAGAAGAGGCAGTTCCTAAGTTGTTTACTAAGAATTTGCATTAAAATAACATAACCTATTGATTGGCTATACATTGTTCTTTGTATCTCAAATTCTAGGAACTTGAGGATAATGGGTAAGGATGCTAGTCTGGAACAAAATGCCTTTAAACAATTGCCCCCAGGCATGGGGGCATGACTGAAATCCCAAGATCCTTTCTCAACCTGATACATTTTGTATACCTCTCATAGCTCAGACTGCTCTGAGCCATTTTTCTTTTCTAAGTGGTATGCGTAGCCCTGACCCAATCACTGACCAGGGGAAAGAAGACTCTGATTATCTGAATCCAGGACAGGTTCATGCAAAGCTCATTCTCGTGGTCAAGCAAAGAGCAGGGAAAGCAGCTCTATCTATACTACACATGGATTTGTAACAGAGGTAAAGGTTGGAAAAAGGGCAAGTAAAAAGGAAATGTTTTATGAGTTGTCTCTCTAAAACCCCATGCAGGAATTAAAACCTGCATTCCCTCTCCGAAGCAAGTAATCAAAGGGGTAGGAAAATATTCTTTACTGTTTGTTTTCTATTAATAGTATCTTAAACTACAGGAGATGGCTCGACAGAATTGTCCACCAAAGGTTACCAGATCATCTTCACTGGAGATAAGGTCTACCAACCATAGTTAAACAACAATAGCCCGAAGCCACAACATGTTGACACTGGTCACATAGACCCAAGCCCAACCACTGAAAGCCTCCCTTTAAAAAGCCCTGTATTTCTGCTTAAAGGCAGGATGCCAGTGTTTTGAGACACCGGTCTGCCATCCTCCTCATTTGCCCGTAAATTAATAAACTTCTCTTTCTTTTTCTTCAAACCGCTTGTCCTCATTCTTCGTTCTCACTGTTTTGGCCTTGGGGACAAGTACCAAACTTTTGGTAACAAAATTGCTTCTCCATAGAAAAGATGGATTCTTCTACCAGAAGAAAGGAAAGAATACTAGGCAAAGAAAAACAATAGTTATCCTATGACGTTGTATGTTGACCTTAAAATGTCTAATTCCCTTTGAGGTTCTTAGTACAAAAAGGGGACAAGTAAGCCTTTTCTTTAAGACTAATAAAAGTGCATTCATTCATTCATTTGAGAGATATTTATTAAACACCTATTATAAGAGAAGAACATCCTTACCAGTCCTGAACTACTGGCATCTTTTTGGACACAGGCAAAATTAGGTGGTCTAGAAATGAAAAGGCAGTCATAAAAATGAGAAAATAGTACCTTTATTTAATGATTAAAATTTCCTGAGAAATATGTATATGATCTTGTAGCTAAGTTTTTAAATACTACTCATGATCAAATTGGAACGAGACAGTATGATCTAGCAGTTAAGAGCACAAACTATGGCACAAGACTGCCTGCATTCAAATTCAGCTCACCTACAATGTGACATTGGACAAAAAACTGGTAACTTGTGTCCAAGTTTCCCTATATGTAAAATTTAAACAATATTACCTCCCTCATAGGATTGTTGGGAAGATTAAATAAGCTAACATCTGTAAAGCTCTTAAAATAGTGCCTGGCAAGTATTTAGCACTATATGCCTGTAGCTTATTATTATGAATTGGTTTTATAGCCATTATGATGAATTGATTATGACTGTGATATCAAGTAATATAGCTTTCACTCCATTAGCTAATTTGAAATCCCTGTATTTCCAAAATAAGAAAAAAATATAAAAACCATCTGACTACTATATATATGTTAGCACCCTCAAAAGAGGCCATTCTATAGGAAGAAAATTTATTTTCACTACCTTATGATATTGAAGTAGCCTCTTCATGAACATAAAATCATAGATTTCACGGAACCGAAAAACAAAACAAAAACGTGTCCTTGGTATTATTCTACAGCATACAAAAGAAGATACAAATCTTTTCTTTATAATCTTTAAATATTTATAAAATTGTTTGAAAATACAAAATGTTGCCTGAAAACCAATTTGTATACGTATATTTTGTCAAAAGAATGTTTTCTTCATAGAGTACTTTTAGGATTTTTCCTTTTCCCTTTTAAAAGGGAACTGCCTCTGTAAAACCAGTGTTTGAAAATCACACCAGGACATTCCGAGCAAGAGATGTACTCCACCTCCAGCTGAGTCAGAGAAACCCTTTCTTAATGAGGACGCTGGCACTGACTGTGGGCCTCTGAGGCCTTCTTATGGTGACATATTCTGCAATATTAGTGATAAACTGAAGTCTGAGACATCAGGTATCTTAGCAAGTCTTCATCAGTGAATGTTAAGGTGTCAGGGCAGAGTAGTCACAAAAAGAAGAAATTATATTTCTGTTCCTTTTAGAAATAAGGCTGTATTCTTTAACAACTCTTATAATAGTCAGAGTTACAGGACTATACACAGTATTCATACTTGAGTGTCCACTTGAAAAGAGATGGTAACAAAAAGAGAAAACACCTTACAAAGTACATACATTTGGAACTTCTCCTAAATCGTCATAGTGTGTACACACATGCACATATACACACACACTCACTAAACATTTCTAAATCATAAGTACTGGATTAAGTAAAAATGATGATATGACACAATAGAAGTTTTTGTATGTAGTAGGAGATTAAATATTTTAATAACAACATTGTTCTGATTCCTACAAATGAGTTTAAGAAATACAACATAGAACTGGCATTTTCAATCTGGTCTATGATCACACATTAAAAGGTATCGAATTCAGGACTCTATTAATGAAGATTTAGTGACAGTAACATTTTATTAAAGACATTATTACCAAAGGTAAAAGCAACAGATGTGGGGCAGAGACGAATTATTCTCCTTGTCGAGTTTTAAGGAGGGCTACCATGTTTCCCCGAAATGCCCCGTTTCTTCATTAGATGAAATGAGGACAATGATAGCCACCTCTTAGCTTTGTTGGAAGATTAAATGAAACAATGTATATTTCAAAGGCCAACACACAGAGGCTGGCATTGATTAGTGCTGATAAATAGTATTTTCCCTCCTGCCCTGGAGATCACTCAAGGACTTAGGGATTTGAAACCATAGCCTTGTGCTTAAGCAAAAAGGGCTTTGGAGTATGGGTCTAAAAGATACAGAAATTGGAGCCTAACCTCTATGGCATAGTGTCTACCACTACCTCCTTGTGCACCTGCAGAGCAGCTCTGAGAAGAACTTCGGTTTAGCAATCTCTTAAGGAGATCAACTCTGTAATTCCTGAGGACAAATTAACAGCCTTTGTCCTGAATTCTGTATAGATCTATCATTCCTATAATTTGAGGGTTTTTTGTTTTGTTTTTGTTTTTGTTTTTTTGGGGGGGTGTTGTTTGGTTTTTCGAGACAGGGTATTTGCTCTGTTGCCCAGGCTAGAGTGCAGTGGTATCGTCATAGCTCACTGTAACCTCAAACTCCTAGTCTCAAGCAATCCTTCTGCCTCAGATTCCTGAGTAGCCGAGAGTATAGACATGTGCCACCAGGGCTAATTTTTCTATTTTTTGTAGTGATGGGGTCATGCTATTGCCCAGACTGGTCTCAAACTCTTAACCTCAAGCAATCCTCCTGCCTCAGCCTCCCAAAGTGCTAGGATTATAGGGATGAGCCACCGTGCCTGGCCCATTCCTACAACTTGTGAATGTGCAAAAGGGATTCATATTATCTTTTGCTCACATGATTATCCTATTACTTATACATGAATAAGGCACTTCCAGATTTCTTAAGCAAATAAATAATTCTATGGTTGTGAAAGAATGTAAAAATTTTAAAGACTAGGTTGGGAAGTAATTAAAGCAAGATTCCAAAAATTGAACATTGAAACTTATTCCTTGGTCTCCGAAAACATAATTAACAAGGATAAAGTAGATCTGGACTATTTTTAGACAAAAAAAAAATAACAAATATAGTTGCGTGTCATTTAATATCAGGGGCACGTTCTGAGAAAGGCATACTTAGGCAATTTTGTCATTGTGCCAACATCATAGAGTGTACTTATACAAATCTGGATGGTATAGCCCACTACATACCTAGGTTGTATGGTGTAGCCTATTGCTGCTCGCTACAAACCTGTACATCATGTTACTGAAATGCTGCATGCAGTCCCCACCCCCCTGGGCCACGGACGAGTACCAGTCTGTGGCTTGTTAGGAACCAGGGCCCACAGCGGGAGGTGAGTGGCCAGTGAGCGAGCGAAGCTTCATCTGTGTTTACAGCCGCTCCCCATCGCTCACATCACCGCCCGAGCTCCGCCTCCTGTCACATCAGTGGCCCCATTAGATCCTGCATTATGGTGAGTTGTGTAATTATTTCATTATATATTACAATGTAATAATAAGAGAAAAAAGGCGCACAATAAATTCAATGCTCTTGAATCATCCCGAAACCATCCCCCACCCCGGGTCCGTGGAAAAATTGTCTTCCATGAAACCAGTCCCTGGTGCCAAAAAGGTTGGGGACCACTGCTGTACTGAATACGTAGGCAATGGTAATACAATGGCAAGTATTTTTGTATCTAAGCATAGAAAATGTAATGCATTGATGTCATAATGGCTATAAGAATTTTTTTAGTTCCATTATATTATAATATTATGAAATCGCCAGCCTGTTTGCAGGCCATCGTTGACCAAAACGTCATTACGCAGCGCATGCTTTCCTAGGGATGGCCACATGACCCAGTTATGGCCACTGAGCTGTAAAGGGAAGTCTGCTTGCTGATTTCTGAAAAAGATTTTGCTTCCTAACACAAAGAGGGGAAAAAAATCCACCTCCCCCACTTTCTTTCTGTCTTTGGAGCTGAACCACAGCAACCTGAAGATTAAAAACATCCAATATCTGAGGATGGCAGATCAGAAGAATAGAAAGCCCTTGGGACCTCATCTATGAGCCTTAAGCTACCCCTTGGGACTGCCCACCTTTAGCCCGCTTATTCCATGAGATTATTTACACCTTTATGTCATGTATTCTGTTACTTGCAGTTGAGTGCATCCTGAACACACCACTACGTTTTTCGTGTATTTTCCATCTACCCCACTGAGTTGAGCTCCATAGAGCAAGGAATTGGCCTATTTTTCTCATTGCCATATCCCCAGGTCTTAAAACAGAGCCTGGCATATAGTGAATTCATGATAAACATTTACTGAATGAATGAATGCCAAGTGATCTTCATCAGCTCTCTACATCTGTAGGATAAAGTCCAAAAGGTCAGCCTAGCATTGAAGGCCCTCCATGATCTGGCCCCAGCCCATCTTTCAAGCCTTATCTTTACCTTCACATACCCTACAACTCAGGAAAGCCGGACTAATTCCTATCCTCCCAAACACCCTGTCATAGTCCATCTGTGCTTCTATAACAAAATACCACAGACTAGGTCATTCATAAGAAACAGAAATTCATTTCTCATAGTTCTGAAGGCTGGGAAGTCCAAGATCAAGGCATCAGCAGGTCTGGTTGTCTGATGAGGGCTGCATCCTCCAGAGGAGAGGAATGCTGCATCCTCACCTGGCAGAAGGCAGAAGAGCAAGCCAGCCGAGCCTGTGTGAAGCCTCTTTTCATTAGGGCTTAATCCCATCCAAGACAGAGGAGCCCTTTGGGCCTAATCACCTCTTAAAGGCCCCATCTCTTAATACTATCACATTGGCAACACCTGAATTTTGGAGGGGACACATTCAAGCCATAGCACATGCCCCTGCTTTATTGATGTAGGACTTTGGCTTCATGGACTGGCATATACTCCTCCTCCACCACCTCCACACTTTTCTCTCATTCTTTAAGCTCCAGATCTTCTCCCAGAGCTGATACTTTCGCTGATACCTTCCAGGTATAAATACCTTTTCTATTCCGTGTCCCCTTCTCTTTCGTGCCATATATCACTTTTATGCATTTACAATGATTAACTTGGTGTGCTCATCTCTATTAGATTATAAGCTCCTTGAGGCTAGGAAATTCACCCAAGAAACAAATATAATATTATATAAGGCTTTACCCCAGTAGGTACCTAATACATTTTGGTTTGTGAGTAGAGAATAAATAGTATTAAAGCAAGCCTATTTAAAATTTCCATTTTCAAAGTACTTTAGACCCAGCAATTGGTGCAGACTCTCATGGAAGCAATGGTCTTAATGCATTGCAGGAGGGGAAAGAAAGGAGGGAAAGAGACTTGTTGGAAGTGTGGGGAGCAAGCACAGATGCCTTTTCTCTTGCCGATGATAGCAAAGTTCTTAATGAAAGATGATCCCAATCGATACAGCCAGACAGCTGATTTATATAATGGCATCAAGCTGAAGTAGTGGTCTTTCTCTGCATAGTGCCGTGAAAAGGGGAAAAGGCTACCATACCGGAATAACCACGGGACGCCACAAGTAGATCTGTGGATGGCAGTTGGTGGTCGTCAATATGTTCCCCCAGCTGCAAGCCCCGGGGGGAGCTCCAGAGAGCAGCCTGCTTGAGGCTGCATGCTGAAGGCTGGCGGTGGGGCTAGCGCCCGCTGCTGTGTTTTGGCTGCTGCTGCTGCTGGGCAGATACCGCAGTGAGGGGTCTGACCGCGCTGAGTGCTCTCAGGAGCCTGGGTTGTGGCTCGGAATGAGAAGTTAAAGAGAGTGAGGGCTGGGAAGTGGGCTGGACTCACCAAGGAGCTGCAAACCCAAACAAGAAATCCAGGGAGCAGAAGGAGAGAAAGAGTGAGCTTGAGCCAAGATAATCACGCCAAGTGACACTGGAGGAAATGTCATCATTGGTAAAGGAGGACTTGGAGAAGAAACTGTTTAAGCCACTCTCCCAGAATCTGTACGAGTTTATTGAAATAGAGTTCTCGGTTCAAGACAGGTATTACCTCTGTGTGTCAGGTAATCTGTTCTTTCTGTTACCGTTTCAAAAAGCAAATCGCCCAAAGATGCTTGGGTGATAGAGGGAGATTTTTTTAAAATTTTATTTTCCTATATAGCACGTGTGTCTTCTTGTGATAGAGCTTAACTATGCCAAGTTTAAGAATTCAGATTCTACGGAATTTTTTTTAAAGTGTTAAAGATGAAAAAAAGAACAAAATATTGGATTGAGAATATTTTGGTTAGTTGTTCAGAAATGAAACTGGATATGTACTTCTCCTGATTTGATTATTTTGTCTCCAGTCTTTTATTTAATTCACTTGCGTGGCATGTAATTTTATTGTGTAAGAACTCATTTTTAAAAATGCAACAGAGAGCTCTCTGTGTAGTTTTAAATTCAAGGGAGAATTGAGTTATACAGCTCTATTTGCAATCAGTCAGGGCAACTGGGGTTCTCCCTTTTCATTCCCAGAGAGAAACAAAACCTTAGATTTCCTTCTGAGGGCTTAGACTTCCTGGTGGTTTATTTTGGAGAGAGAAATTCTCTTTTAAAATTTCTTTCTCTTATAAGAAGTATGCTCACAAAAACAATACTGTAATGATAGAAATTTCGTTTATGAAAATGGAACTTTAAGGATAAGAAGATGTTCTCTAACTAAAATAAAGGTTTTTCCTTTATGCTTCTAAAATTCATGAAAATTGTCCAAAGCTAGGAATAGGCTTTTGTGCCTAATTATGATTTGCCAAACCTGTGATTTTTGTGCTGAATTTAGATAGAAATGCTCATGCCATTATTGGATTTAATATACAGCACTCCCTTTTCCCAATCTATGCCTTTTAATACTTTTCATGGGATTAGGAGGAAAGAGCTTGGAAATTTTAAGTGTTCATTGTGAACTTGCCTGTTTAAGGCCCACACCTATTTTCAGAAAACAACTTGTTGTAATTCCCTTTCTGATAATTGGCTTAGAAGGACTTTCTAAAGGTGTCAAGAGAGAGTACTGTAAGGAAAGTAGAACATCTTTAAAGAGAGTGCTAGGAATTCTTTAAAACTGTATTATTTCTAATAAATATGGTAATATTTACCCAATAAAAATAATAATATTTATCTAACAGTTTAGCATATTTTGCTATATAACTACAAAGCGTGGAGACTTGGCTTATCAGCAATGTAAAAAACTTAATTGGCCCAGGAAAAAGAAATTAAATTATGGAAAAAAGTCAATTAACAGTTTAAGTAAGAAACTGTTTTGTACCTTAACCTTCAAATCACTATATCTTAAAGTATTTTTACTTAATATATTAGAAGAAGATGCTTATTCCAACATTAGAATTTAATAATTTTGTACTTATTGTAATTCTCACTTTATAAAGCTAATTTCTATTGTGTAACATTTGTATACAAGTATTTTTAAAGAAAAACTTATTTTTAAAAATCACAAAAGTTTATATCTAATTTACCAAATACATCTTAGTGCCTCTTTCAAAATTATGTAATTAACTAAACTTGTTCTACCTGACATGGGAAAAAATAGTCTCCTAGATTAAATGTTTGGAAATAATTCAATGATTCTGTCATGGAAGAAGCAAGGAAAAAACAGGGTCTTCTCAGAGATGAGGAAGAGAAGACAATATTGTGATACTCCAGATACAAGTTAACATTACAAGCCGTATTAGTTCACTAACTATTCACAATTCTCTTCTATATCATAGCCATCAATTTGAGAGCACTTTCCCCAAATGTAACATGTTTTTTCTTTATGTAACATGTTTTTATGACAGTTGCAAATGCATTTTGACAGAATAGTGATTTAAGATAAGTCAGTGTGATGCTTAACACTCCTAAATCTTTGACCACACTTTATTCAGAAATTTTTCATTTATATGAATCAAACAGATCATATCATTGTTGGGGCAATTAACTCCATACTTTGAGTGTTGGCTGCCTTCAGGGAGTAGGGCCACATAGTTCTGATATACCTACATCCAGCAGTTCTGGATTTGTGAGACTCATGAGTCCAGTGTAGCCAAATGTATTTTCAAATTCATGAAATTATGTTTAAATATGGTTAAACTTTCTATCTCTCTGCCCAGAATCTGTCTTTTGCACAAGTCTCACAACCAAAGGATTGTAATTTACTGTTTACCTGGTCGATATCAAAAACTCAATTTTCCCTCTCTGTAGTTTGCTAGGAGGTACATTGCAGATTTCCTGGGACCTCAGTCCCCTTCCTCCTCAGGGTTTGCTTGGTCATTTCTCCCTGGGATTAGCTTCCCCTAGCCTAGAAGAGCATTATCACTGGCAGTTAAAAGCAGCATCTTCTTATGAAGGAGGGAGGAGTTCTGTTATGTGCAGGCGCTAGAAAGGAATAAGTCATGTGTGCAATGAAGAGTGTGCAAATGACTTAAAAGAAATTCTGAAAGTTTTGAAATAGCATATTCAAGCATTAGCCAAAATTGAATGAAAAGTAACAGGGCATGGTGAAACAGACCTTGGAATGCTTGGAATCGGACAGATTTGGAGTAAAACCTGGCCCTGCTTCGCCCACCTACTGGCTGAGAAATTTGAAGCAAGATAATTAGCTTCTCAGGCCTCAATGTTGTCATCTCTAAAACAGAAATAAAAACACCTATATCTGCATACAGTGCTCCCTTGTTAAATCCTTACCAAACAGGATAAATTATGTCCCAAATAAATAAAAGATAAAAGTTATACTTTTGCAACATATAGGAAAAATATATTTATTATAAAAATATATGCTGAAATATATGTGTACATGTATATATACTATAAATGTATATTTATAGTAAAAATATAAGTATATCTTTAATATATAAAGACTTGAAATATTGTATATTATATAAATTAAAAGTTATATGTATATTTTAGATATATTTTTCAGTATTCTCATATCTTTTGAAAAACATTTTCCATTCATAGATATTTATCTAAAAATAAATGACATTTACCAGAATTGTAAAAATATTAATAGCATGCATAAGTTCTCTACATGTATTACTTTTTGATGCCAGAACAGAACTACACTATAAACCAAAGAATCTAATAATTTTGTCAAATCACTTTACAATAAGAATGTTAACAATAAGAATATTAAATAAGAATCAGTTAACAAGAAAGAAAAATTGCTAAAAGCAATTTAAAAGGCTTCATTTGAAACCACTGCTGCTAAATTGTGATTTCCCAGTATCTTAATGACAGCATAAACTAGAATTTTTTTTAAAGTTTTCATTTCAGGGGATAATAGTATTGTTGGGGGAAAGATTAGTTTAATTTTTTCAGCCCTAAATTGAGGACAAATTAGTACATAGTGTTTTGTAAGAATAAAAAGTGAGGTAATGCTTTGAAAAGTTTTTATACAATAAAAAATGTTGTTAATAATATTACATAGGCCGAGCGTGGTGGCTCATGCCTGTAATCCTAGTTCTCTGGGAGGCCAAGGCAGGAGGATCGCTCAAGGTCAGGAGTTCAAAACCAGCCTGAGCAAGAGCAAAACCCCGTCTCTACTAAAAATAGAAAGAAATTAATTGGCCAACTAAAAATATATAGAAAAAATTAGCCGGGCATGGTGGCGCATGCCTGTAGTCCCAGCTACTCGGGAGGCTGAGGCAGGAGGATCGCTTGAGCCCAGGAGTTTGAGGTTGCTGTGAGCTAGGCTGATACCACGGCACTCTAGCCAGGGCAACAGTGAGACTCTGTCTCAAAAAATAATAATAATAATAAATAGTAGAATAACAACTGCCTAGGCCAAAATATATCCAAATGGGTATACATATGTTCTGAAAATAGAGCTAAGCATAGTAGTTTATTAATATAAACATATTCTTTATTTTTCAAGTTGCAGATTTACTCAAGGCTGTTCTGATATATAATCATTTAACATCTTCCCTTTCATGAGCCATAATATTTCCTTTAATAAATATTAATACACTTGGTTCCGTGACAATAGGAATCTTGTGCTCAAAAAGAACACACAAGAAAATTCTAATTTGATTGCATTTATTTTCCATTTCTAAAAATTATGAAAAGAAAGTATAGGATTGATTTACAAATTGATTTCTAGAATTGATTTTGTTGTAAATACCATAAAATTTACCACAAAACTTAGTTACAATCAGGATTGTGAGATGGGGAACAAACCTTGAATACCAAAGTAGATTTTATACTTTAAAATTCATGCTCTTTATCTTCTAAATGCAGAAAAAACACACTTCATTATTTTTGCTTAATTCTCTCTCTCTCTCTCTCTCTCTCTCTCACACACACACACACACACACAAGGCAAGTGCATTTGTGTAATATCACTAAATGTCTCTAAAAGGGGATTTAAATAAAATATTCTGACTCTCCAAATCAGGATACTTGTAGATAGGAACTACAATATGGAAATGCTGACGTTCCCATTTGGGTCCTCTTGTTACCTTGCATTTATTGTGACTTAGTTTTTAGTTCTAAAGGGGCCAAGAGTTTGGATTTTTGAGTTAGAATATTATCATTATCTCTAAAACCAAAGATCTACAACATCATCATCAATTAGTAACTCATGAGACAGATTCTCCCAGTGGCTAATCTACTACTTTGGAGATATAAATGTGGAAATCAAGATGTCCTGCCAGTTCTAAGCTCCAAGCCACATCATTTGTAGAGCAAATGGAAACTTTATAGCAGAGCTTTGAAGGAGAAAAAAGATTAAAAATGTTTCATTATTAAAATGACATTCTTGATGATGGGATGAAAGGGATGGTTATAAGGTATATCTACAGAGTGCCAGGAACAAATCTACTTAATGACCTTTATATGGTTCCTTTTAATCTTCAAGGCAATAGATAAAATTCCTGTTTTGCAGATGAGGAAATCATGGGTCACAAGAAGTTAAGTAACTACCCCAAGGTCACAGGTGGTAAATCTAATTCTAAAACCCAAGTTCTTTCCACTTTGCCACACTGCTGCTAACCAGTAAGAATAGCTGCATTTCTTTTTTTATTATTATTTTTATTTTCTTATATTTTTTCTTTTCCAGAACTGTAAGGGAGATTTGCTTTAATGCATTTCTTAACATGAGCCAGGCACTCTGGTAAGCCCTTCCCATATATCATCATAGTAGCCAGTTCTTATGAATGATAAAATCAAGGATTACAGTGGCTGAGTAACTTGCCCAAGATCACCAACAAATAAGTGACAAGTGGAGCCTTTAAATACCGGTTCGCTTGTGTCTGACCACTATGCTATATTGCTTTCAGTGGGTACACAGAGAACATGCTAGATTGGATCTCATAAAACCAAACCTTGCATAAGCCTCATTGAATGTCCTTCTTTGTTTCTTTGGTGCTTCTGTTCATATAAAATCACTTTCTCTTCCATTCTATCTCCTCTTTCTATAAATACATCAATTTATAAATGTATTTCTATACATACATGTATTTCTATAAATACATCACGTCCTAACTTGCTTGTAGCCAATCATTTTCATTTTAAAGACATTTAGTACAGCCCCAAATTTGAGTTTATAAAAATATTCCTAGAAAAAAATATTATTTGAAAATTACTCTTTGCTGGGTGCAGTGGCTCATGCCTATAATCCCAGCACTCTGGGAGGCCGAGGTGGAAGGATTGCTTGAGGCCAGGAGTTTGAGACCAGCCTGGGCAACATAGCAAGATCCCATCTCTACAAAAAATTAAAAATTAGCCAGGCATGGTGGCTGGGGCCTCAGTCTCCCTAGTCAGGAGGCTGAGGCAGGAGTAGCACTTGAGCCCAGGTGTTTGAGGTTACAGTGAGCTGTGATCACGCCACTGCACTCCAGCCTGGGCAAGAGCCTTCTCAGTGATCTAAGATATCACCAATACTTTGTAACACTTCACTGCTGCTGCTTTTCTTCCATATCTCATAGTAATTTTTCCTATTATTTATTAAATAATATTAAATGATGAAATATTAAATGATGAAAACAATTCTGTGACTCCAGGATGTAAAATAACAGAGTTGTTTATTTAGAGCATCTCTGTGCAACTTGTGAGCTACTGTTTTTCTTCTGTTCTGCCAAATTATATCGGATCAATTGGCCAATCTTTCCACTTAGCTTTACAAATAATATTGACGATTATACTATGGTAATAGAGGCATTTGTGAAGGACAAAGTTTATTTCACTTTTAAATTAAAGTAAATGATTGGCATGAGGTTAAGATTATAATTTTGAAAATGCTCACTCAAATATTAAAACTAGAGCAAATTCAT
Organism: Cheirogaleus medius; assembly: GCA_008086735.1. NCBI lineage: Eukaryota > Metazoa > Chordata > Mammalia > Primates > Cheirogaleidae > Cheirogaleus > Cheirogaleus medius. Next base: position 6,913,519 of record VBSM01003198.1, read on the forward strand.
TCTGAAATTCCCTGGGTCTATAGATATTATTCACCAAATCATAATTTTACAACAGAAGCGCTGATGTTACTGAAACCAACTCTCTAACATTTTCACTACATAAACACATTTTTGTTTTAAGACAATGTGATAAGTTTCCACTTTGCCATTGCATCAATGTGGATACGGCCATTTAATTTTAGCTGGCAGCAAAGTGCAAGTGTGCAAATTAGGGATTGGGTCTACTCCAACCTGAGCAGACTTCTTTGGCTCATGACTAAAGATAATTCTTGGAGCCTTCTTAGCTCTAAAGGAGGCTATTTTGTCCAATTAAAAAGTCTGTATTCTCTCTGTGCTACATCATTTAAGGTTAACTCTTTAAAGAATACTCTTTTATTTTCTTAGTTTGGTATTAGTGGGATCATTAATGTAAGAAAACGTGATGACTGGTAGATCCTACCTTCTTAGCATCTCTTTTCCCCATTCCCCACCTCCAATCTATCCTTTATCGAATGTTCTAGAAGAAGTTTCTAAAATTTAAAGTTCAGCCTGTCCATTCACTTAAATTCCTTCAGTGACACTCTCCTCTCTTGCACGTGCGCACACACACACACACAGCTTTTGGAATAACATTTGAACTCCTTAGCCTGGTATTCCAGACCCTTCAGGAACTAGCCCTTGCCTAACTTTCTTCCTATCCCCTCACACTTCATGCCAACGCAACAGCCTCCTGGTGGAAGGAACTGTCTCCAGGATCTCTTTTTTTTTTCTTTAAAGAAACAAGATCTGGCTCTGTCGCCCAGGTTGGAGTGCAGTGGCACAGTCATAGCTCAGTGTAACCTTGAATTGCTGGGCTCAAGTGATTCTCCTGCCTCACCCTCCTGAGTATGTGGGACTACAGACTTGTGCCACCATGCCCGGCTAATTTTTTCTAGAGACAGGGTCTTGCTATATTGCCCAGGCTGGTTGTGAGCTCCTGGCCTCAAGCGATCCTCCCGCCTCAGCCTCCCAAAGTGCTGGTATTACAGGTGTGAGCCACTACACCTGTCCTGTCTCCAAGATCTTAGCCTTAGAAAGTATGACAGAATCAACTGTCCCTCCACTTCAATGCACCAGCCTACTAGCCTAAGGGATTCTCTTCTAATCCTTTCCTCCTCCCAAAGCTAACATCTGCACCAGTGGAGGTGGACTTCTTTTAGCACTAGAGAAGTACAGATGGGCAGAGCCCACCAACTTTTGTACAATGTCAGGAGGGTCACAGACCCTGAGCCAGTTCATTGACCCCAGGTTAAGATCTTTGGCTTGAGGTCTTCTCCAGGATGTGCCCCTCAATCACTCCTGCTGTCCCCAAAATGTGCAATCCCTCCTCTTCCAGCCTCCTGGAATACATACTCTCAACCACGGCCTTTAGTCTTCCTTCCTGTTACCTTTTTCAATCCTACCTAACTCAGGGACTGGCACACAATATACACTCAATCAGTGTTAGTTCATTAAGGAGTCCTTTGTAAGCTCGAAATTCTAGAGAAACTGCCCTCCTGTAGGAAATCCATGATCTTCCCCAAGTCAGATGCAGTGAGAGGGCTGAACTCTGCCTTATCTAACAAAGTGACTTCATGCGATTTTCTCCAACGCTTTAGAATTCTCCATCCTCTTGATTCCCACAGCATTACACTGTCGGGCCTATCTCTATTCTGAGGCCTCTTCTCAGACCTCTTTGCTACCATCTCATTTTTCTCCACTTTCTCTTACCTCTTTGCTCTGATCCCTAAAAAACCTGGTCTTGGAAATTGTTCCGCACACAAAAATCCCAAATCTGTATCTCCAACCCTAAACTACAAAACTTCCATTTCATTATGTACTGAGATAATTTATGGAGATAGCTCATCCGTATGTTAAAAACAAAACACATTTTTCCACCAATTTTTCCACCTCCTCCTCCTTACTTTCCTATTCGGGTTTGTATCCGGTGTTTGGGTTTCATCCAGGGTTATTTCCACCCAGTGTTGTCATTGCCTCCTTTAAAATCTTCCCTGGATTTTCCACTTCTATTTCCATTGCCCACATCCCATGCCCAGCTTACTGTAGCAGTCTCTTCAAACAAACAAAACACTTTAACAATTACTATAAACCAGGCACTATCCTAAGTCCTTTATATACATTGTCTACTTTAATCTTTATATTAATACTTGTGAGTTTATATCATTCTGATGTCTACTTTACAACACGAGAAAACTGAGGTTTAATCCCACCAAAGATTAAGTAATTTACTCAGACTGTACTGTGAGAGGTGATGTCATGATTTGATTCTAGAACGTCGAATACTGGAACCCACTAAGCTGGCTTTTCCAGAGCACCCCAGTGCCTCTTTTGTGTCTTCTTCAATGTGTTCTGTCCATCACTGCTGCCCCCCAAAATACTCCTTTCACATTAAGGGCACCATTTTATTAGTCTCCTGCTCAGGGAGGAAAGAGACTTAATATGTAAGTCAGAACTGTTTACCTTCCTGATCTTACTTTCTTCTATTGTCATAAATTAAAATTGCAACTTGTTCTGATAAACACTTGGCACTGACAGTCTGCGAACGCTAAGCCTCTTATTTCCTGCCCTAAGCTGAACCTCATTCTCCACCACAAAGCTCAGAGCACATAGCTCAATATTCTATGTAACAGACATTATTGTAGCAGTATGTAACCACAGTTGTAGCAAAAATAAAATTAACATTCTGAGCAAATTTGGAGGCATACTCGTGAAGGGTTCAAAACTGGGGTGCATCTATAATGTGGGTTCAAGGTCATTATATAAAAAGGGCACACATAAATATTGAAAGGTGTGACTTGAATAAATTATCTTTTAAAAATCTATGTATTAATAAACTATTTTTCTATTCTACAGTGACCAAAAATGAAGAAGTAAAAATAATTATGGTGAAACACTACAGAATAGGGTTAGATGAAAAATATGAGGTAACAAAAAAGTGGTCTTTGAACGATCTGCGGATGATTGATGGAAAAGAAGCCGATACTGTAAGTGTTAACATTTTATAAGGTGATACAGAATCAGTACACTGGAGATCTTTATGTTCAATATCCTGCTTCATATATTCTTGGCATGTACGAAGTGTTAAGATGACATTATACGCTTCTTAAGTGGTGTGGTTTCATCTACTGGGATGATCTACTGGTTTTTTGGTTCTGTTTTTATGAGTTTAAATTAGAATTTTGTCTATTAAATTTAAAGGCATCTTTCTCAAGGGTCTCTTATCAGGTTTAACACAATCTACCAGTCAATGCTGAAACTTTAAATGCCATTTTTCTAAATATATGATGCTTCCACGATCACTTTCTCCCCACCCAGAGATTTCCTCCATGATTTCCTCCATGTGTTTTGGGAATTCCTTCCCTTATCCTCAAATTTTACTGTCATCAAGCCCACTTCGTCCTCCAAAAGGATTATATAACTCTTGGAAATCCTATCATCTTAGGGTTGAAAAGGGAAAAAGTGTGGGTACTACAGCCTCCCACTTGACCACTTGACAAATGATTTCCCAGTCTGTCCTTGAACTCCTCTGTTGATAGAGAACTCATTCCTCCCTTGAACTTTGTACATCCACAATGCTTAAGTATTGACTCCTGAGGCTTGGAATGTCTAATCTCCTCCATCTCTTGCCGAGGTTTCCACCCCCATATGCCCAATGCAGTCTGGATATAAATGTATTATAGCCATAATCCTATAGACTGAAATTGTCGAGTTACTCCATATTCCTTATAAATGGAAAACTCCTTCAAAACTGGGATCATGGCTGGGTGCAGTAGCTCATTCCTGTAATCCTAGCACTCTGGGAGGCCAAAGTGGGAAGATTACTTGAGGCCAAGAGTTCGAGGCCAGCCTGAGCAAGAGTGAGACCCCGTCTCTACTAAAAATAGAAAAAATTAGCTGGGCGTGGTGGTGTGTGCCTATAGTCCCAGCTACTCAGGAGGCTGAGGCAGGAGTATCCCTTGAGCCCAGGAGTTTGAGGTTTCCGTGAGCTAAACTGATGCCATGGCACTCTAGCACGGGCAACAGAGTGAGACTCTGTCTCAAAAAAAAAAAATTAAAAAAACTGGGATCATGATTTTTCATCCTTTATCATAGCCTTCTGCCTGACAGATATTAGGCACTCAATAAATATTTGTGGTGTTATTGTTTAATGAATTAGAACTTAAGCTCATTTATCCTTAATCCTAGTAAATACCATATTCTTAATTTGGCTATAATGCCAACCTTTCAAATCTTCTAATATCTTGATATTTTAATATTACTATAGTGTGATACAGAGTAATGAGTATAATATTTGGGCCTTCATGCAAATCAATAATGAAAGTGATAAAGCAGGCAGCACCAAGTACTTAGCCCAAGATCATTGATGGTTATCATTACTACTGGTACTGTTACCTGCTACCATCCTACACTTAATAAATAAACCCTTATGAGGACCAAGCTATGCCCCTTCTATATATTCCATATATAATTTTACAGAATCATCACAAAACCTCATGAATTAGATGCTATTAATAATCCTGTTTTACCAATGAGGAAAATAAGACTTAAAAAGATTGGTTTGCCCAAGGACACATACCTATTAAGTGGTAAAGCTAGACTTTATCCAGAAATCTATTAATTTCCTTTTTTTGGATTGGTTGTTTACCACCTCTACAAATTCATATATTTATTCATTCCTCCATTCATTTATTCACTTATTGAGGATTTATGCTATACCAGGCCCTACTAGTCTCTGAGGATACAGTAGAGAATTAGACAGCCATAAGCACTTAATTCTGCCTCAATTAATTAATTAATCATCTAATCTGAATATCTAAATTTTGTTCTTTATTGAAATCAATATATACTATCTGCTATTACCTTGATTTATCACCTAGGAACCCTTTTTTAAAAAATTGGTGTGTTTGTCTTGACTTCTTGGTGAAGGAATGCTTGATTCTATTGCTTTGTTACCTAAGAATTCACATAACGTTTTTCTGACCATATATTCTACCTAAATGTTTCACATTTAGGAAATGGTTAAATATATCATTGCATATTCATATGATGGAATATTATACAGCCATCATAAAACATGTTTCCAAAAGAATACCTCAGTTTACAATTCAGCCATTTAGTAAGTTTCTTAAAAATCAGCTAAATACAAAACTCTTCTAAAATATTATGTTAATTTTGCATAGTCTATCATATTACTAAAATCTGAATCTTAAATCTTAACACAAAAAGTACACATAAGTATGCATGTATATATAAAACAAACCAGTACTTCAATAGTTATCTCTGTATGATAAGATTAAAAATTTTTAAATTATCATTTTCTTTCTTTATTCTTTTCTGTATTTCCCAAATTTCTATACTGCTTTAAATTTTATCAGAAAACTATGTCAAGTTCACCAATCTGTAGTTTCAGGAATTAACTCTCCCCACCTAATTTTTGGCCTATTTTTCTTTTCTTTTTCCTCAAGTTCTCAAATATTATTGACATTATAATTATTTTCTACAAGTTTGGTCAATGCCTGAGGATGCATTCATCAGGCCTATCAACAAACCCATTTCAAGCAGTTAGCTGTGCTCTATTTTTTCCTCACCTTTCTTGGCCTTTAATTCTATTCCAACATTGTTGATTCTTCCCTTTTCAATTGGAAGATTATTATCTCTGATAGTGAACTAGATACAAAAGAGAAGTTGACTATTTCTGTTTTTCTCATCACCTTAGGACCTAAAATATTAAATTGCCAGAAGAAAAACTATAATATTCAACGAACTCCTTTAAAGATTTCTTTCCTATGGATGAAGTAAAAATATCCTGGCTGTTCTGGGAATTCCACTTCTCTCTCTTGGAATTGAATCCTCAGAAGTCAGCATTTATTATATTTTTCTCAATAGCAATGATACAGTTTTCAATAGAGAAATTTCAAGCCAGAAAGCCGTCAACTTTAAAATAGAATGGAATTGAAACTGAAGTCAATTTATAAAGCAGAAATCAGAATGACTTGGGATTTGGAGACTGACTGGTACAACAAGAGACAGGATGATGTAGCAAAACTTGGGGTTGGACTGATTGAGATCTTGGTTTTTATCCTGGCTCTGCCAGTGACTAAATATGCCAATGACCTGAACTTCACCTCTCTGGAAACTACCGTATTATCCCAGCTAAAAACAAGAGATCACTAAATGATCTGTGAGGTCGTTTTTAGCTCTAGGATTCTATCAAAAAAAGAGAGAGACAGATGGACAGACTTGTATTCTATGTGCATGCATGCTCAGGCTTCAGTTATTAGGCTAAAGGAAAAGATGAATCCTCTCCAAGCATTTCAAAGACATAAGGAGTATTTTTTCTACCTGATGAGGAACAAATATTTGGGAGCAAAAATACCATAAGGAGCATGATTAGTATCTGGTGATGGAATGGGTGTGATTTCCTTTTATGGAGATTCTTGGCCAAATTGTCCTTGAAGCTGCAGTTATGACAGCTAGAAAAAATTTGCAAGTGTGACTAGGGAAATGCTGTGTTTAAAATCGTATCACCCTTGTACATTCTTTTTTAAAAGCATTGTTATGTGTTGTTTTCAAGTTTTTTTAATGATGTAGAACAAGGTGGTATTAATACCAACATTACAATCTGTAGAGGCAGATCTAAGAAAGGGAATTATTATTTACTAAGCTTCACACTAATTTATATGATTCTCATGTAAATTTCATAGCAACCCTATCTAAAATGAGAAGAAAAGTGAGAGTCAGATTAGATAAGTACTTTGCCCATAGTTATATTACACAGTCAAAGTGGTTGTCTGCCTTTAAAACCCATGCTTTTTTCCCGCCTCCTGCAAGAATTTTCCTATTTGAAAAAGAAGTTGCAAATATACAAGTTGCTTGTATATAATATTTACATACTACATGCTAATAAATTATTAATACTTCTGTTAGTTTTGGTCCCTCTCTGCCTCTTTGTCATTTAGGGCAATGTTTATCTGCACTTCTCCTTTCATAGGACTACTTTGGATCCGTTCAACACACATTTGTTGAGAACTTAGTAGTTGCCATAGATAAGCACTAGGAACACGAAGATAAATAATGCAAAATCTCTTCCCTAAAGGAGAATTAGAAATTAGACACATAATGAATGTGAAAGCATTCTGTAAACTTTATAGATGCAAGGCATTGTTGTTACTGCTATTAATAACAGTAGCAATTATTATTTTAACATGTAAGACCTAGATTAGATTCGATGTTCCCTTTTTCTTGAAACATTTCCGCTAGAAATATAGCAACAGACTAGAGGCAGTCCTTAGTAATTTGTCAGTCTCAGTCAATGAATTAATGGTCCTTGGTATTACCTTCAAAAGTAATTCCTTGTTATTAACTTCAAAGATAGCAAGTTGGTGATCTGTAGCATGCTAATGTCCAATTAGCCATCCTGTATTTCCTCCTTCTACCTTTGAAATAGCACAAGGAACTAACCTCCTACTAAGCAAAAGAAGAAACCTTTTCTCCCCTCCAGAAGTCTGTGAGTGGGTTTATTCTCTTCTTTGATCCCTATTCATCCTCTCAGATTCACTGCATTAGGAAGACTTGATAATTGTACAAAGGCACATTTTATTTGTATAATTGAAAAAACATAGATGTTTCAAATATAATCTTATTATTGATTTTTCAGAAGCAATTAAATTTGAAACAGATAGCTTTGGAAAACTCATTTGTAGATTTTAGAAATATGTTTGATACTGATACTTTATATTCAATAAACATATCCAAAAGAATATGAAAGAATTCAGGAAACCTAGCTACTTTCTTGGCTACAAACTAAATCATGTCTCTCTTTCTCTTCTAGGACAATCCATTTTTTGATCTGCACTTCAAGAAAGTGTACAGTTTGGAAGCATATAGCTGTGCTTCTAAATATGCCTTTGCTCGAACAGTAAATAAGCTGAATCATGCATATCTTAAGAAGGACTTACAGATCGTGAACTTTGATTCTACTTACATTAATGATGATTCCATTTGGTCTTCCAACAACAAGGATTGCTTGGTCCTTATGAGAATATGCTTTTATGCTTTCAATCTTGTGTGCTTGTCCCTATGTCCCTTGCCACTCTAAAGATGTATACCACATTCCTTCATCAGTGTCCTATGAAAATGATTCCCCAAGTAAATATTGATCATCATAATTTTTTCCATACACCAGTGACTATTATTTATATGAAAATAAAGTAATGCTTTGTGAATTGCCAGGAAATGTATTTTAATGCAGTCATTCAACATTTGGGACTTTTTGCCAATGTGTTCCTTGGTAACTTTGAAAGGAGTTGGATGGTTTTGACTAAATTAGTATTCTGCTGAAGAATAGCAAAAAAACCCATAAAAGACCTAAATAAACAGAAAGACATCTCGTGTTCATGGATAAGAAGACTTAATATCATCAAGATGGTAATACTAACCAAAATGATCTGCAGATTCAATGCAATTCCTATCAAAATTCCAACAGTCTTTGCTGCAGAAATGGAAAAATCAATTCTCAAAATTCCTATGGAATTTCAAGGGGCACCAAATAGCTAAAGAATCTCAAAAAAATCAGTACAAAGTTGTAGGACTCACACTTCTTGATTTCCAAACTTACTACAAAGCTACAGTAATCAAAACAGTGTGGTACCTGCATAAGAATAGACCTATAAACCAATGGAACAGAATTGAGAGTTCCAAAATAAACTCATACATCTATGGTCAACTGATTTTTGACAAGGGTCCCAAGTCCATTCAAAAGGGAAAGAATAATCTCTTCAATAAATAGTCCTGGGATGACTGGATACCTACATACAAAAGAATAAAGTTATACCTCGCACCATATGCAAAAATTAACTTAAAATGGACTGACAACCTAAAAATAAAAACTAAAAACATAAAACTCTAAGAGCAAAACATAGGGATAAATCTGAAGGACCTTGGGTTTGGCAATAAATTCTTGTGACATCAAAAGCACAAGCCAAAAATAGATAAATTGGAGTTCATTAAACTTAAAAACATTTTACATCAAAGGACATTATCAAGAAAGTGAAAAAACAAACTTACAAAATGGGAGAAAATATTTGCAAATCATATACTTGATAAAGGTTTGATACTCAGAATATATAAAGAATTTCTAAAACCCAGTAACAGAAAGACAAACAACCCAATTAAAAAATGGGCAAAGGACTTGAATAGATATTTCTCCAAAGAAGATATACAAATGGCCAATAAGCACAAGAAAAGATATTCAGCATCATTAGTAATTAGTCAAATACAAATCAAAAGCACAATGAAATAACAATTCACACCTACTAAGGATGACTATTTTTAAAAAAGGAAAATAACAAGTGTTGGCAAGGATATAGAGAAATTGGAACCTTCATACATTGCTGTTGGGAAAATAAATGTTGTAGCCACTGTGAAAAATCATTCTGTAGTTCCTCAAAAAGCTAAACAGACAATTACCATGTGATCAAGCAATTCTGCTAGGTATTTACCCAAAGGAATTGAAAGGAGGGACTTGAACAGGTATCTGTATACCAGTGTCTACTGCAACATTAGTCACAACAACCGAAAGGTGGAAACACCCATGTATCTATCAACAGATGAATGAATAGACAAAATGTGGTATAGCCATGCAATTGAATATTATTCAACCTTATAAAGAAATGAAGTTCTGATACATGCTACAATATGGATGAAGCTTGAAAATGTTATGCTAAGTGAAACAAATCAGACACAAAAAGACATACGTTGTATGGTTCCTTTAATGTGAAATATCTAGAATAGGCAAATTCAGAGACAGAAAGTAGATTAGAGGTTAACAGGAAATGGGAGGGGGGAGGAATAGCAAGTCAAGGCTTAATATTTACAGAGTTTCTGTTTGGGGTGATGAAACAATTTTGAAAAATGGAGATGATTGTACAACATTGTCAATGTAATTAATCCCACTGAACTGTACATTTAAAAATGGGTACAATGGCAAATTTAATGTTACATATATATTACCACAATTTTTAAAAATAATGTAATAAACCAAAAACCATTGAACTCTACACTTTAAAATGGATCGATTGTGTGTGATGTGAATTATATCTCAATAAAGCTGTTAAAAAGGAAAAAGACCTGAAAAAATGAGGAAATCTTGTCATTTGTGATAACATGGATAAAACTGGAAGATATCATGTTAAGTAAAATGAGCCAGTTACAGAAAGACAAATACCTCAGGATCTCACATATATGGGGAATCTAGAAAAGTTGAACTCATAGAATCGGAAGGTAGAATGTTGGTTACCAGAGGTGAGTTGGGCAGGGGGAGGGTAAAGGGATTGGGGAGATGTTATTCAAAGGATACAAAATGTCAGAAGGACTAAATCCAAAAGATCTATTGTACATCATGATGACTATAGTTAATGACAATATATTGATTACTTGAAAATTGCTAAGAGAGTAGATCTAGCTTGATTTAGCCATTGTACAATATAAACATATTTCAAAAAATCATTTTGTACACCATAAATATATGCAGCTTTTATTTGTCAGTTGTTAAAGATCCACTGTAATAATTGCTGCAGATAAGATAAATAAATGAGTGCTAAAATTACTGGGTGAAAGTTTAAAGAGAAACAGGATATTTTCCTAGTTTCAAAGTGTCTCCCCTAAAATATTTATTGGCTAAAAGGGGGAAAAAATAATAAGTTTACAGTGATAGACACCTGGTAGAAATAATTAACAAGGGGATTGAGGTTGACATCCCCAGTAATGGGACATAGCAACATCAGGGGCCACCAGATAAGATGCACTGGGAAAGGCAGGTCACCTCGGTGATACTCTTCTCCCAAACCCATAACCTTAGTCCAATCCCAAGAAAACATCAAACGTATCCAAATTGAGGGACATTCTACAACGCACCACTCTCCGAAAGTGTCAAGGTCATGAAAGGCAAGGAAAGATGAGTGTATTAGTTTGCTAGGGCTGTCAATAATCAAGGAATACAAACTGAGTGGCTTACACAACCGAATTTTATTGTCTCACAGTTCTGGAGGCCAGAAGTCCAAAATCAAGGGACCAGCAGGGTTGGCTCCTTCTGAGAACTCTGAGAGGAGGATCTGTTCCAGGACTCTCTCTTCCTGGCTTGGAGATAGCCACTGTTTCCTTGTGTCTTCATCTCATCTTCCCCTGGTACATGTCTTTGTCCAAATTTCCCCTTTTTGTGAGGACACCAGTCACATTGGATTAGGGCCAACTCTTACGACCTCATTTTTAACTTGATTGCCTGTATAAAGACCTTCTCTCCAAATAGGGTCACATTCTGAGGTACTGGAGGTTAGGACTTCAACATGTGAATTTGGGGGGTGGAAAGAGACAAAATTCAACCTATAACCCTGAGGAACCAGTGAGAGAAAGTTTAAGGAGACCTTACAACTAAATACAATACCGATTCCTAGACTGGATCCTGGACCCAAAAAAGAATATTGGTGGAAAAAATGATGAAATCTGAATAAGGTCTGTAATTTAGTTATTGGTATTATACTAAGGTAATTTCTTTTTTTTTTTTTTTTTTTTGAGACAGAGTCTCACTCTGTTGCCCAGGCTAGAGTGCTGTGGCGTCCACCTACCTCACAGCAACCTCAAACTCCTGGGCTCAAGCGATCCTTCTGCCTCAGCCTCCTGAGTAGATGGGACTACAGGCATGTGCCACCATGCTCGGCTAATTTTGTATATATATACACTTTTTTTTTAGTTGTCCAGCTAATTTCTTTCTATTTATTTTAGTAGAGACAGGGTCTCACTCTTGCTCAGGCTGGTCTCGAACTTCTGAGCTCAAATGATCCACCCGCCAAAGTGCAAAGTTACCAGCATGAGCCACCATGCCCAGCCCTAGTAATTTCTTAGTTTGATCATGGTACCATGGTTGTGTGAGATGTTAGCAGTAGGAGAAGCTGGGAGAGAGGAGTGTGGGAGTTCTCTGTATTATGTTTGCAATTGCTTCTTAAGGCACACTTTTTTTCAAAATAAAAGCAAAATTTTTTAAAGATCTATTTGAGTTGATTTCATGTGAAGCAGCTAAACTATCAAGAAGACCACCATTTACAAACAACATTAAAATGTGGAAAAATGGGTTAGTTGTATTGTTGAGAATTAGTGAGGAGGTCAAGAATTAAAAACACCTTTTAATCAAAGCACGCAGTAAAAATGATGATAAAATGCTAGAAGAATCTTATTCTATGCTAAGCTTTGCGTTGCCCTCTCCAATAAATAAAAACCTATCCATACAGCTCATGTGTTTTCTTCTTGGGGAAAAAGTTCAGACTGTGGTTAACAAAAGCGACCACTTCCTATATTAGAATGATGTCTTTATAGAGAGAATAAAGATAGTATCTTATTCACCTTTGGATTAGACACAGGAGGCACTCAAGATAGGTGTATTAATTTTTTCGACATGCAATTCTTATAAAGGAAATCTGACTTTTGAGGTATTTATTGAAAACCTGATCACATTAGCATTATTTCCTCTTAAGTTTCTTCTCTCTCCCCTTTGCCTTCTCTGTCTTCTTTCTTCCCCCACTCTTTTTAAGTTTAATTCATCTGCCAGCCAAAATGTCTTTATTTCTCTGTACTCTTTGCCCATCTATTTTTTTCTTTTACTCCTCTTTTACCTTAAGCACTGCAAGCAGTTTGAAACTCCTAGGACCTAGGGACCAAGAGTGGCAGAATCATCCATACAAACATTCAGGCTGCACACCACAGCCACGCACGGGACACTCATTCCTATCACAGACACAGATCAATTTAGATGACAATGTACAAGCGAGCTCTTGAATTTCAGGCCACTCAACGGAGTTCTGGAGCAGTGGACAAAAGCTGACTCCTTCATAAACCCTCATCAGCACTCACGCTAGTCCCTACGAACACGCTAGCAACTGTCTGTGCCCTCTCTTGACTACATTCTGAGCATCTCTTTGTACCAGCTGGCTATTTGCACAATAACGCTGTGTGACAAACAACCCTAATTCTGAGTGGCTTATGAACAAGCCTTTAGGCCAGGTGCGGTGGTTCACGCCTGTAATCCTAGCACTTTGGGAGGCCAAGGCGGGTGGATCGCTCAAGGTCAGGAGTTCGAAACCAGCCTGAGCGAGAGCAAGACCCTGTTTCTACTGAAAAAAAAATAGAAAGAAGTTATCTGGACAACTAAAAAATATATATATAGAAAAAATTAGCCGGGCATGGTGGCACATGCCTGTAGTCCCAGCTACTCGGGAGGCTGAGGCAGGAGGATCGCTTGAGCCCAGGAGTTGGAGGTTGCTGTGAGCTATGCTGATGCCACAGCACTCTAGCCTGGGCAACAGAGTGAGACTCTGTCTCAAAAAAAAACAAAAAAAACACAAGCCTTTAGCCCTTCCTCACGCATCTGTAGTTGACTAGAATGTGGCTGATCTAGGCTGGACCCGGCTGGGCTGCACTCCAAGCTTCAGGCCAGGTTCAGGTCTGCCCCTACATCACTCTTTCTGTTGGGACCAACAACTATCCAAAACGTTTTCTTCGTTTTCTGTCAAAGACAGGGACACGAAGGGCAAGTCCAGTTATTTCAAAGTTCTGCTCGTGTCATGTCCACTAGCAATCCCTTGGTCAAAGCCAGTGACTAAGCCAAGCCAAAAGTCAAACTGCAAAGAAGTATACCCCACCTACCATGCGGTCACATCAATGATGAGAATGTATAGTAGGGACAAAGGGGAATAATAGAGATCAATAATTCAATCTGTAGACCCCTCATGTTGCTTCTCTTGTAAGTAAACCTGAGCCCTACTTGACGTTGTTTGCTCACCCAGACGGGGGCTGGGAGGATAGCTGGTGAATGCACGTGATGCCTTCTGCAGGCCTGGGCTCTGGAAATTCCCCTTAGGTGGAGTTATTCAAGTTGTGCAATAACATACTGCTTACAATTTTTTTTTTTACTTTTAAAAAGTAAAAAGTTTGCTTCATTTAAATTCATACCAAGGTATTGCACGGGCAAGGAAGTAGTAGCCCCACAGGGTGGGTATTTCCAATGGTCATCAGTTTTCAACCCAAGGTCCTTAAAGGCCTGGTGAAAGCTGGTTCACCTTTGGGTTCTTTGTGGCACATAGGATAGTGTCTGCCCCAAGAGATGTTTTCTAAATATTCATTGTTTGAAATGATATTTTATTTGGAAGATAAGATTTATTTTTTATAATAAGGTGATCTAAATTTTAAAGGTATGTCTTTTTTTT
>VBSM01003198.1:6927888-6950346 GCA_008086735.1 Cheirogaleus medius
GACGGGATCTCGCTCTTGCTCAGGCTGGTCTCGAACTCCTGACCTTGAGCCATCTGCCCGCTTCAGCCTCCCAGAGTGGTAGGATTACAGGCGTGAGCCACCATGCCCAGCCCCAACACATGTATTAAATTAGGCAACTGCATTAAAAAAAAAAAACCTTTCAAGGGCAACGTGATTCTGCACACCAACCTTTGTCTTCTTCATATTTATTTGTATGTCTTATTATATTACTTTCCCATGTTGTTCAAATATGCATCTATTATCTAATTAATGGGTATTTGTAATATTTATTTAATTAATATTGAGGCAGGTAATTACCACTCTCATTTAATGGCTCCCTGACTTCCTCCTATAAAGCTGCAAATAAATGGAAAGCATTATGTGGGGCTATTTCCATTTGTTTCTAACAAAATCTAAAACAAAATCTAACAAAATCTAACAAATCCCTGCTGTAACTGATAAATCCATTTATAAAATAAAGAATCTGGGAAGTGGAGCATTATGACTCTCATTGTTCCCCCCCAAAAAAATTACTTGGTGTTTTTATTTTTTGGTTTTTTGAGAGACAGGGTCTCACTCTGTTGCCCAGGCTGGAGTGCAGTGGTGCTATCATATAGCTCACTGTAACCTCTAATATCTGAGCTCAAGTGATCCTTCTGCCTCAGCCTTCTGAGTAGTTGAGACTTACAGGAATGTGCCACCACACCCAGCTAATTTATTTTTGTAGAGATGGGGGGGTCTCATTATGTTGCCCAGGCTGGTCTCGAACTCCTGGCCTCAAGGTATCCTCCCTCCTCGGCCTCCCAAAGTGCTAGGATTACAGGCATGAGCCACCATGCCCAGCCTTACTTGGTGTTTTTTGTGTTGATGCTACTAGTCTGATATCTCTGACAAAATGTTCTTCCTTTCCTAGATGGGAATATGCATTGTTAAATTATAAGAAAACAATGCTAGGAAATATAAAAGAGAACAATCAAAGTAACTGACATAATGAACATCCCCCAAATTAGGAATAAGACAAAAATGAAATTATATAAACCCACACGATTTGAAACATTTGAAGCCTCCTTACCTTCATACTCAAATTAAAAGCTATCAGACTTAAATTAAGAGACAGTTTGGACATCAGAAAAAGTGGATCATGTAAAAGTCCATTTCTATGAGATCTATGAGGTTTCTCACTAAAAAATGAAAAAAGGTCCTCAAAGCCAGTTGAGCTAAACCCGTAGGCACTTTATCAGGCACAGCCCTCAAGGCAGTGGGACACTTCTATCCTTCCTCCCTGAGGGCTTTCGAGCTGAGGAAAGGGAACTTCTTCCCACTGCAAAAGGTACAAAGTGAGTGTATGTTTCTCGGAGTGCCCTGAGAACATCAAGTCTCCATAGCTTCACATCTCTGCGTTGTTGTGCACAGTAACAAGAGTGATTTCTCTGACAAAGGAATTAACTTCTGTAAATCATCAATATTCACTATTCTTCACCTTTTTTTTTTGAGACAGGGTTTTGCTGGGCCACCCAGGCTAGAGTGCAGTAGCATCATCATTGCTCACTGCAGCCTCGAACTCCTGGGCTTCAGGCAACCTTCTTGCCTCAGCATCCCAAGTAGCTAGGACTACAGGTGCATGCCACCACACCCAGATTATTTTATTTTATTTTATTTTTGTAGAGACAGCTGGAAAGATGGAGATATTAACTCAAACAGAGAAAACTGGGGGGCAAGCAGTGTTTGACATCTCTCATGGACCATTTTATTTTATTTTATTGTTTATTTTTTATTTCATTGTATTATGGGGGTACAAATATTGTTAGGATTACATATATTGCCCCTGCCAACCCTCCTCTCCCCCCCCCCCCCCCCCCCCGCTGTGCTAGATCTTCAAGCATGTCAACCCCCTGGAGGTGCGTGTCACACCCATTATGTAAGTATACACTCTTCCCCTTCCCCCCACCTGCCCACCACCTAATAAAAGATTTTTTTTTTGACATTTTGGTTACATTATATTTCTTTGCCTCTCCCTAAGAAGGGTTAGAGGTATTCCCTTCCCCGCCACATATCCCAAGATGTGGGTCTCCCCCATCCCTGACTCCCTGATGAGTACTACCACCATTTGAGCACCATAGTTTTAATCAGTCAGAACCAATTTGATGGTGAGTAGATGTAGAGCCCATTTTCCTGGTCTTGTGTTGCCTCACTTTAGATAACAGGCTTAAGCTTAATCCAGGATAGCATAAATGGTGCTAATTCACTGTTGTTTCTTAGAATTGAGTAATATTCCATTGTGAGCATATACCAGATTTTAATTATCCATTCCTGAATTGATGGGCACTTGGGTTGTTTCCAAGACCTTGCAATAGTGAATTGTGCTGCAATAAACATTCGGGTGCAGATGTCTTTATAATAGAATGACTTATGCTCTTTTGGGTAGGTGCCCAACAATGCTATTGCAGGGTCGAATGGTATTTCTATTTCTATCTGTTTGAGGTACCTCCACATTCTTTTCTCATGGACCATTTTAAATCCTCCCAGACTCCCCTCTTATTCTGGGGGCTGCCGCAGTGACCAATTCTGTGCAGGCATCTCCTGGCTTCTCTCAAAGGCAATATAACAGCGTCTTGTCTCTCTCACTCCCTACCCATAGCATGGGCTATTGCAACTCATGTCAGAGCATGGAATACCTGCAGAAGCCGGCCCCACGTGCATATGTACAACTAGAAGTATATGGTGACACTTTGACCAAAGGCAAACAGGAGCCAGTGTATAAATGCTTTCCTTTTTCTCCACTCCAGTGCAGAGTTCTGAGACACATTTCACAAGGCGTCTCAGAAAGTACCATAAGGTCAATCAACTAGTTACTCATGGCGGGAGTCAATTCAATAATGCATCCTTTAATTGGCTTTTCGTCAGAACTCCAATCCTATTCCCTGAACTCGTTTTCTCAAGTAAACTACTATAGCACGTGTGCCTTTGTCTTGGGCTCTGCTTTCACGGGAAGGCAGGCACCAAAAGTGGCTTTAGTAAGCCAATTCTTCTGTATGGAATTTTGGAGCTGGACCCTACAACACTGATCACAAGACAATAAGGACCCCTGCTGGTGGTAAGTGGTGAGTGGTAAACCGCAAGTGGTGATAACCCCTAGCATGCAATATGGCCACAATTACCAGGACTCTCAACACAGTATGAATACACTGGAATGAGGTACAGGCAGAAGAGGAAGCATTGGATTATATTGTCGATATGGTACTAGAACATTATAGAAGCAGTTATAATTATAAGGCAGGCTGACTTCCATTAACTGCTTTGGAGATCTCAATAAAAGGAAATAACAGGCTCAATTCATCCAACTATCAAATCAGAGTACTCTATGAAAGGCAGAGGGCCTCTAGGGCAATGCAGTCACTGAGCAGACTGTGCTGAAAATCAGCCCCAGTATCTAATCATAAGGGTTGCATGGATGCAAAGGAGGCCAAATGCACAGCCTTGAAACATCACCTATGTCAAAGCCAGGACCCTCATAGAAAAGTAATGGAACTTTGAGATCTAGAATGGGGACATCTGTATGGGCCTTATAATCTTAAATCACCAGATTTTTTTCATCCTCTGCATCAACAGTTTTCTTCTTCTTGATAAATGAAAGCAGCGTTCCTTGCCTGGAAACGCTGCAAAGAATATACCTGAGGCAAATGCTTCATAATAGAACCCAATTTTCCTCAATATCCACTCCTGTTACCACCACTAGGCTATGTTTCCCAGAAGTAAGGATGTTGGAATGAACTTACTATAAAACTAAAGTACCCACCACTTGGACATACTGCCCGGAAAGGCTGGGATGCAAGTTGCCCTAATGTTCAGGTCATTTTTCCAGCAGTTCTTATGCTGCTAGAAGGATCTATGATGGATAAATAAGAGCACTGTGTGAAATCTCTGGAAAGCACCAATAAGACAGATGCAGCACAGTTCCTTAGTGTTCTGTAAGGCCATGCCTTCTGAGGCAGAGAAGTAATCTCCCTTGGGAAACTAGAGCTAGATATTATCAGTCCCGCCAAATCATAAGTGCAAAGGTGCAGAAACAATCTATTGAAGTATGGAAATGGTATAGGATCTAGCCCGAGCAGGTCCAGAAGACACAAGGAAATTACACGAATGTGCGATTCAAACTCCCATGGCGCTTACTTTTATAGCATTGACATCTCTTCCTCCACTCGCTCTTATGGCCTCTCGGGAGTTCTTTATGACTACCTAACACAGAATAAAACATCTGAGCTTGGTTCACAGATGAGCTGGCACGTTTTGTTGGTGGGTAGTTAAAATCTGACTGCTGCACTTTAGCCCCACTCGGGGATAGCTGTAAAGAGCGATAGCCTGGGGGGGGTATCTTTCCCCTTGGCAGAGCTCAGAGCAGTGCATTTTATTGCTCACTTTATATAGAAGGAGAAAGGGCCTGAAGTAAAAATATTTACAGGCTCCTAGATTTTCCTTTCTTGCCTACAGTGACTCTGCCAACATCCACAATCACCAGAACGATAGCAGGCTTAATCAATGTTACCTCAAACAAGAAATCCATTTTATAGCCCCAAACAAGTGACAATATACACATGACCATGGAATTCACTGTTAATCAGATATTTCCATACCCTTCATCAGTCATATGCAGCTAGCCTTATAAAATGGTGGAATAGCCTGTTACGGGCTCAGCTAACATGCTTTCGTGGGCTTGGGGCATGATCCTACAGGGTGTGCTAAGTGCGCTGAACCAACCAACAAGAGTGCCTCCAACAGCTAAAGACATGGCTCCCAGAAACCCAGGGAAGGGAGCCGAATCGGTCCATTTTATTATCACTCCCAATGATCCACTTGCAGAATTTGTATTTCCTGCCTCTCGAATTTAGGCTTTGCTCGATTGCAATAATTGGTTCCCCAGGGGTTGAGGAATACACAGTATGGAATTCATTGCACTTGAAACTCTCGCTATCACTTGCTCACTTTGTGCTTCTCATAGCAGTGGGGCAGCCGGCAAAGTAAGGAGTTACTATGCTGGTGGGAGTAATCAACTGTGATATGGAATTGCTGCCCCACAATAGCAGTAGGGAGGACCGTATCTGGAATTCAAAGAATTCACTGGGGTTTATCTTGGTGTTTCTGTAAACCAGGGATAAATTGAACAGGCAGTTATAGCAATCATGGCTCAATCAGAGCAAGGAAAATAAAGGCTGAAGGTCTGGGTTACTCACTAGAGAAACAACCTAGATCAGCTGATGTGCTGGCCAACAGAGAGGAAAAGTTAGAATGGAGAGTGGAAGAGGGAGTTAACAAATAATACAAGTGTGGTCTTGATGTCAGTGCAGCAGTGGAAACTGAAGCTTAGTCTATGAACTCTGTATAATAAGTCCTTGCCGAGATTGTCACTGGCCATCACCTTGAAGGGACCTCTGTGAAGGACTGGACTTAATGGAGGGCACAAGAAGATCACAGTGGTGCAAACAGTAGACTGAAATGAACACCTACTGTGCACCTTCTGTCACCACTTCAACTCCCTTCAGCCTCTTATTCTAACCACTGCTGCAGCAATCTGCTCTGAGCAGGGTTTGATGAGCTTTGGGCAAGTGCAACATGACAGCGTCTCTCCTCTCACTTTTTGTCCCAGCATGTCTCTGATGTGGGAGCCGGCTTGGCATTAAGTGTGGAGTAGTCAATGCCTAGGAGCACTAACCTTCAATCAAAGGGGACAGGAGCTAACATAAAAATGCTTCCTCCATTCTTGCCTTCAGTGGACAGTTCTGAGACTCATTTCATAAAGCTTCTTAGAAGGTCCCAAGAGATTGAGAAAATCTTCAAACAACGGCCAACTCAATAACACATCCTTAGACTGCATCTCCCTCTTCCTTGTTTCACTTCCCCTTCTTCTTCCCTCACTTTTGCTCAGTGGGGTCAAATCTCCAAATAAACTATTGCACATAAGCCTCATTTTGGGGGGGGATCAAGGAGGGGAGAGTAGGGAGGAGAATTTAATTTTGGATACATAAGTTTGAGATGTCCATAAGACATCCAGTTGCAAATGTCAGGTAGTGGGCAGTGGACACACAAATCTGAAATTCAGGGAAGAGGTCCAGGCTACTGAAATGCAATTCATTTCCCAACTTTGAGGATGGCTGTAAGCATACAGGTAAATAAAATATAACAGGACAAAAAAGCACATGCAGTTGTCATAGAAAGAGTGTCCACAGTAAGCGTTCTTGGACCAAGCAGGAAGGACCAAAGGGGTCTTTGTAAAGATAGGACTAGATTCTGCCCTTAAAAGGGAAGTCATTCAATAAAAGTGAAAAATATTCCAAGTAGCATTGACTTCAGTATATTAATCTTAGTAACAAACAGTTCCCTTCTGTT
This sequence comes from Cheirogaleus medius, assembly GCA_008086735.1. Taxonomy (NCBI): domain Eukaryota; kingdom Metazoa; phylum Chordata; class Mammalia; order Primates; family Cheirogaleidae; genus Cheirogaleus; species Cheirogaleus medius. The sequence continues at coordinate 6,934,270 of VBSM01003198.1, forward strand.
TCTGCTAATTTTTCCAGCAAATTATTTCTTCAGATAAACATTGAAAGATACTTTGCACAGCTCATTTGTCTCAGTGAATCCAATCCATTCCTGGCAGAGTGAGTTCCTCCCTCTTTTGCATTCCCATGGTACTTTAGTCTCTTTTTCTCTACCTTCACTGTTGCATTTACCTCAGCAGACTGTAATTTATCCATCTATTTAATTCTGTCTCCCAGTGGGTGTGCCCTCTTTCTGAGTGGGGTCCCTGTCTTTGTATCTCCAGCATCTAACACAATTTGTGCCTGGCATAGAGATGGCTCTGGTTGTTTGTCAAATGAATAAATGTACGCATGAATATATTCCTGCAGCCTCTTGCAAAGGACTGTGTTGAGCAGGAGCAAAGAAATTGCTCCTTTGAATTTTCAGCACACTTATCTGACCTGCACCTCTCTTTGGTCTCTATTTTGTGTCCTATTTTTAATATATTTGTATCCTTACCTTGTCTAATTTTACCATATTGTGAATTCTTTCAGGGTTGGATTCATGCCTGAATCTCTTCTGCACCTGGAATCAAAGTGTCTGGCATAAAACAGGTTAGGAAGATGGAATAAATAAATCATCTACCTTGCAACCAGCAACATTGGCATCATTTCTGCCTCTCAGATGTAAATGTGATAAGCATCATGGTGTTAAGATGCAGATTCTGATTCAGTGGATCTGAAAGAAGCCAGACAGGCTGTATTTCCTTAAAAGCCCCAGATGATGCCAAAGCAGCTGGTCCACGGACGACACTTTGAGTATCAAGGTCATTAAGGTAATGCTTCTCAACTGTAGCTGCATATTAGAATCATCTGGGAAGATATTAAAAGTATTGATGTCTGGGTCCCACCCCCAGAATTCTGATTTAACTCAGTTAAGATTTTCAAGGTTTAAGTAGCAAGGATGTAGAGTTAACAGAGCTTTACATATGCAAAATAGAAAACATTTAATCAAACCTCTTCTTAAATGAATTGCTGCAAATATCTGAATAAATAACTCTTCTAGAGAAAGTAAATACCACACAGCATCAAATCTTCACCTGTCCAGTCTTTCAGTATTAAAAGCCCCGCCCCTGCCTTTCCTTGACACGCCCCTCCAGCGAGGCCTTGACCCGCCTGGCCACGCCCACCCGGTGGCGCCCCGCCCCCTCCTCGTCTATTGGCTGCTCCCTTTTTCCCGGGGCCTCGTCTTCCTTCTCTACGGGGTCACCTTCCGGCGTGGAGTTTGTCACGTGCCCGGATATGGGAAGAGGTCGGGGAACTGCCGCTTCCCGTTCAACGCTTTATTGAGGGGCGAGTCCTAGTGGCAGTGGCCGCCCGGGCCCCATCCCATCTGCGTGTTGGAAGACCCGCCTCGGCACAGCCGGGCTCGGTCGGGCCTTGCGGTAAGCGTTCGGCCGCGGCTGCCCAGTGGTCCCGGTGGCGGCGGACAAACGGGCGCCAGGGTCTGAGGCGGCTGCTCGGTCCCGGTGCCGTCTCCGTGCCCGGGGTTGGGCACAGCTCCCTCCGTTGTGAGGCTCCCCTACCCTTCCCGACTAAGATGCTAAGTTCTGTCGGAGCATCCTCTGCCTCCTGGACCAGGGTTGGGGAGAATACGGAGCGGGAGGGGCAATCTTCACACGCCCTTCTACGGTTCCGCCCATCGGAACCAGATTTCGTTTGTGCAGAACATCCCTGATCGTACGCTCTTGGTGTGGACCAGGAGAAGAGGGTGTGACAGTGCCGCCTCCCTTGTTCAAATCCACCTTTTTTTCTAAATCTCTTAAGTGCATTTCCCTATCTCCGTGCAGATTTCTCTTCTGGGTAACAATGCTCATGCGCTAAGGTATTGCAACAGCATTTGGGGCCCAACTCACATGGGCACTCAAAACTGGCCAGCTATTTGTCACGCAGTGTAATGGTCCAACTGAGTTTAAGGAAACAAGAACAAACAGAGAGTAAGCAGTGGCTGTCTCGCTTTGGAATGTGGTCAGACATGGGTTCTTAGTCTTGGAAAATAATTTTAGAGGACCTTTAGTGATATTTTTACTGACTTACAGAAGAGTACTGTAAAGACTGGAGAGTTAATCACTCGCCTCGTGGAATGTAAATGTCATGGAAGCACGGGTCGTCTTGTTTATGTTCACCACTGTATCCTAAAGCATTGCCTCGCACTTATATTGACATCAGTATTTGCTGAATGAAGAGACACATACTGCTTTTCATTGTGTTCTATGTCCATCCTCTCTTGTTTTACAAACACTTACCATACACTCAGTCGTTGCTTTTGACCAAAGAGGGTCTGTGTGGTATACGTTGGTCACTGTTAGTCATTCATTTGACCAGTTTTTACTATTCAGTTCATGTCACCTTAACAGGTATTTGTTAAGTTCTCACTAAGGACACAAAACTATGATAGAGCAAGCATCCCTCTCCCTTCTGTCTCTCTTTCTACCTCCCCCTCCCTTTCTCTCTTTCTTTCTCTCTCAATCTCTCTCTCTCTCTCTCTTTTTTTTTTTTTTAAAGACAGGGTCTTGCTCTATCACCCAGGCTGGAGTGTAGTGGTAGGATCACAGCTCACCACAACTTCCAACTCCTGGGCTCAAGCCATCTTCCTGCTTCAGTCTCCTAAGTAGCTGGGACTACGAGCACGTGCCACCCTGTCCCAGCTAAATTTTTTAATTTTATTTTTATAGAGATGGGGTCTCACTATATTGTCCAGCCTTCGCTTTCTCTTTAAGAGAGTTCTTGAGATCCAGGAGCTTACAATTTTATGAGCCAATTAGAGAGCAAGTGCTTGATTGTTTAGTAAGTGCAATAAGTGCGGTAGAAATTTAGAGGAGAGATCAATTTAGATTAAAGATCTTTATTGAATCAACTTCCTGTAAACCATGAAGTGTAATTAAGCTTTGGATAGGGAGGAGATAATATTCCTTGCATGGAAAAGTGCCTAAGCAAAGATTTAAAGCCCAAAATGAATAGAGTACTTGGAGTGGAAAGTTTATATTGGGGACCATTAGGAAAATATTATGTAAGGGCTTGGTGTGATATAAACTATGCTTTAAGATTATTTGGTTGTTGTTCAGGGTCAGGGAAGCTTGCAAAGAGATAATCAGATGCCATGGTGTTAACTAGATAAAGCTGATACGAACTAGGGTTAGTTTGTTGGTAGTGGGAAAAGAAAGGAAGGAATAAATTATGTGTAGATGGGGGAAATCACAGAATGTGGTAGCAGATTTCATGTTGGTGATGGAGGAGGGAAACAAAAATGACAGATTTTGAACCTGGACATTTGCATACTGATGTGAAAGTTGGAAAGGGGGAATCTTGGAGGAACTGCAGCTGCTTTGTTATTTGGTGCTGTCATGTTAATTAATTTAAGCATTTATTAAATGCCTACTTTGCCAAGTTCTAGAAATACAAAGATGACTAAGACATGGTCCTTGCCTGCAAAGAACTACTTTTAATGGGGGATAGAATACAACTAGCTAGAAAATACAGTTCATAAGCACTTTGATATCAGAGTAGAGAGGAAATGTTAGAGGAGTAGAAAAGAAATTATTCTTCGTATGTGGGAGGGAAGGAGAGACTACTTCATAGAAGAAGCAACATTTTAGCATGGTCTTGAGAGATGAGTTGGAATTTCCCAGGGGGGAAAAAAAAAAAAACCTCCAGGAAAAGGAAATTACATGAACAAAAACCCAGAGATAGAAAAGTAACATTGCCAGTGTCCTGTAAGGCTTGGACACAGGATGGAATAGAGCTCTAATGTAGTGTCAAGGTCGTAGAACATTTTAAGGAATTAGCAATATGGTCACTTTATAATAGGCCAAATGGAGGTTAGGATGAGCAAAGGTATAGAATCGGAGAAGAAAGCAGTTGGAGAGAATTGTACTTCATGGCTTCTGTATTCTCTGCAAGGTAGATGGTGAAGTCATTTGCAGAGAGGGAGGAGGCTGACACTAGAGTTGGGGCCTGAAGGATTTGCAACAATGGTCATGGGGAAACCATCAAAGAAAGTATTAAAAAATTGCTGAATAGCATTGAAAGTCCAGCTTTGGCTGGATTTAGATATTTTTAATGCATGCAGTGAGCATGGATATGTTGCTTTTTAAAGTGGCATCTGGTTGCCCAAGAGAAGTGGAGAAAAAAATACAGTTTATGGAAATTGATTAAAAAAAAACAGGATGAACTGCTCCAACCAGGGTAAAATAATTGAAGGGGGATACTGTGGGTATAGGCAGTGGTCCCCAACCTTTTTGGTACTGAAGACCACTTTCATGGAAGACAGTTTTTCCATGGACCAGGGAGGCAGCGGGATGGTTTGGGGATGATTCAAGAGCATTGCATTTATTGTGCATTTTATTTCTATTATTATTACATTGTAATATATAATGAAATATTTATACAACTCACCATAGGTTGGGGACCCCTGACCATATAGGGAAATGAGCTGTGCATCCAAGCTGGGTTGGGAAACAAGTAAGCTTGGAGAAGCCAGATAGATTAAGAGAACAAGAATGAGGGTGGTGTCAGAAGACTGAGAAGAGGGATGGAAGTGGAAACATGTGATTTTTATGAGAAAAGCAATTTTTGGAGTTGGAGCAGAGATAGAAGTTTCACAGATTGAGTAAAATATAGGAAAGACCTAGTTTACAAAAAGTGTCATTGTGTTATTCAAATGCATTGTAAATCATTTATTTAAAACTCATAATTTCTTCATTTCCCATAGAAAGAAACAGTATTTTAGAATTTAGTGCCCTAGGCAAGCTCACATGTATGAGATACTATACATTTGCATTGGAAAATAATAATATATATATACAAATATGCATATGAAAAATAAAATAGAGATTTTTAAAAAATACTTCAACTTAAGTATTGGTGTTTGAAAGACACTGAATTAGACGAGAAAAAGGAAATATATGGAAACCTATTTTTATAACAGCTTTATTGAGATATTCATGTATCATAAAATCCACCCTTTTCATTTGTATAATTCAGTGATTTTTTAGTATATTCACAAGATTGTACAACCATCACCCCAATAAGAAACTCTATACCCATTAGCAGCCATTCTTCCTTCCCCTCTTTCCCCTAGCCACCACTAATCATTCTGTCTCTATGAAATTTCTCATTCTAGATATTTCATATAAATGGAATCATACAATATGTGATCTTTTGTGTTTGGCTTCTTTCACTTAGCATAATGTTTTCAAGATTCATCAATGTTGTAGCATGTGTCAGTACTTCATTCCTTTTTAATGGTCAAATAATATTCCTCTGTATGGATATACCACATTTTGCTTCTGTAGCAGTTGATGGACATTTGGGTTGTTTCTACTCTTTGGCTATTACAAATAATGCTGCAGTGAACATTCATGTACAAGTTTTTGTGTGGACATACGTTTTTAGTTCTCTCGGGAGTAGAATTGCTGGATCATATGGTAACCCTATGTTTTAACTTTTTGAGAAACCACCAAACTGTTTTCCAAAATGGCTGTACCGTTTTACAATCCTACCAGGATTGTATGATATAGTTCCATTTTCTCCACATCTTCAGCAACACTTGTTATTTTCTGTCATTTTGATTTTAGCCATCCTAGTGGATATACAATGGTAGGTATCTCATTACGATTTTTGCTTTGCATTTCCCTAATGGCTAATGATGTTGAGCATCTTTTCATGTGCTTATGGCCATTTGCGTATCTTCTTTGGAGGAAATCTTTTCAAATCTTTTATTCAGTTTTTAATTGGGTTATTTCTTTTATTGTTGAGTTGTAAGAGTTCTTTATATAGGAAACTATATTTAAGGACTGAACATGGGTTTTAAATTTTTTTTTAAATCTGTGTGTTATAGTACTTGATGAGTACTTCCAAACATTGAGTTTGATAACACTGGTTCTCTAATTTCATTTTCTAATTTACAGCTTTATATTTTTATGATGCAGGTGTATTAATGTATTAAATCATCAAAATAAGATAATTTTTAATCATAAATGGAACAGTTTGAGGTGACATGATTTTGAGAAAGAGCTTAATATCTATACTCTGAATTTTTTCAGCTGAGAAAAGATGACAGCAATCAAGCATGCATTACAAAGAGACATTTTTACACCAAATGACGAACGTCTGCTCAGCATTGTGAATGTCTGCAAAGCAGGAAAAAAGAAAAAGAACTGCTTTTTGTGTGCCACAGGTGAGTATTTAGTAAGAAAAAGTACTTGGTATTCTTTTATTCCTTACCAGAATAAAATACTGTTTTAAATATTCTCATTGTCTTTATGATTGGAAAGTTGTTGGGTCAACAAATTCATTTCTAAATTGTTTTTATTAAATATTGAGTAGATATAAAAGAATTTCTATAACATATGTATATAAGGTGTAAAGACTAAATATACAGTCAACATTTGTGTACTCACCTCTCAGCATAAAAAGAATATTCCATTACCTTTGAAGTCTCCTGGGTGCCTTTCCTTGATCTCACTCCCTTCCTTCCCCCATTAAGAGGTAACTAGTATCATGAATTTTGGTTTACTGTTTCCTTGCTCTTCTGTATCATATTACCATATATATGTTTGTAATTTCAAACAACATGTTGTTTGGTCTTACGTGTCTCTTGCATGTCTTTGACTTTACATAAATTGAATCATAGTGCATGTATTCATTTGTGACTTCTTCCAGTCAATGTTATGTTATGTTTATGTTCATGAGTTTTATTTTTATTCTTTCTACAGCCATGATTCTTTCGTATTCACTACTATGTAGTATTGTACTGTATGAGTGTACCACAATTTACTTACCAATTCTATAGTGATGTACATTAGGTTTGTTTCCAGGTTTTGCTATTCAGACAGTGCTTCTGTGAACATGTTTGTTCTTATCTCCTGGTATATACATAGGCAAGAATTTTCTAGGGTAGATACCTAGATGTGAAATTGCCGAGTCATAGGTATGTGAATTATCATTTCTGCTCTAATACTAAATTATTTTCAAAAGTAGTTGTTCTAGGTGTGTGTTTGGGGTTCTATACATCCTAGTCAACACTTGGTTTTAAGGAGTGTGGCTTTTGTTTAAACATTTATTTAGCATCTGCTCTTCTCAACACTTGGTTTTGATAGACTGTTAATTGTTGCCAATCTGGTGGGAGTGAAATAGTATCTTACTGTGGTTTTAAATTGCATTTTCCTAGTTAATAATAAGATTGAGTATCTTTTCATGAATTTCTTAGCCATTTAGTTTCCTTGTCTGTGACATTTACCAACCTAAGCCTTTTGCTCATTTTTTAAATTGTATTGATTGTTGTCCTTTTACTGATTTGTACAAGTTCTTTGTATAATCTGGATATTATTCTTTTGTTGGTTGTATGCACCCCAGTTTGTGGCTTGTCTTTTTACTTTTTATGATGGCTTTTAATGAAAATTATAATTTTAATTAAATAAAATTAATCAATCTTGTCCTTTAGGCCCTCCCCTTTTTATGTGTTAAGATATCCTTCCCATATATCTTTTAGTCAGTCATAAAAATAGTCTCATATATTATCTTCTAAGAATTTTATAATTTTATCATTCACGTTTTAGTCTTTAATTAATCCGTGTCCACATTTGTAGTGATGTATATGATTGTGTCTGTTTCTGAGTTCTATCTTATATCTTGTTTTTGTTTTATTTTGTTTTTGTTCTTTACTCTTTCACCTAAATTTTAGAATCAACTTGCCAAGTTTCAGATTTTTGGGGGATTTTGATTGGAATTGTTTTTAACCTATAGTTCAATTTGGAGGGAACTTGCATTTTTATGATATTGAGTTTTCATGTCCATGACCATGGTACAGTTATCCATTTACCTTGGTCTTTTTTAAAGCTGTTCTATAAGTTTAATCATTTCTCTAAAGTTTTTGCACATATGTCATTGGATTTATCCTTAGGTATCTATTTATTCTTAGATTTGTTTGATATAATCATAAATAATAGCTCTTATTAACATTCATACATTTTTTAAATCATTCATTATTAGAATCCTGAAATGTAGTTGTTTTATTATGTGGATGTCTAGCAATCTTGCTAAATTTTGTCATTCTAATTATTTGTCTATAAATTCTCTGAAAGTAGTGATATTTTTCTTCCTTCCTTTATAGTCTTTATATTTTTTTAATTCATTTTTGTTGCTTTAATTTGCTAGTTAGAACCATCAATACAGCTTTGATCTCAAAGAGAAGGATTTCACCTTTAAGTATGATATTTGCTGTAGGTTTTTTTGAACTATCCTTTACAATGTTAAGGAAGTTCCCTTCTATTCCTGGCTTCTTATGCTTTTTTTCTTTCTTCTTTTTTTTTTTAAATCATGAATAGATGTTGAATTTTATCAAGTGCTTTTTTTATATCATTGAGATTATCATGTAATTTTCTCCTTTAATTTGTTAGTGTGGTTAATAATTGTACTTAGTTTTTCAAATGATAAATTGACAATTTAGAATAAAATATGCCATTAATTATAACATATATTATAATTTTAGGTGCTACTAAAAAATGCTGTAATATTGCTTTAAGACTTACCGTGATTTCAGAAATTTTTAAATGTGGGGGGGAAAGTACATCTTAGATTTAATGAAATGAAGTATTATCTTTTGTATACACCCTTGGTTTACCAATACAGTACTATATTTATTTTTAAGATTTTGCATCAATGTTCATTAGTTACATAGTCTTGTAATTTTCTCTTTTATACTATCTTTGGCTTTATAACCAAAGTTATCAAATAAATTGGAGAGCATTCCTTCATTTTCTATATACTGAAATAGTTTGTGTTTGGAATGATTCATTCCTTGAAAGCTTGGCAAAAGATACCAGTAAAACTGTGCTGGACTGGCTTTTTATGGTAGGGGATGTGGGGAGATTTTTTACTTACCAGTGTAATTTCTTTAATAATTATGGAATTTTCTGTATTTTCTATTCTTGAGTCAATTTTGGCAAGTTACATGTTTTAGGGAATTTTTAGGGTTTTTAGGGAAAACCACTTCTCAAATGCATTGACATTCACTCTAGTACACCCTCTATTCTGCTGCCAGATTAATTTTTAGAGACTGGAAATTAGAAGATGTCATTACCTTAATTAAGATCTTTTAATAACCTCCCCCCCCAAATTCAGATAAAGGCCCTTTATTATCCGACCTCCCATCTTTTTTAGTAACTTCACTTCCATCCATCTTATTGTGTGTACTATCTATATTGAACTATTTATTATTGTTCTTTGAAATGGTATTATGCTCTGTCAGGCCTCTCTGATTTTACATATGTCCGTTCTTTCGATTTTACTTCATATTCTTCCTTTAAAACTGGTCTGAAGATTTATTTCTCAAGGAATCTGCCTCTGACTCTCTAGTCTGATTATATGCATCTATTCGGATTCTGTGCATAGCTCAGTCATAGCAGTTTGTTGTAAAGTATTACACCTTTTTTCGTATCATATACTAGGCACCCTAAAGCTATATTTGCAAAGAGTAAATGAAGAATAAGTGAGAGAAATAATATTTCTAATGAAATTGTGTGTTTTACTCAACAGTGACAACTGAACGCCCCGTGCAGGTGAAGGTGGTCAAAGTTAAGAAATCTGATAAGGGTGATTTCTACAAAAGGCAAATTGCTTGGGCCCTTCGAGACCTTGCTGTGGTAGATGCCAAGGATGCTATCAAAGTATGTATTAGTTCTTTGTGTTCAGAAAGCATCTTTCATGTATAACATAGTATTTTTTATTCTAAGATGATCTAAACTTGTTTTGTGACCACTGGTCTACCAGCTAACCAAGAATTAGTCTAAAATGTGTCATTCAACCTTCCAACTCCCGACTCCTGGTCTACAAAAAATAAGTACATATGTATGTTTATTTCATTGTTTTTGCTTTTTTTAAGCGACAATTATGTTAGTATGTAAATACATAAACTAGAGCAAAATAAAGAAAGTCGAATAATGTGATAATCATGTTAAAGGACCAACCACCTATATTCCTGGCAGTTCAAGGCTTTTCACAGCAATACTCTTTTTTTCAAGGAAACCAAATAAAACTCCTTTGATTAAATTAGATGTTTCCTCCTCCTCTCTGACCCTGCCCCTCATCTTCCTCTGCAGCCCAAAGGCCCCTCCAGAGCACTGAGGAATACATGCACCACATCCGCCTGTACCGTTGATAGGACTAATAGCAAGGCTTACGCTAATGAAACTACAGGTGCTCTTTGACTTAACTCTACAAGTCTCATATGTTAATTAAAAAGACACAAAAAATAAAAAAAAAAGAAAACTACCTTTGTAAAGCAGTCTGATAAAATTCTGGTTTTATCCTTACCTTGGTACAAACCACTGAGGATCAAAAGTCTGGACAAAATGACAGGTAGTTGAGTCCGATGCAAAAAAGAAAAACCAGCAAAAATAATTTTAGGAGAGCCCTGCATAACTGCACAATTCAGATTTCTTCCAAATGCAGATGATGCCTTTTCTTTAAGTATTTTAGGCAAACTGGGCCTTTGCTTTATCCTTAAGGAGCACCCAATGTTTAGAAAAATGTGGAATGTGAAAACAAGGTTTGACAGGTACTTTGAAGGGGGAGGGGATGGAAAGAAAATTAGAATGGGATGTCTAAAAAACAGTTTCATAAATAATTTCCATTACCATAGGGAGGGATCAAGGGTGGAGACTTTTTTGGTAGGCTTTTGTTTAACAGAAAATACTTTTAAGGGCTCTTTAAAAATGTACCTTTATGAAAATGCCTTTTTCTCTTCAGGAGTTTTGCACTTCACAGCCCTATTTACTTGCATAATTCACTAACATTGCTGAATGCTTATTCGAATGCTTTTCACAGCTGATGCCTCATTGCTGACTTGCTTAATGGATTTTTTTTTCATTTTATGTAGGTACGTTGATGTGTGTACACTATATATGGATAGAAAACATAAAATTTTTATACATAGCCTAACATTAGCCATTTAGAATCACACATTGATTTGTGTGAGTGTTGCCACTGGAGCACTCAGCTTCTTTTATGGCATTATGGGAAATATTCCCAGGGAAGAGATCATTTCCCATCAAGTTTCATATGAGTTGCCAATACTCTTAGATTTTTTTATAAATAATAATGCAGTTATTATACCTTTTCATTCTAAATGCAGGTTTTTAATTTTTTGATGATTCAATTCTGTTTATTAAGCTATAAATTGAACTAATTATTCCATGCTACTGTAATATGATTGTCGTACCAAAGATCAAGTCCTGATCCCTAAAATATTTCAATTCCTCACAGTAAAAGTCTGATATAACCTTTTATCCCCCTAAATTTTTTTTTTTTTTTTTTTGAGACGGAGTCTCACTCTGTCGCCCTGGCAAGTGTGCAGTGGTGTTGTCCTAGCTCACTGCAGCCTCAAACTCCTGGGCTCAGATGATCCTCCTGCCTCAGCCTCCCAAGTAGCTGAGACTACAGGTGTGTGCCACCACACCCGGCTAATTTTTTATTTTTAGTAGAGACGGGTCTCACTCTTGCTCAGGCTGGTCTGAAACTCCTGACCTCAAATAATCCTCTTGCCTCAGCCTCTCAGAGTGCTAGGAATACAGGCGTGAGCCACCACACCCAACCCTAAATAACTCTTTAAATGAATCAAAATATTATTATCCTTCTACCTTGTATAACATTAAGAACATTTGAGCCTATTTTTTAATTCCTTGCATGTGAAGAAAAGTATACATCCATAAGTTTTTATTTTATAGTAATAGTCAAGTAGTTCTACATTCAAGGGTTGGGAATATTAGCCTGGTGTGGAATTATTGCTGTAACCTGGCTTAAGAGACATGTAGAAAGCATAGTGTCATTCTCTCAGAATGGTTGAGCTGCTTTGTCACTTGAAAGAACTTTAAGGCCCACCAGCATTTTTGGCTTTTGAAACACCTTTAATCATCCTGTATTTTCAAAATAGGAAACAATTAGGAGCAGTCCCTGCTTTTCACCTCATTTGTTCTTAGAAAGTACACCAGGATTTATATTTTTTTCATATATTATAATTAGAAGATACAGTCCTTATTAAGGGGTTAGTAGCAAAGCACAGTTATGAGTAATAGTACATTATCAAAGAAAAGGTATAATTCTTAAACTCTGTAGGCAATATAAAAAGAATGATTAGGTCCATGTCAAAACTAGAGACCATTGTAGTCTTACTGATGAGGAAACTGAGCCACAAAGCCACTAAGTACATGGCCTGTCATATATTTGAGGGCATAGGAAGAAAAAGACCACAACAGTTGTTGTTTTTCATCCAGCTTCTTTTGGGTAGTGAGCAAAGTTTTTGCTACACATTGAGTTCTCTGAACCCTTCTCTTCAAGTCACTTTGCTCATTTTTTTTTTTTTTTTTTGAGATGGAGTATCTCTCTGTCACCCAGGCTGGAGTGCAGAGGTGTGCTCATAGCTCACTGCAACCAGCCTCCAACTCCTGGGCTCAAAAGATCCTCCTACTTTAGCTTCCTGAGTAGCTGGGACTACAAGCATGTACCACCATGCCCAGCTAATTTTTTTAAATTTTTTTGGTAGAGACTATGGTCTTCATATGTTGCCCAGGCCGATCTCAAACTCCTGGCCTCAAGTGATCCTCCCATCTCAGCCTCCCAAAGAGCTGAGATTACAGGCATAAGCCACTGCCCCCAGCCTCACTAAGCTGACTTTTAATAATCATTTTTTTCTAAGAATAGCTTTAATTCTTTTTTTTAAATAGAGATTTTACATTAATAATGAAAAGGGATACGATCATAAAATCTTTTGTATATTTTTATTTCAGGAAAACCCTGAATTTGATTTACATTTTGAAAAAATATATAAATGGGTTGCCAGCAGCACTGCTGAAAAGAACACATTTATTTCATGCATTTGGAAATTGAATCAGCGATATCTCCGGAAGAAAATTGATTTTGTCAATGTTAGCTCACAGCTTTTGGAAGGTAAAGTTAAATAAAAATGTATATGTAAAATCAAGTGTATCTTTAAGTGAATATATAATTTGACATTATTCAAAGTAATTAGAATACTGAATTACCTTATATTGTAAGGAAATTTAAAAATAATTTTTATGGTAGAAATGATGCTTGTTCATTATAGAATATTAATACATTAAATTAAATAAATAAAAATCATAAACATATAAACTTACTCCCCAGAGGAAACTACTGTTAACATTTTGTTAGATATTCTTCTTTTTTCTTTGCCTATTTAAATACTTTAAGAAAGAAAGAAATTTACATTCTGTTTTCTAACACACTTTTTCATATAATGTATTATGAACATTTTTCATGTTATTAAATACTTAATCCAACATTATTTTTAATAGAAACGTAGTATTCCATTATATTGATATACTATAATTTATTTAACTAATCATTTATTTTTAATTTTCCAATCTTTGCTTATTTTAAACAGCTCTGGGATGAATATCCTTGTAGCAGTATTTTTATGCAGAGTGTAGGGATAGTGTTTAAGAACATAGCTCTGGAATCAGACTGCCTGGGTTAAAATCTTGACTTTGCCACTTACTGGCTATGTGACTATACATAGTTACTTAGTCTCTATATTTCAATTTCTTCTATCTCAGAAATAGAGATAATAATAATATCTACCTCATAGGGTTGTTATAAGGATTAAATTACTTAATATACAAACAGGATGAAAATAATACCAGGTGCATAGTAAGTACTCAATAAATAATTAGCAATTATGTTATCAGGATAAAATTCTTAAATATGAAGTTAATTAGGATATTTTTGATCAATGTATCTTTAGTATGTTCCTATGCATTATTTTCTGTTACAAGACAAAAACTCCACCATTAATTATCAAAAATGTACAATGAAATTTTTTTTATACTTTTAAAATTTCTTTCATAAAGACATAAGCATTGTAAGAAAATAGTTTTGTATGCCTTATGGATATAATGCATTGTATTCTTTATCTCAAAGAAAGCAGCAGGTGAACAGAGTTGTTGCTCCTCTTTATTGAGGAAAAAAACTTAGATTTGTCCAAAACTGTATATTAGCATTTAAAAATAGATGTTTCTATTCTGTCAGGTTGAAACATCTGAAATTGCCAATATTCAGCTACTTTAACTTGCAAAAATGGTAGTTTCAGATGCTTCAAACTATTAATTTATTTAGTCTTTTGCATCTGTCACTTCTGTTTTGTTTTACTTATTCCTTTTTACTTTGGCCATGGACCTTTATCTCCTCGAGTGTAGTATTCTTTCCCGGCACTTACTAATTAATAAGCCTGCTGCTGGTTTTAGGCTTGATGCTGGGACTGAGAGAGGCAAGTCCCATCTGATGAGACACCGGTAGAGCTGGGCTTATGTGGTAGCCCACAGGGTTGCCATCTCACCAACATTGGTCCCCAACATCTTGGCAATTGTGTTGAAGGAATGACCTTCAAGAAAATTATGGTAATTTTTCCTACCTTGAATCATGGTTTAATTTGCTTTGAATGGCTTTTGTTTTTTACCATTTCAGGGTTGAAATTCTGATTAATGATTCACAAGCTTGCTGTTCTGTTTTCAAATATTATGTACTTCCAGATGTTATATATTGCCTAAGATGTATCTTAAACCGGTATGTTTCATTAGGACAGTGATAGGGAAAATACATACTCTACCTCAATCTATCTCGTTAAGAAATAAACTGAAGTAGCTAATTTTAAGCGGGGAAAAAGGCATTTAATTTTTCGGGGCATAAAACAAAATGAAGACATGTTCATGTTTATAAACATTAACTCTAATTGAGATCCATTTTAAGAATACTGAGAAGAGTCTTAAGGATCTTATTTTCAAAATCACTTTTTATAGATCAATAACTGTTGCTTTGGTTTAGTGGAGTTCAGGGAATAGCTTTATTAATGTTTACAAACGTGTTTTAGTTGGCCTTGAAATCATGGCCATTAATTCTCATTTTAAAAAAAAGTCTCCAAGCTTTGGGTGATATTAGAAAATAAATAAAAAATTATTACTACCACCATTTAAGAGCTCTATCATTATCCAAGATTATAGACTTTTCTAATTATAAATGCTAGCAGTGGCAACTTTGGTAGTTTTTGTTAGTGGCGATTGAATGTTTGGATTAAATAATTGGAGCTTCTCAGACAATAAGATTTTTAAGAGAGGACTTTGTTAGCAGTTAGAGTGAAGTTTTTGTATGGCTTTTTCGTTTTCATTCTTTTACTTGCAGACATATTTTAAAAAATATCTTTGACTTGAATCCTTAAATGCCAGCTTGAACTGATACCTCATGTGCTTTTTTACTTGACTCAATCTTGTCCTTTCTAACAGTGTTTTGTGACTAATCCTTTGTGAGAGAGTGGGTAAAGTTTTTGGGCCTTGAGTAATATAACTAGACTAAATGCATGAGTCACAACTGACCTAAAAATAATACCCAGGAAATGATTTGTTTTCCAGTTTTCTAAGGGTTGGTTAGTGCTGTTTTCTTAAAAGACTCAGAGAAAATAGAAAGATAAATATATTTTTAGTCACTATCAGAAAATGTATAAGAAATAAACACTGGAAGTTTAGCTTCTTATAGATCTTTCCACTTTGTAGTGGATCTTGATATTGTCTTTTGAACCTTGATTTAGCATGAAGTTCAAATGAAATATGGGTAGTATTTTAAAAATATAAGCCTGTATACTTTTCTACCCAGCTAATATTCTTTGCTTACTTTCCTCTGCTTTTTTCATACCTTTTTACTCTCCAGAACTGCCTAAAGTTACAGAAGGTGCGTAACACCTTTTCTTCTTATTCTATTCCGTATGTTTTTATTAGTTGCCATTGTTATGTACTGTTGGTTGCATATTTTATGAAATTATGTACAGGAACACATTTATTTATAAAATCCATATCATAGTAAAATTAATGATAGTATTTATTATTGGCTATAAAAGACGTTTCATGCGAGTGAAAAATATTTCTGAAGCAATTATTGTGATCTTTTAAAATACTTATTTTAAATGTCTACTTGTGTAAGGACCTGTTTCGAACTCCTGACCTTGAGCAATCTGCCCGCCTCGGCCTCCCAGAGTGCT
>VBSM01003198.1:6950442-6989714 GCA_008086735.1 Cheirogaleus medius
AAAAAAAAAAAAAAAAAGAAATATACTGTAATCTATAATTGCCTTTCTGAAAGTTTAGTCTTCTCTTTTTTTTTCTGGGATATTATCTAAATCTGCCTATTGTCTTATTCTTAAGAGTAAATCCATTGTTACTTCAAATTAGCTGTTTTTTATTCTGGGACAAATGAACATATTTCAAGTTATGCTGAGTGTAAGTATTCATTTTTATATAAAATAACGAATAATGAATGTATCGAGAGTTTGTAATTTAAATCATGTCCCAGTAAGTCAATGAAATCAATAGTTTATTTAGAGTGGCAAAATAATGTCTTAGGGGTGAAAAATTATTTCTTTCATTTTACCTCTCCCAACCTCAAACTTTATGTAAAATGCCCGCATGCTAAGTATATTCTCTCAAAAAAATGAACTGAAACATTTATCAGAAAGCACTTCAGATTTGACCTCTCAGTCTTTTGTTATGAAACATGAAAACTATTTAAATTTTATAATTTCAATCAGCCATGTTGTGTTCTCATATTGGAGTTATCAAGAAAGCTTCTATAGCTCATCTTTAGAAATTTAGTCAATGCAAATGACATTTTTTTAAACTAAGAAATGGTAAATTCAGTTAATATTTTCAATATTAACTAAAATAAATTATGAATTATAGATGCATTTTTCATTTTAAGTAAAATTTATTTGAACAAACAAAATATAACAAAAATGTAAAGAGTAAAAATGACAAAAGAAAAATGTTACTTGGGAAAAAAAGGAAAGCAAATTGTTTTCATGTGTATTGAATTCATAGTTATTGTTTTATTTAGAGCAGCAACCACCTCAGGTAGGAAAAAATGGTTAGGTTTGTTTCCAGCTGTTTTTGTGTTTTGTTTTTGTATTTTAGATCAGTTGTGTTTGGGGAATTGTGATAAAAACCTGTTTTAACACTTACAAGTCAGTGTGTTAGACTGCATGCTTGTTATTTGTTATTTTTTAGGACTTTATTTCATTAACATGAAATTCTTTATAAAAATAAGTTTTTTTCTCATATATTTTGAATCCTTCTTTCCTATTTTTCAGCCACTAAATATAACCTGTGCTTAAAATTGATCTTACCTAGCTATAAGTACCATGTCATAGTTCTTCCTACTTTTTGACTATTTTATTTTGAATTTTTTCCTTGTTTAAGAATCTGTTCCAAGTGGAGAAAATCAGAGTGTGGCAGGAGGTGATGAAGAAGCAGTAGATGAATACCAGGAGTTAAATGCAAGAGAAGAGCAGGATATTGAAATAATGATGGAAGGCTGTGAATATGCAATCTCTAATGCTGAGGCCTTTGCAGAAAAATTGTCCAGAGAGCTGCAGGTGCTAGATGGGGTAAGACTCGCTTGTAATCTATGAATAAGTGATTCGTAGTGGATTAGAAGGCTGGTGATGTTCATATTTTACTGCCTTGGCACTTAAGCCTTTATAGGCAGCTTATTGCTGTCTTTATCTATAAGCACGTTAGCAGCTGCCATCAGTCTTGCACTGTTCTCGTGCAAAAGATAGAGCCATTCCTATTTAAGCCAATGAAGGCAGTTGGCTGAGGTTCTGGATTTTGGGAGGTTCTTGATATGAAGTAATGAAAGTAAAAAGTAGACAATCAGAAAACATCTTGGGGGTTGATTGCCCCAGCCTCTGAAACACCTCAAAATAGCTCAGTGTCAAAGAATAGCATTTTTTTTTTTTTTTGGCTTGAAATAAAACAGGGATGAATTAGAAAGAATGTTGGCTGGAATAAGTGAATCATTTACCAAAAGAGAGCAGAGTAAGCATGGTGAAAACAGGAGAGCCAGGGGAAAAGATTTTTGACTTCTCCACTAAAATATTTTAGAATAGATACTTTAAAATTGTATACACAGTTTCTGAGTCTGTAATCTAAATGCATAACACCACTTATGTGAGAGTAATCTAAAACAAATCATTTGAGTTTTTAAAATTTTGTTTTGTTTTGTTTTTAAGAACAAGTAAGCATTTGAGAAATCCCTTATAGAATAAGGAACATTTAAAAGACTTTAAATTTTTGGTGTTTTATACATGTAAGGTACAGAAGTTAAAAGGGTCTAAATCAGGCCTAGAGAGATTATATGAATAGTCCAAGCTTACAAATTTACAAAATGCACTGGAGACAAAGCCTAGAAGAGATTTCAAAGTGTCAAAGTGGAAATTGTGCTGGGTGGATTCAAACCCCAATTCTGTTACTTAAGAGATATTAGTGGGTTCTGAGCCCTGCTGACTTCTAAGGTTGCGTCATATTTACACCTGAATTACTATGAATAGTATATAAAATAACGTGTGAAGCCACAGCATCAATTGTACAATATTCTTTTAATTTCTTGTCCAAGTTTTTTAATCATGCTATGTTACTTGCCATCTTAATATGGCTTAGCAATTTATATTTTCAATTCTAATTAATATTGTATATATGTCACAAATCATCATATTGCTTTGCAATTTAATTTTGGATTGGGCAGTTTCCTTATTTCAGGGAATTCAGAATCAATAGTCAGAATCATTTAGAACTGTGGTCCATAACCCCTAAGCTGTGGCCCGTTACCAGTCCATTAGAAAACAGGCCGTGCATCACCACCTGAGCTCCTCCACACCACACACACACACAAACACACACACAACACTCCACCCTCCAATCCCCAGTCCATGGAAAAATTGTCTTCATGAAACCAGTCCCTGGTGCCAAAAACATTGGGGACTGCTGATTTAGAAAACAGTGATAAGAGGACGGTAATTCATTACTACTTTGCCTGGAAAAAAACCCCCAAAGTTGCAGATGAGAGAGAAAAGAAAAAAGATAATAAAAGGCTCTATCTTTTGGCCACATGCTCTTCCACGTCCTATTACTACCAATCACAGTACAGTTATAAATTAGTTTCAAAGTGGTATACCAGATTCAAAGACTGATATACCACTGCTACCCTCTCAACTAAGGTATTACTAAAGTGATTGTGCTTTAATTTAGGGTTTCACAGAGATGTTAAGAAGAATAGAAAATTTCAATAGCCGGTAGAATTGGAAGATATGTTACAAATGACACGGCCTAAGACCCCTGAATTTCATGAGAATGTGCCATTACTGATGACATGTTCTGGGAGAGAACCCTACTTGTGTAGTCTGTGGAACTATAAAATACTGAAGCATGGTACCTAACCTTGATATTGAGGCAAGTGTCCCATCATGAAGTACTGTTAAAAAGTGGAGGAACATAAACATAAAGTGATAAACTAAAGTAGATGGGTACATGTCTATCAGTTTTTGTTATTCAGCTTTCAAAGAGATTTAGCAATATTTTGTCTTTATACTTCTTTCACACATTTAAATAACATGAGGTGTTTTCTTGTCTTTAACTGTGTAGGCCAACATCCAGTCAATTATGGCGTCTGAGAAACAAGTGAACATCCTGATGCAATTGCTGGATGAGGCTCTGAAGGAGGTGGATCAGATTGAGTTGAAACTGAGCAGTTATGAGGAAATGCTGCAAAGTGTAAAAGAACAAATGGATCAGATCTCTGAAAGCAACCACCTGATTCATCTTAGTAACACTAATATTGTAAAACTCTTGTCGGAGATAGAGTTCCTTGTGGTAAGTGTGAATTACCAACAACAACAAAAACTAACGACAATATATAAAACCCATTTGTAAACATTTCCTAATTTCCTTATGAGAGCAGGATTTAAAATAATTCCAAAGACCTAGTGATAGGATTAAGTAGCATCTTGTCTGTACATTTCCCAAAATTACATGTGCAACTTGTATATTTGCATATATTCCAGAACCACATGGACTTAGCCAAAGGTCACATAAAGGCCCTTCAGGAAGGAGATCTTGCTTCTTCCAGAGGTATTGAGGCCTGCACCAATGCTGCTGATGCCCTTCTGCAGTGCATGAATGTAGCTCTTCGACCAGGTAGTATGTTTGCTGGAAATAATAACAATCTGACCAAGAATTTGAAACTAATCCTGTAACTTGGTATAAAGATTTTGACAAGAAATGCATGTGACAAGTGGTTTAGATTACATTATAAGCTACTCAAACAACTTTCACAGATGTCCCAGCTTATTTCTGTTGACACTGAGAACTTTGTCACTTCATTTCCTTCTGATTGACCATCAGTGACTAGTCAACACAACGATCTTGCGTTAGTACTGTCCGTAGAACCTAGCACAAAGTAGATGCTTTGGTTAGACCAGAGAACATAAGGTTTTTCTAGGCCGTGGTTTCAAAACTTGAGTGTGCATCAGAATCACCTAGAGGGCTCGTTAAAACAGAGGTTGCCAGGCCCCATCCCGAGCTTCAGTGGGTCTGGGCTGAGGTCCTGGAATCTACATTTCTAACAGCTCACAAGTGATGGTGAGGGAGGACCACACTTTGAGAACCACTGGGCTTTACCATTTTTCCTCCTGCTTGCTTTTTATAAAGCAAATGAATAAACCAGTAAAACTGAGTTCTTCAAAACTTTAATGTTCAGTGTTTCATTAAACATCAAGGAAACCTCTGTACCCATTAAATCTGTCAAGAAACGTCATTCTGTTTCAGGCCATGACATGCTTTTGGCCGTCAAACAGCAGCAGCAGCGTTTCGGTGACTTGCGAGAGCATTTTGCCCGGAGACTGGCCAATCACCTCAACAATGTTTTTGTTCAGCAGGTAATTTTATTTTATTATTAAAATTGGCATGTTCCTGTAGTTTATTTACATATTACCTAAAACTTAAATTTCCACAGAAAAATTGAATGTGTTTAACTGAGTTTGCAATAAATTTCTTTACACATTTATTTGATTTTAAGATTTTCAAATATGTGTTTATAAATGTACTGTGGGCTTAGCTCCCTCCTTAGGTAGATAGTCTAATTCCTTTAGGCTGAAACTCTCTGATTCTAGAAATCAAATAAATAACTATGTATAAATTGCATATATCATTTAGCCATTCTTATTTATAAAAGTAGGTCCAAACTTGTTATATATTTACTGTTGGACCTGTTTTATTTTTCAGTATTTTGAGGTGAGAACCAGGACTTGATTCAGTGTTTTAAATGTTTCATAAGCTCTATGTACTTATATACATAGTGGACATATGAGAAAATGACTATAGCTCAACTGTAAATTTCAGTTGATTTAATCTTTGTATAAATTCTTTGCCTACATTTTTTATGGAAAGCGATGTTATAATTAAGCATGTGGTTATAATGTTAATATTAAAAGCACTTTAGAGGGATTAGAATAGAAAGCATTTTAATATCTGGTATAATGAAATAGATTTCTTATGTTTTATGTCTCCTTTATTTCTTTTATTTTATTAGGGTTATTTAGTGAAAAAAATTGGGGGAGAATCTTGTTCATCAAGAATGCTATTTGAAAACATTGGATTCTTAGTTTTTACTTTGCAATATTGTAAAACAATTGTATTTACTGTATTTTATTTCCAATTAGTTTACTCAGGCCCTCCTTCAACTCTATAACAGGTCCTACTTTCTTTCGGTTCCTGTGAGTACATCAAATTTGGCTCAAGCTTCTCTAATTCCTTTTTTATTTTCTATAAAGTTTGCTAAACTTAACAGCAGCAGAATCTTTATAGATTAGAACATAACTTACTGATTTAACCTACCTGTTAACCACATTTGTAGCAGTTTTTTAATGGCCCATAGTAGATAAGAGTTTATTTTGGTTAAAAAGGCATTTAATCTCATTCTGCTTGCCTTTCTTTCTGTGATTTTTTTCACCCATTTATTCCTTCATTTATTTAGTAATCATTTATTTGCCAGGTACATACTAGACATTGACTTGAGGTAAATGAGAGGCTGATCTTGCCCTTGAGTAGCTCACAGTCTAGGGAAGGGAGACAGACAAATATACTCAGCAAGGATAAATGCTGTGATAGTGGTACTGTGGGAAGATAAAGGAAGGCTACCTCACTAAAGCATGGGAGGGGGAGGTCAGGGAAGACTCCCTCAACATTTCACTTGACCCAAAAAGTGTCAAGAAAAAAGTGAACTGAGAAGTTACATAGGAGATACTAATTCACATTTTGCTAGCAGTATTATTTCAGTAACATGTATTCCTACACAGTTCCTTAGTTTTTAAAAATGACACTATTGACAATGAGTTATCCACATTTGTATTAATAGATGATATTGAAAATACTAGATGATAAATAATAGTCCTTTCTGTACCCTTAACTGTTTAACATGCAGTTATTTATGATTTTGCTTCTTTGCTTTGTAAACTAATAGCTTTGTTTTAAAATGAATGCTTCCCATTTCTGAAAATATAATATGTATTGTTACAATTGAGTGATGCATGTTAAAAACCTGAATGCTACAACAACCTAGGATATGCTGAAGAAGGTGGAAGCGGATATCCCCACGTATAAGAAAGAGGTGTTCTGTATGTTGACTTCAGTGCATCAGGTTACTTACCAAAAGAGTCAGGAAACATGGGTATTTCTATTCCTGGTTGGGAGAAAAACTAGCTGGGAAAATTTGATTAACATATTATGATACATCTCTTTGTCAATCATGAAATTTTTATTGTTTGCCCATTGTATACTCACTGTTGTCCATATGTAAGAATAAGAAATGGCTCCTGCCCTTGAGATGCTTATAAGGAGGAATTAAAACTAATGTACTTAAAGCTTTGCAGCAATTATATAATACAGTTGCTAATTGTATTATGGATTGTAAGTGCTAAAGAGGCTTAATCAAAAGTGAATTTACTGAAGATTTAAGGAGTCAGATATAGAACCGCAGATAAGGTAGGATTGGAATGGAGTCCATGCAGTACAGTTTATAGAAAATGTATAGTTATTAGAACATTTATAAATATTGTATGAAAGAATCCAGTGAAAATAATCTATTGATCGCAACATAGCAGTAATTGAAGAGCATTGATTCCCAGTCTTTTTAAAATTCACAAATCAGTAAAGCTAAAAGAAATAAAATTTGGAGACTCACCCAGTCACCCAATATTTTATTTTACCAAGTAAAGAGGCCTTTAGAAAGAAATACTACCATCTACTTTGATGATCTTTTCATTTTAAAAATGACACTTTGGCACTAAAGGAATAGGAAGAACTTACTTTCAGACTTTAAAAATTAATACATTTACTTCTTTGAGAAACTCACTCCCTTAATTTTATTTTTCTCATATTGCTGTAAACCAATTAAAAAGAAAAAAATTGCATTTGGGAATCACTGATCTAGATCATGCTATCTCTGCAACTTTCATATTAATACCTCTGCATTTCCCTACTTCAGTGAAACTTGAAATGCATTTTTATGTAATATTCACTTCTCACTATAATATGAGAGTAATGTTTTTAACAGGTGGCTAGCTTCTTTTGGATCTTTTAGATCTCATACATTCAGCTTCCATTGAAATGATCTTACTCATAATTTTTACATTTACTAGGGGTTTGTGTGTCTTGAAGGATATTCAGCCAGGAGAATCTGGCCAGTTATACTAATTAGGATTATGATACTGAAAGCAGGCAGTCAAATTAAGGCTAATGAAATTCAGGAAATATTTGCATAAAAAATATATCCTTTTGAAAATTCTTATGGTTTTTTTTGAAAGATTTATTTTGAAAGGATAACTGCTGTCAGCCCTTTTTTTTTTTTTTTTTTTTTTTTTTGGTTCAGAGACCTCATGATTCTATACTGTCTTTAACAACATGATGAGACTGATTATGCAAATAACTTAGAGAAAATGAAAATGAACTAAGATGTACTGACCTAAAAGTACAACCAGAAAAAAACTGAAGTTGTGGAATTTTTTGCTATAAGCTTAAGTTTGGAAGTTTTCTTTCAACATATATTTATAGAAAGATCATACAGTAAAATAAAACCTGTGTAGTAGGCCATTAATACTCAGTTCATTTTACAAAAATTATTGCCTTAAGCACACGTCACATTTTCCTAACCACAGATTGATCTCTGGTTAAGCTAGAGAAAGAATTAGGATTAAGATCTGTTTTCATGATGTTCGTTGTAACTTTGCTCGGAGTTTTTTCTTTAGGAAAACAAAAATAAATGTGATAATATAGTATCTAATACATGCGAGTCTGTAGAATCCTGATCATTCTTGTGATGTGGCAATTAAAAAACATTAATGTAATGTTTATATTGACCTTTAGCAACTACCTGTGTATTTTGTTTAATATTAATTTTGTTCATGTTTATTGTTAGCCTTTACAGAAAAGATATGGGTGCCTAGGCATTCTATATATGTAGAATTGTTCCATTTTTTCAACACTGTAGCTCTTAGTCCTCGTTGATTCTGTTGGAAGATGTGATTGTTCTATATTCATTTAACCATGTAGAAAAGAACATCCACACAGGTCCATTCTCCCTTATCCAAAACTCTTGGAGTTAATTGTGTTTTTAGAATTTTTCAGATTTTAGAAAAGTAATACAGTGTATATGCTGTGTATTATATAATCATTCCAATCGAGCACATAATGTTTCTGCAGCAAAAAAAAAAATATGAATAATCACTCTAAACACTATAAATAGACCCATGGCAGGTCAAGTCAAGTTTCACCAACAAAATAGTTTAGGTACCAAGCTTAAACTGAATTTTCAGAGCTTTCTGGATTTTAGAATTGTAGGAAGGAATTATGGATGTGTATACAGTTGTATGTAACATCTTGTATATAACATCTGTGATAGCTGTGAACTTCCATTGACTCTATATTCTCATTCTTGTTATTTTGAATCGGTCAGTCCAATTTTATGATACTTTTCTGCCGTCTCTAGTTCAGTTTCCCAAGTTAACCTAAGTAGATACTAGTAAGACGAATCTGAGAAGTATATGGATTGTTCTGTACCATTTTATATATAATGTCTGTATAATGGATCCTTTATTTTTTTTAATTTCCATTTTAAATTGGGGATATAGTCTCACATGAAGGAAATTTTCCATCAGATTGATTTGAAAACTTTAATGAAGAAGGAACTCAGTGATGGAAATTTAGTATTTGGTATGTCTTATACTTCATCTTTCTTGCTCTAAAGGTACTCCTCAATTGCTAGGAAACTCTTTATCTCTAGGCCAGAAAATTTTCTTTCTGGATATTCAGTATTTAAAAGATAATAAAAAAAAAATCCATAACCACTAAGTTCATATTTTGTGTATATAGCAAAGCACATAAATTAGATGAAAGAAATCTCTTTTAAAGTAAAAGAATTTATTCTGATTCAAGCACCAGAGACAGAAAAAATAATTTAAATTTAAGTTCTTTAAAGTCGGAGTGCTTATTAAGCTAATGTATATCAACTACTATAATACACATTCATAATTAGCTTTAAGTAATTTTGCCAAGAAATGAGTTAACCAACCCCCAAATTCCATCAGTCTGTCATTTTAATAGAGTTTACACAAAATGCTGAGAAATAACTTCTGACTGACTAGGCAAATCCAATTGAGAATGGCTTCAAATAAATCTATCTTGTTTTGCCCTTCACTTATTGGGAAATTAGGTTGTCAGGGCAATCTACTCTTTAATCTTTCACCTCCCCATCTTTTAGACTCTAGCTTTGAGTCCTATGACAAATATTGACCAGGTAGCAGAGAAGGAGAACTAGACAGTTTCAAAAGAAAACTGAGAAGATTTTTTTTTAATATACCAATAACTAGCAGGCCATTGCAGTTTTTGAGTCTGGTTAAAACTATTTCATAAGACAGATTTTTAAAAGAAAACACAAGTGAGACACAGATGACCAAGGTTCCAATTCTAACTTTCTTCCTGTGTGGCATGAGCAAATCTCTTAGCCCAAATCCTTAATCCTAGAAGATAGGGTTATTGGATCTGATGATCTACCAAGTCTGTATTTTCCAAAGCAAAAGTCAAGATACATCATCTAAGGCTATTTGTTAACTAATTAATTTACTCATATAAAAGTCTTGTTAAAGTTAAAAAACAAAATCATGAACAGTTATTTCACAAAGCATTGTAACGTAAAAATTTAAATTACATTGTTATTAAGGATTATCCTGGAAAACCTAGATATAGCCATCTGTGGTCCTTCTGAGATCTAAAATTCTATGTATTTTTATCTGTTGTTTTAAATAGTGTAGACTCTAGTGGGAGTACCATAAATGTAGGCCATTTGTTTTGAATGACTTCCCTATTTGGTGTGTTTCTTAATTCAGTCTGTATCAAGAAGTTCATTCGCTTAGTCAATTATAAAATGATATGATATGGGAGAGATAACCTTGATTAAAACATTCATTCTCAACTCCTTTAGAAGATGGAGTGAGTAGTTGATTTATCAGAATGTCATTCTTGTATGTTTATGATTATTTTATGGTGGTGGTTTTCAGTTACTAGATGATGAAAGTAAACAAGTAAGTATTTGTTTTTTATTTTTCTATGTTCTGTTGGTTTTGCTTGGCCACGCTTGGTTATTGTTTAGAATTTTCGATTGTAACAATGTCTCTTTGTACAGTTAATGATATTTATTTACATATTTACTCACTCTAGGGTCATGATCAGAGTTCAACTCTTGCTCAACATTCTATTGAACTGACTCTACCCAATCATCATCCATTTCATAGAGATTTGCTCCGATATGCCAAGCTGATGGAGTGGCTAAAGAGTACAGATTATGCAAAATATGAGGGACTAACAAAGGTGTGGATTTGATGTCATTTATACTCACTTCATATAAAGTGTAGTCTTTTAGAATCAAAATGTCATGTATGGGAAAGTTGGAGATGGGTTAGGGGAAGGTCATGTGTTAAGTTCCCCAAATTTGAAATACTGTAGTATGTTCTTAGCAAAGCAGAAAATGATGGAGTTTCTTAGTGCTCATTAACCAGGGATAACATTTATTTTATTTACTTAGATAAAGAAGAAATAATTTTGAACTTCAGCATAAGATAGTATTAAGCCATACTGTAGCTTAAGGCACAATTCAGTTTTGTTAAATGCTCTGATTATTTCCTGAGTTTCTTTATATACCATATAGAAAGTGTGAAGACATGAGTGAGATATTTGCCCTGGAAGAATTTATAATCTGTTCTACAAAGAAAATACAAAATGCCTCTTTATTGAGCAAGTATTCCACTATTCCAGTTACCTGGGGCCTAACAAACAAGCTGTTACCTCTAAAGAGCCTTAAATCGGACTAGGAAGAATCATACATAAAACAATCAGCAAAAAATTAAGTACTAAACTGGAAATGAGTTTAAATATGCGGCAGTTTGGAGAAGGGAAATTCATGTCTGAAGCCGTGGGTGAAACATCATGGAAGATACTAGACTTCCATGATGTGGTTTTTTTCTTTTTTTTAGAGACATTTCACCAATCATAGCTCATTTTCACCAATCATAGCTCACTGCAGCCTCGAACTCCTGGGCTCAAGGGATACTCCTGCCTTAGCCTCCCAAGTAGTTAGACTCTATGGTCAATTGAGTTTTAAATAATGAGTGCAGTTAGATAAACCAGAAATAAGAGGGAGGGCATTCCAGGGATGGGGTGCAAGGTGTGCTGACAAAGCCAGGGAAAATATGCCCTTGTCTAGGATAACGAGGAGGTCATAAGAAAGGGGACATAAACTCTGGTAAAATAAATAATATTTAAAATTATAACTTGAAAAATACTTTTAAAAAATTTATCTTCCGAAGTATTTATATACATCTTATCTGGCTAGCTATTTCAGGTAAAGTTATTTTTGTTCCTCAGAATTAGTTTATTAAATGTTACGCAACTCTGCTGTTATATTTTGTTTTCTTTTCATTCAACAGAATTCTGATTTAGTAATATCTTGAGGAAAAATATTTACATTACTGGAATTCTTTGCCTTTTGGAGTTTTAGGAGGATTTAATATTTTGAATAATTAATCATAAATTATATCTCCTCAAGAGTTTTGTGCCAACAAGTGCTTTGTCCCCTAGTGAATATTCAAATAAGTAATCAATAAGCTTTTTGCCTAATTGTGTTCTCTGTATTATTGCCCTATCTTTATATATAATGCAGTACTCATGAATGTAATTTAAAGTGAAGAAACAAGACTATAGCCAACCTAGTGATGATTTATGGAATTATTCTCTGCTCAGAGTATATTTTTGATTGTCAATATTAGTGAGCTTTTTTGGTGAAATTGACTTTTTCCCAGGAATGTTACTTGATCCTGTGGTTTGAGCTTTTGACAAATTATGTGTTTTTACCCCATAAACTAACTTGGTTGCTGCAATGTTGCTAGAGACAGGAATTTCATAAAAAAAAAAGAAAAAGGAAGGAAGAAAGGAACGAAAGAAGAAAAGAAAGAAGGCAACAAACAAACCAGTATTTTTTTAGTGAGAAATATTTAATTAAATCCAATGAGCTATTTGCGCTTGGTTGGATCTACACAGCTCACACTTTTTGACAGGAACAGGAAAAATCTGTTCCAAATTCTTTAGGAATAATAATTATTAGCACTGCTCCCAGCTATACTTAGGCTAAATGTAAGCAAAACCCTGACTTTCGGTATACATAATTAGAGCCTGTGGAAAACAGAGGTAGCTCAACTGCCCAGATTCCTTCCTCCCCAGGACTGCTGCTCCTATCTGCAACTCTGGGATATGCAGGTAGGGCAATTAGTAGAGATGGTCCATCCTCCTTGGATAGGACCCAAGCTTTCCTCTTCTAATAACCTCCTGAGAATGATAGTCTTGAAGGTTACTCAGGTGTCTTCTCTCAACCTGAGTTCCACATTTGTAGAATTCATCTTACTATCTTTAGAAAAAGTAAAACATGGAGGTCTCTAGAAGACTCTATAGTTGGCACAAAATAAAATTGAAAAGACTGCTCAGGATAACAGTATTTAAACTCAAGATAGTTAAATGTTAAGCTAGGTGCTGTATACAAGGTGCTGAGAGGAATCTATATTTACAGTGAGGGCCATCTTTCAGTATTCGTTAAATGAATGAACCGATACAGTAATACCTATCTGTGGCCTTTGCCATCAGTAAGTTCTGTTGAGGACCAGAAAAAAGGTATCTGGTCATTTGAGTCCCATTGAAAAAGTGAGACAGCCCAATAAAATAGGAATTTGAAGGTAGATTTTAATTTATATGTGCTTTTAAAGTTGTGCGAAGATCATGGGAAAGAATTATTTGTGTAAGTTTTCTTATAGAGACTGTGGGAAGTGTATATGGCCTACAAATTTAAAAAGGGCAGAATCTATATTATCTATATTGGTCACAATACTATTTTATAGGGATATAATATAAAATAATTGAAGAAAAGCAGTGGTGAACTATGAGTCAATATACAAGTATTTACATAACATGTACCTTTTGAAAGGTTCACCTCATCCGTAAAGCAAGGTAAACCTGTTCTAAAAGCAGTTATATTAATTTGAAATAATGAAAGAAGTTAAAGTTTAGATTCTGTGATAAATTTAAAAGCTAGGTACAATTTTTCTGCTGTGGATTTATTTGAATTTAGTCAAACTCTTGTATGGCATTTAACTTAGGACTCAGAAAAATATATGATCTTCCACTGTTGAGGAACCCTTCTTGAGAGTGTAAGATGTTTTTATGTGATAAAAAGCAGATACGATGAAGAAATGAGTCTGTGTGCTAAATAATAGATGATTTTATTTAAGCAAGAATTATCAAATGTTTTAAGAAAATAAATTATTTAATTTTGAAAACTGTGAGGTATACTAATTAAATTCTCACTGAAAATAACCTATTTTGGGGTAATACCCCAAGCTGACAAAGGCTCAGTGAAACAAACTGTTCTCCTTATTGCCACTGATGCTGTTTATTATCAGTATAACCATTTTTAAAGCAACGTGGCAGTATGGAGGAAGAGTCATAAAGATTCCCATACTCTTTTTGACCTCATAATTCCACCTTTAAGAAATTATTCCAAGGAAACAAGTCATTAGAGATGAAATCTTACCGTAACATTGTCTATCTTAGCAAAACATTGAAACCACGTCTGTGTCCTATGTTAGGGATTTGGTTTACTAAATTATGGTACATCAACAAAACAGAATACTGTGCTGTCATTACAGCATGAGACTGGAGAAATCTGATTGCTCTGATTCAGATATCCTATATAATATGATTGCAATGATAATTAAAATATGCAAAAGATAATATAGAAAAGTGAAAATATAAGTGTGGTTATGTTTGACTTCATATTTTTATAAATTGTTATGATGCCTATTCAGTCAGAAAATAGCCTACTTCATAACTTATGAAATGCATCAAAGTTTTGGACCACAAAATTTAAATTAAGCACGAAGAATTTGGGGAGGTGAAAAATGGAAATTGTTATATGTGTTTTATTAATAAAAAGTGTGTCTTACTTATATTTTAAGAATTACATGGATTACTTATCCCGACTGTATGAAAGAGAAATTAAAGATTTCTTTGAAGTTGCAAAGATCAAGATGACTGGCACAACTAAAGAAAGCAAGAAGTTTGGTAAGCTTAGGCATGTCAGTTCATTGTCTTCCTATTAAAAATGATTTTATTTATGACAATTTTAAGACTTTTTAAGCAAGGTGGAAGAAGATATAGTAGAATTAATGAAAGAGGAGGTCTAATATATTGGCTTGGTTTATAGCTGTTTCACAGAACAAATATATATATCTGTAAATTTTTTTTACTAATTAGAATACAACAGGATGTGAATATTACAGCAATTGTGCTTTCATGCTATAATTAAAAAGATATATTCATAGGAAAGGCAGTTGGTGAGAAAAACAAAAGCAGTCAAGTAGAGCAAGTATTAGCCTGAGAGACAGATGTTGAGAGTTCAGTTTCTGATTCCCTGAAAGACCTTTTATAACAGCTGGGGGCAAGTCACTGATCTCTTAAGTCATTGCTCTCCACAGAGAAATGAAAGTGATTCCTGGCTTCTTACTTCTCACTGGCTGTTTTCAATCAAAAAGAAAGTTTGTTTTCTCCCCTACCTAGGGGCTATAAAACTCACCAAAATTTCTCCGGTGATTATACCTGATTTTTCTAAAGAGATGTTTTTGAAACGTGTTCATTTTTGTTGCTTCTAAATACTTGAAATGCACAAAATCGTAAAGAATAGCCAGTGAAAGTATCAAGTTATGAGGAAGGTGATTTGCCAATGCCACATTCTGCTCTTGCATGTACCCATCTCTGAAGTTCCTTTTGGATGGAGTTCTGTGCCTATTCAAGTCAAGACCTGGCCTTAAGTGGCTACATTGTGTACTCCTTAGTGTGTCTGCCTAGCTCCCCTTTAGAATAATGAGTTTAGCATTTGCTTGTTGAAAGGAGCCTATTCCCTAAGCAAGTTCAGTTCATCAGGAAACAATTGAAAATTGATAACACACATTTCCATTCTTTAGGCCGGGGTGACTGTCTTTAGTGGGTAATTATTTTGTAATTCACTGCTTTTTTTTTTTTAAATGCAACATTAATATATTGATTATACTAGTCCAGACATTTGAAACAGATTGAATTTGTGTGTAAATAAATATACGACACTTTGGTAAAGATACTGATACACTTGGGACAATAGGCTTTTGGAAACAGAAATGCTAACTCATCCTAAAGGTTAATTGTTCTTAAACAGCAGTGTGTTTATATCCTTGTTAATGTTTCACTGTGGATATGTTATGCTTTTTTTTTAGTAAACAGCCTATTATTAATGCAGTTACATGTTTAATGTTTTCATTAAGTATTTTTGTCACCACTTGTTATACCATTTTATTTTGAGAGAATTCTTCAGTATATGAAAAATGGAGGTAAAAGGGAAATATTTCTAAAATTATCTCATGAGTAGGCCATTAATCCCAGTATCATTATATAATAGTTTATCAAGTCTAAGATTCACATTAAGATAAATGAAATAATAAAAATATAACAAAGTGCAGTAGTATCTTAATGTTATCATTGCATAACCTGAAACCTAAATTTTTTCTTTGCTTACTCCTTGAGATGTTCTTAAATTATCTTGTTAAAAATATTTTTAATTCACATAATACAGATTTGGAAGCCACATTTATAATTTTAAAAGTGGTAAAATTACATCTCTTTTATGTACCTATTAAGTAGTAAGGAATAGGAGAGTAATTTATGACAACTGATGGCATAGAAAATTACAGTATCAATTATTTTGATATCAGCTACCAGAGAAGAAAAGCTAAACAATTCAGAAGATAAAAATAGTTTGGCTTATTTTTGAAGCTCTAACTTGTTAGTCCACATTTTAAAAATAAATTTCAAGTTAAATACAAATGACTTGAGAAGTTCTGAATAAGGTAAGAACATACAGTTTTTCAAAGATATCTTTTCAGTGTTTCAAATTAAATGAATTTTTAATAGGACAGATGGTCCCTAACTTACAATGGTTTGACTTAATGATTTTTTTTTGTCTTTACGATGGTGCGAAAGCCATACACATACAATAGAAATCATACTTCAGGTACCCAAACAACCATTCTGTTTTTCACTTTCAGTACAGTATTTAGTAAATTACATGAGATAGTAAATACTTTATTATAAACGAGGCTTTGTGTTAGATGATTTTGTCCAACTGCAGGCTAATATAAATGTTCTGAGCACATTTAAGGTAGGCTAGACTAAGCTATGATGTTTGGTGAGTTAGGTGTATTAAATGCACTTTCGATTTACAATATTTCCAATTTACAGTGGGTTTATGTAACCTCATTGTAAGTTGAGGATCGTCTGTAATTATAATTAAAATAGAAACCTTAAATTTTGGAACTATAACTTTTCAGTGAATCAAAATTAAGTAATTGTAAATGAAATTTAAATTTGTTTTCCTTTTTACTTGCTACTAAAATTCTGGTTCACAGATTCTGATAAGAATAGTCAGAATGAATGTATCTTAACAAAAGGAAACAGTATAGTTAATATAGTAATAGAGAATTAGTGGAATATTCTCTTTTTTGAACCTCTCTTGACTCAGGTTTTTAACATCTACTTAGTTCAAATAATTCAGAATATGTTAAAGTCCCAGGAAAGTATCTTTTCTTTTGATTAATATCTTTAGGTTCTATACAGCAACAGAATCCTTAATGCAACCAAAAAAAAAAAAAAAGTCTTTAGGTTCTGGTTTGTTTTTTTTTAAAGCCAGAGTCTCATTGTGTTGCCTGGCTATAGTACAGTCTGGGCTAGAATGCAGCGGTTTCATCATTGTTCACTGCAGCCTCAAACTCTGGGCTCCAGAGATCCTCCTGCCTTCGCTTCCCAAGTAGTTGGGACTATAGGCATGAGCTACTACACCTGGCTAATTTTTCTATTTTTTGTAGAGACCTGGTCTCACTCTTGCTCAGGCTGGTCTCAAACTCCTGGCCTCAGATGATCCTCCCACCTCTGCTTCCCAAAGCGCTAGAATTACAGGCGTGAGCCACCTCGCCTGGCCTAGGACCATTATTTATTTATTTATTTAAGACAGAGTCTCACTATGTTGCCTGGGCTACAGTGCCGCAGAATCAGCCTAACTCACAGCAACCTCAAACTCCTGGGCTCAAGGGATACTTCTGCCTCAGCCTCTCAGATAGCTGGGACTACCAGCATGCACCACCATGCCCGGCTAATTTTTTCTATTTTTAGTTATTTGTCTAATTTCTCTCTATTTTTAGTAGAGACTGGGTCTCGCTCTTGTTCAGGCTGGTCTCGAACTCCTGGGCTCAAGCAGTCCTCCCACTTCAGCCTCCCAGAGTGCTAAGATTATAGGCGTGAGCCACTGTATCCGGCCAACCATTTTTTATTAATAGGTTTCTTTTGATATTCTCAGAGGCATGGAATTTTTCCCCACAGGATTGATATTTTAGTGTTTTTTTTCTTTGTATTCTACAAATGTATTTAATGAAATGACAAAGGAAATTTAGTAATTATTTTTAAAATCATGTTTTTTCTTTCTACAGGTAAGATTATATATATCATATATGTGATATACATGAGATTTTAGCCCCTTAAGATATACATTTACACAATTTTTGCACTCCCTCCTATTTAATATTCCAAAATCTTGAAAATGGTGGGCCAAAATTATTTTATCATTCTTTCTTGACTAAACTAAAAGATCTTGTTGATTCCAAAGGGAGTCTTGAATACAAGGCTGAATTCAGGGATGGCTGAAAGATTAATTCAATAAGTATGTATTAATCACATATTATATAATAAACACTGTTTAAGTGCTGGGAATACAGCAGTGAACAAAAACCCTACCCTTAAGCTTATATTCTAATGGGAATTATTTAAAGTTATTCAACATTTTACCTGCATATTATTGCTTGTTGCTGATAAATGATATAGACTGTTTTTATGAGCCCAACATTATAGCTAATAGGGACTACTAGTAACTCTGTATTCTTTATTGGCTACTAAAAAACCAAAAAAAGCTATATGAAATGTTAGGCTTTGCTCTGGACCTGGTGCACATAGCATAGTGACACTTTAAGGCCACTAGAAAGTACTGCTCAGATCGGCTGGCATGATCCCTGGCTGCCACTTTAATGTCTAGCCTTGTTGTTTCATATTCCCTTAAGCTTTGGCTAGCCAAGGCTGGGAAGATACACATGTCACTGGTGTGACAAGTTGGTAGTTTATATTTGGGCTTTTGCCTTAAAATTTGGCAGGGATAGTGTGAATTGACACATTGTTCTCTGTTTTTAAGATATTTTTAGGTTATAAATTTATTTTTTAATTTTCTGCTTCATCCTTAGATTTCTTTCTTTGCCTTTCACATCAACTTCTAATTTAAGTTTAGAATGTTTCACAAAATGAGCTCTAAAATTGATCTAGTAAATATATAGAGAGAGCTTTTAGAATAAAAGAAATGCCAAATGACCCTAAAGGCGTTCAAATTCTTATATCTGTTCCCTTGCCTTTACCCTTCCATCCACACATCTCCTGATTGTTAGTATTATGATATATACCATTCATTCTGAGTGTTCACAAAGCCAGTTACTAAGTAACTCAGCTTGATAATTGGTTTTAATATTTAAATGATTTTAAAGCCCCTAATGTTTTTTATTAGATGCAGTATAAAATTATTTAGTACAGTGGAGAATCCCTTCAGGAGCTTTCAGGGAATACAAGATTGTTGATTCAAAATCTACAACTTTATTCTAATAAATTTCCACTGTATTAAATTGTTTACTTGAATTAATTTCTCAGGAAACCAAAACTTACAAATTCAGTCTTTTAAATCTAAGTGTGCCAGCTTATAAACTTAAAAAAAAAAAATTTTTAAGTGTGGGGTGGGGGTTACAAATAGAGATATTTTTACCTGAATATTTGAGTAAAAACAAGACATTATAAGTAAATTTTTTTCTCTCATAGAATTTCTCAAACAGCTGACCAACTAAACATGTGTTTGCCCCTCTCGTTACTTGATGTTCATGGTTCTTTGCATGTGTCTTTTAAACTAGAGCTTTAACTTCCTCTTGTGCATGGTTTGTGCCAATTGCAGTTGATTAACTTGTCTTTGTCTTTGATGCTTGCAACCTAATCCATCACAGCTACACTGCCTCGAAAAGAAAGTGCTGTCAAACAGGAAACAGAGAGTGAGTATGCTTAGTGTATTAGCAGGTATTCTCAATGCATGTTTGTTAAATGTCTAGAAATTAGTTATTTGTCTTGAAAAAAGTTAACACCAAGACTGTTGATTGCTCTGGATTGCCAGGTATTGGTGAAAGAAAACCAACATGATGGTAGTGGCATGGCTTTATCCAAGAAATATGTAATATAGTTAAAATTATTTGGCAAGTAGCAGAACTTCGTGTCAGAAATTTATGAAAAGACTTAACCATTATACTTCTGTTTTCAGGCTGTGCTTAGAAAATCTATAAAAATCCTTATAGATATGGTCAGATTTTACATTAATGAAGCCAAAGTTTGTCTTTAATTGTCCCTATTATGTCTTCATTTGTCCCTTCTGACCATTAGCAAATAGTAGCGTTAACTGAGAAATACTCAAGAAGAATGTCTTTAAAATGTTTTATATTGTTTATATTTAATTCTGAATTTAAAAATCACATTTTCTTCTAAAAATTGAATGCTGTAATCTCTTGGTGTATGTGGGATATTGTCCCACCATATGTTCTCATTTTTCCCCGTGTCTATGATGGATACCTAAATTCTGCCTAAAAACAGATGTCCCATATTAATATGGTTAGTGATATATATATTACATTTCAGTTGTATTTTAAATATAACAAGTTTTCAGGGTTTTTTTTTCTCTGTTTATTTTTTTAAGGACTATAATTAATCAGTTCACTTACTGGAAAAGCAGAGTTTCTGAGTTCAGCACATGTTAAGTTGAATATAATTGACTTTTTTTTTTGGTAGGGCAAAATAATCAAGTATGGGCAGTTTTCTCTGGTTCAACTTAATATATCGATTTAATGTGGGAGGCGAGTAACATCGGGATATTGCTATTTTCTTCCAAAACACAAGGAAGTCATATTAGCTAGTGTGGTAACACAGTACTCAGTGATCCTCATTCGTATTCCTGTCTTTTGAATGGGAAAGAAATCCTCACCTACTCTAGTCTAGAGATATCCCCAGGCAACTTTATGATCGTACTGGGCAGGACATAAATTATGTGACCTTTAAGGTCCCTTTCGGTGCTATTCCATGGATCTATGTAGTTTCGCTTCCCTTTATAAGACGCACAGAGTAGGACACAAATATTAATGAATGATGAGGACAGTGAACAACCTGTCCCATGTGATAGACTTGTGCACTAACTCCTGTGAGCCCTGCAACACCAAGCCAGTAGAAGACAGAGGAGACAGACCTGACTTATACTCTGGATCTTTTATTCGTGAAGATCACAACTTTCAAAGTTTTATTATTTCTTAGGTCTTCATGGAAGTTCAGGGAAATTAACTGGATCTACTTCTAGTCTAAATAAACTCAGTGTTCAGAGTTCAGGAAGTCGCAGATCTCAGTCATCTTCCTTGTTGGATATGGGAAATATGTCTGCCTCTGATCTCGATGTTGCCGACAGAACCAAGTTTGATAAGGTAAAATAAAATAACAAGTACTTCTTAAACATTTAACAGTAGTTTTCTTTTTCTAGCAGCAGTTTGTGATTGCTTTAAGTTCAAAGATTTGGACTCTTGGCTCTCTTAAATAAATATTAACCATGACTTACTTTGGCCAATTCCAAATGGAATCTGAAAAAAACCCTGCTACTCAAATGGC
The DNA here is from genome assembly GCA_008086735.1 of Cheirogaleus medius. Classification (NCBI taxonomy): domain Eukaryota; kingdom Metazoa; phylum Chordata; class Mammalia; order Primates; family Cheirogaleidae; genus Cheirogaleus; species Cheirogaleus medius. The sequence goes on from VBSM01003198.1 coordinate 6,971,636, forward strand.
AACTGAAATGTGAATTGTCAATTAAATAACATTAAAGCTTCATTAAAATACATTTGTTATACATCAAAGTGCTAGCATCTCAAATCTGAGTCGTTTGAGCAACTGCAAAGTAGAGAGAAAATAACAGCTCTTGTGAAGCAAATAATTTTTAAAAGCTTAACTTTGTGTTCCTCTTTCTAGATTTGAAGTGAATAACAGTGAGTTTTATTTTAGATATGTTCTATGGCCCTGTTCTGCATTGCCCTGTCAATGTTAGAAGGGTTTGTCTTTGGGATTCTATTGAGATTATAGATCCATGGGCCCTGCTGAAAAGAGAATTAAATTTGAAATGTTTTTTTAAGCATTTGGTGTAGTTCTTTGATTATAGGATCATTTTGATTTTCTTCAGATCTTTGAACAGGTACTGAGTGAACTGGAGCCCCTATGTCTGGCCGAACAGGACTTCATAAGTAAATTTTTCAAACTGCAGCAACATCAAAGTATGCCTGGAACTATGGTATGGCTCACTTTTATTTTGGCTAGTATTTATGACCTAATTAATATGTGGTCACAATTTCATTATCAGAACAGAAAAGAATTTATGATGTAAGAATTTTTAAAGCAATTTTCATGATACCACATGACAATAAAAACAGTGATAGTTGAAGTTTGGGTAGCTATTAATAATTTAATATTTCAGAATGTCGTAAACCTAAACGTTTTCTAAATTAGGTGAAAAAATGTATTCTTTAAAGCAATTTTAACATTTTAGTAGTTATCAAGAAAAAATATAATTCAAAAAAAAAAGATGATGTTTGTGTACACCACGGTATAGCAAAAAAAAGAAAGGAAAAGAAAGTGAGGCCTCAGATCTGAATCTGAATCTTTCTTATGGCTTTGTTACTAACTAGCTATGAGATCTTAAACTAATTACAGTTTTCTGTAAAGTGGCTATAATAATGCTTATTCAGCATGCCTTTCAGGTGGCATAAATGTAAGAGAATAAAATGAGAGATTTTCTAGAATATTTTGAGGAACTTTAAAACACAATGCAAATAAAGTCATTTTTATATTAAGATCATCTTAAAAATTTATGCCGCAAGATAACTAACATATAAAAAGCAGTCCTAAAATAAGTGAGAAATTCATTGTTATTTCAAATTGTTTGCTTATGTGTCAGCTTCTATAAGAATTTTTGATAGGATTTTTTAAATGCTCATGTTTTATTAAAATGATTGATGAGTTTTCCTTAATTTTTTAAGTTCTCTTTTGAAAGTTGTTTTGGGATGTTTTCTATTTTTTTGTTAACTTGCCTTCTCATTCTTATATCCCACCCTCCTCCCAGCCTCCCGCACCCTCCTTCCCCTCAACGTGCACACACACTAATGCAACTTCTCACCCCACAAAAATTCTCAGATAAAATCTAAGAACAAGGCATTTCATAAGCATTCTAAAATAACATACTAAGTTATATAGCTAGCTTTATCAGTAATCCACCCTTAAAAATCATCATTTTTTTACAACGTATTCTCTCCTAGGAATTAGAAGACTGAGCAGGCTTTTGCTATATAAACTAGTCATTGTTGGTCTTTTATCATGTAAAGTGCCTGAATAATTTTTGCAGACTGAAGCAGAGGACCTGGATGGAGGAACACCATCACGGCAACATAATTCTGGTGTGCCACTGCCTGTTTCATCTGAGTATGTGTTTGTTATTATCTATTGTTTATTCTGGAAAAAAAAAAATCAACTTTAAATTGACAGAGGAGTGCTGCTGTCAGTGTGTCCATTGTCTTATTGAACATTTTACTAGATTAAAATTGGTCCTATTATCTGGCTTTTCAACTCTTCTTTATTCCAGTAATCACAAAAAATGCAATCAGTTGTGATGTTTGCTGGTAGGAGATAGCCTTTGAATTGCAGTGTGTTTGTTAGAATTCACAAGGCACATTTCAGGACCCAGCTTTACAAATGACATAAAGCTAATGTGAGTGATAAAACTTAACTTTAGTAAAATATTTTGATATCGAACCTGCTATAGAATAATTAGTTTGCCATATTTGGACATTTGTAATTGAAATTTAATTGTGGTATTTTAGTCATTTTATATCTACTCAGTGGATTAAAGTTAAAGGTGAATTCACATGAAGCTTGTAATGACTTTCTACATTTTGTATGTTTTCTGAACAGGAAAGATATGATCCGCCAAATGATGACTAAAATATTTCGCTGCATTGAGCCAGAACTGAACAACCTAATTGCCTTAGGAGATAAAATTGATAGCTTCAACTCCCTTTACATGCTAGTCAAAATGAGTCATCATGTGTGGACTGCCCAAAATGTGGACCCTGCTTCCTTTCTAAGTACTACATTGGGAAATGTTTTGGTGACTGTCAAAAGGAATTTTGACAAATGCATTGTAAGTTTAAAAAAAAAAAAAAACACCTTAGAATCCTAATCACTGCAAAAAAATAAAAAGTAGGTAAATGTATTTAAATTAAGGGATCTCCAGCATTCTATTGAAGGTCTATTGTTGATGTCCCTCAAAGCCTTGAAGCAAGGTGTTGGCAGCAATCTATATGAACAGAGTTAGTCGGATGGCACTGTGCCAGCTTGTTTCCCTCCTATGCTGTGAATCTTGGCAAGTTCTGGAGTGAGTGACATAGTGGCAGCAGCTGCTTAGGAGATCCACCGGGTAACCGACATCTCAGTTCACTGATCAACAACCATTGATTTAATGAAACAATTGAAAGTATCACTGGATTTTTGTTGTTGTTCTTTTAATATATCCTAAAAAGAAAATTAATTTGATTGTTTAAATTAATTTTAATTAACAGTTTAGCTTTAATAATTATATTGTTTTAAGAATAAATTGTTTTTATAATAACTTTCAGCAATTATCATCTCACTCCTAATAGAAAAAAATTATTAGCAACTTTCTTATTACATTTTGGTGAGCTTGTTTATATGAATTGGACTGGGCCAGATCCTTAAAAAAAGTTTCGCTTTATTAATGTACTTACTATGTAAAAGTAGTTTTGCATCATCTGAATACTTCTACTATGTTAACCTCTAAGTTATATCCAGCTCTTAAATATCCATAGAATAATGAGAGATAAGATATTCAGGGCAATTAAAATGTATGTCGTTTTTTTTATACTTTTACAAAATAATATTTTTTGAGTCTTTGAAAGGTATAAAAGCAACCTACATCCACTGTAGAAAACTTAAATGTCACCTCAATAGGCTCAATCCTCCTTCCTACTAAATGATTTCACTTGGAATTTTTAAAACTATGAAATTTCACTATTTCAATTTTATCTTCCCTCCACCTCCTCCCCCTCCTTCTCCAGAAGTTATAATAAACCGGGAAAGTCTGACTGCAGGCTGATAGCCAAAAGGAAAAGGAAGAGAGTGTCAGAGGCTAAGATAATGAGTCCCGCATGACACAGTTGGAATACTAAATCGTATGGACACTATACATTTCCAGAATATAAAGGCTTAGTTGCTTATATCAGTACAATATAACTTCATACAGGCTCTCTCAACCCAGTGTAACATAGGATGTAGTGTCAGGTAGACGTAGCCGTGGGTTCAGATGAAGTGTGTAGCACACTGCCTGGCACAGAATAAGAGCTTACTGCTAACTCCTAGCTTGTCATGGTGGTGGTAGTGGTAGTGGTGGTATAGTAGTAATTAGTAATAGCTGATTAAAGAATGGTCATGTTACTCTCAAGACAGGGCAGTAGAGAAATAAAGTAACCTAGACAAAAGTATAAATTCACATTTTCTCCTAAATTGCATATCTCTCTAAAGGGACCTACCTTTTGCCACTAAAGAGAAGCATGTTTCCTTCTGCCTTTCATGCCTCTGTTTTATTTTCATTCAGGTCTTTTCATGGCATCTGGTAGATTACATGTGCTCAGTAAGTTGTATATTTTGGTATTTGGGACAAGAGCAGGACTTAGGGCATAAAGAAGTTGAAAAGGTAACGAATGTGTCTGTGAATATTGAGCAAAAAGCATGAACATCGGGTAGCTGCAGAAAATGGGACAGATAGCACCTGGCAGTTTCATATGGTGCCCAAGCCCAGAGTATCTCACGTTCCTCAAGGAAAAGAGCTAAGAAAGCGAGCCTCACCTGAACTAGAGCTAACATTAGAAAGTAACTTACACATCAAGTATTACCAAGCTGGATTCTGCAGTCTAGTACATTTCTTTTCTTTTTTTTTTTTTTTGAGACAGAGTCTCACTCTGCTGCCCAGGCTAGAGTGCCATGGCATCAGCCTAGCTCACAGCAACCTCCAACTCCTGGGCTCAAGCGATCCTCCTGCCTCAGCCTCCCGAATAGCTGGGACTACAGGCACGCGCCACCATGCCTGGCTAATTTTTTCTATATATTTTTAGTTGTCCAGCTAATTTCTTTCTATTTTTAGTAGAGACAGGGTCTCACTCTTGCTCAGGCTGGTTTCGAACTCCTAACCTTGAGCAATCCACCCACCTCTGCCTCCCAGAGTGGTAGGATTACAGGCGTGAGCCACTGGCCCTCTAGTACATTTCTTAACTGCATTTAGTTTACTTTTCTGGATTCCTCACACTATAGTGACATAGATATACACTCTTAAACTTTTGAGAGTCATATGATTTGGTTAGAAATTGGCCTAGACAAAGAATGGACAAGTAATATACTGATACACGGCTGTATCAAAGTTGTATTCTTAAACACTAATAGCCTCCCTGTCCTTCTGTGATGGCAATATTGGGCAACCAACTGGAAATAATATATACTCACAGCTTGAGAGAAACTTGGATGATTTTTGTCAGAATTTGTTCATAGTTGACTCTTTTCTTAAAGGAAAGTAATTTCAATTCTGGTCACAAAGCCAGAGAGGACAACTGTCAGTTAGAACATTTCCTATTAATGTTCAGATATGTTCAGACTACATTCTATATCCTGTACATTTAAATGCCCCACAAAACAAAAATCTGCATGTAGCTTAATAAGAACAATAGACCAGTATTCAGAAGTGAGTGCTTACTCTGTTCCAGTCACAAGTCCAAGTACTTTGCACACCCTCTCTCATCTATTCCTCACCCCTTCCATGTAATAGGTGCTTCGAGAAGTGAAGTTACTTTCCCCAAGTCAACAGTTAAAAAGTGATGGAGCTGGTATGCAAACCCAGATGGTCTGGTTCCAGCACGTGCAGTCTGACCACTATCTTCCTGCTGCATTCATCTTTATACCACACAGTTATCAATACTGATGAAGTGGAACATCAGTAAGGATAATATGAAATAGTTGACAGTACTCACAGGGCTTTCTTATATTAACGCCTGCAGCCTAGAGATAATTATTTTTCTAATCCATATGTCATAGTTATACCCCCAAAATATCAACACAATGAAATTTTAGGTAGAAGTTGAAATGACCCAACAGTATTTGGCAGTGTAATTCTTACCATCAGTAGATCTAGATCCCCTGAGAATTACATAGAACCATAATTGAATCCATGGATCTTTTTGAACCCAGATGTCTGGATTCTTGCCTATATGAAACATTTCTTTTTGCACTTTGTTATCATCATGCACAAGAATTTTGCTGAACTAGCTTAAAATAAGTAATATATAGAAAACTATATAATGCAAATCCATATAGAAATGCCTATCCTCCCTGTTCCTACACCCCAAAAATAGAGAACTGTCTATACAAGTAGAAATTTCAGAGTAATGAGAATTGGAAATGTCTGTGGTTCTCAACTTTGGCCACATAGGCCCCAGCCAGAAGTTACCTAGAGGGATCCTATGTGTACTCTGGTATCTGCTCTACTTTAACCCAAAATGAGCAATTGCCTTGTACTTATCTTTCATAAATAATAGAAATGTATATTGATTATTTTTACTTTGAACCACAGACTTGATGGTTCACAAGCCTTGACTGTATTTTGTTTTCAATAATTTGGTTTTTAAAAATTTTCTTAAATAAAACTTATTAGAAGAATTTTTTTGATCTGTAATATTAGTTTTTCTTAGTTATCCCTGTTGATTCATCTTCAATTAGTAGGCATCCAAAATGGTCTAGGTACTACACAGTGTCCTTCCTCTATAATATATATATTTGATTATTTAATTATATGTAGTTTCTAAGTTGCTTGGCTATTTCTCTCCCTTGCTTTCTACCTAACTTTAGAGTAACCAAATAAGGCAAATGGAAGAAGTAAAGATTTCAAAGAAGAGTAAAGTTGGAATTCTTCCATTTGTTGCTGAATTTGAAGAATTTGCTGGACTTGCAGAATCAATTTTTAAAAATGCTGAGCGTCGTGGAGACCTAGATAAAGCATACACCAAACTTATCAGAGGAGTGTTTGTTAATGGTAAGCTTTTATTATATCCTAAAGAATCTTTGTGGTTATTATTTTCATTATTTTTGATCTGTCCCCTCGGAAGTTGGGGACAGACATGGGCTTATCACTATGCAAAACTGAAAATCATTTTTTAAACACACAAAAAATGACCTTCCAGATTACAATTGCATTGTAACAAGGGTCTTCTGGAGATGGTGGGCAGTGATGTCTGTGTAACCTTAGGCCAATCAATTCAAAGTAGCTTTGCTTTATCTGATTCTAAAGTAATATATGCTCACTGTCTACCCCCCAAAACTCAGAAAACTGATTTAAAAAGTCGAGAAGAAAATAAAGATCATTTGTAATCTCATTGTGCAGAAATATTTAATTTTTATTCTTCCAAACTTTTCATTGTCACTCACTCTCTCTCTTACGTGTGTATTATGTGTATATGTGTGTTCTTTAATATAAAAAATTTATTATATGAGACACACTGTTTTGGAAGCTGCTGGACTCTATAATCCTGTGTCTTTCCTTGTGAATTAATTTAGATAATCATAATCATTTTCAATGATTACATAGTCTTTCATGTATCATCATCTACCGGATCTTCTATTAATAGCATTTAGTTTATTTATAGTTTATATATCTTTGTATACTTGTCAGATAATTTCCTTAAAGTAAATTACTAGAAATGCAATGATTGGATCAAAGGGTTTGTGTGTATCTCAAGGCTGTTGCCAAATTGCAAGATAGAAAGCTCGTACCCATTTAGTGCTATGAGCACTTGGTGAAAGTTTCCATTACATCTGTACCAGTGCTGGATATTACCAGGTGTTACCAACCTTATTATTCTGTATCAACCTCTAATAGGCTATAAATTATGTCACTATTTTAATTTGCATTTCATTGATTTTGTTTATGATATCTTTTACTTTACACGATTTTTCAAATTTTATGTCAAATTTATCCATCTTTCCTTTTATGGCTTCTACATTTGGGGCCCTTCTGAGAATGGTCACACTGTCACAAAATTATTATTTTTTAATTAGCAATATTTTCTTTAGTACTTAACGATTGTATTTATTTATTTGCTTTTTACATTTTAAGTACTTGAGCAATTTAGAATTGGCTGGAAGATTCGAAATAGGAATCTAAGTCCAGAAATGTGCATAAACTTACAAATGAAAAAAATTAATCATATAAATATATTTATAGCTAAATATGGTCATACGTATATCAGAGATGTTATTTTATTATTTTCTGTTTTGATTTTAGTGGAGAAAGTAGCAAACGAAAGCCAGAAGACCCCCAGGGACGTGGTTATGATGGAAAACTTTCACCATATTTTTGCAACTCTTTCTCGTTTGAAAATCTCATGTCTAGAAGCTGAAAAAAAAGAGGCCAAACAGAAATACACAGATCACCTTCAGTCTTATGTCATTTACTCCTTAGGACAACCTCTTGAAAAGCTAAATGTAAATATGTTTTCATTCAGTATTTTTTCCTGTTTTTTAACCTATATACATCTGTGTGCATGTGAATAATATGTAGACATTTATCTTAAATTTTCTCATGTATTGACACAAGGGGATAAAAAAGGAGGGACTCGGTTATTGAAGCTGCCTGTGCCAGACACTGCTAGATGCCCTATACTTATATCTTTTATCTATATATTATTTCTATATATTATTTATAGTCTGTTATAATGTTTTAATAATTTTATTATTAATAATATAATTCTGTTAATAATTAATATTTTTCTATGATCCAAACATTATTTCTTTTACTTCTTATAAACAATGATGTGAGCTAAGATAGTATTATCCCCATTGTACAAATGACGAAATCAAAAGTATATAAACTTGCCCGACGTTACAATAGCTTGTAAATAACAAAGCTGGGAGATGAACCTAGATTAGGCTTTTCCATTTTACCAACTGTTTCCCATTTCTTACTTCATAAATGGCCAATCTTTGTGGTTAGTTTAGGTGGAGATTCCCAAAACATTATCAAGATACAAGTAAAACCAAAAATTGTTCTGTACATTGCCTTTTCCTTTCCTTTCCTTTTCTTTCTGACTTGAGTCATTTACCAGAGCAAGTCTGATAATTAAAGTTAAGAAATGATGGTTTTAGAGAACTCTGAACATAGTGGAAGCTTAAATGAACCTTCTAACTAACTTTGTCCATAATATCATTAGTCATCTTTTATATGTTTTTAACTTGAAATTAGAGTCAAGTAAAGAATATGTAGCTGTTGTCAACAATTCAAAGAATTACTTAAAAGACATTTAATCAGATGTGGACCTAATTCCTTATAAAATTCAAGAATAGACAGATATTCTTTTAATCAGATAAGAGATGTCTTAGGCCTAAAGCCTACGTGATACTTAACAGCAAACTTAGAGGCATTCCCTTTGACAATTTAAAGCAGAAACATTGCTAGATCCTTTATTATTTAACATTGTTATTGAAGCTGTGGCCAGTGCAAGAAGACCTGAAACGTAAGTAAGAGATAGGAAAAGGAGATTCAAGATTATCATTGCCTGTATAGAATATGTTGAAATTATTGGTCTCTGATAAAGTGGCTGGATTCAAAATAAATTTAAAAACAAATATTTATTTCCTCTATGCCAGTAATAACCAATTAAAAGCCTATGTAGAAACAAAATTGTGGAAGCACATATGAAATTAATAGTCCCATGTACTTTTTCACATGTTAAAAGATAAACCTAAAATGTTAACAGTGGTTATCTGAGAGTTGTGAGAATAAGTGATTGTTATTTTATTCTTTATACTTTCACACCCTGATTTTTACACAGTGATCATATATATACTATTTTGTAATCAGATTTTTAAAAAATGCAAACAGTAATAAAAGCAGGTCTTAGCCATTGTTTCTTTTCATTTCCATGAAGCATTTCTTTGAAGGCGTTGAAGCTCGAGTAGCACAAGGTATAAGAGAGGAGGAAGTAAGTTACCAACTTGCATTTAACAAACAAGAACTTCGTAAAGTTATTAAAGAGTATCCTGGAAAAGAAGTCAAAAAAGGTCTGGATAACCTCTACAAGAAGGTTGACAAACACTTGTGTGAAGAGGAGAACTTACTTCAGGTATGCTTAGTTCTTTTGATAATCCCTGCTTAAAGATCCTTACATATATTGCTTTTCTCTAAATATTTCTCTAAAAATACTGTACACATCTAGAGCAGGAAGAAAGTTCCATAAAGTACAGACCAGATTAATGAATTGTAAGGAAGAAAGAAATAATATTTATATAAACTTACATGGCTGTTGCTACTTATTTTGCATTTCTATTATTTTATGGTGCGGCATAAAGTTTGTTTTTCTTTTATTTGTTTGTTTGATTGGTTAAGTGTTTGGAGTTAGAAATGGGTTCATAATCTGCATCCAGATTAAGCTACATGACTTCGGGCAAGTTATTGAACCTCTCTGAGCCTCAGTTTCCTTATTTGAAAAGCAGAAACGATACCTCTCTCATATAGTAGGCACTATTGTTACCGTCATTGTCATTTTATAGATAAGAAAATCAAAGCTTAGAGAGGTGGAGTAAGAAGACTAAGGTCCCATAACTAATGTGGTAGTGGAGCCAGATTTAAACCCTGAGTTAAGCCATTACTCTTTATAAACCATACTGAAAGGCTCATAGAGAAGTGAAAATAATTCTGATGTCAAGATCACAGAAGGTTTCCTGAAGGAAACTCATTAATTGTATTAACCTCTGAAAGCCAGATAGTATTTTTTTTTTTTTTTTTTTTTTAGAGATGGGGTCTCGCTCTTGGTCAGGCTGGTTTCGAACTCCTGACCTTGAGCTATCCACCCGCCTCGGCCTCCCAGAGTGCTAGGATTACAGGCGTGAGCCACCGCGCCCGGCCTGAAAGCCAGATAGTATTTTAACAGGTCAAGTGGAATTGGGGGGAAATGGTATTCTAGGTGTAAGAAACAGCATGAGCTAAACAGTGAAAAGCAAAAAGCGCAGTACTGTTAGGGAATGGTGATTGGTTTTGATAGGAATTTGGGATTTATGAGATTTAGGGTTTACAAGAAAAAATCCTGAAAGAATACATTCCCTCAGCTGTCAAGCAGGGATGATGATCATAATACCCACCTTCATCAGGTCGGCGTGAGACTTAAGTAGGGTAACACATGCATAAGCCACTGTGCACGGTGCTGATGTGCAGTAAGCTGTAATCTGGTAATATCAGCTATTATGTCATTGTGTGTGTCATAGTCTGTCTTGACAATTGTCTACATATTAGGCTCTACTGCTAGATTATAAATCACTTGATTGCAGAAAGTAGGTCGGACTCATTTTGATGTCCTCCATGGCGTTGAACAATGTTTTACATCATTAATTTTAGATAAAGAAAACTTTAAATTTTATCAGAAGTGAAATTAAAGCATTAACTGTTGCACTTCATTTAATCAGTAGTCTTGGTTCCATCCATAATTGTATATATCTGTATCTGTGTTAGATGTTGGAGTATATATACTAATAGCTAAAATGCAATCAGTGCTTACTTGTGTCGAATGCTATTCTAAGCACTTTATGTACATTCACTTATTTAATCCTCACAAAAAACTTAAGAGGAAGATATTATTACTCTGGTTTGTTGATAAGGAACTTAAGGTACAGGGCAGTGATATCATATACTGGTGGTCACAAATCTTGGAAGTAAAAGGAGCTAGGATAAAGGCCAGGTGCAGTGGCTCACGCCTGTAATCCCACTGCTTTGGGAGGCCAAGATGGGAAGATCACTTGAGGCCAAGTGTTTGAGACTAGCCTGGGCAATATAGTGAGACCCTGTCTCTACAAAAAATTTTTTTTCTGAAAAGGAGCTAGGATTCTGGCTTAAGAATGCATGTTCTTAACTACTATACTATACCAAATTCTTAAAATATGTCTTGACATTATTTCTACATATGTGATTATATATTAGTATTATTTCCATTCATAGTTTAATGACTTTTCTTTTTTATAATAGGTGGTGTGGCACTCCATGCAAGATGAATTTATACGCCAGTACAAGCACTTTGAAGGTTTGATAGCTCGCTGTTACCCTGGCTCTGGTGTTACAATGGAATTCACTATTCAGGACATTCTGGATTATTGTTCCAGCATTGCACAGTCCCACTAAACCTTGTGAAAGAAGAAAAGATAAATGAATAAAGCACACCAGACGCTATACCAAAATACCAAGCAACTGCTTTGAGAATGCATACTTAAAATTTTATGTATTACTAAATGTCAGATAAATGGGTAGTGCCATACTACAAATATTTAAGTGCAAAAGTACAACCTATGTGCAGTTTTATTTGCTCAATAGGTTGTGTATTAAAGCATTTATCTCATCATAAAATGCTATTAGCATTTTTAAGTGACTGAACAGGAAATTTTCCTTTATTGCTTGGTTTCTTATGTTTCAGAGTGGTTATCCTGGGAGTAATGCATTGGGAAGTTCTTCAGCTTTCACTACTTCTTACAAATCATGTAACTACTAAAATATTTTACAGAATTTTTTTTTCCACTAACAGGTGTGTATATAGATAAGGGAGCTAATGTGATGATCAGTTGTAAGCTTAGATTTTGAGGATTATGTGACTCTGTGTACTAATAAATGTGAAATAAAGAAATTTTCAAAAAAGTTGACATTTGATAATATTTTAAGTCTGTTATATGCTATCTTCTATATAAAAGCAAGTTGTTACAAAATCCATATACAAAAATTAATTACAAGTTTATATACCATAAAACACTTAAAAGTGTTATAATAAGAAAAGTAATGAGATAATAAAAATAAAGCTCTTTATGATACTATCAAAGATATTTAGTATTTAGGACTAAATCTAATAAAAGATGTGCTTTCGTGTCCCCCCAAATTTTATATGTTGAAGCCCTAACCCTCCATATGACTGTATTGGAGATAGGGCCTTTAGGGAGGCGATAAAGATTAAATGAGGTTACGAGGGAGGAGTCCCGATCCAATAGACCTGGTGCCCTTATATAAAGAGGAAGAAACACCAGAGCGCTCTCACTCTCTCTCTGCCATGTGAGGACACAGTGAGAAGGCAGCTGTCCGCAAGCCAGGAAGATGGCCTTCACCAGAACCTGACTATAGTGATAACCCTGATCTCAGACTTCCAGCTTCCGAAACTGTGAGAAAATAAATTGCTTAAGCAACCTAGTCTATGGTATTCTTTTATGGCAGCCCAAGCTGAGTAATATAAGATGTATAAGGCCTTTATGGAAAAATCATAAAACTATAGAAAGATAATAAAGAAGGCCTAAAAAAGTGGAGGAATATTTCATGTTTCCAGAACTTGTCGTTTTTTGATGAAAGTGAAATGACAATCCACAAATTGAGAGAATATAACTGCAATACATGTAACAAAGCAATTAGTATTCAAAACTTATTTAAAAACTCCTTAAAATGAGTTTAAAAATGGACTGGGCATGGTGGCTCACACTTGTAATCCCAGCATTTTGGAAGGCTCAGGCAGGAGGATTCCTTGAGCCCAGGAGTTTAAGGCCAGCCTGGGCAATATAGTGAAACCCCATCTCTACAAAACATTTAAAAATTAGCCAGATGCGGTGGTATGTGCCTATAGTCCCACCTACTCAGAGTGAGATTCTGTCTCTTTGAAAAAAAAAAATAGATAAAAGGGCCAAAAAAAAAAATTATTTAGGCATTTTACAGAGTATAATCATCAGTAGCAATGGCTCTAGCCATTTGCAATTAAAATTAGAAGGTGAGATGCAGAAGCAGACACTATTATATTAATAGATGATAGGACCAGCATTTTGTTTTAGTAGTTTTATAAACTTGATTTTATTACTCAAGAGAAGTAACAAGTTACTGTTTTTCTGCTGAATGGACCAGCACATTAATTTTAAAGTCATGTGCCATTAATACTTAAGGACTAAGTAGAGAATGGAAGACATATACTTGTTGGGGAAGAAAAGACAAACTAAAAGTCTTACTGGGTTAATATACAAATGCCCTGGTGAGCTTTCTGAAGTGAGAGGTATTAATTTGGTTTCTTGTGTCCAATATGAGGAGAAAGGTAGGAGGATTATACCGAGGGATCAAAGAAAATTGTAGATCACCGGATGATATGTCTGCTTTAATAACAAATATGTAAAAATAACATGTATATAAACAGAGTGTACCTGCAGTCATTTAAAACTTTAAAAGATTGTGCTTAATTTCTTTAATGATTGTATGTTACTATTAATCAGGAGTTTCTATTTAACTTCCATTGCATAATGGACTATATATTAATAGGATAAAAAAAAAGACGTCCCCAAACTTTTAAACTTATTTTCTGGGTAACTTTAGGCAAATTATTTAACATTTTGGGTTTTGAGAAGCACAGTCATGATCCTTTTGTGTTTTGTAGATATAATTACATAATAATTTGTGCAGAAAAGTTTGAGGGTTCTTTTGAAGAAATTTTATGTTGTTTCATTAGAATTTAACATGTCTGGCATTTGTTATCTTTTGGAAGAGATCTTTTTCCTGCTAGTTTTTCTGGACCAGCCATTCTTATTAGTTTATGCCCCAGGCTTTGCCAAGTTGCAACTAAGCCAATATCGATTACTCTGCAACTACTTTGAAATCAGCATTGACCAGTCAATATTATAGCACTTAAGGAAGAAGACCTTTCTAAAAGGATTTTAAAGTACTGGAATAATACAACATTTAATCCCCAATACCACATGCTGTCATAAAAAAGTTAGTAGGCCCTAATATTTAATGTGAATAAAAATAATCTTGAAGTAGTATTCAAATTTACTTATGATAGCTTCACTTGGAATTTATAAACGAAGTTTACTTTAACTCTAGCTATAAATTGTACTACTTCCAACCTCTGCTCATAAAAATTCATATTGATATTTGTTTATTCAGGGGGAGTAATCTGCTATTATATGATTCATCAAACCATAAAATGCATTGCAATGAACAGGTCTCTGAACAGAAGCGAGGAGGACAGTTAATGTGAGTATAATACACTGAATACTTTGACTTTTAGCAATGAAGCCTGAAGTGGTGTTCCTCTAGGGCATCACTCTAAGAATTGTGATTTCTCTGTTTATTCTCGGGGTCCCTTGTCTTTTTGGACATACACAGTTTCTTTTTCTGCCTGAAAAATTATGTTGCTCTTCACCAGGAAGTATAAAATGTATCAAATTACTCTAGAAATGAGTTGAATTGTCTCTCATTCTATATCACACTAGAATCATTCTGGATCCCAGTGGAATATCCATCACAAGGATTGGCCTATGACTAAAGTAGCTGGACCAACCAGACCCTCTGCCTCTCCGCCAGGCATCTGACTCTTGAGCAGTGGCCTGACTCATCCCAGTGGTCACACCAAGAGCCTGTTCATAAATGTATTCTATAAAGACTCCCAGAGTTGTCCTGGTTTCTATCCCTCCCAAGGTCAGACGGTTCTGTTTTCCTTCAATTCTGTGAATTGCCCAATATTCTTCCCACATTGGGGTGAGGGGTGGCAGGGAGCACTTAAGTTAGCTGAAGTTAGTTTCTGTAGTTTGCAACCAGAGATCCCCCATTGATGCAAGCACAAAAACATATATACACAAAATCAAATAAGCTATATAGGACAATACAGTCAATGATAGATGCCAAGTGAATAATACAGACAGTAAGTGTGGTGATAGCTCAAAGGAGCCAGATACATCTATGGTCTGATAAAATCAAGAAAGGTTTTATAAAGGAAGTGGGACTGGGCACAGTGGTTCATGCCTGTAATCCTAGCACTTTGGGAGGCTGAGGTGGGAGGATCACTTGAGCCCAGGAGTTTGAGGCCGCAATGGGCTATGATCATGTCACTGTACTCCAGCCTGGGCGACTGAGTCTCTAAAATTAAAATAAATAAAGTAATAAAATAGATCACACAGACTTCCTTGTTTATCCCCTTTTGTCCTAGTTACTTTAGCTGTATAGTAACCCAAAATTGGGATGGGGAAAAATAACCATTTTTATGCTCATGGATTCCATGGGTAAGGATTCAGACACAGCAGAGATAGCTTGTCTTTGCTCCATGATGCCTGGAGCTCTAGTGGGTGTAACTCACAGGTTGGCGGCTCCAATCATCTGAAGATTCCTTCTCTTACGTGACTTGCTGTTGACAGGGAACTTCGGGACCTCTCCACGTGGGCCCCTCCAGGTGGTTTCTCTGTAAAGACTTGTTTGGACTCCGTCACAGCCTAGTGGCTGGGTTCCCAGGGAGGCGGGGGGTGGAGAGAGAGAAAGAGAGGGAGAATGATTATAACCTACCTACAAAAGTCACATAACTTCACTTCTGCCATACTCTGTTGGTCAGAGAAGTGACAAGCCTCTTGCCTAGACTCAAATTTTGAGGGAACATAGATCCCTCAGTGGAGAGCGTCAGCCACTTTGTAAGAAGAGCGTGTGGATGGGGTATATACCGGGGCAGCTATCTTTGGAACATTCCATCTGCTACACCTTTCGGTGGCTTCCCGTTGCTCTAGAAAAGCAAGTCTGGATCCCCCCCTTCCTCTCCAAACTCATCTCCTGCCTCTCCCCCTCGCTTGCCTTACTCCAATCACACTTGCCTTTTTTCTGTTCCATGAACCCACTGAACCAAACTCTCTTCTTCTACCTGAAATACCCTGACCCCAGAGCTCTGTACGTCTGCTTCCCTGTCATCACGAGGTCTTAGTGCACACACTGCTCCTCGGAGATGCCTTTCCTGACCCCCCCATCTACAGCAGTTCCCCAGCCTTCCAGTACTCTATCTCACGTGAACCTGTATCGTTTTTTCATATCACCTATCGTAACCTCGAATTCGATTATTCACTCATTTGTTTACTCACCTACTTTCTGTCTCCCACCCACACTCCCCACAAGAAGGTAAACTCTCTGAGGGCAGGGTCTCACCCGTCCTGGTCACCTCCCTCTCTGCAGAGCCCGGAACAGCGAGACCTGACTCACAGTAGGTGCTCAGCACGTATTTGTTGAGTGAATAAGAAAGGATGATGTTTATTCTGAGCCTGAAAAGACAAGCTAGTGGGAGTTTTAAAAAGCAGCTTTATTGAGCTATCATTCACATATAGTACAGTTCATCCAATTAAAGTTCTATGGCTTTGAGTATATTCACACGGTTGTGTGACCAACACCACTAGTTCCATAACATTTTCATCACCCCAAAAAGAAACCCCGTGCCCCATTGGGTCTCCATTCCCCACCAACCCTTAGTAACCATTAATCTGTCTCTATATATGGATTTACCAATTATGGACATTGATTCCATAAATGGAATCATAGAATATGATTGGCTTCTTTCACTTAGCATAATATTTTCAAGGTTCATCCATGTCGTAGCATGGATCACAGATTCTTTTTTATTGCCAAATGATAGTCCATTTTGTGGACATATCGCATTTTAATCATCCATTCATCCCTTAATAGGCATTTGGATTGTTTTCACTTTTTAGCTATTGTGAATTATGCTGCTGTAAACATTTGTGCACATTTTTGTGTGAACATTATTATTTCTCATGAGTATATATCTAGGAAAGGAATCACTGGGTCATATGGTAACACTATGTTTAACTTTTTGAGGAACCACTGAACTGTTTTACAAAGTGGCTGCACTATTTTACATTCCACCAGCAATGTATGAGGGTTCCAATTTCTCCACATCCTTGCCAACACTTGTTATTATCTGTCTTTTGGATTGTGGCCATTCTAGGGGATGGGGTGTCTTTCCCCTGTTTTATAATATTGTTTGTAACACAAAAGATTTTATTTTTGATAATGTCCTATTTATTTTTTTCTTTTAAGAGCTTATGCTTTTGGTGTTGTGTCTAAGAAACCATTGCCTAACAAGCAAGTGTTTTTCCAATTCAGAGAAATTAGGCAGGGGAGAGATTTAACAAGGGGGAGAGAGCCAGGTGAGGGAAGGCTTGGCAGTATGCAGTGCCCAGAACATGCAGGATTTGCACACAGAGGAGGGGTGGAGACTTGGGAGTCATTACCATTGGGACAGTGGCTGAATTCACAGAACTCTATTCAATTGCCCAGTGTCCTAAGAAGGGGAAAGTTCTGAGGCTGGAACACCGCAGAGCACCAACATTTAGAGAGAATACGGAGCTTACAACAGAGGTTGACCAGGAGTGGCCAAAGAAGTAAGAGGAAGTCTGGAAAGACTGTGTCACAGGGACCAAGAGGAGAGGATGTTCAGAAAGAAAGATGTGATCAACAGTGTCCAATAGTGGCTCAATAAGACAAGGACAGAAAGAGTCCATTGAAGTTGGCATTTGGTTGATCATTACTGACCTTGGTCAAGGCATGTCAGTGCTTCAGTAGCAGAGAGAAAGCCTGATTGTGATAGAATTAAGCACAAAGATGCATAGAAAATTTTATTGTATAAAGAAACTACTGTTTCTAAAAGCTTTATAATGAAGAAAATAAGAATAGTGACCCAGACAGGTACCCAGGGTTGAAGCCAGGATTTTAATAATAAAATCATCTTAAGCTTGTGTATTTGTCAGAGTTCAGTGAGGGAAATGAAAAGCATTCTAGGTATTTGAAAAATAATTTAATTCATGAAATTATGTGCTTACAAAATCAGTAGAAGGGCTGGAGGGCCAGAAGTCAAAGGGCCATCATTGAACTTTTTGGCTTCAAGATCACATCACTATTGGCCGGGTGTGGTGGCTCACGCCTGTAATCCTAGCACTCTGGGAG
>VBSM01003198.1:6989814-7006598 GCA_008086735.1 Cheirogaleus medius
AGGATCGCTTGAGCCCAGGAGCTTGAGGTTGCTGTGAGCTAGGCTGACACCATGACACAGCTCCCACCACTGCTACCACCATAGCTGCACCACCACAGCCTCCCTATTCCACGTGGGAGACAGACTGGAGAAAGACAGGTGCTGGTTTAGATGACTATGGATGTGAAAGCAGGAAGTGGAGGCTTGCTCCTTCCAGCAGCAACCCAAACATATACTGGTTAGAAACAGAGCCCTTGTTTCCAAATGACTAGTTGTTTGTAATGAACCTAGAGCACCACGTCCCAAGCACTGCAGTCAGAATGTATTATCTAGTTGAATTCTCACAAGGATGTCAACTGCCCACTTGAGCTGTTCTCCAGGGTCACATTGTTAAGAAGTGATGGAGCCACAATTCAAAGCCAGGCCTGCCTGGCTTCAGGTGTGTTTCCCTGGCAGTCACCAAGCAGAGATGTTTGCCACCTGCCCACTTGGGACAAAGCGGAGAAGAAGGACTTTTCCCCTCAACAGACCTTCCAAGTAATTAATTTAGAACCTTCCAAAATGGCTTGGGAAAGAGCCCCATTCACCAATCCTGGAAACTAGATGTAAACTGGATCCTGTTTCTTATTTATATGCCAATAATCTATTCACTAGACTAGCATATCTTGTCCCCATTTTAATCAGCCTGTCAAAGTTATGTCTTCTTTAATTTAAAAAAAGAAGCATATACTACCTTTTAAGACATTGACAAATCCAATTGATCAATCACTAGTGCATTCCATTTTACTCTCGCACATTAGACAGCAGAGGCTGTATTGGCTATACTTTATATAATCCATCAAAAATAAAATAAGCCATGAATGCTTTGGACATTGCTGCTATGGTATCAGATAGTCAGATTAAAAACACGAAAGCCTTGATGAAATGCCTTGTCATCATCCAATCGCCTCATTCTATTATGCAGTGTAAGGTCACTTATGTATGAAGCATTTATATAGGAACAGTTAAAAGGAAACTGTAAATAAAGCCCTCATAATTTAATCTCTTTTTTATATTAATCAGAGGCAATCTTTTTGAAAAAGCTCAAAAATAACTAAGCATCTTAACAAGGTTGTGTAACAGTACATTTTTAAAAGATATTTAGTTTGCTTTATATTACTATAGTTTACTATATATTGATAATTTTATTCATTAATTATTCAATAATTTCTTCATTCATCAAACATTTATTGATAGCCTATGTGGCTATAGAGACAGGGTTACTAACTTCCAAAAGCTCACTGTGTCATGGGGAAGATGGACGAGTAAAAAGATAAAACCAAAAGGCTCAAAGTCTTCATCTTTAGGGAAAAGAATAAAATAGGAGCCAGGACAAGGAAAATGTTCCAAGTTAAGTAGGGACTTTCACTAAGTGTGGTGACACATATCTGTAATCCCAGCTTGGGAGGCTGAGGCAAGAGGATCCCTTGAGCCCAGGAGTCCAGCCTGGGCAACATAGCGAGACCCTGTCTCTAAAAAATAATCATAATAAATAAATTTGGACTTTCACTTTGTAATCTTAACACTTGTACATTGTTTGAATTGCTCTATAAGCTACGAATTGATAATTTTGATATATGATAAAATATAAATGTTTATGAGGTTAATATCTTGGAAATTATTCACCTGATTTTTCTCTTTTGCTTTTTCTAGCATATATTTTTCCTAGTTGGCCCAAGACACTAACCAGTCTCAGATGGAGATTCAGTGATTTGTTATCGAATGACAATACTTACTGCTTACTGTGTGCTAGTCACTGTTCTAAGCAATTTACATGTAATGTCAAGAAAAAGATAGAATTAATATTCAGCTTCTGACCTTCAAAATAAGATTATGCAACCAAACATAGCCTCTAAAAATAGGCTATTTGATCGGGAGAGGACTTTCCAAATTCTTTTATTCACCTTCATCCCCTCTCTATTAGAAACCAAGTGTATTAATTAGGGTTCTCCAGAGAAAGAGAACCAATAGGTTTTATATATATATATATATGTTGGCTCATGTGATTACAGAGGCTGAGAATTCCCACCATCTGCCATCTGCAAGCTGGAGAACAGGAAAGCTGATGGTATAATTCAATCTGAGTCTGGAGGCCCCAGAACTAGGCACTCTGATGTCCAAGGGCAGGAGACATACTACTCTATTTCAGGGTATAGCCATGGCAGAATAATGCTTTTACACATTATTGAATTTTTTCTCTTTTACCTCGATAGCCTCTCCACCTGGCTCCAACCCCAGCCCCAGATAAACAGGATGGAAAATTTGGGCTTTTAAGTAAAACAAAAAGCCAGAAATTGAGGGAGGGAAGAAGAAAGAAAAAGAAGGGAGAAAGGGAAGGAAGGAAGGAGGAGAAGTGCTGAGGTTGAGAAACCTTGATCTAGATCATTTAAAAAAATATCCATTTTAAAGGCTTCGTTCTACCATTTGATCCAGCATTCCCATTACTGGGCATCTACCCAAAAGAACAAAAGTCACTCTATGAAAAAGACACCTGCACTCTAATGTTTATAGCAGCACAGTTCACAATTGCAAAGTTGTGGAAACAACCCAGGTGCCCAATACATGGGTGGATTAACAAATACATGAGTGGATTAACAAAATATGGTATATGTATACCATGGAGTACTATTCAGCTTTAAGAAACAATGGTGATATAGCACCTCTTGTATTTTCCTGGATAGAGCTGGAACCCATTCTACTAAGTGAAGTATCTCAAGAATGGAAAAACAAGCACCACATGTACTCACCAGCAAATTGGTATTAACGGATCAACACCTAAGTGGACATATAGGAATAACATTTATCGGGTGTCGGGCGGGTGGGAGGGAGGAGGAGGGGATGGGTATATACAAACATAATGAGTAAGATGTGCAACATTTGGGGGATGGTCACGCTTGAAGCTCCTGCCTTGAGGGGGGAGGGGGGCATGGGCAGTATACATAACCTTAATATTTGTACCCCCATAATATGCTAAATTTAAAAAAAAGCTTCATAAGATTCATTTCATCTGGAGAGAATTCATGTTTTGACTGTTTTGTTAGCTATCTTTGTTAGCATAAGATTTCTTCATTGTTTTGGCACTTGGGTTTGCAGGTTCATTTTCAGTGAAAGGTTATTCCTTTTTTTCTGTACATCTGGCTCTCCTTCCTCCCTATTATGATTGCTACAGTCAAGAACTAAGTCTCACCAGGGCATTTAGGGGCTCCTGTCCCATAGTGATATTGGAATCCTGTAGGACCCAGACAGCAGGCTCAGTTTCTGTTGTAAGACCATTTCTGTTTCTTCCTGCCTCCCTATCTCTGCAGTTTGCTCAAAGCCCTAGGACCTGGGTGGTGAGCAGCAACAGTTGTGTTTTGTTGTGTTTCCCCTTCCCCTGCTCCTTTGTATGCCAGGGACACTGACCTCAGGCTTTGGAGGTCCGCAGTGAGCCTGACTCTGGTCTTCCACATTAATGGAGCAAAGCTCACCCATGGCTTTGGTCTTAGTCACATTTTTGCATTTCTTTTTGGGGTTTTATTTTTACATTTACTAATTGCTATGTGTTTGGGGCACAGGGAAGCCAAAGAGTCATCTTGACTGGACAGCTGTGCAGTACGATATTAATCTATTAATCTAATTTACGGCTACCTCTTTTCAAAATAGATTATTTGTTGTTAACAAACCAAGTGTTTAATTGTACATGTGAAAGATGCTGTACAAAAGCCATCTACGGAACTCAGCTCATTGCCTCCTGGAAATTGTAGAAAACAACTCATTAAGGCATGAGAAAGCAGAGGAGGTACACCAAATGGAAATGTTAAATCAATATATGAATTACGTTCACAACCCACAGATCAGTTACATGGTATACAGAGAGTAAATACATTTTCCAAGTGGAAGGCCTAGCTGGAAGGGAGAGAAGTAAACACGGAAGAATGGAGCTCCTCTCTGATCGTCAAAAGTTTTCAAGGGAGAAATGGAATTCTAGAATTTGACTGTGTGTTTTCCATCTGTGAGCAGACTCTCTATTACACAGTTTATTTTAATTTAATGCCATTCACAAATGTTTATTGTGGCAGGTGCTAGAGACGTAGCTGAGTAAAATAATCTCTGACTCAAGGAATTCACAGTCGGGGGCGGCAGAGAGAGACATAAACAAGTGATTATGTTTTGATGGATGAATTCTATTCGACGGTTCTACACGCAGCCTCAGGGGAACAGGAATACGGCTGTGGGGGGGCAGGTAACTATCTTTGGCGGTTGTCAGGGAAGGTTGCACAGACAACGCGATGTCTGCGCTGGGGGTTACATCACCTTGCAGGTGAAAGCCAACCCACTGCAGGGACCCGGACTGGGGCAGCGTTTTCACCCCGCACAATGCGCGACCCAGCCCCCGGCTGATGGGATGCCAGCTCCGGCGCCCGCTTGAGGTTCGGGGTTCGCTGTCCGCGGCCGCCGGCCGCCAGGGGGCGCCGTGGCTTCGCGCCGTCGGGGCCGTTGCGTTTCCGGGCACCGGGGCCCAGCGCCGCCCTCGCCGCCGGGCGCGCCTCCGCTGCGCGTAGCGCCGAGCCTTGTCCGCCGCTCCCGTTACCGGGGCAACGGCGGCGCCTCCTCCGTGCCGGCCCCGATAGTCTCTCCGCGCCATTTTCAAACTGCTCTACCTAGCTCCAGAGCCGGTGGCTGGGCGGAAGGAGCCGGCGAGGGAGGCGAGTCCCGGGGGCGATGCGGCTGCAGGCGGAGGGAGCGGCAGCCGGAGCTGGCGGTGAGTCCGGGCGCGGGGGCGGGCGGGGCCGGCGGGGCCGCGGCGTCGCCGTCGCCTTCGTCTTCCGGCGGACCCCGCGGACCGGGCCCGGGCGCTGCCGGGAGGCCGCGCGGCCGCGGGAGGAAGTGGGGCCGAACCGGGGCTGGGGCGGGGGCTGGGGCGGGACGCGGCGACTCCCCATCGGCCCGGCTTCCCGCGACACCCGACCCTAAAGTTGCAAACCCGAAATCGGTCGGGGACAGCGTGAGCCCAGCTGGTCACCGGGCGTCTGTGTGGACCGTGCAGACCAGCCTGCTGTTGACTGGTGGATTGATTTAAAAATTAAAATGCCCTCTCTGTGTAAGAATGATACGTGCTCTTTGTAGCAAAAATGCCCCAGAGTGTACAGTGACAGCCAGTCTTTGCCCAGCACCTTTGTAAACATCCCCTCTGCCTTCCAGGCTCTGCTATTTTGAGTTAAAATAGGAAGGATTCGGAGATAATCTCAGTTAACGGGTTTTGTTGTTGTTGGGGGCGGGTTGTTTGCTTTTTTAAAGCCCTTGTGCACACATACATACTTACAGGATGTTTTCGTAAAAATAAGATGTACTGGCTTTCAGACGTCAACTCTCCAGAGCTAAGTAGATGATGCATAGTTCTAAATGTGTATGTGCGTGGGATCCCCAAACCTAACCTTTATGTTGTTTTGTTAGCAACTTAGAGTCTAGCCACAGTGTTTGGGTGCAGGGTATGGGGGAAGGCAACAGTCCATGGGTGGGGAAAACCTCATCCATGTTTTTGTCCACCCTGGGAGGATTTTAATCTGTCCTGAGTGTTGAGGCCCTGGTCATGATTTATTGATTCATCATTATCATCATTATCATCCCCCTCCCCAACAGGATGTGAAGAGGTATTACGAATTGGTAGCAGATAAAGAGGAGAAATGTTTTTTGTAGGCTCTGCTAGTTTACACCCTGCTAGTAGTACACTTGTTTTGGTCAGGGGTATTTCTGATGTCTGCAGGAGTTTCCCTAAAACACCCTGTGTCAGTTAGGTCCTTTTTGTGGAAGGAACCTAGAAATCCGTGGGGAAGCCACTCAGAGAAAAGGTTAGCAAGAGCAGAGAGTAAGATTTGTAGAAAGGAGTAACCAAGCAGAGGTACTAATTATAAGAGAAGTGATTTGGTAAGTTGAGGCTGCATGGTACAGAAACCAGAGTGCTGGGCCAGGACTCAGTACTCCTGACTTCCCACTGACTGCCCACCTGCTTTGTGTCCCTGCAAAGTGGGAAAAGTTACTTTCTTGAGGCAGCCTTGCCTCATCTTTATATAGGAATATCACTGACCCTTCCTCCCTCACAGGGTAGTGATGAGGATCAAAATTAAAATGTATTCATATGCATGTATTACATGTTTTATCAATTCTGAAAAACAACAGAGATGTAGAACAGTTTTTCTTTGGTTTAGAAACATGAGTACTATTACTACATTTAGTTGGCAAAAGTTAGAAAAAAGGAAAAGTTTCTAAAGAAATGATCTTTGGATAATTCCAAAGATTGATAAAGAATATATTCATAAATATTTTAAAAGACAAGGATAAAAAATTTACAGAAATACTTAAGGTGTCTTTTTTTAATAAGGTGAAATTTACATGGTATATAATGCATAGATCTTAAGCTTACTATTTGAAAAACTTTCTTAAATGTATATACCTGTGTAACCACTACCTCAATCGACATAACATTTTCATCACCCTAGAAAGTTCTCTCTTAACCTTTCCAGTCAGTCTCCACCCTCCTCCATCTCCCAGGGCGACTGCTGTTGTAATTCCTGTCCCCATGGCTTAATTTTGCCTGTTCTTGAACGTCATGTAAATGGAACATGTGTTTGGCTTCTTTTGCTCAAATGATGTTTTTGAGATGCATCCAGGTTGTCGGTATGTATCAGTTCCTTCCCTTCTATTCCTTAGTATTACATGGTGTGAACATGTCATAGTTTATCACTTTTGTTATTGATGGATATTTAGGTTGTTTCCAGTTTGAGGCTATTATGAATAAAGCTACTATAAGCATTTGTTATGGAGTCTTTTTGTGAATGTTTGTTTTCATTTCCTTGCCTAAATGACTAGGAACAGAAATACTCGGTTATAAGGTAGAAAGAAGTATGTTTAACTTTATAAGAAACTGCCATGCTTTGTTCCAAAGAGATTTTATGCTCCTGTCAGCAATGTGTGAGGATTCCAGTTGCTCCATGTCTTTGCAGACATTTGGTATTGTCGATCCTTTTAATTTGAGCCATTTTAATATGGGCAAAATTGCACCTCATTATGGTTTTAATTTGTAATTTCCCTGATGACTAACGTTAAACGTCTTTTCATATGATTATTCCCATTAAGATATCTTTTACGAGATGCCTCAAGTCTTTAGCACAGCTAAATTTTAGTTTTAGCCCAAATAAATGTTCTTATTGAGTTGTCTTATTATTGAGTTATAAGAGTTCCTTTTATACTCTGTATAAAAATCCTTTGTCAGATATTGTGAATATTTTCTCACACTTTCTAGTTTGCCTTTTCATTTTTTGTTTGTTTGTTTGTTTTAGACTAGGTCTCCCTCCGTTGCCCAGGCTAGAGTGCAGTGGTGTCATCACAGCTCACTGCAACCCCCGCTGCCTAGGCTCAAGTGATCCTCCTGCCTCAGCCTCCCAAGTAGCTGGGACTACAGGTGCCTGCTATTGCGCCTGGCTGATTTTTAAATTTTTTGTATATACAGGTCTCACTATGTTGCTCAGGCTGGTCTCGAACTCCTAACCTTAAGTGATCCTCCTGCCTTGGCCTCCCAAAGTACTAGGATTACAGGCAGGACCCACTGCGCTCAGCCCCTTTTTGTGTTTTCAGTGGAATATTAATATTTTGATGAGCAGACATTTTAAATTTAAATGAAGTCCAATTTGCCAATTTTTTTTTTTTTTTTTTAGATATTTAGTGCTTTTCAAAGAGAGCTCTCTAAGAATTATTTGCCTTCTTCTGGGTTGGGAGAATCCTCTGTTTTCCGCTAGAAGCTTTATTGTTTTAACTTTTATATTTAGTTTTATGAAGAGATATTTATTTTAATGCAGCAATGGAAATATCATAAGCATTGGATTTAAATCTAAATATTCCAGAGGGCAGCCTACTGAAGAGAAACAAAAACTAGTTGTTTCATATTAAAAGAATCTTTTTCTTACTGTATAACAACAATAATAGCTATAATAATGTAATGATATTTCATTCTTTTTCAGGACTTTAATTTTTAGGAGTGAATAAAACTGCTTTTAGAAGAGAAAATGACTACAGCTGTAGAAAGAAAGTATGTTCATATTAGAAAAAGATTGGATCAGCTGGGATACCGCCAGACTCTGACAGTGGAGTGTTTACCTTTGGTAGAAAAACTTTTCAGGTAAAGACAAAAATATAGCTCTAAACCTATATAATCCTTAATCCACTTATATAGTTTCTGATTGAACTTCATGCTTTAGTAAAGAAAACGGTAGATTTTTGAAAAGTCCTTAAATCATCTGAAGCTCAACTATTCTTCCTTGGATCCTACTTCCCTGTCCTCAATCCAAGGTTTCCACATTGCAAAACTCTAGAAATCACTGCTCACACTGAACTGTTCAGAGTAAATGTTTCTGAAGTTTTTCTCTGAATAGGACTACAATTTTTTGGGTTTCTCATGTTTCTGGGAGACACTTTTGTATTAGGTTTTATGTCTGCTTCTCAGTCACGCATCGTTTAATGATGGGGATATGTTCTGAGAAACGTGGCATTTGGTTATTTTGTCATGTGGACATCATGGAGTATACTTACATAAACCCACATGGTATAGCCCACTATACATCTAGGTTATGTGGGATAACCTGTGGCTCCCAGGCTACAAACCTGCACAGCATGTTACTGTACTGAATACTGTAGGCAATTGTAACACAATGGTAGATATTTCTGTATCTAAACATAGAAAAGATACAGTAAAAATACAGTACCAAAGATGAAAAGTGGTACACCTGTGTAGGGCAGTTACAGGGAATGGAGCTTGCGGGACTGGAAGTAGCTCTGGGTGAGTGAGTGAGTGAGCGGTGAGTGGACGTGAAAGCCTAGGACATAACTTTATAAACAGTGTACACTTAGGCTACACTAAATTTATTTTAAAAATTTCTATCTTCAATAATAAATTAGCTTACTGTAACTTTTTTAGTTTATACAGTTTTTTATTTTAACCTTTTGACTCTTTTGTAATAGCACTTTGCTTAAAATACAAACGTATTATACAGCAGCACATTTTCTGTCTTTATATCCTTATTCTATAAGCTTTTTTTCCATTTTTAAAATTTTTTACTTTTTAAACTTTTTTGTTAACTCTAAGACACAAACGCACACATTAGTCTAGGCCTACGCAGGGTCAGGGTCATGAAGACATCATTAGGCAATAGAAATTTTTCAGCTCCCTTATAATCTTATGGAGCCGCTGTTGTATATATGGTCCCTTATTGCCTGAAGATGTCATTATTCAGTGCATGACTGTTATGTTCATAATGGTTCTCTAATATGTTGTCGATCATTACTTTAGCTGTTATATATTACCTTAACTGAAAGGTTCTTTGTGATTTTTTTTTTTTCTTTTCCACAAGAGCTATATTGGAGTAGCTTGAGACTGGAGCAGGGAAGTTGTTTAGGCAGCTGTTATAGTAGAGCTACAAGCAATGATGATGGAAAGAATGGATAAAGATATTTTTGTGGTCTTTAATATGGCCTGCAGAGCCCTTTGTGATCTAGTTTCTGCTTCTCCCTACAGCTTCATCTCCTATGTGTTAAAACCACGTGAAGCTTCTTAAGTATATGTGCTGTTCTATCTGCCTGCCTTTCTTTCCTCCCTCTTCTTTTGCCCTTGTGCCTGGATAGCTTCTAAGTTTACATGTTCTGCAGGACTTTTTCACATCTTACATGTTACCTCTAACTACATGTCATCATTATTGGAAACTTGTTTTTGTCTTCTTTTAGAATTCAGAAAGTCTGACTTTGTCACTGCTATACCCAGAACAGGTTGCACATATCATAGGCATTGAATTATTTGTTGAGTTTATCACATAGTATCATAATTTTATGACAGACTGTCAAAAAGCTCCATAATGGTGAGGACTTTATTGTGTTTCCTGCTCAATAAATATTTATTGAATGAATGTTCCACTAGTCTGTGTTCTTAGAGGTAAGGGACTATATCTTATGTATTGTGTCCCTAATGTTTGGCATATAGCAGGCACTCAAATATTTGCTCAATAAGCAAATCTCACAGATTCCACAGGATCAGATGACTAATTGGACATGGGGGATGAAGAAGAGAGGAGATCCAAAGATGATTCTAAAATGTCTGTTTCATAATCTTGTTTTGAGAAATTTTTGAGACCTCCTTTTACCTTGAAAGAATTCTAATGTTCATTCTTCTTTAATAATTTGATCTCATTTAACATTAACATAGTCACGTGTCACTTAACAATGAGAATACATTTTGAGAAACGTGTTGTTAGGCAATTTCATCTTTGTGAGAGCATCATAGACAGTACTTACACATAACCTAGATGGTATTGCCTTCTCCACACCCAGGCAATATGGCATAGCTTATTGCTTCTAGACTACAAACCTTTACAGCATGTTACTATGTGGAATACCGTAGGCAGTTGTAACACAATGGTAAGTATTTTTGTATCTAAACACAGAAAAGGTAATGTGTCATGCTACAGCTCTATAACAGCTATGACTAAGCAATGAGAATTTTTCAGCTTCCTTGTAATCTTATCCTCTATGTCAGGCGTTCTCAAACTATGGCTCACGGGCCACATGCGGCCTGCCGAGGACATTTATCCAGCCCGCCAGGTGTTTTTGCTGCTGCTGCCTGTCCTGCTTAGCAGCCGACTCGTCCCCGGCCCACAGTGCGCACTCTCCAACGGTCTGAGGGACAGTGAACTGGCCCCCTGTTTAAAAAGTTTGAGGACCCCTGCTCTATGTGATCTGTCACTAACTGAAATGTCATTATACGGCTCATGACTGTGTTTTAGGCATTTTTATAAATAGATTTTTAGTTATTAGAAAGTTAATGGAATGTTTTCTTATAGTTACATTTTCTGTTCTTTAATGTTAGTGACCTAGTTCATACAACAGAAAGCCTTCGGCAGTCAAAATTATCTGCTATAAAAGCAGAAAAAGAAAGTGCCAATTTTGATTTTGTTTTGGAACCCTATAAAATTGAAAATGCAAGATTGAGTAGGGAAAATAATGAATTATACCTGGAGTTAATGAAACTGAGAGAACACTCAGACCAACACATTAAAGGTAAGTTAAAATTTGGCAATTTTTAGCATGTAATATCTTTACCCTTTTTGTTTTATATGTTAGAAAGGCTAAAGTCTAATTTTAAAACTATTGATCAGGGCTGGGCGTAGTGGCTCACGCCTGTAATCCTAGCACTCTGGGAGGCCGAGGCGGCCGGATCGCTCAAGGTCAGGAGTTCGAAACCAGCCTGAGCGAGACCCCGTCTCTACTAAAAATAGAAAGAAATTAATTGGCCAACTAAAATATATAGAAAAAATTAGCCGGGCTTGGTGGCACATGCCTGTAGTCCCAGCTACTTGGGAGGCTGAGGCAGTAGGATTGCTTGAGCCCAGGAGATTGAGGTTGCTGTGAGCTAGGCTGACGCCACGGCACTCACTCTAGCCTGGGCCACAAAGTGAGACTCTGTCTCAAAAAAAAAACTATTGACCAGAAAATACAATAGCCCTTCTACTAATAGCTCCCAAAATACCATGGGGTGTATTGGTTGAAGAGTTCCTAGGAAGGAAAATAAATGTTCTTTCTATAGCTATAATAGTCGTCACTATATGTGGATTAAATTTTTAGAGTTAACATTGCTATAGAGAGTATTAAATGCTGTTACTGGAGGAATGTTCTTAAAACAACTTTTGTTTTTCCCTTACCAAAAATAAAAGTAGTAAAGTCAGGTGAAAGCCATATGTCACTCTGATTGTTTAATAGTTGGTGTTTGAGCTGGGAGGTAAAATAGGATGATTTCAAAAGTACTAGGCAAAGGGTAATTATATGGTTATCTCATTATAAATTCTTACATTCAGTGGAAAGCCTAGTCTAATACCTGACACGAATTCATAATCTTTTAGCTTCAGACCCAGTTTACTGTATCAAAAGCCATTATGTACATTAGGTTGATCCAACAGCAGAAAAACATAATTCTCTTTTGTGCTTAGTGAGTTATTTGTAGTTTTGTTAATAATAGTAGAAAGGGTAATAGGCCTCAAACAAAGCATGCATAAAGAATTAGGTGGAACCTTTCAAGTTGATATGACTTTTTATATTTTGTTAAATTGAAAAACTTCATGGATTTCCTGATTTAAAAAAAGAATTAATAATTTTTTTTTTTTTGTAGAGATAGCCTGGCTGTGTTGCCCTGCTTGGTCTTGAGCTCCTGGCCTCAAGCAATCCTCCTGCCCTCAGCTTCCTAAAGTGCTGAGATTACAGGCGTGAGCCACTGTGCCTGGCCTCAAAGACTATTATAAAGATCAGGAAATCCACCTGGCACATAGTGAGACCCCATCTCTACAAAAAATAGAAAAATTAACCAGGCATCGTGGTGTGTGCCTGTAGTCCCAGCCACTCAGGAGACTGAGGCGGGAGGATTGCTTGAGCCCAGGAGTTCAAGGTTGCAGTGAGCTATGATCATACCACTGCACTCCAGCCTGGGCAACAGAGTGAGACCGTGTCTCTAAAAAAAATAAAATAGTCTTTGAATCTTTTTCATTTTAAGAGTTGAAAACTACAGTGAAGAAGTGTGCACGTGAAACAGCTGATCTAAAATTTCTAAATAACCAATATGTTCATAAACTCAAACTTTTGGAGAAAGAAAGCAAAGCTAAGAATGAAAAAATACAACAACTTCAAGAAAAGAATTTGCAAGCTGTAGTACAAACTCCAGGTAAGTCTATTCCTTTTCAAAACTATGCATTTAGTCTTTTAAAGATATTAAAACTGTTGACTGAAATAGGATTTTGGATTTTCATTCTTAGGCTTTGGAGTTTGGAAAGATTTAACCAGGTGTGGAGGCATGTGTCTGTAGTCTTAGATCCTCAGGAGACTGAGGCAGAAGTATTGCTTAAGCACAGAAGTTCAAGGTTACAGTGAGCTATGATCAGGCCCATTGAACTCCAACCTGGGCAACAGAGTGAGACCATATCTCTACAATAAATAAATAGATAGATAGATAGCTGTATTAGATAGTCACATAAACTTCTTGATATATTTCTAAAGATCAAGGTAATAGTTTATATATGTGCATAGAAACTTATATATTAATAGTAATAGCTTCTTAGATAAAAGAGGCCTAATTTCAATGCCCAGAGTTTTATTTCCCTAATCACAATTTTTAATTCTTTTTCTGTTATTATTATCATTATTATTTTAGTTACAAAAGTATTCCATACTCAAAGAATTTGGAAATTATATACTTTCTTAGTTTATTTTGCCATTTTTAGCACTATACTCAGTAGTTCTTAGAACAAGTAAAAGGAAATGATGGGCCACATCCAAAGTTGGTGGTTGTTCAGCAGGTATAGGTTGGTGGAAGACTCTCCAATACAAGATCACTGAAATGTCTGAACCATGGGAGCAAGATTATGGAAGTTAGTGAGGCACAGGAGGCTACTGGATTGTGAGTCTAGGTGGAGACAGGAATTAAAGAGCATGGTGAGGACCAAAGGTAATTTGGTTGGAGTGAAGTTTGCAGTCAAAAGAAAGTTTCAGAGTTGAAGATCTAGAAGCTGGTACAGTTTTGAGCGATGACAAAGTCCAGAGCTTAGTCATGTTATTGTGTGCCTGCAGCTGAGTGGAGAGGGGACTCGAGAGTGGAGGGATTAGAACCGTGAGGCCAAGGTTGAGGGGTGGGGAATCAGTGGGGCCTGAGATGGCACAGGAAAGGAGAAGGAGACGGGGTCTGTGCGCCAAGGGTAGGAAAGGTAGAGAAAGTGGAAAGATCTCAGAAGTAAGTAGATGAAGATAAAAAAGAGGATAATCCGGTTTCCTGATGAAAGAATGGGACAGATTCAAGAGAGATTCAAGATACGTAATTAATAGAATTTAGCAACTGAATGTGATGGATTTGGGAAGTGGAAGAATTCCCAGATTTCTGTTTCAAGTGAATTAGTGGGTGGATGATGGTACTAATTCTTAAGATAGGGAATGTGGAAAGTAGAGCAGGAGTCTACTTTTGGATGTGTTGGGTGTGTTATCCCCACGGGACATTCATGTTGACATTTTTAGTAAGCAGGGGAATATATAGATCTGTTCTCAGAAGTGTACACCCAGATGGAGATTCAAAATTGAGAGTCACTGGAGTATTGTGGTAATTGAAGCTGTGGAAGTGGTGGGAATTATCTAGTGAGATTATGTAAACTGGGAAGAGAAGAGAACCAAAGCTAGACTATAGGGCAGTTGGTATTTAAGGGACTGGTAGAAGAAGATGGCTTTTGGGAGAAACTGAGAAGGAGCAACCAAGGAGGAAAACCAGGAGCTGAAGGAAGAAGGAAGTGGTTAGCCTTATTTAGGTGTATCCATGCAAGCAGGCCATTGAAATACCTCTGGCTCAGTTTCTTCATCCTTAAAACTGGAGGCAGGAGTATACAAATTTGCTAGAATTCTAACAAAGACAAAATTGTGGATTGTTTTTGTTCTTCATGAGAATTTATTAGTTTTTCAAGTATACTTCTTCTAAACTTGGCCAGATGCTTAAAAAAGTAAATATCAATGTTTTTTAGACTGAGACAGTATATATCTTTCCATAAAAATAATTTATTTCTGCTACTTAATGAAAAATAATTAAGAAAATATTCCCTACTAATTCAGGTTATAGCATGGCTTCATATTACAGATGACATTCCCTTGTGTTCTAATTTTGCTACTTAAAATTTCAGTCGTCTGCTCTTTTGACATTACTTAATAAGCACGTGTTTTTTTAAAAGTTGATACGTAACAGTTGTATATATTTTGGGTATACATGTGATATTTTGATACAAGCATACAATGTGTAAATCAAATCAGGGTAATTGGATATCTATCACCTCAAACATTTATCCTTTCCTTGTGTTGGGTACATTACAGTCCTTCTCATAGCTATTTTGAAATATACAATAAATTATTGTTAACTGTAATTTTCCTACTGTACTGTCGATTAGTAGAACTTATTCTTTCTATCTGTGTTTTTGTACCAGCTTCTCTTCCCTTCCCTCCCCAGCCTCTGGTAACCACCAATCAATTCTCTATCTCCATGAGATCCACTTTTTAGCTCCCACGTATGAGAGAGAATATGTGACCTTTATTTTTCTCTGCCTGGCTTATTTCACTTAACATGATGACCTCCAGTTCCATCCATGTTGCTGCAAATGACAGGATTTTATTCTTTTTTATGACCAAATAATATCTCATTGTGTATATATACCACATTTTCTTATCCATTCATTGTTGATGGATACTTAGGTTGATTCCCTATCTTGGCTATTAAGAATAGTGCTGCAATAAACATGGGCATGCAGGTATCTCTTCCATATACTAATTTCCTTCCTTTTGGATATACACCCAACAGTGAGATTGCTGGGATCATATGGTAGTTTCACTTTTAGTTTTTTGAGAAATGTCCATAGAGTTTTCCATAGTGGCTATACTACTTTACATTCCCGCTGACAGTGTGGGAGCATTCCCCCTTCTCCTAAGCATATGTATTTTTATCTCTCACTGCTTTAAGCTCCTTGTTTGACAGTTTTTTACTAGTAATGATTTCTTGAGCTTATAATAACGAATACCACAAGGCACACTCAGCTTTTAATCTTGCCAAAGTCTCTCATCCTTATCTAGTGGAGGAACAAATTAAATCTGGGCATACAGACATATCTTGGAGATATTGCAGGTTCAGTTGCAGACCACTGTAGGAAAACGAATATTGTTATAAAGTGAGTCACACAAATTTTTTGGTTTCCTAGCACATATAAAAGTTATGTTTATACTATACTATAGTGTGTTAATTGTAAAGTAGAATTATGTCTTTAAAAAACAATGTACATACCTTAATTTTAAATTGCTTTATTGGGCCAGGTGTGGTGGCTCATGCCTGTAATCCTAGCACTTTGGGAGGCTGAAGTGGGAGGATCGCTTGAGCCCAGAAGTTTAAGGTTGCATTGAGCTATGGTGATGCCACTGCACTATAGCCTGGGTGACAAGAGTGAGACCCTGTTCCTTCTGCCCCAAAAAAGGCTTTATTGCTAACAAATGCTATCTTCGGCAAGTTGTAATCTTTTTGCTGGTGGAGAATCTTGCCTCGATGTTGATGGTTGCTGACTGATCAGGGTTGTAGTTGCTGAAAGTTGGGGTGGTTGTGGCAATTTCTTAAAGTAAGACAACAATGAAGTTTGCTGCATGAATTGACTCTTCCTTCCATGAAAGATTTCTCTATAGCATGTGATGCTGTTTGATAGCATTTTACCCACAGTAAAACTTTTTTCGAAATTGGAGTCAGTCTTCTCCAACTCTGCTGCTGCTTTATCAACTAGGTTTCTGTAAGATTCTAAATCCTTTTTTGTCATTTCAACAGTGTTCACAGCATTTTCACCAGGAATAGTTTCCATCTCAAGAAACTACTTTCTTTGCTCATCTATAAGAAGCAACTCCTCATGCATTCAAATTTTATCATAAGATTGCATCAATTCAATCATATCTTCAGGCTCCATTTCTAATTCTAATCCTCTTCCATTTTCCTTCACACCTACAGTGACTTCTTTCTCTGATGTCTTGAAATTATCCATGAGGCTTGGAATCAAATTCTTCCAAACTCCTGTTAATGTTGATATTTTAGCCTCCTCCCATGAATCACAAATGTTGTTTTTTTTTATTCCAGAATTTGATCCACTTTATTTATTTATTTATTTTTTCAGGGTAGTAATTTCATATTTTTTTATCTTGTTTTTTTTTTT
>VBSM01003198.1:7006698-7043614 GCA_008086735.1 Cheirogaleus medius
ATGGCATCTAGAATGGTGAATCCTTTCCAGAAGGTTTTCAGTTTACTTTGCCCAATCCAGCAGAGGAATCACTGTCTGTGGCAGCTATAGCCTTATGAAATATATTTCTTAAATAATAAGACTTTAAAGTTGAAATTATTCCTAATCCATGGGCTGCAGAAAGGATGTTGTGTTAGCAGACATGAAAATGACATTCATCTCTATGTACATCTCTATCAGAGCTTTTGGGTGACCAAGTACATAATCAGTGAATAATAATATTTTGAAAGGAATCTTATTTCTGAGCAGTAGGTTTTAATAGTGGGCCTAAAATATTCAGTAAACCATGCTGTA
This sequence comes from Cheirogaleus medius, assembly GCA_008086735.1. Taxonomy (NCBI): domain Eukaryota; kingdom Metazoa; phylum Chordata; class Mammalia; order Primates; family Cheirogaleidae; genus Cheirogaleus; species Cheirogaleus medius. Next base: position 7,007,032 of record VBSM01003198.1, read on the forward strand.
AACAGATGTGTACCATCCAGGCTTTGTTGTTCCTTTTATAGAGCACAGGCTGAGTAGATTCAGTGTAATTTTTAAGGGCCTTTGGATTTTCAGAATGGTAAATGAGCACTGACTTCAATTTAAAGTCACCAGCTGCATTAGCCCCTAACAAGAGAGTCAGCCTGTCCTTTGAAACTTGAAGCCAGGCATTGACTTCTCTAGCTTTGAAAGTCCTAGATGGCATCTTCTTCCAATAGAAGGTTGTTTGATCTACATTGAATCTACATGAAATCTACATTTGATCTACTTTAAATCTATTGTTTAGTGTAGCCATTTTCATCATTGATCTTAACTAGGTCTTCTGGATAACTTACTACAGCTTCTCCATCTGCACTTGCTGTTTCACCTTGCACTTCTATGTTATGGGGATGGGTTCTTACCTTAAACCTCATGTACCAACCTCTGCTAGCTTCTGACTTTCTTCTGCAGCTTCCTCACCTCTCTCAGCCTTCATGGAATTAAAGAGAATTAAGTCCTTGCTCTGGATTAGGCTTTGATTTAAGGGAATGTTGTAGCTGGTTTGATCTTCTAACCAGACTACTAAAACTTTCTCCATATCAGCAATAAGGTTGTCTTGCTTTCTTATCGTTTGTGTGTCCACGGTAATAACACTTTTAATTTCCTTCAAAGAACTTTTCCTTCGCAGTCATATCTTGGCTCACTGGTGCAAAAGGCCTAACTTTTGGCCTGTCTTGGCTTTTGACATGCCTTTCTTAATCTTTTCTTACTTTTGATTTAAAGTGAAAGACGTGTAACTCTTCCTTTCACTTGAACACTTAGAAGACATTATAGGGTTATTAATTGGCCTAATTTCAGTGTTGCTGTGTTTCAGGGAATAGGGAGACCCAAGCAAAGGGAGAGAAACAGGGGAACGGCCAGTGGAGCAATCAGAACACACACAGCATGTATTGATTAAGCTCACTGTCATAGATGGGCCTGGTTCATGGCACCCCAGAATAATTACAAAAGTAACATCAAAGATCACCATTACAGCGTGGGGGGGGGGGAGCCATGGGCAATATATGTAACCTTAATATTTGTGCCCCCATAATATGCTGAAATAAAAAAAAAAAAGATCACCATTATACATATAATAATGAAAAAGTTTGAACTATTGTGAGAATTGCCAAAATATGACACAGAGACACGAAATGAGCACATGCTGTTGCAAAAATGGCATGGATAGACTTGCTTGGTGCAGGGTTGCCACACACCTTCAGTTTGTAAAAAAAAAAAAAATACAGTATCTGTGAAGCACAATAAAGCATAGTACAATAAAACGAGGTATGCCTGTATGCGCCAAGTATGCAGACATATAAAACTTGTTTTATAACTATGTATTGTTGAGGTTTTCAGGAAAGCATTATTTAGTTAAAGATCAGGGTGGGTATTTGCATATGAATGAGAAAATATTTTATCCATGTGTAATATGAACTAGAGACATACTTCATAACAAAAAGGCTAACCTGGACTATTTAATTCTTCTGAGACAATGTTTTATCTTGCGTCTTAATTTTTTAAGACACTCACTTATTTTCTTCTAGGTGGCAAGAAAAGAAGTATTGCTTTTAGGCGCCAGCGTATGCAAATTGATGAGCCAGTCCCTCCCTCTGAAGTCAGTTCATATCCAGTTCCACAGCCAGACGACCCTTACATTGCCGACCTCCTGCAAGTGGCTGATAACAGGTGCATTAAATAATTGTTGGCTTGACTTAATTGAGTACTTGAGTAGCGGTAAGTTTCTCGATAGGACAACTTTTGTCTTATTAAGTCTCTAGCATCTAGCAGAGAATTTTGCAGAAACACTCAATAAATACTTTCTGAATGATAGAGAATATTTTACTTGTTTTGAAACTTTGATTTCAAATAAATTGTATATCTGAGGTTTCTGTCCATACTTGTTTTAAAATAATTTCGAACCTATTTCACTAGAGTTGCTTTGACATTTAGTTTCATCTTCAAGTGAGAGTTGTCTTTTTAAAAAAAAAAAAAAAAAAAAAGAAACAGGATCTTGCTGTAACAGCCCAGGCTAGAGTTCAGTGGCACAATCATAGCTCACTGCAGCCTTGATTTTCTAGGCTTAAGTGATCCTCCTCGCTCCAATTCCAAGTAGCTGGGACCACAGGCCTACACCACTGTGCGTGGCTGAGTTTATCTTTATTACTTCAGATTTATGTCAAATGCTAAGTGGACATGAATAGATTTGTAACTGGATTTGAAATTCTTTTTTTCTGATTTCTCTAGCTTCATGTTTATATTTCCTTAAAATTGGAATCAAATATAAATTCTACTTAATGGAAACTTCATTAAGCCACCTGGGCAGGGCACTGTATAAATGCTCTGAGGATATAATAAGGTGGAGTTGCTGCTTATGAGAAGCTTGCAGTTCAGTAGTGGAGTTGAGACAAGAGAAATAACACAAATGCCATTAAGAAAGTGACAAAACAAATACCTGTGTTTATATAGTTATCTGACCTTAACCATGAAATACTTTGTTTTATTCTTTTGTTATAGTTATAGTCTAGGACCTTTCAGACAATGTGTTACTGTTATTTAAGGAGTTAATTGGACTACATAAGTGACATTAGTCTCTTTTGATTGTCTTGTTCACTTTAGTTTACACATGCACATTTTGTTTGTATTCAGTCATTCATGCATTTATATGAGTGCAGTTGCATACATACTCTTCTCCTAAACCTAGATTAGTGAAAACTTTGGTTCCGGTAACAGCAGGGACAAGCTGTATCTAGCCCCATTTATTCTATTCCATGGAAAATCTCTTTTAAAGGCAGACCTGGCTTCAGGCTGTATCTTTCCAGTAATGAAAGTGGATTATGTCATACTGATGTAATACAAAAATATTTGAGTAATTGCAGAATTCACATAGTTTGGAAAAAATCTTGATTCTGTTGGAATTAACAAGTTCCAGCAGAAAGAGGTTTTTTGCTGTAGTTACTTGGAAAATTACAGTATTTTTCCATATTTTCCTTCTCTTTAGGGTTGCAGAGTAGTTAGACAATACAAGGTTGGTTAGGGCCAGAAAACACTTTTAGTTTCTTATTGCACTTAATGTTGTGAATTTGGACTAGACCTTCAGTTTCCTGAACCTAAGAATTGGCAGCAGTACCTCCAAGAGTTGTCCTGAGGATCTAAATGCAATAGTGAGGTGTTTTATTGCGTAGCGTATCTGAGTTTCAAATTCTTTACCACTCAGTTGTTATCTGTTCTTATAAAATTGACTCTCCACTATGATGTGCTGTGGTTTATGTTGACTTCGGGACCCTTTGGCACAGTACCTCATACCTCACTGAGAAGCAGAAAGGATGAAATTAATAAAAGAACCCATCTAGTTTCCTTTCTTGTTATTTTGTGTTTCTTAACAAAATTATATTGGCATTAGTTGTAAATATGTTTCAGGATTCAAGAACTTCAACAGGAAGTCCACCAGTTACAAGAGAAGTTAGCAGTGATGGAAAATGGAGTGAGAGATTATAGCAAGCAGGTAGGATTTTTATTTACTTGCATAGGAGGGATCAAGATTGGTATGCTGTGATTGCAGATAGAATTGGATTGCATTTGATATTATTGATACTGAGTTTTTTACAGCTTTTATCTTTTTTTTTTTAATCAATTTGTTAATAGAGTTAATAGCTAGAATGGCTTAGGTGGCTTTAGAGCACTTAGGCCATTCCCTTCATTATTCCTTGAGATGAAGTAATTTTTTTGTTTTGTTTTTGTCTTTATGTTTTTTCTTTTAGGTGAATCACCTATCTCCCCAAATATAATTTTATAACCATATTACTCTTTCCATCTCAGGAGGTATTTTACTGAAGTGTACTATATTTTATAATTATAGTTTTATGGTTTTTAAAGTCTTATAGATTTTGTCATTTTGAACATAAATCTCTTTGAAAGTTACTCTTCTATGTTGCCATATTTGTGCTTTCTCGGCAAGCACTAGTACCTCATAAAACAGCTTTCTGCATAAGCAAGGGAATTAATAGATGCAGAGTTATATCATAACCATAGCAAGCTTTGTTCTTTCATCCTTTCTGTTGGTGTCTTGGCTGAATTATGATTTGAGTAATTACAGGATTTCTTTCTTAAGATGCTTCCTGGAGTTTAAACTGGGTAACGCGTTTTTCATTTTCTCCACATAACCGCATTCTTTTTGGAGTGAAGTGATCTGCACATACAAATAAAGATGGAACTTACTTGTTGTTATAGTTGTTAAGTTTGTAAAGTACTTTGAAGATTATTTGAATAAAAATAGAGCTAAGACAAAGGATATTGTAATGACAATGAAAAAACTTTATGGAGAGATGGTGAAAATATCAAATATGCACGAGTTGAATGTTATTGGTATTTCTCAGTTTATAACCATACGTGCATCACAATTTTTTCCAAGTACTTTATGAACATAAACTGGCCAGTCTTTACCATCTCTGTGAGGTGGCTGAGGTGTTTAGAACCAACAGATTGACTACTCTGATTGAAACCAGCAATTTATTGTGGTTATCAATCTTTAGTGGGCTTATTAGTTGAACTCACTCTGCTGCCTGTCAGTTTTTATTATTATTTTGCTTGAGTTTATTCTGTTTTTCTCAGCACATATTCCCAATTTTTCTCTTTTCAAGATCTTTCTCCAACCTATAATACTCCCCTTCTTGGGATATAACCTTGTCTTAACTGTCTCTGTCTTTAGCAGTATTTACACTCAGGCTTGCTTAAGACTTAATGAGTAGGATGCTGAAGGCTAAGTTGCCTGTGCTCTCGACCTTATTATTGTTATTTTTTTTTTAAGAGATGGGGTCTTGCTACATTACTACCCAGGCTGGACTCAAACTCCTGGGCTCGAGCGATTCTCCAATATTAGCCTCCCTCCTGAGTAGCTGGAACTATGGTGTGTGCCACCATGCCCAAGACTTTGAGCAATTATTCTTTCTTTCTTTAACAAACACTTTTTTTTTTTGAGACAGAGTCTCACTGTGTCACCTGGGCTAGAGTGCAGTGGTGTCATCATAGCTCGCTGCAACCTTGAACTCCTGGGCTCAAGTGATCCTCCTACCCCATCCTCCTGAATATCTGGGACTATAGGCATGTGCTACCATGCCCAGCGAATTTTTCTATTTTTGGTAGAGGTGGGGTCTTGGTCTTACTTGGGCTCGTCTCTAACTCCTGGCTTCAAGCGATTTTTCTGCCTCAGCCTCCGAAAGTGCTAGGATTGCAGGTGTGAGCCACCATGCCTGGCCAACAAACACTTACATAATCATTTTATAATGATTAATTCTTTTAATCTTCTTAACAGTCCTATAAGGAAGTACTACTATTGTCATCACTAACATCCCTAAAAAAAAATCTCTTCTAACCACTTTTCCTTCTCGATAACACCTTCTCTTTCTCCCTTATGCAAACTTCTCTTAAGTGTTTCTATTTCTGTCACAACTTCCTTACTCCTTAACTCTTGTAGTCTGCCTTCTGCCCCCGACTACGTGAATTGGTCTAATTAATGGCATCAGTGACATTAATTGCTAAATCCAAAGGATATTTCAAGTCTTTATTTACTTGACCCACTGTGTGGTATCTGACATTGTTGATAATTTTTCTTTGAAACTCTTTCATGACTTAATTTTCTTCAGTTTTCGTTTTTGTTCTTTAATCCTCTCATAATTTATTTTTGCTTTTTTCACCTGCCTGCTCCCTGAAATATTACTGCTTTCCAGGATTCTGTCTTTGATATCTTCTCTTCTTCCTATTCTCAAGTGTTCTCTGCTCTCTTGGTTTAGAATATTGCCTGTTTATTTATGACTCCTTGATCTCTCTCTGGCTCAAACCTCTCTGCTGAGCTCCAGACCCATATACCCAACTTCATCCTGCTCATTTCCACTTGGATTCAGTCTTTTTGTACTCATATGCCTAGTATAGAACTTACCTTCTGCCTCACATCTGTTTTAACTCCTATATTCTCTACTTTCGTTGGTAGCATCACCATCTGCCCAAGTCCACGTTCTGCAGTCTTTCTATAATACATCTCATTCTCTTGGCTTTACACACCACACGCCAACTTCTGTCAGTTCCCCTGCTAAGTGCTTCTTGAACTTACTGCTTCTGTTCTAACCTGTAACAGTGTTTCATTTTAGGCCTTCCTTGTCTCTCATACATTCCTGCAGTAGGTCTCCCTGCCTCAGGTTTTTTTATTCCTATCAAATTCATCCTTCAGTCCAGAGTAATTATAATTAGTTCCTGCCTAATTCTTCAGACTCATCTTCAACCGCTAGTTTCCTTGTACGTTACAATCCAGTCATACTGAGCCATTTCTGCTGCCTCAAACATACCATGGTGTTTTATGCTTTTGTGTCACTGCCTGGAACACCCCTCTTTTCTTCTCTTTATAACATCATGTATAACCTTTTGGGCATACTTATTTGATAAGGCCTTTATGAATTTCTGCATGTACAAACATACCATGCAGAGTAAATCACTTCATTCCCTTAACTATAATACTTTGGTGCCCTATCCCTATTTCTTTTATTGTCATTGAGTACCATATTACATAACAATTATTGGTTTACTTGCTATTAATAGTTTTTCCTGTAAAGCTGTGTGCTTCTGAAAGTCAAGGACCATGTTTTATTCATGGTCTAGTTCTGTGCTTATTAATTGTTTGTTGAATTGACTGGTTTTTATTTTCAGTTTTTGTTTTTTTTTTTAAAGAAAGAAAACCAAAACTTGAAAGTGTGGGTTTTTCCAAATTCTTGCATGTAAATCAGTCAATTCATAGTTAGTAGTGATCTTTTTGATTTTATGTCTGTTTTCTAAGTAATAAATTCACCCCAGTTTCCTGTTCTTTTCAGTATTAAGGTACAGTAGCAACTCACTCTTCTTAGTGTATTCACACATTTGTTTATTCTACATTTATTCCACCAGGCATTGAAGTAGTTCAGATTCAGTTCCAGTCCTTGAGCATGTATATAATTTGCTAGGAAGTTCCTTTTTATATAAACATTGCCTAATTCTTAGAGAAGGGAAAAAATCCAGAAATTAAACTAGGAAGAATCTATTCAATAAAATATTTATGAAAACTATATTGATAATACTTATATAGACATTTTCTGTGTTAATTTTTGCTTTGCATATATGCATGTATGTGTAGGTGCAAATGTGAGTGTTAATCTCTTTTGTGCATTGTGGGAGATAAGAAAAAAGTATGTCTGCATAAATGTTTGTTCAGTTTTAATCATTTGGCTCAAGACCAGATTTTTAAAAATGATAGCATGACTTTATGTCTTCAGATTGAGCTAAGAGAACGAGAGATAGAACGACTGTCAGTTGCTTTGGATGGTGGTCGCTCCCCTGATGTCCTCTCTCTGGAGTCCAGAAATAAAGCCAATGAAAAGCTTATTGCTCATTTAAATATTCAGGTAATGGCTTTTATATCTGTTTATATCTGTAAGGAGTGTATAAAATCCTTAATGGTCTGTGGGTTTATAAAAGTGACAGGTTTTTCACTACGGTATTATTTGCAGTAGGAAAAATTTGATAGAGCCAAAGTATCAAAAAAATAGGGTACAGCTGTTGAAAAATCATGTTTTTATTGAATATTTAATGAGGCCAGAATTAAGACACACCATAATGTTAAAAATTTGAAAGAAGACAATAAACTATGGGCACAATGTGACCTTCAGTTTGCCTTTAAGAGAATGTATATATGTACTTGGAAACACTGAGAAAACACTGAAAGAGAATATACCAAAATATACTAACAAAGCTTATTTTTGTGTGATGGGATAGTCGTCTTTATGGTTTTCTTCATTTTCAAAAGTTTTATGACTTTGTATTTCTCTTATAATGTAAAAAAGATGATTTAAAAATATATATGAAAATTAAACACCTAGCTTTTATCTGCTTACATAGTGAATTCCCTTGCCATGTATTCGACCTAAGGACGAAAGAGCAGGAGAGTTCCATAAAGCATGATACAGGAACTTTAGAAATTTAGATATGTCAGAGCTGCCTGGGCTGCATACAGAATAGAGTAAGTAAAAAATATCAATACTAGCTCTGGAACAGTGCTGTCCAATAGAAACATGATGAGCCATATATATAATTAAAATTTTTCTAGTAGCTAGATTTTTAAAAACTAAAAAAAGAGATAAAATTATAATAATATATTTATCCCAGTATATCCAAAATATTATCATTTCAACAAGTGATAGTTTTATATACACATTTTTTCCTTTGTGTCGTCTTTGAAGTCCTGTGTATATTTAACACTTATAGCACATCTCAGTTTGGACTAGCCACATTTCAAGTACTCAGCAGCCACACGTGAGTGCTGGTAGCTGCTATATTGGACAACACAGTCTAGAGTAATACTGTCATCATCGTGATATTTTAGTCATAGTGTTGCAACTCCGTGTTGGGAAAAATTTCACATAAATTTCTTATCCTTTCTGTGCTTGAAAATCAAAGCCAGTGGATATATATTTTCATTAAACCACATATTGTCAGTTTTGCAAATAAAAACAATATAAGTTTGCAAATATAAAATAGCTGTGGTTTTAATTTTAAGTATCTTTTGAAATATAGTTTTTTTAAAAATGTTATCTTGTATTTGTATTTTAGTAATTAGGATAATTTTCCAATTTACATACATTATGAATTACAAATTCAATATAGGTTGACTTTCTTCAGCAAGCTAATAAAGACCTGGAGAATAATATACAAGAGCTTATGGAAACCAAGGAAACAGTGACATCCGAAGTTGTTAATTTAAGTAATAGAAATGAAAAACTCTGCCAAGAATTAACTGAAATAGACCATTTAGCACAGCAGTTGGAAAGACATAAGGAAGAAGTCCTCGAGACTGCTGATAAAGAACTTGGGGAAGCAAAGGTAATGCGTAGGTTGTGGGAGTATTCATTAATTCTCTGAGAATGTAGTGAATGTAACCCCATTTGATATCTGTACTCAGGTTTTTGGTTTATTTCTTGGATTTTTTGTTTTTTTGGTAATTGAAGGTTTTCTTAAGTTTGTTTATACCTTCTGATTGTATCTGTTCTAGTTGTTTGTGTGTCTCTGAAACAAACCTATTCTTTGGATGGATCTCCAAACTGTGTTCTGATTTTCTTCAAGATTTTCATCTCTGTCCTTTTATCTCTGCTTTGTGAGAGATCTTCCGAAGTTTGTTCTCTATGTCATTTTTTGCTCAAGAATTCTTTAAAGATGTTTTTAAAACTATGTCCTTGTACGTTTTTCAGTTGGTAGCTAACATTTTTCATTTCTAAATTAAACAGATGGAAAGAATGAAATTTCTACTCTATTATAAATATTGATCTCTTAAAATAAAATTGTCTCATCATTCTTTTAAAGAAAGCCAATGAAACCTAAATCACCCTTTCTTCTTGAAACCCCAACAAAATTTTAGCTTATTATAACTTGAATGTCTTTTTTTTTTGAGATAGAGTCTCACTCTGTTGCCCCGGCTAGAGTGCAGTGGCGTCATCATAGCTCACTGCAACCTCAAACTCCTGGGCTCAAGCGATCCTCCTGCCTCAGCCTCCCAAGTAGCTGGGACTACAGGTGGGCATCACCACGCCCAGCTAATTTTTTTCTGTTTTTAGTAGAGACAAGATCTTGCTCTTGCTCAGGCTGATCTCGAATTCCTGACCTCAAACGATCTTCCCACCTTAGCCTTCCAGAGTGCTAGGATTATAGCCTCGAATGTCTTTTTATGATCATGCTATCATACATTGCAATAAAAAAGTATATGAATTGAAATTTCTTATTTTAAAAATTTTCTGTGACTGTAAGTTTCAAAACGTTAACATTTTTCTCTGAATAGCATTATCACAATTATTAATATCAATAATATTAATAAAGTTATAAGTATATGACAAATACTTAGTAAATTTAAAAAGTAAAATTTTATTAGAAATACATCTCTTAATGAAACATAATGGGAGAAAATAGTGTCTAATTTCAAGCCTGTGGCTAGCCCCAACATTTCAGATTATCTTTTTATCTGGTGCTCCAAAAGTTTTTATATCTTGAGACATTGTGCCTTTGTGACATTAACGAGATATGCATGCCTTTCTTTGAACAGTAAGAGAAAGGCAACTGTGAAAGGGAGGTGGAAATGTAGAACTCACGTGTTACCTAGTCCACAAGCAAGTTCTTAGTAAATCTTAGGTAGATCAGTACGTTAAGAAGTACTGTATATGCAAGTTAAGAATCCACATATTGATTCCTTAAAACTCTGTGCATATCATTGTTTTATGTCTTACTTGGAAAATCTTCATGTTGTCCTAGTAGTAGGTATAATCTAGTTTGAAGACCATTGCTCTACATCACTGAATTGATTTTATATAGTGTCATCTCCACTAATTAAGGGAATAGAAGGAAACTGTCTCAATGTATGTGAAAAACAGCAAACATTATACTCAACAGTAAAAGACTAAAAGTATAAGGATTCCCATTCTAATCACTTCTGTTCAACTGAGTACTTACTGGAAGTCCTAGCCAGAGCAGTTAGGCAAGAAAACGAAATAAAAGGCATGCAAATTGCAAAGAAAGAGTAAAATTATCTCTTTTCATTGATGACATGCCCTTATATGTAGAAAACCCTAAAGATTTCACAAAAATGAGAACTGATAAATGAATTCAGCAAAGTGCAGCATACAAAATCAACACACAATAATCAGGTGTATTTCTATACATTAAGAATTAATAGGCCGGGCGTGGTGGCTCACACCTGTAATCCTAGCACTCTGGGAGGCCGAGGCGGGAGGATCGTTTGAGCTCAGAAGTTCGAGACCAGTCTGACCAAGAATGAGACCCTGTCTCTACTAAAAAAATACAAAGAAATTAATTGGACAACTAAAAATATATAGAAAAAAATTAACCGGGCATGGTGGCGCATGCCTGTAGTCCCAGCTACTTGGGAAGTTGAGGCAGAAGGATTGCTTGAGCTCAGGAGTTTGAGGTTGCCATGAGCTAGGCTGATGCCATGGCACTCTAGCCTGGGCAACAAAAGTGAGACTATGTCTAAAAAAAAAAAAGAACTAATAGTCCAAAAAGGACATTGAGGAAATAATCTCATTTCCAATAGCATCAAGAATAATGAAATACTGAGGAGTAAAATTAACTAAGGTGAAAAACTCACATGTACTTGAAAACTACAAAACATTGCTAAAAGAAGTTAAAGAAGACACAAATAAATGGAAAGACGTCTTGTGTTCATGTATTGCAAGACTTAATATTGTTAAATGTCCCTAGTACCCAAAATGACTTACAGATTCAGTGCAATGCCTATCAAAATCCCAATGGAATTTCTGCAGAAATAGAAAAAAATTCTAAAATTCATATGGAATCTCAAAGGGACCCTAGAGCACCAAAACAGTCTTGAAAAAGTACATAATTAGTGCAATTTTAATTCTACTTTTGTGGTTTAGTTTCATTGCACCATTCCTGTATCTCATCCCTCTCTTTTTCCACCTCCTTTTGCATCTGTGCTCATGCACACAGCATACTGAGCATGGCTTCTCACGTCCCATTGGCAGTGCTCAGAAATGACAACTTGACTCAACAAAAGATTCCTGTTGGGGTATAATATTTTGATCCTGGCATTCTGCGCTCTCAGTTGTAGTACAGAGGATCCAGGTTGGTAAAAGCAGCTGAGGAGAAAACAAGTAGGATAGGAGAATCAGGAAATGACAGTGCCATAAAATATTGGCCCATGGAAATTCCTGCAAGATTTTTTTCAAGTGTCCCTCTTCCTTCAGATGTCACAAATACGCTTCTGTAAGCGTTCAGGATATGTAAAGATTAAAGAGAATCCTCAATTTTCCTTATTGAAATTGGGTGTTACGGCTAAAGCTTCAGATCTCACTGGTGAGAGGGAGCATAAGTCACTCAAAAAATTACTTGGTCTTATTATGACTTAGTGATAAGTCTTCTTAGACTTTTAGGTGTTTACCTAACAGGCTTTTTATTCCTAGAAAGAGATTAAAAGAAAGCGCTCTGAAATGCGGGATCTTGAAGAAACAGTGGCAAAACTTCAACTGGTAAGTTGATGTCATATTGAATTGCCAGCATTTTCAGTAGGAAGATTTGTATGCTTTAGTTTATTCCTGAAAACCACTAATCTACTTTCCGTTTCTATAGATTTACCTATTCTGGCCATTCCATATAAATAGAATCATGTAACTTGTGGCATTTTGTATCTGGCTTCTTTCACTAAGCATAATGTTTTCAAGGTTCATGCATGTTGTAGCGTGCATCAGTACTTCATTCTTTTTATGGCTGAGTAATATTCCACTGTATGGATATACAATATAATATTTTTATGATTCTTTAATCTCATGTATAATAGGTGGCAAATAAAATTCAAATTTGGAAACCTATTAGGAATTTACATTCTTTTAACCACTTTATGGCTTGTTAGTTGATTAATATAATATTAAAACCAGAAATTGATAATTATTTGATATTAACTGTATGAAAACCACTCAGTCCTCTTTTAACAGCTTTGTTTGTTAATACCATTTTCCTAGTCATATTGGTTGTTATGTTGGTCTCCAGATGAAAAAATATCCCAGCAGAAGCCTAGCTATAGCACATAGTTATAAAGTCTGGAACTGGCAGAAAGAATGTCTTGCTTAGAGATAGAAATTAGTGGTCACCCAAATTTAGACAATTTTTTTGAATAGCCTATTGAATTGGAAGAGTTTCCTGTAATATAGAAAACAAACACGTAATACTAATTTTGAAGTTTTTTCATTACATGTCTTTTTGCACAGTGTGACTGCAATGTCGTAGTGATACAAGCCAATTAAAAAGGAAGCCATCATGATATGCTCACACATAGTAGGCACTCATTCATGCTTTTTGTATGTAGCCTGAACAATGTATTATAATGGCTTCCTTTTTATTCAATTTATTAATAGTAAGTGTTCAACACTGAATAGTTAAATTAGCTAAATCTGCTAAATGTTGTTCACTATTGAGTCTCAAACATATTGTGAAATTCTCTATGGGAATATAAAGTAAGTGTTTTGATGATGTTTTCACTAGAATGTAAGCTCCATGAAGGCAAGGGATTTTTGCTGTTTGTTCACCGCTATTTGTATGCGTACTAAATGTTGATTGTGATTCATAATGCTTGTCTCAGAGCTGTGACCAAGTTTCAGTTGTGTTGGCTAACAGTAAGATATTGCTGTAGTTACTTCTGACCTTTTTTATTTTTCCAGTAATGTTATATTTTGTGTATTTTTAAGATGATGATATTAATAGCCAGCATTTATTAAGTACTTACCCTGGTAGATACGCTGGACACTGTGCAAAGTACACTTCACGTCCATACCAGTGAATTCTTAGTGTCCTAATCTTATTGTTTCCATTGTGCAAATGAGGCTGAGAGAATAACCAGCATAGTTACGGATATCCTGGTAGTCTTAGAACACTGTGTCTCACTACTGCCCTCATTTATTTATGTATTTATTTATTTATCAAGACAAGATCTCACTGTGTTGCCCAGGCTGGAGTGCAGTGGCTGTTCACAGGTGTGATCATAGTACACTGCAGCCTCTAACTCCTGGGTTCAAGCAATCCTCCCGTCTCAGTCTCCTGAGTAGCTATGACCATAGGCACGTGCCACTGTGCCCAGCTCTGCCCTCTTTTTAAACAAGCTTTAAAAATTTTTATTGTAGAAGTACATATTCATTTAGAAAAAAATAGGGTGATATGCTACACAAATTAGAAGAAAATAAAATCTAATAATTCTACTACCCACAAAGGAACATTGTTGATATTTGGATCTTATGGTACTTTCAGCCACAGCTGATAATTAACTTTAGTTAAAACCATATTTTTGACCAATTAAAAGTGTGTGGACACACATACACACACACTACATATGTGAATTGCTGTTATATAAATGTGCTTACAAAGATAATCTGTTTACTTCTAAGTGCTGTAATATTTTATAAAGTTGTTAGAAATCTTAATTATAGTATTAAAATTGGCAGGAATTAAATTTATGCCATAAAGAAAAGGAGAAACTGAATGATGAACTCCTTATAAAATCAGACCTGGAAACTGTTGTTCATCAGCTTGAACAAGAAAAGCACAGACTTAGCAAAAAAATGGAAAGTTTTGCAGTTACAGGTAAGATGTAAAATGTTGATAACTTAAAAAGTGATTGTGATTTCCTTTTTATGTATTATTTTTCTTAGTAGGTGATCTTCCCTTCATTCATTCAATAAATATTTGTTCGTGCTTACTGTAAACCATACTAGGCACTGTAGAAATAGTAGAAATCTTTCTCCCTCGAGGACCTTAAGAATTCTTTCATATTTTGACTAGTAGTGGATATAGGGAACTCTGCTTGAATATTTTGCAATAGAAGTATATCCTTCTTTGACCCAGACTGATAACAGAATTAATGAAGACTAAAAAGAAGACCATTCTCAAATAGTGGAAAATTAAAGTACAGAATCTTTTTAAGAAAATGCAGTTAGTTGTATCATCTTGATATACACATACATACACACACAAGTGAAATAGGCTAACTTTCTGCCAGGTACCATTCCTAAATAACTTGGTTTAAGGAACATGTAAGAATTGATTCATTCATTCATTTGACTGATGCATGTGAATTACCTGTTGTGTGGACATATGCTTGGCTTTGTTTTTGGTACTGGAGTATATATTGGTAAACAAGATACACAGGGTTCTTGCTCTTGCAAAGCCTTTTTTTCATGCCAGGGAGACAAACTAGTAGCACATAAGTGAAGTTAATTTTAGATGATAAGAGGTATTAAAATAGAATGGCAACATGTGCTAAAGATTGACTGATTGAAAGGCTCCATGACAAGACACCAGCCATATGAAGATCTGGGGACAGTTTTCCTGGCAGAGGAAATGGCAAATGTAGAAGCTTGGGGCTATCATACTGTGTGTGTCTTGGGAAGTTAAAGAATTTCAGTGTGCTGTATTAAGAACAGACTCTTATCCGAGGCCCTTCAGCATCCATGTGGATAATCTGTTTGACCTGTTCTCCACTTACTAGCTGTATAACTTGAGCACATTATGTAACCTCTGTGCTTCATTTTCCTGTCTGTGGGAGGGAATGGTGACATCTACCCCAAAAGGTTGAAATGGGTTAATATATCAAAGTGCTTAGAACCACGTATAAAAGTTTACAATTTACTTCCTTTTTCATAGCTATCTATGGCCTGTCATTTTCAGTGTAATCCTTTGGCTGTCTCAAACAAACTCCTTTGTTTCTCTGTGTGCACCCCCTGCCAAATACCCAGCCATGGAGGAACTCAACCATTTACCCTCTACACCTTTACACATGGGCAGCTAAACACCACTTGTGTGTGCACCAGTTGCATGGATAGCACTGTAACCTGAACCTCTGCGGGACCCTCAGCGTCTCTTAGCATTTGATCTCTCACTCTCTTGAGAGAACATTTCAAATGCTTTGAATTCTCAATAAACCTGTGACTCCCATTCCGTCCCTCATTCTGAGGGGGTGATCTTATCCCAGTTTTCCTAAGAGAATGGAAGCCATGAGGCAGGCATTCCCTCAGTTTCCTGGCCCCCAATTTTAAACCTGTCCATCTTCTTGATCCTTCCTGTTCAACGCAGGAACACCCCTCTTGTGAAAGGCCAGTGCCTCCATTTCTTCTCTGGGTCCTATCCTCTCTAATTTTAGAAACTTTACGTATTAATTGTTCTCCTCTCCATAATTTTAGTCTTTGTACTATTTTTTCCCATTGATGTTCAAACATGCTAACTCTTCTCTCAGTCTGAAACAAAAACTTAGACCCTTTTCCAGCCACTCTTTCCTCCTCTTCATTGTTTCAACATCTTGAAACATCATCCACACTTGCTATTTCTCCTTCATCACCTGCAACCCCCTTAGCTCCTCAGTTCGTTCCAGCTGACTTTTGTCCACCCCGCACCAATAAAGCTGCTCCTGGTAAGGTCATCATTCACCTCCATTATGCTAAATGCAATGGACGTTTTTCATTCATTGCTTATTTGACTTCTTAACATTTATCATAATTGTCCATTCTTTCCATTCTCATACTTTCTTCTTACCGCTCTTTCATCATTCTTTCCTGGGAGGAATTTGCCAGTTGGTCCTCCAGTTTGCATTGTGTGCTGTCCTTTTGTAACTTTTATCCTACTACAATTAGAATAATTGTTTGACCTTAGCTATGTTTTTCATATTTGAATCTTTAGCCAGTGATGGGCGTACGGTAAATGTTTAGTACATATCTGTTCAATGAATGAAAGAAGAGATGGGAGTGAATCAGAATGCATCAGGAAAACATTCCATGCCTCAGTGTTACAATTAGCATAAATTAAATGAGGTTGAACTGTATGAAATTGTCAGTTTTCAGTCACTTTTGAGTCATAAAAAGGCAGTTTGTATGGTAAAAGCTAATAATTGTGCTCATTCGGAGAAAGATGAGTTGTTTTGATATCTTTGTTTATGTGTATCCTGTATTAAATTCAAGCAAAATGTTAAATTTATGTGTATTATAATTAATTGTAGATATATTTTTTTAGTGCATTTTCAGGTCCCTAGAAAGTACCATGTGGTAATTTACTGCTTCACCTTATACTAAATAATACTCATCCTGTGATAAGACAAAAGCAGGAGAACTTTGACTTATTGGACTTTATTTAAACTATTAATTTTTGCCTTTTTTTTCCTTCCCTCTCAATATTTACCTCTTTGATATATCTGGCATTTACAGGATATATACAAAACAGTTTATGATTTTTAGTAGCTTTCATTCGAAAAGTTATTAATGTAATTTACTTGGCTAATCAATATTATATATGCAACATTGTTTTAAGATTTAACTACTTTAATTTGCAGAAAGAGAACTAACTTTGGAAGTTGAGAGAATGAGACTAGAACATGGAATAAAACGTCGAGACAAGTCACCTTCTCGTTTAGATACATTTCTGAAAGGTATAGAAGAAGAACGCGATTACTATAAGAGAGAGCTAGAAAGACTCCAACATATAATACAGCGACGATGTTGCCCTATAAGTTATAGTGCACGTGAAAAAAATTCAATATATAGAACACCAGAAAAGGTAAGAATAATTGGTAAGACAGGAGAGTATCTTTATGAATAAACTTTTCTAGTTTATTATATTAAATGTAACTTTATTCATAGTTGCTTTTGAAAATTCCTAATTTTGGTTTTTGTTTTCTTCCATGACCTGTACTATATAGGAATACTGCATTAATTAGGAAAATTACCTAAGAACAAAGTGTAACATATTGATACCTGTAAATTAAGTGAAAGGTTGAATAGTTGTGGGAGAAGTGCAGAGGCATCTGGGCTTCCAGAAACTGGAAACCTGGGGCTCATGCTGCTGGACATGTCCAGACTTTTTAGAATTTACTTTCTGTATCACCTGCATTTTCTCTCTTGTAGCAGTGTGGCTTTGTCCACATGGCAGGTAACATGGCTTCTTACCGTTTCCAGCCTTGGACCAGTCAGGAAGGTATGTCACACTCTACTGACCAGGCATCCTCCCTGTTAACCGTGACACAGGAGAGGGGTAGAAATTGCAAGTGGGTGCTGGGCAGATTATTCTGTTTGTCTTCTACAACCGCATTTGTAAGTTGATAGTCTAAAGATGTTCACTTTGTATGTAATTTTCTAATTGCATCTTCCATTGTGTATATTATTTAAAGTTGACATGATTCAGGAGAGATTAAAATCATGTGTCTCTATTTTAGGTCTTATTTTCAATGTTTGATGAGTATCATTTGAGTTCTTCATTTTTCTATTTTTAAGCTTTGGAGCTATAAGAGTCCTGAAGGCTTATATGGCCTTACATTATCTACACACTAGGTAAAATTAGAGGAAGTTTGGGGGAGAATCCTAAAACTCAAAAAATTTGATTTCAGACTTGGCTGAATTTACCACTTCACTCATCTTTTCCTTGAAGATTCTGTGTCCATTCTCAAACTGTTTTGAGTCTTCCGATTAGACTTCGTTTTTTAACCTTATTTGGCTAATGGCTAAATTTTGATTTATAGTTGTTAGTATAAACACTATGCTATGTTATCTATTATAAGTAGAATGAATTGGTGGGAAAATATAGTTTAAGTTAATTTATGTGTTGCCAAGTTGTTTTTTTAAGTTCCATATATACTTCAGACTCAGGAAAAATAAGTCACTGAATTGATCATTTTCATTGTGTAGAAGAATCTTTCACAAAATGATTGATCAGTTTAGTCAAGTATTTATTAAATATCACTGAGTAGATAAATATCTCAAATTTTAACCTGCATGCTTGATTCAGTTGTTTGATGTGAATTCGCAATTGAAAGACAAGTGAGAGATACTGGTAAGGTACTGGTAAAATTAGAAAAGACGTTTTCCCCCCTTCAACTTATTTACTTTCTTGAAATGTTATAATGTTACCCTGCATAGGAAAAGAATTCATTTTCTAGAGTTCAGAAAGTCAGAGTAGTCAGAGCATTTTAGAGTCCTAGCAATGAATTACAGGCATGGTAGGAGATAGTGGGTAAGCACGTGAGTGAATTGTGTGGGGTGTGAGCCAGTTGTGAGTGCTGGGGATTAGAGAGGGCGTTCTCCAACTAGAATTAGCTATTTTCAACATGTTTAGAAACACTTTGATGGCAAACAACAAAGACCTCTCTAAAACTGGATTTGGTACTAGCTGTGAGTTTTCAACTCCTGCTTTGTGACAGGTTGTTAGGCACAATTTCTTAGGATTGCAGCTCAGAAAAAAAATTGACATTTTTGAAGGTGCTAACAAGGGAGCGCAGCTACTTGTATACCCTTGACCAAAGAACAGTCCTCCTCTCTTGGAGAAGGTCGTCCTCTTCAACCAAGCGCATATCGCTTCTCGACCTTTTGGCTGATCAAGTGTAACCAAGCGCACAGCTCCAGAAGGGCCACACCTGGAGCAGTGAGGGAGGAAGGGGACACCTGCCCGGCAAGCCAGATCAGCTGAATCAACTCTGGCGATCAGTGGGGTGACAGATGTCTCAGCCAGGTCGCCCTCACATCCGACATTTTTTAAATATCAATTCTCTGTTGTCTGTGTATATAGGGAGAATACTATCCCTTTTCACCTTGAATTCAACATGCTTCCCACTGTGAGTTTTGAGTATAGTGTAGTGGAAAGTGCTTTGGAGTTGGAGGGCTGTTACAAGTTCCAACTCCACAAACAGGCTTTATGACCTTAGAGAAGTTCCCAAACTTCATGAAACCTTGGTTTCTTCATTTGCTAAGTGGGGAAAGTAACTACAACCTCTTATGAAGATTATGATCTTCACAAGACAGTTTATTTGTTTTATTTTTAATTGACAAGTAATAATTCACAAGTACCTTCACAAGATAATTTGTTTTATTTTTAATTGACAAGTAATAATTGCGTATATTTTGGGAGTACATTGTGATGTTTTGATCTATGTTATAGAAAGATTCAGTCAAGCTAAGTAACATATCCAGCACCTCACCAACTTAAAATTTTTTTTGTGGTAAGAATGCTAAAAATACATTCTTTCAGAAATTTTGAAATACACAATACATTATTATTAACTGTGGTCCCCGAGCAGTGTAATAGATCACCAAAACTTATTCCTCCAGTCTAAATGAAATTTTTTACCCTTTGATCAATGAGACAATTTGTATGAAAGTCTAGCGTAACACCTAGTTCCAATTAAATGGTTCATTTCTTTATTATTTGCTGGTTCAAAGCAAACCAGGTGTAGGTAGAAAGTTGGGTTCAGTATAGCAGATACATACTGAATGCCTGCTCTGCAGCAGGTGCAGAATACAGAGAGAAATTACAGCCTTCAGCATGATGTGTGTGTGTGTTTGTGTGTGTGTGCTCTTGGGTGTTTTGAGAATAGTGGAGTGGTGAGAGTGAGTTATTAACAATTATACATTAACACTAATAGAAACAGCTACATATTAGATATATTTGGAGAAGAGTTAGAGTTTCTGCTTAAGAAGGTCAGTCAGTAAATGTTCAGAGAATTCATGTTTTACCAGGTACCATGCTAGGCCCTAAAGATATAGTAAACAAGACCAGATATCTACTCTGGCCCTCGTAGAGCTTAAATTTTAGTAGAACAGACATACATTAAACACAGAATCATGTAAATAACTTTATAATCTCATTTATATAAGTGTTATTGAAGAAAGTACAGGAAAGGCTCAGAATGCTATGAGAGTATATAGAAGGAGATCTAAATCAGATGGGAGAATCTGGAAGGATTCCATAGAGAAAGTGACATTTAAGCTGAGACCTAAACAGTAATGAAAATACATTGTCAAATCTTTATTCATTGAGCTCTCCTTTTCTAGAATCTATACAGACCACTTCTTTTCTGTAAGATTTTTTTTTATTTAGATACGATTAGTTTACACATTTTCTTTTATAGTTATTTAAACCTTGATTATGTCCTGAAACTCTATCTGCCATTGTCCTGTAAAACACCTTGTCCTTCAAGGTGTCCAGATAGCTAATCTTATCCATTATGCTTTGCTTTTTCTTGTTTAACCAAAAGGGTAGTTTAATTTCAAGTAGCAAGTGAAGGTTACCTTACAGTTATCTACTGTTTACCAATCTGCATTGCCCATGGTGTGTGCACAGCAAATAATGTAGGTCAGGACTCTTCCTAGTACGCCACATGATCAGATTATCCCTCCTTGGGGCTGCTGTATTTACTTTAACATCAAGGAACCGTAGATCCCAAGTCTACATTTACCATTTTTATTTTCTACAACAGCAGTGAACATAGCGGACCTTTTGAATTATACCGGAATAGTAGGCATATTTTTGTTTGGAAAATGTTGGAAGTAGTTGCTTATTCATTGAGCATCTTTAATATACACTGTGTGGTAGAAATATTTACATTTATCTGATTGTAAAAATAGACCTCATGTAGGTCTGAAGCTGGAACAGTTAGTTGAGGATTGGTGTGCTTGGGAGGTTGATCTTAGATTCAGTCACAGAAGATACTGAGAAATGTGCTAGGCTGTTATAGTTACTTGCCCTGCATAAGCAGGTACACATAGACCTTCCAGGTCCCTTTCCTGGAAAAGATTGTAAACTTAGTGGTTCTCAAAAGTTAGCATGTATCAGAATCGCTTGGAGGGCTTGATAAAACATATTAATAGTTACTAGGCCCTATACATAAAGTTTCTGATTGAGTAGGTCTGGGGTGGGCCCCCAAATTTGCATGTCTAACAAGTTCCTGAATGCTGCTGATGTCTCTGGTGTGGCGATTACACTTTAAGTGCCAAAAGTATGAACAACTCCAGGAAAATGACAGCTGAAGCATCCGATGGGGTCTGAACAAGTAGTACCACTGGCAGCTGAGAGTCCCTTCCTGGGAACTTGAAGGCCAGGAAATGTGTCCCAGTATTGCCAGTGTTCTCATCTGTTCTCATTATAGATTAAAAAAACTTAGTTCCTTAATTACATTAAAGGAACTTGTGTTCTTTTTGTTTGTTAGCATCTTTCAGTCGGTCTCATCACCAGCATCCTTGTGACAGCCATGTGGTGATAATTATAACAAATGATAACTTCTGTTTTTTAATTATATTTCAGGGTGATTACAATTCAGAAATTCATCTGATCACAAGAGAAAGAGATGAACTTCAGCGTATGGTAGAAAGATTTGAAAAATATATGGAGGATATACAGTCCAATGTTAAATTACTGACAGCGGAAAGAGATAAACTAAGCGTCTTATATAATGAAGTAAGAAATTTATAATTAAGCCAACAGATAATATAGAACCAGTACATATCCTTCAAATTACTGCAATATACGGACCTTGTGATATTTCTTCATAATTAGAATTATAGTTTCTGCTATCATCCTGTTCCCAAGGCAGAGATTTCTCTAATTTTTTTTCATATTTATTCTTCCTCTTTTCTAGCCTGTCTATGTGTCAAGTCAACTAGAGATAGTCTCTTTTTTCTAAAACTACCTGGAACAGTTGTTAGCCTGACTCTGAGCCAGGTTTATCCTTGGGATTCAGATATGTTGGGGCATGTCTGTCAGAATTATGGGTGATGACCACTATTTGGAGATATTGGCTACTAAGGACTTAGCCTCTAGAGAAAAAACTCTAGGGTAGAGGGAATCAGTAAAGGTTGCCCCTGTTTACAGAACCTCAGTTGATAGAAGGCCAGGTAAGTCTTAATAAAGCATGGTGTCTGTCACCAAAATTTGTTCTCATACCCATCTCCCATGAAATCCTGCTGCTACTTTAAGCTGGGGAGGAGACATGCAAGTTAAAAACTTGAAAGAGCTGTTTTTGCTTTGAGTCTTTTTGGGATTCTGCAGTGCAAATTGATCTACCCGGCTTTCTTCACTTGTGGCGTAGATTTTCTTGGGTCTGCTTAGTTAATTCCTACTTGCTTGTGTGCTATCTAATTTCCAACATTTTGTGGCTGGCACCTCCCTAGGTCTTTTTGGTTTTATTATTTTTACTATTTTAATCTTTTATTCTTGTTTTGTTGGGATTTGGGAAGAGAGCGAAGGTAGCATGTGTTCAGTATGTCTTTTTTAACTGGGAGCATATCCAAAGTGTGTTTTATTTATATCTTTTTAATTCTTTAAGGCTCAGGAAGAATTATCAGCCCTAAGACGGGAATCCACCCAAAGTACAGCCTCCCATAATATTGTTAGTCTTATGGAAAAGGAAAAAGAACTTGCATTGTCTGACTTAAGAAGAATTATGGCAGAAAAGGAAGACTTAAGGGAAAAGTTAAAAGTAAGTAAGAACATTGATGTATTTTTGAAAACTAATTTATTGAGAAAAGTAGGTCTTTATATATATTTTCTTGCGAAGTTAACTACTGAGAATGTACAACTAGATTAGAGGTTGGCAAACAGTAGCATGCAGGCTGAATCCAGACCACTTTGTTTACCTATGGCCTGTGATCTATGAATGGCTTAAAAGGAATAGTTCATTGTCAACAAAGTATTATTAGAATACCTGCTCATTTGTTTACATGTTATTTATAGCTTCTTTTGTAGTCATATGATCAACAAAGCCTAAAATATTTACTGTCTAGTTGTTTACAGAAAAAGTTTACCAATCCCTAAATTCAATAGGAAGTTTCTCATGTGGAAAGACATTATCTTTTTTTTTTAATAACAACTTTATGGAAATAGCCACATACCATGCAATTCACCCATTTCAATTGCACCAATTCAATGATTTTTAGTATAGTTGTTTCTCAATTTATAATGAGATTATGTCCCAGTAAAGCCACTGTGAGTCAAAAATGCATGTAATGCCGTGATAAACCCATCATAAAGTTGAAAAATCTTCAGTTGAGCCATTCGTAAATTCAATGCTCCTCAATTTACAATAGGGTTACGTTGTGATAAACCCCTTGTAAAATTGAAATAGTGTTACCTATATATAGGGTGGGGACCGTCTGTATATTCAGACTTGTGCAACCATTACCATAGTCAATTTTAGAGCATTTTTATCACCACAAAAAGGAATCCCATAACCCATTAGTGTTACTCCCCATTTCCCCTCACACCCCTCAAAGACAACCACTAATCCACATTCCATCTCTACAGATTTGCCTACTCTGGGTATTTCATATAAATTGAATCATTCAATAGGTGATTTTTAAATGTCTGGCTTCTCTCATTAGCATAATGTATTCAGGATTTATCCATGAATAATATCGCTATGGACTTGTGTACACCTTTTTTTTTTTTTTTTTTTTTTTTTTTGAGACGGGGTCTCACTCTTTTGGATCATAGCTCACTGCAGCCTCAAACTCCTGGGCTCAAGTGATCCTCCTGCCTCACCTCTTGAGTATCTGGGACCACAGGTGCATGCCACCATGCCCAGCTATGTAGAACTTTTTGTGTGGGTATATGTTTTTATTTCTCTTGAGTATATGCCTTGACATACAATA
This sequence comes from Cheirogaleus medius, assembly GCA_008086735.1. Taxonomy (NCBI): domain Eukaryota; kingdom Metazoa; phylum Chordata; class Mammalia; order Primates; family Cheirogaleidae; genus Cheirogaleus; species Cheirogaleus medius. Next base: position 7,031,052 of record VBSM01003198.1, read on the forward strand.
ACTCTCTGGGTCATATGATAAGTCTGTCTTTAACCACTGAGGCCAGCTGTTTTCCAAAATTGGCTATACCACATCACATTCCCAACAGTAAATAAAGGTTCTCATTTCTCCCCCTCCTCACCAGTACTTACGTGGTCTTTTGCACTGTATTCATTCTGGTTGGGTGGGAAGTAGTACCCATTGTGACTTTGATTTGCATTTCCCCAGTGGCTAATGATGTTGAGCATCTTCTCATGTTCTTATTGGCCATTTTTATATCTTATTTTGGAGAGATGTCTGTTCATTCCTTGACCATTCAACATTGGGTTATTTGTCTCATTATTATGGAGGTTTAAGAGTTTTTTATATATTCTTGATATAACCCCTTATCAGATAAGTGATTTGCAAGTACTTTCCCTCATTCTGCAGGTCATCTTTTCATTTTCTTAATGGTGTCTTTGAAGCACAAAAATTTTTAGTTTGGGTGAAGTCCAGTTTATCTATTTCTTTTGTTATACATTTGGTGTCATATCTGGGGCAATATATTTTTTATAATCTCCAAAAAATAAATATATTAATATATGTAAAGCACTTAACAGTGCTTAGCACATTATAAATACTAAATATTGTTATTATAGATTCCATAGTTTACTTGCAATTAATATTATTAAATTAATGCTTTGAATGTAGCTAAAATTAGGAATAAAAACATATAAGCATTATAGCCTTTATGTCACAAATTTTTAGTTAGTTTTACCCCCAAAATACAGTTTAAGAATACTTTTAATTGGAATCCTTTGGAATACTACATTCCAGAAAGTGTTATAAAAATAAGTGTTAAAATTACCAAATGGGAAACTTCTGTCAGTTTGGCAGGTTTTAGCACACGCTCCTGCCTTATCCTTTTCCATATCTGTTGAAATGACCAAGGAATATAAAAATAGGATTAAAGAAATGCAGTAGTACTGAAAACTCAGAAAAAGTAACATTCATATTACCAGAATCCTTATGGGTTATAGGAGGCAGGATTTTGTGAGTTTACAACAGGTCTTTTACTTAAAAACTGAACTAGTCATCTCAATCCTTAAGTCCCCTCCAGTGTGTCCTCTTTTTCCACTAACTGGTTGTCAAATCCAAGTATTATCTCTAAGCTGTCCCTGAAAGCTCATGTCTCTCAATCACCTAGTCCTATCAGTGCTACCTCTTAAATATTATTTAACATTTATTAAGCCCTTCCAATGTGGAAGACACTGTTCTAAGTGCTTTTTACGTGGGCTATCTCAGTAAATCTTCTCACTAGCCTTTTCTGATAGCTACTGGTTATGGAGGTGGTCTCTGAGTTGCAGTGAGTTTAAATAACTTGCCCAAGGTCACCCAGGTGGGCGTCTCAAGGATTTTGGCTCCTGAGCTCATGTTACTTTCTCTCAAATTCATTTACTTCCTTCCGTTTCCCTGCTACCGTCCTGTTCTGGTCGTTGTTCTCTCTCATCTGCGTTATTGTATTAGTGGCCTCTGTACTAGTCTTGTCTTTCCCAAATATATATTTCACATTGAAGTCAGAGTCATCCTTCAAAATATGAATCTGATCATGTCGCTTGGTATTTATAATCCATTAACTGTTTTCAAAGACTTCAGTGAATGATGACCCATGTCTATTTCAAGGTCTAGCTTCTTTTTCCCAATCTCATCTTCCTTATTCCTCACCCTGCTTTTTCTCAAGACTCCAGGCCTAATGGACCTTTTGTTGCCTTCAACTTTCTACATAGACTGTTGAACGATTCCTTCAGGCTGGGCGCAGTGGCTCACGCCATGCCTGTAATCCTGGCACTCTCGGAGGCTGAGGCAGGAGGATTGCTTCAGCTCAGGAGTTCGAGACCAGCCTGAACAAGAGTGAGACCCTGTCTCTACAAAAAAAATGGAGAAATTAGTTGGCCGTGGTGGCACATGCCTGTAGTCCCAGCTACTCAGGATGCTGAAACAGGAGGATCGCTTGAGCCCAGGAGTTTGAGGTTGTAGTGAACTATGATGACACCACTGCACTCTTATCTCCAAAATAAAAGAAAAAAGAAAGATTCTTTCATTCCTTTCAGTCTCCTTGTGTAGCTAATTCCTATGCATCCTTTAAGTCTAGGTTAAACATCATTTCCTAAGATAGGAAATGAACCCTAGACTCTAGATTCCCTCTTGATAAATTGGCATAAAATTCCTTTTCCTAGCCAGATATTCATGGATTTTATGAATCTTGTTTAAAGTTTGTCTTTTCTACTAGGCTGTGGTATCTATGAAGTCAGAGACTTTATCCATTTTACTCATTACTGTATTCCTAATACCTAGCCTGGTCCTTGGTATAGAGTATAACCCAGTTAATACTAGCTGGGTCATTTAATGAATAAATACATACAGTATAGTGACCCTTTCAACCAAATACATAATCCAAACATAAGATGTCTTTCTTTCTTTTTAATGAATACTGTGGATGGAAATATGAATCCACACTAGAAAAACTCTCAGTGAACACCCAGTTATATCACTTATTCTAGACTTTAACAGCAGCAGAGTTGGATAGGTAATTTGACTAGAAAAACAGTCCCATTGACCAGCCTCTTCTTGAAACTATGATCTCTTTGCATGGCCATGTGGTATTCTGTTTCCTAGGTCTTTCTGATCTTGTTTTTTCTTCCTTTGCATTCTGTTTCTCTTACAGCTCCTCTTGTGAGGGCATACTCCTGAGGTTGTTACTTAGCTTGCTGGTTTTGTCCTTTTATAGTTGTGCTAATATGGATTAATCTGTATAAATCTTTACAAATGAATCCATACCAATCTTTGTCTTCTGCCACAATCACACATGGAGGTAGAGAGTGTAAAAGATGAGAGCCTATTGTGCTTTTTTTATTTTTACCAAAGGCATCATTTTTGTAAAATGTGTAATGATTTTTTTTCTAAAACATTTTTGTTTTATAAAAAGACAAATAGAATATAATAGTACTGTACTTATAATAGTACTTACATTGTATATAATGCAAATATATATAATATTATATATAATATTGTATATAATATAATAGTACTTGCATTGCTTACCTTGGTGATTTTGTTTTATTATGTGATGTAAATGAACATTTTTTATAAAATTCTTTTTCAGAATATCCAGGAAATGGGTCTTCATGGAAAGTCAGAATTAGAGAAAACTATTGAACATTTGAAATATGTTAATCATCAGGTAACTTATTAAACTGGATTTGGGATATATTGTGTCATGAATAACTATATTAATTATAGTTTTAGTATACTGTGTTTTTAAAATTATAAAATAGTCTGCTAGGAAAGCTGTGTAGCAGCAGTTAGGAGGATGGAGTCTGACTGCTTGGATTCAAATCCAACTCTGTGTCCTATTACCTGTAGGTAAGTTACTTGACCTTTCTGTCCCTCGATTTCTTTATTTGCAAAATAGAAATAGTGCTAGTACTTATCTCTTAGGGTTTTTGTGAAAATTTAAATGAGTTAATACATATGAAGAACTTAGAAGAGTGTTTGGCATATTGTAAGTTCTTAGTAGGTATTACCTATGATTATTGTTGTTTTGCTCTTTTAAAAAAAAATCATAGAGACATAGAGTAAAAAGTGAAATTCATCTTCATTCTTCACTACTCTCTTTAGAGATAGGATTTTTGACAATTTGGTGTGTTTTCTGACAATCTGTTTTTCTCTCTGTGTTTCATTTAGGCTAGTTTCTTTTATAGTGTTTTCATTAGAGTGCCTAAGAAAACTAAAATTAAGATATTAAGATATATACCTATTAATTTTTTAAATTTAAATTATAGCTTGAAAGTGAAAAATATGAATTAAAGTCTAAAATATTATTAATGAAAGAAACAATAGAGTCATTAGAGAACAAATCAAAACTCCAAGCTCAAAAACTTAGCCATGCGACTGGTGGTGACTTATCTCATCAGAAGACAGAAGTGAACTCACTCAGGTAAGTTTATTGAAATAAATGGTATATAATATAATGCCCTTGATTATACTGGAAGAGCTTTAAAATGGGAAAAAAAAGAAACTTAAAAAATAAGAAATTAAATTTTTTTAAGACTTCTTGTTTTTAAAAATTATTTTTTTTAGAGATAATACCATTTGTTTTTGTCCACTGATTCTTTAGGATGGTAAATGAGCAGCTACAGCGGTCACTTGATGACTGTCAGCATCGACTTTCACTAAAAAGAGGTGAACTTGAATCGGCCCAAGCACAAATTAAAACACTGGAGGAAAAAATAGGTGAGTGTTTTTAAATTTTGTTTTTGCTAATGCTAATTTACATTGTCTAACAAACATTTCTTTTCATTTATAGATAAACTAAACCTTAAGATGACTTCACAGGATGAGGAGGCTCATGTAATGAAAAAGACCATAGGTGTTATTGATAAAGAAAAAGACTTTCTTCAGGAGACTGTAGATGAGAAGACAGAAAAGATCGCAAATTTGCAGGAAAACCTAGTAAATAAAGTACGTACCTGTTAAATATCATTTTCCAGTGTCTGAACAGAAAATAATTATTTTATTCTCTGTTTCAAATATGTGGATCTTATCACCCACATACAAGTTGTTAAAACCCTGGGCCATGTCTTCTAATATGTTTAAATTTCATTTTATTCCAATAATTTGAATCTTTAAAATGTGATTTTATCTATTTCTAGAACATGATTTTATGAGATCTCATTAAAGCAGACTCAACCATTGAAGGGTGGGTACAAACATGCTTATATGTGATGTACAGTTGGGTCTTGGAAATATGTTTACTTGGAGCTTTCTTTTATGACATAATTTATATAATTCAATTATGTCTGACTATATAAATGTGATAAATTTTAAAAATTTAACTAAAGATACTTCTATATGAGTGGTTTAGAATCATATTTTTATATTTCCTAATAGGAAAAATCTATTGCTCAGATGACGATAACAGTCTCAGAGTATGAATTATCTATGAAGTAAGTACTTAATGAAATGGTATCCAGCATTTTAGAAACTTTTAGTTGTATCTATTTAGTAGCAGTCCAGCAATAGGAAAATTTCTTTTTTCAATTTCTCCTTTTTTGCTAATGGCAGTAGTATTTTCTTAGTCTCTTGCTTGGAAATATGTTATCCTCTTTAACTTTCTCCCCTTTTCTGTCATCCACATATAAACATCTTATGTCATCTTATGTCTCATTAACTATTCTTCTACATACCTGCTTGCTCTTTATTTTTATTGTAATTACTCTGTTTAGGCACTAATTATCAAAATATAGATTACTTTCATAGCCAATCTGGAATTTATTCTCCATCTGAACCTATCTTAAACACCGTCACAAAATTTTATATCTAGTCTCCAGAAAAATTTTAAGCCATTTCAAGACAAAAGTCAATTTCATTCATTTTACATACCCTTAGTTTTTATGTACTAGTGGGATTATAAACATTTAATAAATACTTGCCAGTGATTATAATGTTTTGCTCTTAATGTTTAAAAATTTTCTGTGTTTTACTTGGCTTTTGGAATATATACCTTATTGTATGACTTTATTTGCATATAATGAATGGTAGAGATCTAAAATATCTGCTTTACCTAATTAATCAGTATTTTAATGCAATAGTTAATAATTTCTTATATTCTTAATATATCTTATATGTTAAGTATACTTAGACTTCAACAGTTTTTTAAAAAATGAGCTACAGTTTTCCAAAAAGCTTTTTATTATTATTTCCATATCACTTATTTAACAGCCAGCTAAAGGAAACATTGACTAATCGAGAACGTGAGATAGGCAGCCTCCGGCGCCAGCTTGATTCAGCTCACAAAGAACTTGATGAAATAGGAAGATCAAGAGAAGTGTCTTTTAAGGAAAACAGAAGATTACAAGATGATCTGGCTACAATGGCAAGAGAAAACCAGGTATGAACACAATGCGTCAACTTTGATAGTTTTATAGTCCCTATTCATTGTTTGCTAAATATTAAAGCTCTAAATATTTTTTTCTAAAATTATATGATATAAGCAAAATAATTTTTTTAAGAAGAATGGTGTTTATTGGGAGTATTAAAAAATGTAGTTTAGAATGCTGCTGTATATCACAGGGTGTCTAATGGGTACAACCATGGTCTTCTCACCCTTTTGATCTTTGTTGCAAGGAAACCTAAAGCTAGGAGCATGGAATTCTTTATGGCAAAAATCATTGTCATTCTATCGGATGAGGAGGACCTCTGCATCACTCCCCGGGCAGTTTCTGTGTTTAAAAGACACATGATAGATGATAATTATTTGTGCTTACTTCCATTGGCTTAGAGATATACCTGTAAATAAATGAATGCATATTTTAGAATGGCAAATACTGAAAGATATTGGTTTTGTTTGTACTGGTTTATTAAAGGATTATTCCAAGAAGACCAATAATTTTCCCATTTGAAATATTTTACGTTTTTCAAAAGTTACTTTAAGTATTATGCAGTATAAAACATATTCCTTATTTGTACCCCCATAATATGCTGAAATAAAAATAAATAAATAAATGAATAAAAACATATTCCTGTTATATGAATTTTTTAAAAATGCCAACCCCTGATCCTTGCTAACCCTTTGTATAAATGCGAGATACATGGTCAGGACTATTGTGAGAGATATGTGGTAAAGTTTGGTTAAAAAGTCCAGATCAGCCAGATAATATATGTGGAAATAACCCTTAGGAACAATTTTCCTTTTTTCCTACTCTCTCATATTCCTCAATTCCATAGGAGCTATTTGAATATAAATAGAACTTATTTGGTGCTGTGTTCATTTTAGATTTATCTTCAATTTTCTAATTTATAGGAAATCTCATTGGAATTGGAAGCAGCAGTACAAGAAAAAGAGGATATGAAGAATAGAGTTCATAATTACATAACTGAGGTGTCGCGATGGGAGAGTTTAATGGCTGCTAAGGTGAAAAACATTGTTTAAGTTGGACTTAAGACTGCTTTTAAAAAAAACTTTTTCATGTTTGTTTATTCTGTCTCCACTATTAGATATTAAACATTTGAGAGTAGAGAGCTTGCCTTTTTTTATTTCTCCATAGATCTTAGTTTAGTACCTGCACAGATACCTAACACTTCCTAAATTAGAACAAAATTCCTAATGTGTGTGTGTGTCTATGGCATGAGTGTTCCAGTGAGTGACAGTTACTAATTTAGAAACAATTTTACTATGCTTAAACCAGGAAAAAGAAAATCAAGATTTGTTGGATAGATTTCAGATGCTCCATCACCGGGCTGAAGACTGGGAGGTGAAAGCCCAGCAGGCTGAGGGAGAAAGCAGCTCTGTTCGACTGGAACTTCTTTCTATTGACACAGAGAGGAGACACCTTCGAGAAAGAGTGGAGTTATTAGAAAAAGAAATTCAAGAGGTAATGCATTAATTTGTATTGTAAAGACATTATTTAGTGAAACAGAAGACATTCACAGATACTTTATTAACATGAGATTGTAAGCATTGATAAAATCAAACTCAGTGGTAATTTTTTGTCATTTTCATAATTTGCTTAGGAGCCCCATTACATTTTCTTATTGTAATAAAACATACATAACGTCAAATTTACCATTGTTAAGTATCCAGTTCTGTAGCTTTAAGTACATTCATAATGTGCAGCTCTCACCACCATCTGTCCCCAGTGCTTGTGGTCCTCCCCATCTGAAACCCCACACCTGTTAACACCAGCTCTGTTCTCCCCTACCCCATCCCCTGGCAACCACCCTGCTTTCTGTCTCTACGAATTTGACCACTTTGGGTATCTCACATAAGTAGGATCATAAAATATTTGTCCTTTTGTGACTGGCTTATTTTACTTAGCCTTAACGTTCACTTTACCTCGGGTATCATCCATGTTGTAGTGTGAGCCAGAATTTCATTCTTTTTAAGGCTGAATAGCAATTCACTGTATGTATGTACCACATTTTGTTTATCCATACATCTGTCAGTGGACATTCGGTTTGTTTCTGCCTTTTGGCTATTGAGAATAATGCTGCTATGAACATGGGGATACAAATATCTCTTCAAGTCATCGCTTTCAATTCTTTTGGATATGTATCCAAAAAGATATATTTAAGTAACTAACTCTCAGTATCTTATTTGGAAATAGTGTCTTTGCAGGTAGAATCAAGTTAAAATGAGGTCATAGTAGATTAGGGTAGACCCTCCAGGGATAGAGAATCTGTGGCCTTCTGATTTCAAGATTGTTCTTTTTTAAGCACCGAAGGTGGAAAGAAAAGCTTCATCTTTCTCTGCTGTACCCTTTTAATAAAAGGATTTGTCCTGTAAAATTTGGATTCACTCAAAACCCTCACTTAAGGACTTAGGCAGCCACATTTTGCCTTAAAGCTATAGGTTCCCCACCCCTGTAAGCCAATGACTGATGTCCTTACAAGATGAGAGAGATTTGGACACAAGACACAGAGGAGAACACCATGTGAAGATTGGAGTGATGTGTCTAAGTCAAGGAACACCAAGGATTGCCAGTAATCATCAGAAACCAGGAGAGAGGCAGGAGACAAATTCTGCCTCAGAATCTCCAGAAGGAACCAAACCTGCCAACACCTGAATTTTGAACTTCTAGCATCCAGAACTATGAGGGAATAAACTTGCTATTTGAAGCCACCCAATTTGTGATCATTTGTTACAGTGGCCTTAGGAAACTAATAGATTTTGGTACTAGAAAGTGGCTCGCTGCTGTAACAAACATCTAAAAATATGAAAGTGGCTTTGGAATTGGGTGATGGGTAGAGACTGGAAGAGTTTTGAGGTGCTTGATTGAAAAAGCCTAGGTGACCTTGAAGAGAGATTTGGTAGAAATATGGACATTAAAGGCAATCGTGAGGACTCAGAAAGAAGAGAGGAGAGTTACAGAAAAAGCTTATATCATTTACAGAATTCATGAATGGAGCTTTACCAGAAATAAGAATGTTTATTCCAGCGAGGTGTCAGATGGAATTGAGAAACATGTTATTGGACCCTGGAGAAAAGATGATACTTGTTATGAAGAGGTAGAGAACTTAGCTGTATATCTACTATCTACTTGCTTATGGTCTACTCTTGAGAGAAAAGAACTTGTACGTGATAAACTTGGACATTCAGCTGAGGAGATTTCCAAGCAAAGTATGGAAGGGATAGCCTGGCTTCTGCTGCTTGCTCACAGTAAAATGTGAGAGGAAAGAGAGAAATTGATGAAGGAACCAGGACTCGGTGCTTTTGGAAAATTCTCAGCCTCGTGTGCTCTGGAGACAGGGCCAAGAGTGTGGCTAAATAACCTCCTAGGGCAGAGATGATGTGACTCGTGAGTCCAGTCAGTCATCTCAGCAGAACCACCGCCAGCTTTAACTGAGAGAGGGACGGCAGTGGGATGACATGAAGGAAGGCTGTCGGACTTCTGGGATCCTACTGGCAGAAAACAGGCCAGTGTGACTGCTTGGGTGCAAACATGTTCATCTTCAAGAAGGGAAAGAATGACTCTTAAGGGTGGCTCAGAGACCAGCAGGGCTGCCAGGGGCTCCTCAGATTCCTATGGCACAGCCGGCTGCCACCACAAGCCCAGGGGGCACAGGCGCAGGAGATAGGGCTACTGCCTCTTTGGTTCCAGATGGCAGGGCCACCAGCCCTGAGGATGGGGCTGTAGCTGAATGTTCAGAGAGTGGAGCCACCCTGGCAGGCTCAGAGCATTGAGTACAGACAATTATTCTTAGGCCTTGAAATCTAATGTAATTTGGCCTGCTTGCTTGCGAACTTACTTTGGACAGTCACCCTTTTATTCCTTCTGTTTTCTTTCTTTCAGAATGGGACTATCTATTCTGTGCTTGTCCATGATTAGTAATTATACACAATTCCTTTGTTAAGTATTAACTAGGCCATCTTTAAATAGCAGGCAACCTCCAGGGAGTATTTTAAAATATGCAAAAATTGGCTCTCAAACTTTTGTAAAGTGAGTTTGTGGCTGCAGAGATTCAAACCCTTAAAATTATTGGGTTACTTTAACTTTTTACCTGTTGTTTTTCCTTTTTTCAGCACATAAATGCCCATCATGCTTATGAATCTCAGATCTCATCAATGGCAAAAGCCATGTCTAGATTAGAAGAAGAGCTGAGACATCAGGAAGATGAGAAAGCAGCAGTTTTAAATGATTTGTCATCTCTTAGAGAACTCTGCATTAAGCTTGATTCAGGCAAAGATATTATGACCCAGCAATTGAATTCCAAACACCTTGAGTTTGAGAGGGTAAGAACTAAAGAGAAATTGACTTGGCACATTATTTTATTGAGCCCTGCTCTGATTGTTTTCCTTTACCATTCACTACCCAATAAATTTCTTCCCTTTTGGAGCAGTTACCTTTGACTATAGGATTTTTACAACTAGATTTGACTACTAAATTCTTTGTGAAGATTTCTCTGGCAATCATGGTGATGAAATTAGGTGCTCTCTGTTTTGGAATAGATGAGTATTTAGGAGATTATGAATCTTCTAATTATAGATTAGGAGCATATCCCAATATATTCTTTCTCTGTTTAAAAGTAAGACCTGAATGCTTTCTAAGTGGAATATGTTTCCTAATAAAAATCTCAGGTGATTTAAATCTTAAATAAGTAGCTAGAATCTTTCATTCCCTGACAGAGGCATTACTTTAAACAAGCTCATAATGTGTTTTCAGACATGAGTGTTTGCAGTTTTCACTCATCTAGTAGTATCTTTATTTTCAGGTACTGAGAAGCTACGATACTGGCTTGACTATGTAGTCAGACTAAAGATATTTAATAGACCACAAGGGCCTCATGGCTAAATAGGATGGCGACATTTAAGGATTTTGTGTTAATGATGCTCTTGACAAGGTAGCATGACTGAAAACTATTTGAGGGTTGGAGTAGGTCTTATAGCTAAGTAAGCTGTTAATGGAAATAACAAGGATTATTTTGAAAATAGTGTTTTTCCTATAGTTAAATGGTTCAAAATCTTTAACCAATACTCAAATTAAAACAATTGATGGGTGAATAGTTCTGTAGAGCTATATTGTCAGACAAATAATTTTTCAGAGTAAGTCTAAAATTATCCTGAAGTTATCTTACTTTGTTTTTCCTGTAGGTTGCAGTAGAATTAGAAAATGTAAAATCAGAATCAGACCTGTTAAAAAAACAACTGGCAAATGAGAGACATACAGTTAAAAACCTTGAATCATTGTTGGCTACAAATAGAGACAAAGAATTTCATTCTCATTTAACCTCCCATGAGAAGGCTACAGAAATTCAGCTACTTAAAGAGAAGTTAACCCTTTCAGAAAGCAAACTGTAAGTGTCATAAATCAACCTATGTGATGAAAATAGCTTGTCAAAAATAAGTTTTCAATTTTTTTTGAGGAGGAAGAAAGGTGTGCGGGTGTGAAGGGTTGCTACAGAACCAAAATATTTGACTTAATATATCCGCTGCTTTGGGGAATTCAAGGGAATGGCATCAGGAGAGACATCACGTTTGGAGACATAGATCTGTATATCTTCACCATGGGAGTGAGTGAGAAGAGTAAACTTTAGGAAAGTGCCTAAATTTGAGGAAAGAACAGAGGAGTCGGTGAAGAATAGAACATTTCAAGATGGGAAAAGGCAACTGTATGTCTCAATCTGTAGATTAGGAACAAGACTTAGAAAAAACTATGAGATTTGATCCTCATAAGTTTATTGATTGATGGAGGATATTAGATGTTACCTTTTTTAGATTGGAGAGGTTTGGGGCTATTTGTTAGAAGAGGGGAGGAAACCCAGAGTAGATAGTACAAGTGGGAAAATGCACTTTTATAATAAAAAGGAGTTAAAAATATTTCTCTTTCTGAAGCAAGAGTCAAGAAAGCCAGTGAAGATACTTTCTAGTTCATGTCTTATACAAACGTGCAGTCCCAGTGCTGCTGGAGTGCCTAGCACATAATAGAATAGAAGCTCAGTAAATGTTTGCTAAATAAACCAGATGATGAAAATAAAATTTTGTGATAGAAGCTCCAGAAGTTTAGAGAATTGTTTGCTGTAAGATCCTGATCTTCTCTTTTGCTATACTTAATCATCACCTCCATTTCTATTGATAAAAATCCATAGCACTTGACAAAACAGACGTTTTTTATTTATTTCTTTGATTTTAAATTTGTTTTAAGAACTAGTCAAAGCCGGGAAAATACCATGCTTCGAGCTAAAGTGGTACAGTTACAAACAGATTTTGATGCTTTGAAAAGACAGATTTCAGCTGAAAGATATGAACGGTAAGAAAAAATGTTTTAGCATTGGACAGTGTTTTTATGTATTCCCTATTCTATTCCAAAAAGGATTTAATATGGCTCACAAATAGCAAACTTTTGAAGTCTAATTTTCAAATCAATTGCCAAATTACTTTTCTTCCATCACTCTTTCTTACTATATTAATACCATAGATATCAATATTCTTATGATTTCATTCCCAAATAGCAAATAGTGTCAAATTGCTTATTAGGTCAGTTTTTAAGTTCTCTTGTTCTTACCTGTTTACATCAAAACTTTTTTTGTTTTTTTTTTTTTTTTTTTTT
>VBSM01003198.1:7043714-7059536 GCA_008086735.1 Cheirogaleus medius
CACCACCTGAGCTCCACCTTCCCCGCCCCAGCCTCCCGCCTCCCCCCCGACCCCGTGGAAAAATTATCTTCCATGAAACTGGTCCCTGGTGCTAAAACAGTTGGGGACCACTGATTTAGAAGATCTGGTTTCTGAATGTGCTAAACTGAACATATATAATGATTTCAATTTCTTAATGATAACTTAAATTTTCTGCAAACCTAAATTAAGCTCTCTATGGACCAGGGTTATAACCCCCCCCCTTCTTAATCTCTTCCCATTTTCCTTGCCCCTGGCCCTCAAAGAAACCTTGAGCCACATAACCATGTTTTTTCTCCTCCTTAACATCCAACTAAGTTATATGTTCTCATAGGGGCAATATCACCACCGCTCAGGGGAAAAAAATTAGTTATTAGAGGCAGAGGGAGGAAGTAGCAAAAAAAATCTTAGGTAGTACAAGATATTACAATGGTGTATGACTCTCAAAAGGGCCACGATACATAAACAGCGTATCTGTATATTAAAATTTCATGGGATGGGGGGAAAGTCTACCAAAGTTCCTTTGGGAGAGTAATAGTGAAAAAAGTTTGACAAACACTGAACTAGGTAGAAATCCTGAATACTGACTGAAGATCTCAAAGCAGAAAAAGTTCAGGCCAGAGACTAGAATAGCCTGCAGAGGAGATGGCAACGTAATCACCATGCTTGGTGGGGACAGACCCAGACACTGAGAAAGAGAACATGATAAAGAAAATAGATTCTTTCACTGCTGACATTTGGGAGTTTTGAGGCGGGAAGAAGGAACAGGGCTGGATGTATGTGTAAGAAGAGATGAGAAAGGAAGGGGCAGAGAAGGAAACCAACCAGGTTGATTGAAACTAAAAGCAGGAGGAACGTTGCTGTGTAAGGGTGGTCTGGTAGGCTAGAACACCAAAGAGTAAACTGAATACATTTTAGTTTTCCAATCTTTCTATATTCGGCAAGGTATAAAGATAAAAAGAGTCTGTTATTATGGTGTGTGTGGAGGCACAATAGTTCCGATATTATTTTCATTATAGGTCAGGCACTATGCCACACGCTAAGAATACCAGTTGAATAAGGTACTCGAATGAATAACTGGCTCTCAGAGGACCCAGTATAATGAGGAAGACAGACACATATACAGACATTTAAAAACAAGATGTAACTGCAGAGATAGAGATGGGTGTAGGGGTTTATGGGCACACTCGAGGATGGGGCCTCCCCAAGCCTGGAATCAGTAGGGAAAGGTCAGTTTAGGGTATGTCGGGCACCTGTGGGATGTGCAATAGAAACTTTTAGGGGGGTCTGGACCATGAAACAGAACTGAAGATGTAGATTTGGGAGCGTTGTTGACGTATAAAGCATAGGATAAGAGAATGTAAACCTAGCTCTGAGCAATATAGGCAGAAGCAAAGGATCCAGTAAAAGAACTAAGAAATGGTCGTGTAGGTAGAAAAGAGAACCGGAGATGGTAGTGTTGTGACAGCCAAGAGTGGTTTTCGGCACCAAATCCTGCAGAAGTTCAGGTAGGGTAAGGAATTTGCCTCCTGACATACAAGCTTTTAATTTTTAAGAACATGTTAAGCAGGTTTGTTATAATTTTTTTATTTTAAAGTATAAAGAAGAAAATTAAAATTAGCTGTAAGTTCTATCTTCCATAGTCACTGTTAGCATTTGGGGGCTTAACATCTAGTCATGTGTGTTTTTATGTGTGTCTTTGTGTACACATGGTATCCTACTTTTTTCATGAAATATATTTTGAGCATTTTGCTTCCAAAATATTATTTTAATGGCAACCTACTATTCAGACATGATTATGCCATAATTGATTTTGAACTATCTGTTATAGTGCATATTCTTTTGAGATCTTTTATTCACTACTTAAAAATCATATAAAGACATAGGATTTAAATTTAGTAGAAATTAATTAATTTTGTAGAAATTACTTAATTAACTAATAGCACCTTATGTCACTTTGGGATTTCAGGCGCTTGCGTATAATCTCTCCCGTTTGCTCTCTACTGACAGGGAACGAGCAATCCAAGAGATGCGCCGCCACGGTCTTCCCACACCACCCTTTAGTTCTACTCTGAGGTCTCCTTCACCTTCTCCTGAACATCTAAATGCGTAATGATCAGAGAGGTATGTATGTGTCATCAAGTGCAGGCAACACTAATCTGTGGTTGTAGAAATTCAGAGAGTTAGTTTTCTGTGTCAGGGGAAGGGAGATTGCCTGGAAAGGTGCTCGGGGGAACTTCTTGGAATGATAGAAGCGTTCTGTGTCTTGGTGGTGGTGGTTACGTGGGTATATATAGTTGTAAAAACTCATGAAACTGATCATTTACAGTCTATGCATTTTATTATATGTAAATTGTACCTGAATTTAAAAAGAGAAGACATCCACAGCAAAACATTAAATGACAATATGAGATATCCCAGGGTAAGTATCTGATGAAGTGCCAAATTAAAGGTACAAATAGCAGGTGGTGAGAGTGTGGACAAAGGCCTCGAAAGAGGACCGCACAGGGCACAGTAGACACAATCTGGGGAAATGGTAGGTTGTGGGGCAATAATGAGGGAGAAAGGTTTGGAAGGTAGAATGGGATACACAGAGTATATAGAGCGTGAGATTAAATTAGAGATTGTAGACTTTATTCTGTGAGTTAAGGGGAGCAATTGAAGGTCAGTCCTCCTGTGTATAGAATAGGTACAGGGAGGGGTTAAGATGAAAGAACCGTTTGGTAGATTAACTTCAGAAGTGTGTTTGAGCCATATTGGAAAGGGTAGAGAGGTAGAGAGAGACTAGGGGTAGGGGTATAATCAGTTTTGGATTGATAAAATAAAATTGAAAGCTAGGACAGATTTTTAATAGTAAATCATGATGTACATACATAAAAGTACCATGTCATAGTTGTCTAGCTCAATGAATTTTCAAATTGGACACACTTATGTAACCTGCATGCAGATCAAGAAACAAAACAAGTTAGGCATGGTAGCGTGAACCTGTAGTCCGGCTACTTGAGAGGCTGAGGCAGAGGATCACTTGAGCCCAGGATTTCAAATCCAGCCTGAGCAACACAGCAAGATCCCCATCTCAAGAAAGAAAGAAACAAACAAAACATTGCCTCTCTTGGGCTCCCTTCTAGTTATAACCCCTGGTCTAAAAGTCACTGTCCTGTTAAAAGCATAGATTCTTTTTACTTGCTTTTGGACATTTTATAAATGAAATCATACGTTTATGGCTTCTTTTTCTCAGCAGTACATTTGTGAGATTCGTACATTCTGTCGTATATACTTGTAGATTGTTCGGTCTTATTGCTGCCTAATGGAGTGCCATCATGTGAACTTACCACAGTCCACTTACTCGTTCTGCTATTGGCAGGCATTTGGTAGTTTACAGTTTGGGCTATTAAAAAAAAGGGCTGTGGCTGTACGCTTAGGAATGAAACTACTGGGTCACTGGATATGCATATGTTCAAGCTCTAGTAGATACAGCAGATGTTTTCCAAAGTAGCTGTAAAGAAGACACATTTGGCTGAGGAAGGGGCAGAGGGATGTGCTGGTTCACTGGGAATGGGAATGAATAGGAAAGAAGCATGAGTCAGACCCCGGGTCTGACAGATAGCGACTGTGAAAAATGCATAACTCAGTGACAGAAATAGTTGCATCCGTCTTTTTTAAAGTGATGCATTTCTTTGCCACTTGTAAGAGAAGTATATGAAGGATAATTAAACATTTCCTTGATGACTCAGAATCCTCATTATGAACATTAGTTATATGCTATTCTTTAAATACGGATGCCCCCATGTTTGTAGGGCCTAGGTTTAAGTCTTCCTGATTGCTGTGCTTTTGCTTTGTTTGATTGAAACATTTTGTTCTTTCATTTTGAGGACCACTTCTCAGTGCTTGCGGCTGTCACTGTGTCCTCACAAATTCTAGGTTGCTGTGTTAGTTTGAATGCGATCAGGTGGTACTCCACCTTCCTGTCACAAAGCCTCATGACAGTGTGACACAGACATGTTCTCAGGCTTGATTCCCTGCTGCAGTTTAGACCAGGGGTTGGCAAATCAGGGTCTGTGGGCCAAATCCACCCCACTGCCTATTTGTGTAAATTAAGCTTTATTCACACCATTTGTTAACAAATTGTAGGACTTCTTCTCTACAGTGGCAGAGCTGAGTAGTTGTGACAGACCCTGTGGCCTGCAAATCTAAAATATTTACTTCCTGTCTTTGTACATCATGTAGCCTCTGGAAAACCCAACTGTACACCTATGAGAAAATTAGAGTAAAAGACAAGTAATTCCTTGGTTTTATGAAAATAGGCTTGACCTTGTAGGTTCCTTAAAAGGATATAGGGACTCCCAGGGATCCCCAGACTATACTTCAAGAACCGCTGATACAGAACATAGTGGATTCCAGCAATCTCTAAAGCTATAATGACTTAGGAAACTTTTGATTACAATAAAATATATATAACATGAGCTTTGCCATCTTAACTATTTTTTTAAATTTACAATTCAGTGGCATTAATTGTTATGTGACCATCACCACTATTTCTAAAACCTTTTCATCTCTCAAACAGAAACTCTGTACTCATTAAACAATAAGTCTTCACTCCCTCAACCTCACCTTCCCAGCCCCTGGTAACTTCCAATCTGCTTTTCTGTCTCTCTGAATTTTCCTATTCTAGATTTTCATATAAGTGAAATGATATAACATTTGTCCTTTTGTGTCTGGTTTATTTCTCTTAGAATGATGTTTTAGGTTCATCCATGTAGTGGGATGCACCACGTTTTTTTTTTTTTTATCCCTTTCATCATTCGAGGACACTTAGGTTGTTTCCACCTTCTCCTCTCCCTTTGGTCCCCTATGGTACAGGACCAAAGTCCCAATCCTCCATGATTATGCCTTGGTCTATCTAGTGAGCAGACCCTATTCTGAAGCAAATTAGGGGCCCCCAGCCACTAGTCATATCGTTGGCTTACAAAAGACACTCTTATCACTCCGGAGATTCTGAGGAACTGTGTACCAGGAATCAGGAGCAGAGACCAAACATATACAACTGTGCATCACTCAGCGATGGGGATACGTTCTGAGAAATACATCGTAAGGCAGTTTCTTCATGTGAACGTCATTGAGGGCACTTAGACAAACCTAGATGGTACAGCCTACTATACACCTGGGCTATGTCGTGTAGCCTGGTGCTCCTAGGCTCCAAACCTGTACAGCAGGTGCTGTGCTGAGTACTGTAGGCAGTTGTAACACAGAGTGGTATTTGTGCATCTAGACATAGAAAAGGTACAGTAGAAATACAGTATAAAAGATAAAAAATGGTACACCTGTAGAGGGTATTTACCATGAGTGGAGCTTGCAGGACTGGAAGTTGCTCCGAGTGAGTCAGCGAGCGAGGGCTGAGTGACCATGAAGGCCTAGGACACTACTGTGCACTGCTGTAGACTTTATGCACACTGTACACTTAGGCTATACTAAATTTATTGAAAAATTTTTTTCAAAATAAGTTAACTTTAGCTTACTGTAACTTTTTTACTTCATAAATTTTAATTTTTTAACTTTTGACTTTTGTAATAACACTTAGCTTAAAACATAAACAGTGTACAGCTGTACAGAATATTTTTTCTTTATATCCCCCTATAAGCTTTATTTTTAAAATTAATTTTTTTTTTTACTTTTTAAACATTTTGTCAAAAACACAAACACACGCATTAGCCTAGGCCTACACAGGGTCAAGAGATCAACACCACCTCTGTCTTCCACCTCCACGTCTTACCCGCTGGAAGGTTTTCAGAGGCTACAACACACCTATAGAGCTGTCATCTCCTGCGGTCACGCTGCCTTCTTCTGGAATACCTCCTGAGGGACCTGCCCGAGGCTGTTTCATAGTTAACTTTATATATATATATGTAGGAGGAGTTACACTAAAATAATGATAAAAATGTATCATATGGTCAATACTAGGTGATAGAAAATTTTCAGCTTCATATAATCTCATGGGACCACTGTCATACATGTGGTTCTTCATTTACCAAAACATCATTATGGAGCACATGACTGTGTTTCTTATTATATCATGATATCACACATGCTTACTGAGAAGACATAAAATATAGAAGTTAAATAAGGAAACCAAAATCACTTAAAAAAAATATAGAACAGTACTTCTGAGCTTTAAGAAGAATGGTACTTCTTAAATCTAACTAGATTTGGGGCACAGAGTTTTATTAGAGACTGTAATTTCATTTAAAACATTGAATTTCAGTTTTTATGAATATATTGAATAACTTTTATCATTTTTGTCTTAACCCATCTTCCCCCCCCTCCATTTTCAGAAGAATGGTTTTCAATGAGTTCCTGTATAGATTTTTAAAAGAACAGAAATGAAATATTTGAAGTACTTGTTCCTGAAAATCATGAACATCGACACAAATTCTACCTCTGTCAACTCTTATTTAAATCAGTGAATATTTATGTTAAAAAGTTTGGTTTAAAAGAACTGTACCTATGTGTATATTTTCATATGTATGAAGAACAAAATATGTATTAATAGTGCTTTACTGATGTTATATCTATATTTTTATTCCTGACTTAAATTACTTCTCAAAGTATGTTTATACTGTGAATTAATATAATGTATTGTTCACATTACATTTTAATAATCTGTTTCTTAATGAGCCATGATATATATGTAAATATTTAGTTTTCATGCCTGTGTTTATAACCCATATCTTAATGTATTCACAAAGAATTATTAACCTTGATGCTATGCTGTCATGCTTAGCTTTTTTCCTTGAAATTATTCACAGATTTACTGTCTATCAAGGGGAATATATTTAGATCTAGTCTTATTATAATCTCAGAGGTCTTGATAAAATAATGATTACCATACATAATTTGTTATTGCCAACTTGAAGAACTATGATGGGAAATATACATTTATTTATTATATACAATTTTATTTTGGTATCACATGGACTCTTCACGTTACACAGATTCTATCAAAATCAAACTAAAAGCTATATTCAGAGTCTTGTAAAACAATAGAACAAAAATTTGGGGCATTTTTTCAGTAAATAAAATTCCTCAGTGTATTAATTTAAAATGTCAGAGTATGAAAGCATATGATGGTAAATATAGTAAAACATTTTGTTAAAATTCCAATATACATTCAATTTCAGTTTTTTGCTTCTAAACCTGTATGTTGTAATTTACCAGTCTTCCAGAATAGTATGTAAACACTGCATTATGGCATATAAATTGAAAACAGCTTTTTACAATTAATTTTCAAAGTTGTCATTTTTAAAAATTTAGTGTGTACATATATTAATAAAAGAACAGAAGCACAAAATAGAATGTCACATATAGAAATTAATCGTGTTTGAACCATACACATTTGAAGAAAATCCTGTTCTTAATCGATTTTATTATGATTTAAAAAGACTTAAAAACTAACATAGGAAAGTGAGAGACCAACTACTTATGATAAATTTTATTTCCTCTTGTGGTTTAATAAAGTGGAGTGTGTATTGTGTACCTGGGGTGGGCAGTGCTCTTTTTCTAAAACTAATATGCCTTTTGTGTTTGGGTCATGCCCTTTGCAATAATTCAGTGTGTATTTGGGTATGGGCTGGTTTATTTTTCCACCATCTTTGTAATTTTGTATATCCCATCTCCCTTGTGTGAATTCATGTATTTAGCAAAATACAAGAGAACTAGGACTATTTGCAATGCCATATGGAAAAATCTTTTAATAAATATATGTAAATGAAATAAAAAATATTTGTGCCCACCTTTTCCCCTAAAGCAAGAGCAAGGCATATTTTGTTAGATATTTTATTTTTAATGTTTTCTATAATTTAAGAATGTTTAGCTTGCCATAACTGTTATTTTCATAACTATGATATAATTTTTTACAAATTAGTTTGAAAGTACTGAAATGTTCTGACCTTTTATAAATGTTTTTAACTTTGTTTTAAATAATCTTAAATTATGGAGCTTGACGTAGATTTGCCAATAAACTTTATAGTCAATTTATTTTCTTTCTTAAAATAGTTTCTTATACTTTGTGTTAGCAATCTTCTTAATTCTAAAATTAGATAAAGTTTACTCAAATCAAACTTTATCATGGTGGGATATGGAGAGGTCCCTGAAATTAGGTGCCAGGTACTTTTTTTTTTTTACTGGCTTTTGTTTATTTCCAGTTAGTTCAAAATATAAGAAATGAAATCAGAGTTTCTGTTTGTTATCCATCCACAAAATGGTTAAACGGGTGTGCGTGTGTGTGTGTGTGTGTGGTGGGTGGATATGCACTTCTCACTTGCAGATACTCTTTGTTGAGCACATTAATTACCATTAGACTATGCCACCTGCCACCCTCCCTTATTGCAATTTATCACACATCGTATCTCATACTCTCCTTCCCAATTATTAGATGTTAGCAGGTGGCTTACTGTCTTTCTACCATTAGTTCTAGCATCAGTCTTTTTATGTCAGTATCTTGGGCCAATGGTTATTGACCATACCTGCACATTGTACTTACCTGGAGAATTTGAAAGAAAAACTGATGTCTGAACCCCTATACTAGACCAAATAAATCAGAATTTCTGCAAATGGAGTGTGGTCTTATTTTTTAATTGACATAATTTGTACATATAATGATGTTTCAATACATAGAATGTATAGTGATTAGAGCAGTGTAATTAGCATGGTCATCATCTCAAACATCATTTCTTTTGTGTTCGGATCATTTAATACCCTCCTCCTGCCTATTTGAAACTATGTATTATTGTTAACTATAGTCATCCTACTGTGGTATGGAACATTAGAACGTATTCCTCCTATCTAACTGTAATTTTGTATCCCTTAACAAATCTCTCCCTATTTCCCCTTGCCCCTACCCTTCCCAGCCTCTAGTATCTTGTTCTACTTTTCACTTCTGTGAGATCAACTTTTTTTAGCTTCCACATATGAGTGAGAACATGCGGTGTTTAACTTTCTGTTCCTGGCTTATTTCACTTAACATAATGTCCTCCAGTTCCATCCATGTTGCTGAGAATGACAGGATTTTTTTTTTAAGGCTCTAGATAATTCTAATGTGCAGCCAAGGTTAACCATGCTAACTTAAGAAACTGACCCACCAAATTTATTTCCTGACCCACTAATGGGAATCAGCCCATGGTTTTGAAGAATACTGCACTAGATTTTGTCATCGCCTCCAAAAATCTCAATTTCTAGCATCATACTCACCCTTTTTTCTAGGTTACTCTATTAAACCTCCACCAACAATCCTTTAACTCCTCTAGGATCAGTAGAAAATCACCTATCCCTTATCTATAATTTCATCACCCTCACTTTCTTCTTTAGCATCTTTTACACATGCCCTAAATTCTCGTCCCTCTAAGCTGAAAACTCAAATCTTGTTTATACTAGTAATTCAGGCTATCTGTATCTAAGAACATGGCTGGAGAAAAATACAACAATGCAAACTCTTTTCAATTCACACTTAACATCTCCCTGGCAAGTATTTCACACCTTTCCTCTTTACTCAGATTTTCTACCCTTCCTAACTCTCAACTTGTTTCTTTTTTTACTGAGAAAATTGAAACAACAGAAAAGAACTTTCACACTCTCCAATCTACTGACATGTATCTGTATCCATATAATTTCCTTCCCTCCTATTATAACATGAACCATCTCTAACCCTTAGCCATTCCATCTAGTGTGACCAGTGTCCATTCCTTCTACTCAAAACACTCCTGCAGTTACTCTAAGAATTTTACATATATTAACTCATTTAATTCCCACAATAGTTATATGAGATACTAGTACCTTTATTCTCCTCATTGTACAGGTAAGGGTACAGGCAGGAGAAGTTAGATAATTTGCCTATGGATACATGACAAGTAATAGTGAAGTCCATTTTAGACAATAGGCAGTTTTTACAGTGATTTAACATTTAAACCAGCAGAAGAAAACTTGATCTCTACAGTGAAAATCAGGAAAAGAGAAAAAAATGAAGTCACAGAAATGGGAACTATGAAACAAGATGGCAGAAATAAATCCTTATATGAATAACCATAATAAATATCAATGGATAAAACTCACCAATTGAAAGTCAGAGTTAGATTGGATTTTTAAAAATAATCAGCTACAAAAGATATACTTAAAAAAGACACAGAAAGTTTGAAAATAAAAGGATAGAAGAAGATAGAAAGCTGGAATACCAATCTTACCTGACAAGATGGAATTTAAGAGAAAAAGGAGTTATATATTGGTAAAAAACAATAGAACAGGAAGATACAGCCTCCATAAGCAAATGGCTATATATGTATATACATATATGAAACCACACCCAACAAACTGAAAATACACATTTTTTCAAGCACATCTCTAACATTTAAAAAAATAGACTATTAATTAGCCCTTTATTAAAGGAAGCCTCATTTCAAAAGGATTAAATCACATAAACCATTTTTTAGACCATAATATATACAAAAAGGATAGAAGAAAAAAAAGGATAGAAGAAAACTTTGATGTGTTTGGAAACTAAGAAACATCTTTCTAAATTACTCTTGGCTAAAAAATGTAAGTCATAAATAATTTAGAAATCGTAATTAAATAAATCACTAGAATCAAATTATAGGGCACAGCATAGGAGTCGTTAGAGGAAACCATAGTAACTTTAAATATGTCAGTCAGGAGGTAAAAACTTAACAAGTCAGTAAGCATTAAACTCAAGAGGTTAGAAAAATGGCTGAGTGCAGTGGCTCACGCCAGTAATCTTAGCACTCTGAGAGGCCACGGCAGGAGGACTGCCTGAGCTCAGGAGTTTGAAAGCAGCCTGAACAAGATAATGAGACCCTGTCCCTACAAAAAATAGAAAACTTAGCTGGGAATGGCAGCTTGCGCCTGTAATCCCAGCTACTCAGGAGACAGGAGGATCACTCGAGCCCAGGAGTTTGAGGTTGCAGTGAGCTAAGATGATGCCACTGCACTCCAGCCTGGTCAACAGAGCAAGACTGTCTCAAAACAGAAAACAAAACAAAAAAACACAAAAACTCAAATAGAACAATATGTGGTAAAGATACTGAAAGATGGTCAGATGTAAGAGCCTGGGATTGGGCTTTTACCATACTGCAAGCTACTAAGTTAGTCTGTCTCTGTTGCAGAGATGATGGCAGAAAACAGGAGACTCCTGGGTCAGAGACAAAGGCCTTTGTTACTTCTGGCCCAGCAAGCAGCATAAGCATCATTGTGTTTCCATTTGTTCCCTTTGACCCCCAAGCCCTGCAGGCCAATGCAGAGAGGCCTAGGCAATACTAAGCACGCAGAGAGGTTCACCTCTCAACCTAGGAACACTGAGCTCAGTGAATCCATCTCTTTTCTAGTAAGCAATAAATAAACTTGCTATTTGTTTCAAGAGAGACATTACCTTATCCCTCAAGGTTGCATGTAGCTCCGGGTGAGATGGGCAGCAGGTCAGACTGCCAGCCACTGCAGTTTCCCAATGCTGGGAATGGCCTGAGCAAACAGCAGGCATGGGCTTGATCCTTGGCTTGCCCTCAAGAACGTGCAGGGATGCCCAGGGTCCATGGTAGGTTGCCTCTCCCAAAGACAGTCCACTCCTTGGCCCTGCATGTTCTTAGCCAAACTTGCATTTTCATGTAAGTATGCAAGTCCATTGGCCACCCTGCTTAATCCAGCCAACAGAGGCTGGGAGCAAACCTGTTCAATTTGTCTCCTGCGACATCTAATTAAGGCTGATAGCAGTAGGATTCCAAGCAGCAGGGAGAAGCTAGCCAGCAGTATTTACCTCAATCGTGCCTCCGAAGATCCCAGACACGGCTAGCTATGATGAATGACTATCCGGGGGATCAGTAGCAGGTGTTATTTTAGACAGCCAGGATGTAGTCTAAAGCCACTCTGCTATCCATTATGACTCATGCAATTTAGACTGACCTGCAAATCCCTGGTGTCGCTGCGAATGGGGCAGTGGGTGAGCCAGAAAGCAACCTGCATCCACAATGGAAAGACAGTCCATGGCTCTCTCTCTCCCTGACCTACAAAGGGTCCCGAGTCACTCCAGTTTGGGTTTTGTTGTTAGACTTGAGTTTGATCTTCACCACCTTGGTTGGTTAAGAAACATGGGCGCTGTTGCCGGCTTGATAGCCGCACGTGGCATCACCAACGGCTGCTCAGCAGTCAGGAGAAGCACGTGAATTTGTAACAGACTGCAAAAGGCTGTGCCAGTCCGTGTGTGTGTACTTGCACAAGGCAGAGGCCGTGCTCGGGAGCTGCTACTGACAGTATTAGCAAAATGGTTCGAGCGCGGCCGTACCCAAAGGACGGGGGTGAGAGACCCAGCAGCAGGTCAGACTGCCAGCCACTGCAGTTTCGTGCCTCAGGCAGACCGTATGATTTGTCGCCAGACCGCGATGTATGATCTAGGGGACAAAGAGAGCATTCATGGCTATTGGTTTGGGCTGGCTCAAAGAATGCTGATTTGCAGGTTAGCGGATATAAAGGACCAAATAGAATGCCCAAATGAGGCATGTACTGTCTCCAAAAAAGTCCAATAGGGAGCTGAGCCTCCTTTTTGGTGACAAGGACCCAGAGATACAGTACTGTTTCCCTGGGTGCCAGAGGCATTGTGAATCTGCACGTACAGCCCCAAGAAACTGCACTTGGCAGGCATCCTCGGAGTGGTGCTGGGGGGTCACCAGCCACCTGTGCTGCTGGGGGTATGACAACAGCCCAGTGAGGGCAGCTGCGGCCGGGGCTTCTGACTTGCCAACCAGCAGGGCATCATCTAGACGGTGAACACTTTTAACTCACAGGGCAGAGGCACTCTTGCTCAATCGTGGCTCACCCACTGGTGACAAATGGCAGGAACTTTGTCCCACTAGCTTATCTCCACTTTCAGAATTTCCCTGATGGCGATAATGCTCTCTGGCACTTATGGGATGGGAAGTACAAGCATATGACACATCAATTCCTACTGTACATTCCGATATACAAGCAACAACAGCATAATGAATTAGTCCAAAAGCTCCTGCTCATAAAGTCACATTAGTTAGCTCTCGAACTCCTGGCCTCAAGTGATCCTCCCACCTTGGTGTCACAAAGCGCTAGTAGGATTACAGTTGTGAGCCACCGCGCCAGGCCTATATTATTTTTAATGCATTACTGATTTTTGACTTTCTAGTATTTTATTCAGATTTTAAAATCGATGTTCGTATGTGGGACTGGCCTGCAGCTGTGTTCTGTGTGCAAGCTGTAGCGTCCGCCTCTGATGCCACTGCATCCCAGCGTCCTAGAACGAGTTGCGAAATGACTCTTTTCCCGTGTTCTGGAATCTTTTGCATATCATGGGACTGACTCATAAAATCACCTGGGTAGGTGTCTTTTTTTAGAGGAAAGCATCTGACCACCCTTTCAATTTCTTCTACAAAACAGTTTTTCTCCCCCTTAAGTCAGTTTGGTAATTAATTTTTTTCTAGAAAATCTTCTATTTCATCTACATCTTAAAAAGATCCTCCATATATCTTAGTTATTTCTCTTTCATTGTGAAATGTTTATTTTTTGTGTCTCTTGACTGATAAGGCAGAGATTAGTCAATGTTATTGTGGGTTTTTTTCTAAGAATCAATTTTTTTATTTTGTTGGTTAAATCTGCTTAATTTGCTTTCTATTTTATTAACTTCTGCTTTCTTGTTCATTTGTTTACATTCTTGAGTTATATGCTTAGTTTATTTTTAATCCGTCTGATTTTCTAATTTATGCATTAAAGGCTACAAAATTTCCTTTGAGAACCTCTTGGCCTATATCCCCCACAGGTTTTTTTGTTTGTTTTTTCTTTTAGAGACAAGCTCTAGCTCTATTGTCCAGGCTGGAGTGCAATTGCCCGATCATAGCTCACTGTAAACTTGAACTCCTAGATTCAAGGGATCCTCCTGCCTCAGCCTCCCAAAGTGCTGGGATTACAGGTATGAGTCACTGTGCCCATCCTATATTTTTTGTCATTTCTTTTTGTCATTACTTTCTAAGTAGATTCAAACTTCAGTTCTGTATTATTCATTATTGGGGTCACTATATAATTTATCACCCAATTTGGGATACTTTGGGAAGCAAAATATAGTCGTGTGTCACTTAATAATGACGATATGTTATGAGAAATGCATCTTTAGGTGATTTCATAATTGTGTGAACATCATAGAGTGTACTTACATAAACTTAGAGGATAGTACCTACTACACACCTGCGCTACAACCACTTGCTCCTAGGCTATACACCTACACAGCATCTTACTGTACTGAAAACTGTAGGCAGTTGTAACACATGGCAAGTATTTATGTATCTAAACACAGAAAAGGTACAGTAAAAATACAGTATTATAATATTACGGGACCACTGTAAAATATACAATACAGTTCTTTGTTGACCAAAAAGTCATTATGCAGTGCATGACAGTATATATATCATGTCAGGACAATAAGTATAAACCAGGGCTATCCTAGGTGAGCTGGGAAGTATGGTCACCCTATCTTTAACACAAGAGTTATTTATTTAAAAGGAATTTTAAAATTTTTCAAGTAGATGGGATTTTGTTACAAATTTCTAATTTTTTGAATTTTGATCAAAGTGTGGCTTGTATGGATTTTGCTTTTTATACTTTGTTGCATTGTTAGTATTTTTTGACCTAAAACTTGCTTGACTTTTGTGATTATTCCAAATGTTTTCATACAGAATGTATATTTTCTGTTTGTTGGGTAAATATTTCTTGATATCTTCTAGATCAAGTTTATTAATTCTCTGTATAATTATCTTTGTCTACTTGATACATCAACCAGCCTGGGCAAAATAGGGAGACCCTGTCTCTGCCAAAATATGTAAAAATTAGCCGAGTGTGGTAAAGTGGCCTGTAATCCCAGCTACGTGTGAGGCTGAGGTAGGAGGATCCCTTGAGCCCAGGAGTTCGAGACCACAGTGAGCTATGATCAGGCCACTACACTCTAGCCTGGACAACAGAGAGAGACCCTGTCTCTTAAAAAAAAAAAGAATCTCCCACTGTGAGAGTAGATTTGCTCCTTGACTTACAATGGGGTTACATCCCCAATATACCCATCATAAGTTGAAATGAGTTTAATACGCCTTAAATGTGTGCTCAGAACACTTTCATTAGCCTACCATTGGACAAAATCATCTAACACAAACCTATTTTATAATGAAGTGTTGAATATCTTATGTAATTTATTGAATATTGTACTGAAAGTGAAAAACGGAATGGTTTCGCACCATCATAAAGTAAAAAAATCGTTAAGTTGAACCACCCTAACTTGGAGACTGTCTGTAATTAAAGTAAGAAGTTTATTTTTAAAATTTCCTTCATTGTTTAAGGAATTTTTATTAAAGAGAGAATTTAATATATTTTTTTTTAATTTTATTTTTAGGGACAAAGTCTCCCTCTGTCATTCAGGCTAGAGTGCATTAGTGCCATCACAGCTCGCTGAAAGTTCAAACTCCTGGCCTCAAGCAATCCTCTTGCCTCAGCCTCCCAAGTAGCTGGGACTACAGGCACGTGCTACCACACCTGGCTAATTTTTAATTTTTTTTGTAGAGACAGGGTCTCATTATGTTGCTCAGGCTGGTCTTGAACTCCTGGCCTCAAGAGATCCTCCTGTCTTGGCCTTCCAAACCATTAAGATTAGAGGCATGAGCCACTGTGCCTGGCCTATAGTTATTTATTTATTTTTCACTCTATAATTTAAAAGCTTTATTGTTAGGCAGATAAATTTTCAGGACTGCTACA